>CM054128.1:81049408-82254408 GCA_028751855.1 Ambrosia trifida
CGTTTGTGCTGGGAGCCAACGAAGCATGAGACAATCCTAACGTAGTTACGGGTACGTGTCTCCTTAACAATCATTTTGCATCAGTACTTTTTGACTCAGGCGCAGATTTTAGCTTTGTGTCCACCAACTTTAAGAAAACTCTTTGGTTAAAACCTAGTAAGTTGGAAACACGATTCACCATATAATTAGCCAACGGTAAGTTGATCTCGTCTGAGGAAGTTGTTAAGGATTGTGCTTTGGTACTCGACGACCATGAATTCCGTATCGATTTACTGCCTATCCAACTGGGTAGTTTCGATATCGTCATTGGCATGGATTGGTTATCCAAACATCGTGCAGAGATCGTCTGTCACAAGAAGTTGGTTCGAATCCCCTTGTCAAATGGTGAAACCCTATTGATTCGAGGAAGCTAAAGTCGGAAGCTAGTGGACATCCCAGTGGTGCGAGGTTTTCCTGAAGTCTTTCCAGAAGATTTGCCGGGACTTCCACCACCACGACAAGTCGAGTTTCGCATCGATCTTGTCCCGGGAGCTGCTCCAGTAGCCCGCACTCCATATCGGCTAGCACCATCCGAAATGCAGGAACTGTCTAACCAACTTCAGAAGTTGCTGGACAAAGGTTTCATTCGTCCGAGTTTCTCTTCGTGGGGAGCTCCTATTTTATTCGTGAAAAAGAAAGACAGGAGTTTCCGCATGTGCATCGACTATCGAGAGTTGAACAAACTGACGATCAAGAACAAGTATCCATTGCCAAGGATTGATGATTTGTTCGACCAGTTGCTGGGTTCCAGCTACTACTCGAAGATCGATCTGCGAACGGGATATCATCAGTTGCGTATCCAGGAAGATGACATCCCGAAAGACTGCATTCCGAACTCGTTATGGGCATTACGAATTCCTAGTCATGCCATTCGGGTTAACGAATGCTCCTTCCGTTTTCATGGACCTCATGAATCGCGTCTGCAAACCCTATTTGGACAAGTTCGTCATTGTCTTCATCGACGACATCTTGATCTACTCACGAACTGAAGAAGAGCACGATCAACATCTTCGATTGATTTTGGAGTTGCTCAAGAACGAGAAGTTGTTCGCCAAATTCTCGAAATGCGAGTTATGGATTCGAGAAGTCCATTTCCTCGATCACGTTGTGTACGAGAAGGGTATACAAGTTGATCCCGCAAAGATTGAAGCAATCAAGGACTGGGCTGTGGCCAAGACGCCAACTAAAGTGCGACAATTTTTGGGATTTGCCAGTTATTATCGTCGATTCATCAAGAATTTCTCCAAGATTGCCCAGCCATTGACTGTCTTGACGCAAAAAAGACAAGAAGTTCCATTCGAGAGTTAAACAGGAAAACGCGTTCCAAGTATTGAAGGACTGTTTGTGTAGTGCTCCAATTCTTTCCCTTACCGAAGGTACCGATGATTTCGTAGTCAATTGCGATGCTTCTCATCAAGGTCTTGGATGCGTTATGCAAAGGAACAAAGTCATTGCCTATGCATCCCGAAAACTCAAATTTCATGAGAAGAATTACACCACTCATGACCTAGAGTTGGGTGCAGTGATTTTTGCCCTCATGATTTGGAGGCACTTCCTTTATGGTACTAAGTGCACCATTTTCACAGACCATAAGAGCTTACAACACATCTTCAACCAGAAGGAACTGAACATGCGGCAATGCAGATGGGTTGAACTATTGAACGATTACGATTGTGAGATAAAATACCATCCGGGAAAAGCCAATGTTGTGGCTGATGCATTAAGCCGGAAGGAACGAGTCAACACCCTGCGTGTGCGCGCTAGGTTTGACCATCCATACAAATCTCACAACCCGTATCCGCGACGCTCAACGAGAAGCTCTGAAAGGTGAAAATCTGAAGAATGAGTCGTTATTTAAGATGGTTAGTCTATTGGAACCAAGGCCTGACGGCACAGTTTATTTTTCAATCGGATCTGGGTGCCACGTTTTGGTGAATTACGTGATCTAATCTTGGAAGAAGCTCACAAGTCTAGATACTCGGTACATCCCAGTGCTGACAAGATGTAAAAAGACGTGAAGGAACTTTACTGGTGGCCCAACCTGAAGGGTGAAATCGCCACATACGTCAGCCGATGCCTTACTTTTTCAAAGGTCAAAGCTGAGTATCAGAAACTATCTGGTCTGCTTCAACAGCCAGACATTCCTGTTTTGAAATGGGAACAGTTTTCCATGGACTTCATCAATATGCTACCTAAGACGTCCAGTGGTCACGACAGGATCTGGGTAATTGTTGACAAGTTGACTAAGTCCGCGCATTTCTTGCCGATCAAGGAATCCGACAAGTTAGAGAAACTCGCCAAGCTGTACATCATGGAGATTGTAACTAGGCATGGTGTGCCTGTTTCAATCAATTACGACCGAGACAGTCGATTTACTTCCCGATTCTGGCAAACACAGATGGACGCATTAGGCTCTCGCTTAGACATGAGCACAGCCTACCATCCACAAACCGATGGCCATAGTGAACGCACAATTCAAACATTGGAAGGCATGCTTCGGGCATGTGTTATCGATTTTGATGGAAACTGGGATTCTCATTGCCATTGGTTGAGTTCTCCAACAACAACATCACGGCTGCACCGTTTGAAGCCCTGTATGGACGTAAGTGTAGATCTCCTTTGTGTTGGGCAGATGTTGGAGACAAATATTTGACTGGCCCCGAGCTCATTCAAGAGACCACCGAAAAGATCTTTCAGATCCGTGATCACTTGAAAGCCGCTCGAGATTGTCAAAAGAGCTACGCTGATCGCCGTCGCAAGCCTCTTGAATTCCAGGTTGGCGTTAAGGTACTCTTGAAAGTCTCACCCTGGAAGGGTGTACCACGATTTGGCAAGCATGGAAAACTTAATCCCCGATACATTGGTCCATTTGAAATACTTTCTAGGGTTGGTCCCGTGGCATACAAGCTCAAGTTACCAGAAGAGCTAAGTGGTGTTCATGACACTTTCCACGTATCCAACCTAAAGAAGTGTTTGTCCGACGAATCTTTGATCATTCCTCCCGAATAAATTCACATCGATGATCAGCTCCATTTTGTCGAGGAGCCAATCGAGATGACTGATTGGAGAGTCCAGAAATTGAGAATGAGCCGCACTAAACTTGTGAAAGTCAGATGAAATGCAAAACGTGGTCCCCAATTTACACGGGAACGCGAAGACCAAATGAGACGCAAGTACCCAGCTCCCTTCCTAGAGACTAGTAACACTAGTAGGAAAACCCGATTTCGCGGACGAAATTCCAAAACAATGGGTGAATGTGACAACAGTCAACAAAACAGGTCAACATCCGTACACATTCCATTTATTACGTCATTATATGTGCATTATTACACATTTTCATACATTATACCCCCCCCCCCCCCAGTCTAGTGAAGCAAGAGTTAATCTATTAACTTAGCATGGTACACTTGTTTAGTCATACAACGCCCGGACAAGTCACCAAACAAGCATTTCATGAGGCCACTACACTCTAACACATGGTAACTCGCCCTTAACACATGTATATGAATGCAAGGACCACCATGGGGTATCATTTAATAAACATATTATTTACAAAACCGATACATATGAAACAAATACATCCCTATGTCGTCATCTAAAATAACCGATGCTAACTCACGAAACCTTCTAGACAACAACACTCATAGTAATATGTATATATATATGTGCGTGTGTGTGTGTGTGTGTATACTTGCACCACGACTACTTTTACACATGGGTATGATCACTTATGTTAAGCTTGCAATCTATACAACTATACCTGAGCATACACACGCACATGAGCACCCAAAGAATTAGCATCTTGACAAACTACCCCTTTTTCCCTTATCTATAACCACGGCCGAAGCCTACCAAGAAAACCATGGGAATGACAATTCATATAACACCTCACAATCCCAAACCCCTCACGTCACCATAACACAAAGAGTCAAAACTTGCACACAAATGGAAGGAACACTAGAATTAGCAACACCCAAAACAACTACCCTTTCCCTCTTTGTACTTTGACAACTGACGGCCATGATGAGGTGATAGGGACTTGAGATAGAAGCTTCCAATACATCACTTTCAAAAAGGAAACCACCTATTTCTTACCTCTATACTTCGGCCGATCCAAGACAAAATGAAACTAACATTGGGAAGCCATCTTACACCAAAAACACTACCCTACAAACTTTCTTAACCCAACTCTTAACAATGTTACCTTTCCCTTTATACCAAGCATCCCATTCAGACAAGAACAAGAGGAAGGAGCATGACATGGATAGCATGGAAACAAGCAAAGGACAAAGATATATTGATCCCTCCAAGAAGAAAGTACACTCCCCTTTTGGAGTGCTATGATGGCCAAAGATAGTGATGGGTCCTAGAGAGGAATAGTTGTCAAACTTTAGCATGGAAATGGAGACTATGCCTCTTGATCGACTTCTATGACACAAGGATCCAAACCCTCTTTTGTTTTATCCACTACTCACTTGAACCACTACATAAGGAGGCGGGGAGATCATTAACCATTGCCACACAACAATTCTTACACTCCTCTCATAAGTCTCGGGTGGTTACTAGTCTAGCCGAGGACACCAAGCCATCGAGGGATCGGGAGAAGCAATCACAAGGCTTTCCAAAGCCAAGCACCTCTTGGTAAGTTCCCTAAGCTCTATAACTTCATAACTCTTGGCCTGTCTTGTTTACCCGGCCCCTAGTTAATCCCTATGAACACTCTAAACCAATATTTACACACACAAGGTGCTAAACATCTCACTAAGCATACATTAAGCCAACTAAAGTGAGGCTTATGAGATGAACAATAATCGTCCACAAGATGTCATGATAAACTAAGTTTTAAACTAATGTGATTGATCGAATTAGAGAAATGTTTTTATGATCCAAACACACTAAAGTTATATACAAAAGGAAAGGTTTAACAAAGAGGAAGCTAAGATCGGTTTTGATAATACATTCAAACATCTCTACTCTTGTGATTTCTAGCAAGAAATGAGCCAATGTCCCTAACACGCATGACTTAGAAACTGATTTTTGTGATTAAAACATACCATGCTTATATACTAAACTAAGGCTATTAAGCATAGTAATTATACTTGGTTTCTCACAAGAACTCACGAATATGTCATGTGACAATCCTAGGAGACCTTGTTCAGCCCAAAACAAATGAGTTAGAACCATTAAACAATCGGCTTCAAGGTGTTTATTGAGTACATTAATTGGCTATCACATACTAACACATGTTAAGCAAAGCTAGAAGATGTGTTAGCATTTAACTTGTAAAGGTTGGTGGTCTAAACACACGTTAAGGCATTTATTTTTCAAGTCAACCACACACAATAGATTGGGAACTACTTTAACCCATGTTTTCATATAAGGGTCCACCTTATTACTATCAACGTTTCCACTAGTACACAAATACAAAGCTATGGCCCACATACATAAGTAACCGGGTCCACAAATGTCGGGTGAACGATTTGTATGATAAACAACAAAAACTAGTCAGTTTACTTGTCCATAATGATCATAGGAATCATTTGACAGGACGGTGACAGTCTACAACTTCCCCTAGACCACACGTACCATTATCAGATGAGTTTTCTACGACCCCGTTTTAATATTTTACATTTTGGGGAAAATACATGCATCAATACTTGTGTCATTTTCAAGTGTGTGTACATTCTATCGTGACTACCATGTGGAACATGAGACATTTTGGTTCATGAGCTCACTAGTCCTCGTACAACGTTTACTGTAACCATTAGCTATCAAAAGCCGTGGAACCCTTTAATAGATCTATTGGGTTGACACCTCCACTCTTGGTTAGTCGCTATAACCAATACATACAAAGAGTGTTAGTATTCTACTATACATACATTGTCTTTAGTGTATAATGCGCGAGGCACAACAGTCAGGAGGTTTGGTTACGGGACTCATGGTTCTCACAGTAATCGTTCGCATAGCTAGCCTATGATTGGTCATACACGAATTACACGTTGGTTTTACTATACATTCAAAACCCGTAGACTCACCAACATTATTGTTGACAAAACTCATTATGCCTGTTTTTCAGCTAACTAATGGATGGCCACTGAGGATTTAGGGAAGGGTTCGAGCATGCACCCCGTGGTATCACTTTGATGGGTTTTGTCAGTCTCAAGATGTTACGTTTTCAATTTCCATAAATAATAACACTTTGACTTGACTAGGAGACCATATTTACTAATACTTTGACTTGACTTGACTAGGAGACTACGTTTGACTTTTCAGGTTTGACTAAGGGACCTTGAAAGGGTTTAAGTTTAACTAGTTTTAATTAACATCACAAAACACCAAATGGTGTAGTGGTTTGTGTGGTGTGGTTAAGGTTTAGCCCGCCAGGGACTCGGGTTCGAATCCTGGCACAGGCAAACAGTTTTTTTAACGTTTTTAAATCAAAATTTTTAATACAATCCAATTTAATATTGATTATACGTCATTATTTAAACAAAAATTTTTTTAACTAAATGGTTAGTAAAGATACTGTAAACATGAATCGGATGAATAAACGAGGGAGTTATATATATATATATATAAAGAAAATTTGTGTGATGTTACAGTCTCCCCTACTTTTAGGAACTTCGTCCCGAAGTTTATTTTAAGAAGAAACATTTGAATAGTGTTGAGGTTAGTTAGGGTGACTATGGTTCAGATTAGGGTAAGAGTTTAAGGAATGTATAAGATAAACATCAATGCTAGATGGACTACCAAATAACTAGGGTTTGTTATTGGTCTGACCCTACAGTATTCCTTTCCATGTATCATTAGTGTTTATATATAGGGTGTACCGCAGCTAACCCATCACACCTCTGATACTTCGAAAACATACGGTGTATCTCCCAAAACCTTAATAGAATTTCACACTACCTTAATGTACCTGTAAATTCATGATTACGTTCCGGACCGCAATCACCAATTTACCTTACATTAGGGTTTTGTCTCCTTCTATGACTCTAAACACACATGTAAGTAATGCAAAATAGCCTTGTGATTGAATCGTATACAATGTATCCAAAAATAAGTCCAACTGTTGAGCAGGAAAAAGACCTCTACCAGTCAGTGGGTAAGAACCTCTACCGATTGTTGAGCAGGTGCGATAGCCTCTACCAGTCGTTGAGCAGGTTGTAGGGCCTCTACCGACTGTTGAGCAGGCATGATGACCTCTACCAATCGTTGAATAGGTTATTTGGTACTCTACTAACTGTTGAGCAAGTAATTCATCCTCTATCAGTTGTTTGATTAAGTGTACCAATTATTACACACATGAATTGCAAATTGATAATATGTACATGTAAGCAATCAAGTATCAAGTATAGCATACGAGTTTTAATAGAGTTGCCCTAGACAAGGTTAATGACTCTAGGTGTGTCTATAGCAAATAGTTTATATTCCATGAATTCTAGTTTCAAATGTTCAAATATGGTAGATAGTCGAATCCTCATGTATAACTAAGGATTATGTTTGATGCAACACACAATCAAGTTTCAATAGTTTGGTTATCATGGGTAACTAGCTCATGTGTGAGAAGGTGAAGGATATGAATTTAGTTCTTAAGAGGATGATGAAAAATCTTGAAGCAGAATCAAGGTTGTGAGAGATAGTGAATGTGAAGATAGTTGATAAAGAGTTTATTTTATAGTAAGGAGATTATGTAGCAGTGTAAATTTTGGGGTTTGGATCAAAGGTTATAATCAAGTGTATAAGAAAACATGATTGTGGTATATGCCAAATATTGAAAATTTTGAACAAGTTGAAAATGAGTGAGTGTCGATTGAGAATTTAGAGACTAGATATTATTCCTATTAAAAAAAAATTTAATTTTCAAAATTGGTTTTATACATAAAGCAAAAGTTGTTAAATGGTACAAGCTAAGTGGGCTTTGATTAAAATATTCCCGTTAGTTGGAGATTTCAAACATGACATTAGGTTTTGAAGATCAAGGTTCTATTAAGTGATTTTTAAGAGTTTAAAGCATTATATAGAAAATTGTCTGTTACGTCAATAAATAAACAATTGAATTTAAGTTCGAGGACATCTTTTGACAAAAATATGTACTTTGTAAAGTTACTGTCACATCCTCAAATTTCCACTGCGGGGTTTATACCGCGAGGCGCATGACAAACCAGGATCCCATAGCCATAAGTCACATGAACGACTCTAAATGCCCAACCATTTAGTTCGTTATTGTAAAAACCAAGTTTTAAAGTTTTAACCAAACCAATAATAGTATAGCGGAAGCGAATGAAATATAGTAAATAAAGTCTTCGCAAAACACCGCGCCCAAAACCAAAAGAATAGTAAATGTGCAAAATAGTTTAATGTTTAAGACCCATGAAATGATGCATGACCTAGCTGTGCTCCGTTCCTAGTTACCTGCAAAAGCATGCTATCGTGTGTCAACATAAAGCTGGTGAGTTCACAAAGTAAAGTTAAGAGTTCATGCCCGTGCCTCAAGCACCTCAGACATGAGGTTGCTGCATCAACCTAATAGCGCTATCAACTAATACCCCGCTCGCCTCCAGCGAGTAACCCAATAATATGCAAGGACTTTCAATGATAGAGTGTTTAGATTACAAAGGACCAATAAGTTTTAAACTGACCGAAACCCGATCCACACAAGGAATCGTAAAACCGACCCACACAAGGAGTCCATACCTGAGTAGTCCCAAATGGACTAGAAAATGTTTACCAAAGTTGTCTCTAATCCGAGACGCATGCTTTTGAGAAAAAGAGTAGTGGAACTCACCTTAACGTGCAAGCAAAAGAAATCCGAACCGCAAGTAATGTATGCTACTGACACCCTAATAACAGTGTCACTAAGTGAGTATAGGCGTAATATCATTACACCATATAACTCGTTTGTCCAAGGCGTTTTAAATGTTCAAAAGTGTTTATGTGACGCCTAGTGATTCTACATGCAATAGTAAACCCTACGGACTCGTTGGTGAATGTATTGATTACAATTAGTTTCTACATTCCGTATGTGTCTCAAACAAGTGTACTTCAGTTACATGTCAATTCCATACCATTTAAGACCTCAATTAATCACATAAACACATAATACACAATCTGTGTTTTCAAGACAGATTGTGCGCCATCAAAACGAATTTATTTAAAATAGTAAATCAGTGATTTAACCTCCCAAATTTTTACTGAATTTTCTTTGGGATTCACTCAACAATATCTATTTTTGTTTTGTCTTAAATCCAAACACAAAAATAATTAAAATTCGTCTAATTCAGCTATGTTCAGAAAACCTTCCTAACAGGTCAGTTTGGTAGATAATTTCCCATATTTACTAACACTTTGACTTGACTAGGAGACCATATTTACTAACACTTTGACTTGACTTGACTTGACTAGGAGACTACGTTTGACTTTTCAGGTTTGACTAAGGGACCTTGAAAGGGTTTAAGTTTAATTGGTTTTAATTAACATCACACAACACCAAATGGTGTAGTGGTTTGTGTGGTGTGGTTAAGGTTTAGCCCGCCAGGGACTCGAGTTCGAATCCTGGCACAGGCAAACATTTTTTTTAACGTTTTTAAATCAGAATTTTTAATACAATCCAATTTAATATTGATTATACGTCATTATTTAAACAAAAAAAAATTAACAAAATGGATGGTAAAGATACTGTAAACATGAATCGGATGAATAAACGAGGGAGTTCTATATATATATATATATGTAAAGAAAATTTGTGTGATGTTACAACTATCGAGGCTTTATAGAGGGATTTTCGAAGATTGCTCAACCCCTCACATATCTCACCCAGAAGGATTGAAAGTTCGACTGGGGTGATTCTCAGGAGTCGGTGTTTCAGTTATTGAAGTGTAAACTCTGTCCTGCACCTATCTTGTCCCTGCCTGGGGGCATGGACAATTTTGTTTTCTACTGCGATGCTTCTATTAGGGGTCTCGGCTGTGTTTTGATGTAGCACGAGAAGGTTAACGCATATGCTTCTCGTCATCTTAAGGTTCATGAGAAGAATTATACCACCCACGGCTTGGAATTGGGGGCGGTCGTCTTCGCTTTAAAGATCTGGAGACATTACTTGTACGGTACCAAGTGCACCATCTATACCGATCACAAGAGTCTTCAGCATATCTTTGATCAGAAGGAGCTGAACATGCGACAGCGTTGTTGATGCACTATTATGTGGACGTCACTGTCGAATAGACTAGGGTTGAGTCTTGTATTGTATTACATGAGATTGTGGTGATCCATAAGGGCATTTTATGGATCTGATGCATTTGTGAATATAGACCAAAACCTAAGTCTAGGTTCGACCATTTGCAAGGGGCGAACCTGCAGAATCTGCAGGTTCGACCTCCTTAAATGGGCGAAGGTGGCTTATGACTTTGGACTATAAATAGCAATCTCATGTGTTGGTTTTCATTTGTAGATTTGAGTTTGTGCTTTGAATGCTCTCAAGGGGGAGGCCATGCCTCACCTCCCCCGGCCCGGAGATAGATGTTTATCCTACTGATGACAGTGTATCTAACCGTTTCTGATGTAATACGAATCTGTGATCACTTTGTTATCGTATATTTCTGTCTCGTCTCGAATCTCCCGTCTGAAACCGAGTTGTTTTCACTTAATCAATCCGTGAATTCGGTTTCTAACCGGATTCTTAAGCGTCGATGGGTCGAGCTTCTGAACGATTATGAATGTACTATTAAGTACCATCCTGGTAAGGCGAATGTTGTGGCAGATGCCTTAAGCAGGAAGAAATCTGCCAAGCCCTATTGTGTTGGAGCCTTTGCAGATCACTATTCATTATGGTCTACCTAACCGGATACATTCTGCTCAGAAAGACGCCTTAAAGGTGGAGAACCTTAAGGCTGAGACTATGCACGGTGCTGACAGGTATCTGGAACTTAGGCCCGACGGCCTACACTATTTTGCTGAGCGCATTTGGGTTCCGTTATTTGGGGGATTGTGTGAGCTTGTCCTGGACGAGGCTCATAAGTCCCGATATTCAATTCATCCTGGCTCCGATAAGATGAATCAGGATCTGAAGATAGTTTATTAGTGGCCCAACATGAAGGCTGACATAGCGGCGTATGTGAGCAAATGCTTGATCTGTGCAAAGGTTAATGTGGAATATCAGAAGACGTCTGGTAATCTACAATAATCTAACGTTCCTGAGTGGAAGTGGGAACAAATCATGATGGATTTTGTCACCAAAGTTCCGAGGTCACCTAGTGGTTACAATATGATTTGGGTGATTGTTGATCGGTTGACAAAATCGGCACACTTCCTTGCTATCAAGGAATGCGACGGTTTAGAGCGGTTGGCTCGTATCTACATTAAGGAAGTGGTTTCTCGGCACGAGGTGCCAGTTTCTATCATCTCTGATCGTGACTCACATTTCATTTTGCGCTTCTGGAAGGCCTTGCATAAGGCGCTGGGTAGTCAGTTGGATATGAGTACGGCGTATCATCTGCAAACTAATGGTCAAAGTGAGTGGACGATACAAATCTAGAAGACATGCTTCGGGCATGTGTTATCGATTTTGGCAAGAGTTGGGAGACTCACCTACCATTGGTTCTCTTACAACAATAGCTACCATTCGAGCATTAAGGAAGCTCCGTTCGAGGCTCTTTACAGACGGAAATGTCGGTCTCCTCTTTGTCGGGCTGAAGTGGGTGAGAGCCAACTCTCTGGCCCGAAACTCATGTATGAGACTTTCGAGAAGATTGTGCAGATTCAGAATCGTATGACAGCAGCTCGGGATCATCAGGAGAGCTATCCCGATCGGCGTCACAAACCGCTTGAGTTTCAGGTCGGCAACAGGGTTCTTTTGAAAGTCTCTCCTTGGAAAGGCGTTATTCATTTTGAGAAACGGGGTAAACTGAATCCGCGGTATGTCAGACCATTCGTAATTCTGGAACGGATTGGACCGGTGGCATACAAACTTGACTCACCCGCCGAGCTCAGTAACGTGCATAATGTCTTCCACGTTTCAAACCTTAAGAAGTTCTTGGCTGACAAATCTCTCATTGTTCCTTTAGAAGAGATCAAGGTTGATGATCGTCTTGGTATCATGTAGGAACCTGTGGAAATCTTAGACTACAAGATTCGTAGCCTCCTCCATAGCAAGATCCGTATTGTTAAGGTTCGCTGGAACTCCAACCGTGGACCGGAGTTCACTTGGGAATGAGTACTGGAACAGACGTCTGATACTGTTGAAGTCGAGTGAATTTCATGGCCAAAATTCCTTTCAACAGGTGGATGATGTTGCAACCAAATTTTTTTTCCGTTAGTCTCTTTCCTTTTGGATTTGAGCAATTTTCGGGACGAAAATTCTTTCAATAGGAGGCTGATGTGACACCCGGCAAACTCAGGTTAATAACTTTTCATCAACTAGTTAGTCTACCTTCCCAAGTCATGCATATGTTACATTTACTCGAGTCAGTTGAGTTGAGTTGATGATTCAAGGAATCATCAAGAGTTGATTTACATTACGTATTGTCTAGGGTTCAATGATTTGGAGGATCATTGGGGTTATCACATGCACACACGAGTCTTGAGTTACGTTGTTGGTGAATTACATGTATTGAATTAAGTGATAAACATGGATTCATACATATATGTTATATAATGTGCAAATACATGTTTAAATGGTGTTTATATGACTATACATGCTTAACATATGTTAGGATTGCATGTTCATGTGTTAGGAGGCGTTAAAACGCGTTTAAACGACAAAACTATAAAAATGGGACGCAGGGATACTGGTTCGACCCAAAGGGGGTTCGAACCAGCTGAATGGTGTCCCATTCGACCACTTTTCAAACTCATTCGACCCTAGCAGGGTGCGAATGAACTTGGGGTATAAATACCATACTTTGCAACTTTTCATTATTTCACAAACCCTAAACGCCTCTAAGTGCTCTCTTTCAACCTTAAACCTGTAGGGAGGAGTTTTTGACCTTGCTTTTCAAATCCTAACCTACAAACACCTTCAACATCATAAACAAGAGAAGATCTAAGGTGTGTTCTTGATCTAAAACATTTTAAAGCATTTTCATTCGTTTTCATCAAACCCCAAATGTCCAGATCTATTCTAAGATGGTTTTTATGAATAAAAACCTTCCTAACATCTTTCTAAACAAAACCTTATCATTTATAATGAGTTTTTATGCAAAATAACATGTGTTAATGGTGTTTAATGATGTGTTATGTGTTGTTTGATAACTAAATGATGTGTAGATGTTATAGCAATGATCTAGGACTGTTATAGATGATGGTTTATGATTGTCATAGGTTACAAGTTGATGGATGTTGATGTTTAGCCCATTTTGTTGGTTTTTTGTTAGATCTTGGGTTTGTTCATGATGTTATTGTTGATGAAATGATTAGGGGTTTTCATATACATGATAATCTAAGAATATTGAGCTGATTGTTTGATAATTTTGATAGGTATGCGTTGATGTGACATTTCATAATTTGCCATTTTGGGAAAATTGTAAGACGGACTGATTTTGGTGTAAAATTAGTGGGGTTTTGTGGGGATATGCTAATGATAATTGACTGCTATGATTTATGATGTTTCGTGATGTTTTCGGATTGTTTAGATGCGATTTGGTGCTTTTATGGGTTGTTTGCAGCTGAGGGTCAAACCAGAATTTCATTCGACTAGCATAGGGTCGAATGAAGATCTCTGGAGGTTGAACCAACTTGTCACAGGTCAAACGAACTTGTTTTAGGGCGAATGAACACTGTTTAGGTCGAATTAACATGTGTTAGGGTCGAATAAACATGTGTTAGGTCGAATGAACTTGTGTATAGGTCGAAGAAACTATAATGGGTCGAACCAAAACTGAAACTCTTCTGATTCAACTTTACGACTTCATATATGCAATTTTTGATGCAAGCTATGTGTTTTATGCTTGAAACTTGTGTGTTAACCTTATATACTTGATTAATTGATGTAATGGGTCACCAACGGGATGTTAGGTCTGTCTGGTGTGTCGGGCAACAGTCAAACATGTTTTCAAACATACTTAGTCATGATCTAGACAATCAGGGACTAGTTAACCTACGGGTTAGTAGTCACAACACTTATACAAACTTTATGATAGGTCGCCATTAGTTGGGACTATATGCTATGTTGATATTTTGTCATTGAAGTACGCAATCTAAGGTGAGTGTCATAGCCCCACTTTTTCGGGTTTTACTTTTGGGGGATGAACATGCTACATACATGGATTTAGAAAGGTCATGTTATATTATGGTTACTTAATATTACTTGTAATGCTATTGGATTGCGGATTACATAAAGTTTTGTTCACAATAGAACGGTCGAAGGAAGAAAGAAGAACGGTCGAAGGTGAAGTTGTAGGGTTGGAGGTACACAGGGAGGTCGAAGGTAGAACTTAGATTATGTATGTCTTGGTTCGACCATGTCAAATGGTCGAACTTGCACATTCGACCAACACAAATGGGCGAATGTGCAGGCCTATATAAGGTCAAGATGATTTTTGAATTATAACTTTTGACATTTTGTTTTCCCTCCTTGTGTGTGTTCTCCCTAGGTTTATTATTAAGTCTGTAAAAATCTGTTAATCATTATAAACTGCTATTCAAAGTGTAATCCTTTATCAAAGTGAATGAATTAAAGTTGTTTATGTTGGTTTCTGTGTTTTGCTAGTTTTATTATCATTTTGTGATCAATTCAGCGATTCTGCATCTGAATTGAACTTGTTTGATCATTATCTTTGTTGTTTAGACGATCCTACGCGCATACAAAGTGGTATCAGAACCATTTGGATCAAACAACCACAAATTGATAATATTACAGCTGATTTGGACCCAATTCTGATCAAAACATTCTGTTTTTCATTGATAAACTGAATTTGGTGTTAAATTGATTGATTTGAACGTGTTTTCACGGATAAAACTCATAATTCTCTTTGTTAAACTTGTTCCAAATCTAATCCGAAGCAAAACCTGCTTAAAATCATCAAATTTCATCAACATTTGAAATCTTTTGATCAAAATAACTGTTTTTCATAGAATAACCGTTTTTCAAACATGAAGGGTCGAACCTAGGGAGATTTGGTCGAAAGTGAGAGTTTTTGGTCGAACCAGGGATTATTTGGTCGAAAGTGGAGTGTTAGTTGGTCGAATCTAGAAGTTTTTTGGTTTGTTATTGTTCATTCGACCTTATTGGGTACATTCGACCAATCGAGTGGTCGAACGTGGGTGTAAACGGTCGAAAGTGAACTTGAGTTTGTTATTTTCTACATTCGAGCTTTTTCAAACGGTCGAACGTGGTTTGATTTTCACATTCGACCACGCGATTACTACAAATGGTCGAAAGTAGAATCTATTATAAAACTTTTCTAATCGTTTCGTGTTTAATCATTTTCAGATCGATATGTGGAATTTTCCTACAACACCACGACCTATTACAACACCACAACAGCAGACAACCATGGATCCTTGGTCTGTAGCTGCTCAAAAGACTAGTCAACCATCCCAACAGATTAACTACATGGCGATGACTAGCTCTATGCCCCAACAAGTTGCACAACCACAACCAAAACTGATGGCTGATTATTGGGGAGTAGCAGCAACGACGGTTCACTCTCACACTACCAACGCGATCTCGACTCTTATTCAAGACTTATCGTCGGGTAGTGGAAGCCGTCCACCAAAGTTGATGGAAATGGTAGACTACAACAGATGGAAGACCAAGTTCAAGATACATCTTGAGGGAATGGGATTAGAGGGAACGGAACTTGGCAAATGATTGCTAAGGGCTATGTTGCTCCAATCTTGGAGAACACGGGTGAGCCGATTCCGTTGGAAAATCTTGCTGAGGATGAGAAAAAGAAATTTGCTATTGAGAAGAAGGCGTTTTCTCAACTGTCCCAGGCCATTAATACTGATCTCTTACATCAGTTTGGGTCTTGCACCACATCTAAACAGTTGTGGGACATGTTAAGAAATCGTCATGATGGAAATGAGAAGATGAGGAAGTTAAGGATGGAGGAACTAAGGAAAGAGTTAGAGAACTTCAGCTATATGGGGAATGAGACGCTGAAGGAGTTGATTCCGAGGTATTGTCATTTACAAACCGAGTTGTCAAGCTATGAGATTAACTTACCAATGTCAGAACTGGTGGACAAGTTTGCTGATGCGTTGCCACCATACTGGAATCAACATATCGAGGTACTGAAGGAAAAGGATGCGTACCAATACTGGACCATTAACGAGTTTATTCAGAACTGTCAAAATACTTCACAAAACAACACTGCTAGACAAGCCACAACACAAAACCAGAACCAAAAGCAAACAACACAAAAACCAAACCGAACAATCATTCCTATTTCTACACCAAACACACAAACCCAATCAGATAATCAAAACCAAGCCTTGGTGATACAGAAAGACGAAGGTTTTGATTGGACGGGTATGCAGTTGGGTGTTGAGGAGATTACCACTCGTAATGTGGCGTGTGTTGCACAGAAGATGGATCTGGATGAGCCGTTATGTGTTGAAGAAGAAATAGTGACTGAGAAGATGTCTGAAGTGAAAATTGAGGACTTGAGTGAAGAAAGTGATAATGGTGGAGAGAAGAAATCTGGTTTAATTCTTGGTTCGGTTACTGATGTGCCAGAACAGTATGATTCAGCTTATTCTAATGTGGAGAGTGAGTCTGATTCTGAATCTAGTGTTAACTCACTGCATGATGATATTGACCAACTGCTTGCTGAAGCTGACTTTTTGATGACCCGCAAATCATGCATGGTGGATGATGCTTGTACCAGGATTGATTATTCAATGTTTTTCACTGGAAAGGAAGCACACTTTGCACTGATGGCGATGACAGAACCTCCAAAACAGGTAAGTACTGAATCTACATCAAATTCAATTTGTGATAAACATTTGATGCTTGTGATAAATTGATAGAGGATAATAAGCAACTCAAGATTCAGCTTGAGAGTGCTAAGATCAACTATCAATCGTATCAAAAAGAAGCACGAGAGTTTAACAGAGTGCTTGATGGTTATAAGAAAGATGTTTCAGAACTGAAAAAGACTTTATCTTTGAAACAACTAGCCATAAATAACTACATCAATGATTTAGAAAATACAAAACTTGAAATGGCTACCATCAAGTGCTTTGCAGAAAAAGTGAATAAGAAACTTGAAGGTGTGTGATATTCCTGATGAAAATCACATAATCACAAATGAACTTGTTTCACCATCTCAGATTGTGCATCCCATGGCTAACGCTCATAGAAAGAATCAGTCAGTTAAGCCTGTTGAAAAGAAAAATGAATCTTGTGACAAACCCGTCAAGATTTTCTATCGGATGATTGGATCCGATAAGATAATGTCTGACGAGGAATATCCAATCAAATTCGCCAATTATTCAAAGATTGAAAAGATTTGGCAGGAGAGTACCATTTGGTTCCCAAAGCATGAGCGAACAAGTGATGTACCTCCAGAGGTTTTAGAAAGAATTTACTTGGATATTCCTAAAGAACCAAATGTTCATGTCACAGAATTCATCAAGCCAAAGAATAAGGCTAACAGTTTTCTTGAGCCGACTTACTCTTTGGATCCTGCTCCTGAGAGTCTTAGAAGGAAATGTGTGGAGGATCAATATCCTATCACCACATATTCTAAGTCGAATGCCAAGAATAACTTTGAGGAATACCGTGCGTGTTATAAATGCGGGGAGAGGGGGCATTTACTTGTTCACTGCCCGTATGTTAGGCACAAAAGGCACGAGGTGGAAGTGAAGCAAAATCATCAGCGCCCAGTCGATAATCAATGTAATCCACAACAACATGTTGTCCCTCAACAATCACATTTTTACAATCAAAATCATTTTTATCAAAGAAGGCATAATCGTCCAATGACATATGATCGTTGTAACCGGATAGCAACTAAAAAATCCCTTAAGAAACCGATGGTGAACACAACTGTTGACAAGAAAAAGGTTCCTGTTAAACCTGTTGTCAAACCAACAGTTGGACCTGTCTCTGTTAAATCAGAGAAGGTAACCAAGAAAGTTTCGTTCAAAGACCAAGTAAAGAAACCGGTTGAGACCCCAAAATCTCAAATCCGGATCTTGAAACGTTCGAAACAGCACTAGTCACCAAATGGTTCACAAGGTGCTTCATCTTCACAAGTGAATGAGAATGTCAAAGCTGAAAATGAAAAAGATTTAATTGATCAGAAAAAGATCAATTCAAATCAAACTGTTTGTTAAAAATGAAACTTAATGTTCAAAGACCCAAGACCAAGCAGGCTTGTGTCCCCCGAAAAACCTAATTTTTTACCTGATATGTGCAGGGAGCTTCAGCTGGCCCTATGAGCAGACTTTGGATTGTTGACAGTGGAGCTTCTGGTCACATGACAGGGGATCTATCGCTACTGTTCGATATCAAAAATATTAATGGAGGTTATGTAGCGTTTGCTGGTAACAAGGGTGGATACATTACCATGGAGGGTAGTGTCAGTAATGGAATAGTGAATTTTGAGAAAATTTCGTATGTGAAGCAAATCGATTATAATCTGCTCAGTGTCAGTCAGATTTGTGATAAGCAGATTTCAGTTTACTTTGATGACAAATCTTGCTATATACTCAAGCCGGGATTCGTTTTACCAAAAGAGTGGGTGATGTTAAAGGCGCCGAGAGTGAACAATTTGTACATTCTTGAAATGTCAAAAGCAATGACTACACAAGGCTAAGTCACATGTTTCCTCTCTAAGGCTACTGAAAAAGAATCTATCATGTGGCATAGGAGGATGGGCCACATTCATCTTCGAAAGATGAATCTATTGGTGAAGAATGAACTTGTCACAGGAGTGAATGTTAAACATTTGCATTTAAATGACAAGTGTGTGAGTTGCAAGAAGGGTAAGCAGCACATACAATCCCATAAGCCAAAGAAAGTCAATTCCGTTGAATTGCCACTTGAGCGTTTGCACATGGATCTGTTCGGACCGGTCAAACGTAAAAGTCATGCTGGTGAATTGTACTGTCTTGTGGTTACAGATGACTATTCCAGATTTTCATGGGTTATGAGCTTGCACCATAAGAGCGACACGTTTGATAATCTGAAAGTTTTGTTCACTCGATTGGAAAATATCTATGGTCTCAATATCAAGAGAATTAGGAGTGATAATGGGACGGAGTTTAAGAATGCACATGTAGATGCATTTATGCGACTAATGCTTTGGATTGTACAATAAACATAGGTTAATAATGTGAGTCGAATGGGCGAAGGAGTTGGTTTATGAGCGAAGGAAGATGTTAAAGGGTGCGAAGGAGAAAGGTTATACGAAGGAGAGACAGGAGGCGAAGGTAGAATTAGAATGTTATGTATTGCTTGGTTCGACCGGTTGGATTGGTCGAATTTGCACATTCGCACCTTCGTGATGGGCGAATGTGCAGGCCTATAAATAGGTCGAGCTCATTTTTTGAAAGTAGTTCAGTCATTATTGTTCCATCGATTTTCAGTGTGTCTCTCTAGAGTTTTGTTAAACTTAATTCACGTCTTGTCTTTCATGTTTTGATCATATTAATGTGTAATTGAGTTATTTATTAATGAGAAAAGCTTTGAATGATGATATGTTTGTTTTGATCTGATTGATTATCATTTTGTGATTGGTTTAGGGTTTCCGCACCTAAATCAAACTTGTTTGATCATGTCTTTGTAGATTTGTCGATACTATTAGCACATACAAAGTGGTATCAGAGCCATTCTGGATCAAACAACCACAAATTGATAGTTTCTCAGCTGATTTGGACCCAATTTTGGTCAAAAAGTTTCTGTTTTCAAAGAACAAACTGATTTGATGAGTTTTTGATTGATTAGAGCTTGTTTTCATGGTTAAAATGGATAATTCTCTTTGATAAACTTGTTCCAAATCAATTCCGGATCAAAACCTGATTAAAATCATCAAAATCTATCAACATTTGATAAACTTGATCAAAATTAACTGATTTTCAAAAGAATAACCGGTTTTGAAAGAGCAGGGTCGAACCTAGAGAGAACGGTCGAATGTGTGAGTTAATTTGGTCGAACGAGTGAATTTTTGGTCGAAGGTGTTGATTTTGTGGTCGAACGTAGAGTTTCATAGCTTATTGTTGTACATTCGACCATTAGAGTTTCATTCGACCAATCGAACGGTCGAAGGAGAGAACAAACGGTCGAAAGAGAGTTCAAAGGGTCGAAAGAGTCTGTGTGTTGTCACAGTCCACATTCGTATCTTTCCAAACGGTCGAAGGAGAATAGTTTTCCTCATTCGACCATACGTTAGTGCGAAGGAAGAGTCTATTTTAAAACTTTTCTAATCTTTTCGTGTTTGAACATTAACGTGTTAAGATGTGGAACTTTCCAACTATGCCAAGACCTAATCCAGCACCACAGCAGCAAACAACAAGAGATCCATGGACAGTTGCAGCCCAGAAGTCTAGTCCACCATCTCAGCCTATCAACTACATGGCTATGACTAGTTCTATTCCTCAGCAAGTTGTGCAATAACTACAGCAACCAATTAGCGACTATTGGGGAGTAGCAGCAGCTGCCATTCACTCACAGATGACCAGTGCCATATCTACACTCATTCAGGATCTATCATCAGGCAGTGGAAATCGTCCACCAATGCTCATGGATATGACTGACTATAACACATGGAAGACCAAGTTCAAGATACATGTGGAGGGACAAGGCTTAGAGGGAGCCGAGGCATGGCAGATGATAGTGAAAGGTTATGTTGCTCCTATTCTGGAGAACACTGGTGAACCTATACCATTGGAGAACTTGGGTGATGATGAGAAGAAGAAGTTCGCGATTGAGAAAAAGGCGTTTTCCCAATTATCTCAGGCGATCAATACTGACTTGCTGCATCAGTTTGGATCGTGTACTACTTCAAAACAATTGTGGGATATGCTGAAAAATAGGCATGATGGTAATGAGAAGACTAGGAAGCTGAGAATGGAAGATCTTCGCAAAGAGTTTGAGAATTTTAGTTACATGGGTAACGAGACTTTAAACGAATTGGTTCCAAGGTATTGCCATTTGCTCACTGAACTCTCGAGCTACGAGATTTGCATACCTATGTCTGAACTGGTGGATAAATTTGCTGATGCTTTGCCACCATATTGGAACCAACACATTGAAGTGTTGAAAGAAAAAGATGCATACCAGTATTGGACTATCAATGAGTTCATACAAAAACTGGAGAACAAAGAAATGGAGGAGAAGAGGAAAGCAAAGAGAGCACAGATTCCACAGAACCCAGAGTTGTATGTTAGTGGTACATCTACTTCCCATTCTACTTCTAGCTCTACTTCAAACGTTGCACATCATATTGCTTGTGTATCTAATGTTGTTGAACCCACCAAAGCACCAATCAACTATCTTGCCCAAACTTCATCATATACACCACAATCTTATCAAACACCTAATTTCATCCCACCTTTTTCACCTATGCAACAAGCTGCCTGTTACACTGCCAACCAACCTCAACAACAACCATATAATCCTCACAAGAACCAAATGCAGATCACTCAAACACAATCAAACCAAAGTCCGATTGTGTTGGAGACTTCTAACCTTAACAATGTTACTGTTGAAATTGCTCAACAGCATGTAGCATTTGTATCTGCAATGGTTGCCTCATACAACGGTTTAGTTGCTAGTCAGATTGGGAACAACAATCTAACCAATGAGGACTATGCACAAATCGACAAAGAGGAAATGGAGCTTATGGATATACAGTGGGCGTTTGTTAGCATCATGAGAAGAGCCACTGATTTTATCCAGAAAACAGGAAGAACTGACCTTTCTACTTCTCCAAACACCACTTATGGCTTTAATAAAGCCAAAGTCAAATGTTTTAATTGTGGTGAGAAGGGTCACTTCAAGAGAGAGTGTACACAACCGGCTCAACAAGGAAATCGAAATCCGTTCAGTTCATGCTACCAAAACCGACAAAACCAAAACCAAAACCAGGTATCATACAATAGTCCCAACATTTCTAGCTTTCAACCTCAAAACAACTACCAGAACCGTCAAAACACACAACAAAATACCAATACTAGATAATCCACATCTCAAAACCAAACCCAGCAGAATTCAAACCAAACCATTATTCCCATCTCTACACCTAACACTCAAACCCAAACCCAAGCTGAAAATAAAAACCAAGCACTTGTGATCCAAAAAGATGAAGGTTTTGATTGGACGGGTATGCAATTACGAGTGGAAGAGATTACTACAGGAAATGTGGCTTGTGTGGCACAATAGATGAGTTTGGATGAACATGTGGAGATAGAAGAAGATTTTGTGACAGAAAAGTTGACGGAGTTGAAAATAGAAGAGTTGAATGAGGATGTGAATGATGTGTGTGAAGACAAGAAGTCTGGAATGATTCTTGATTCGGTCACAGATGTTGGAGAGCAATATGATTCGGCTTACTCGGACATGGAAAGTGATTCTGAATCAGAAGCTAGTGTGAACTCACTAGACGATGACATCGATCAGTTGCTAGCTGAAGCAGATTTCCTTATGACCCGCAAGTCGTGCATGGTGGATGATGCTTGCACAAAGATTGACTACTCAAAATTCTTTGCAGGAAAGGAAGCTCATTTCGCACTGATGGCAATGACAGAACCACCTAAACCGGTAAGTACTGAATCTCAATCTAAAGTTTGTAATAAATGTTCTGATTTTGATAGATTGACAGAAGAAAATAAGCAACTCAAGGTACAACTTGAGAGTGCTAAAATAAACTGTCAAACTTATCAAAAGGAATCAAAAGAATTCAACAAAGTACTTGATGGTTACAAAAAGGATGTCTCTGATTTGAAAAAGACATTAGGTTTAAAGCAACTTGCCATTAACAACTATATAAATGATTTGGAAAACACAAAGTTAGAAATGGCAACCATCAAGTGCTTCGCTGAAAAAGTGAACAAAAAGTTAGAGAGCTATAAGCACATTGCTTATGTAGTTGACCACATCATAGAAGAACCTTCACAGTCAAGTAATGCAAACAACAAAGCTGTCCCATCTCCGGTGTTGTTCGAAAATCATAATTTGCATGCGATAGCACCGGAGAGCTTAGTCAAATCTGACTCCACATCAGATAACGAGTCCAACACATCCAGTGTCGGAGACCCGTATTCTGATGTGAGACCTGTTCTGGGAAACAATGAAGGTGTGGTAGCTGCTGATGATTCTGATGAAGAAGATGAACAGTCTGAGACGGTTGTTGAGAAAGTGAGTGATATTCCTGATGAAAATCACATCATCACTACTGAACCGGTCTCACCATCTCAGATTGTCCATCCCATGGATAATGCACACAGAAAGAATCAATCAGCAAAGAATGTTGCTAAGAAAGTTGACAAGTCTGTTGATAAGAATGTTGAAAAGAATGTGGTTAAGAAAGTTGAAAAGAATGTTGTTAAATCTGTTGAAAAGAAAATTGAAAATAAAACTGAAAAATCAAATGAAGTGAACAACGAATCGTGTGATAAACCTATGAAAGTTTTCTATCGGATGCAAGGCTCCAATAAGATTATGTCTGATGAAGAATATCCGATTCAATTTGCAAACTATTCCAAAATTGAAAAGATCTAGCAGGAAAGTACGATTTGGTTCCCAAAACATGAACGAACCAATGATATTCCTCCAGCCATTTTAAAGAAAATTCACTCGGATAATTCTAAAGACTCAAAGGTCAATGTCACACAATTCGTTAAACCAACAGACAAGTCAAATAGTTTTATTGAACCGGCTTACTCAAAGGACCCAGTTCCTGAGAGTTTAAGAAGACAATGCAGGGTTGATCAATATCCCATTGCTTGTTTTTCAAAGTCGAACATCAAGGAAAACTATGAAGAGTACCATGCGTGTTTTAAGTGCAGGGAAAGGGGACATTTACTTGCCACCTGCCCGTATGTACGACACAAGAGGCACGAGGTGGAGATGAAGCAAAGATATGACTATCCGGTTGATAATTACAGTCATCCACAAAGACGGTTTTTCCCTCAGCCAGCACCTTATTATAACCAAAACAATTTTTTCAAAAGGAGGGAAAATCGTCCGATGACTTATGATAAACGCAACCGAATAGCCACTGAGAAAACGTTGAAGAAACCATTGGTGAACACAACTGCTGAAAACAAAAAGATTCCTGCTAAACCTAATGTCAAACCAGCAGTTGGACCTGTCTCTGTTAAATCAGAGAAGGTAACCAAGAAGGTAACATTCAAGGACGGAGTAAAGAAACCGGCTGAGACCTCAAAATCTCAGATCCGGATCTTGAAACGGACTGAATTGTCTTGGTCATCAAAGGGTTCTGATGGTCCTTCAACTTCACAGAATGTGAAATCTGAAAAAGAAAAAGTTGAGTGTGAAAAGAAAAAGTTTGAAAAAAACCCAAGATGTTTGTGAAACAAATGAATCTTTGAAACAATCAGTTCAAAGACCCAAGACCAAACAGGCTTGGGTCCCCCGAAAGATCTAATTGTTCTACTTGATATGTGCAGGGAGCTCCAGCTGTCCCTGTTAGCAGCCTTTGGATTGTTGACAGTGGAGCTTCTTGACACATGACAGGGGATCTCACGCTACTTTTTGATATCAAGAATATAAATGGAGGTTACGTAGCGTTTGCGGGGAATAAAGGAGGCTACATTATGATGGAGGGTAGTGTTAGCAATGGGGTAGTGACATTTGAGTGGATATCTTATGTGAAGCAGCTAGATTACAATCTACTCAGTGTCAGCCAAATCTGTGATAAACAATTCTCTGTTTATTTTGACGACAAATCTTGCTACATCCTGAAGCCGGGTTTTGAACTTCCCAAAGAGTGGGTGCTGCTAAAGGCACCGAGAGTAAACAATTTGTATATTCTCGATATGTCCAAAGCTATGACCACCCATGGCCAAGTCACGTGTTTCCTCTCAAAGGCTACAGAAAAAGAATCAATCATGTGGCATAGGAGAATGGGACACATTCATTTGAGAAAGATGAACCAGTTGGTGAAAAATGAACTTGTCACAGGAGTTAATGTGAAACATTTTCATTTGAATGACAAGAGTATTAGTTGTAAAAAGGGCAAGCAGCACAAACAAACCCATAGACCAAAGAAAGTCAATTCCGTTGAACTACCGCTTGAGCGTTTGCACATGGATTTATTTGGTCCAGTCAAGCGTAAAAGTCATGCTGGGGAATTGTACTGTCTTGTGGTGACTGATGATTACTCAAGATTCTCATGGGTTATGTGCTTACACTAGAAAAGTGACACGTTTGACAACCTAAAAGTTCTGCTCACTCGTCTGGAGAATATCTATGGTCTAAAGATCAAAAGAATCAGGAGTGATAATGGGACGGAGTTCAAGAATGCTCAGATGGATGATCTTTGTGAAATCAAGGGAATTCATCACGAATACAGCGCTCGGTACATACCCCAACAGAACGGTGTCGCCGAACGTAAAAACAGGACTCTAATCGAAACGTCGAGAACAATGCTTGCGGACTCAAATCTTCCAATCATGTTCTGGAATGAAGCAATTTACGCAGCATGTTATACTCTAAATCGTGTTTTAACAGTAAAGAAGTTTGGCAAAACTTCTTATGAGCTGTTGAACCGACGAAAGCCGAATCTAGAGTATCTAGAACCTTTTGGAGCTCCGTGTACAATGCTTAATCTTTCAGAGAAGTTCACACCAAAGGCTGAAGAAGGCTATTTTGTTGGATATGCAACCCCGCTAAAACGGGTATTCAACAAAAGAACTAGAAAAGTCGAGGAGTGGGCTAATGTCGAAGTACAAAGATACACTCAGAATGTACAAGTAGGCGGTCCAGACTGGATGTTTGATTACAAAGAGTTCTTTGAATCATTCAACCTAGATAGCATGGTTGAAGAAGCTGTACTCCGTTTATATTACGAGGTCGAAAACGTAGTGACTTCACCATTAGTGCGTCCGACCACCGTGAATCCTCAAGCGGCTTCAAATGATGCCACTGCTCCTGTGATGGAAGAAGAAGTGTTCCAAGAAGCTTCAACAACGCTTAATTCATCGGAATCAGAAGATGAAGACGATGATTTTACAAGTGAAGTTATTCTGGACAATGCTACAGTGACACCACCAGTGAACCCAACTCTAAATGGTGCTTCATCATCAAATGTGAGTAATGATCTGGTTTCTACAGAGAATTTGACTACTCAAACGGGAGTGCAAGTACCTGACTATCCGGAATCTCGGATACATCGAATACACCCGCTTGAACAGGTTATTGGTGATCCTGGTAGCAGTGTTATGACAAGAGGGCAATTGAGGAATGCTCACACACCAGAGAATATTGGCAATCTTGCTTTATATGCCAAAATACAAAAATATGGTTTTCAAAATGACTGGTCTTTCGCTCGTTATCTTTAGCAGGTCGAGCCGCGGACGTACAAGGAAGTTCTTTTGGATGATGCTTGGGTGGAAGCGATGCAAGAAGAGTTGTTGCAATTTCAGAAACTTGGAGTTTGGACGCTGACAGATTCGCCCCCGGGTAGAAAGAAGATAGGAACCAAATGGGGTTTTAAGTGTAAAAAGGATGATAGAGGTGTTATAGTGAGAAACAAAGCTCGTTTGGTTGTACAAGGTTTTCATCAAGTTCAGGGGATCGACTACAATGAAATCTATGCACCTGTTGCACGCCTGGAAGCTAAACGAATGTTTCTAGCGTTTGCATCCTGGAAGAAATTCAAGGTGTATCAGATGGACGTAAAGAGCGCATTTCTTTACGGTGTGGTCAAAGAGGAAGTTTACGTAGGTCAACCACCAGGCTTTGAGGACCCTATTCACCGGGATAAGGTCTATGTCTTTAACAAAGCTCTCTACGGGTTGCACCAAGCTCCGAGACAATGGTATGAGGAGCTGAGCACGTATCTTCTCTCGAAAGGATTCAAACGCGGATTGGTAGACTGCACACTGTTCACGAAACGAGCAGGAGATGACTTGCTTCTTGTGCAAATTTATGTTGATGATATTATATTCGGGTCTACTAACGAACTTCTGTGCAGGGAATTTGAAAAAATTATGCAGGAAAAGTTTGAGATGAGCGCTATGGGAGAAATGAAGTTTTTCCTAGGCTTGCAGGTGGAGCAAAGACCAACGGGGATCTTTATTCACCAGACCAAATACGTTTCTGAAGTCTTGAGCCGATTCCAGATGGAAGATTCGAAGCCAATGGATACCCCGATACAACCTAAGGGGGAGCTGACTAATCCATTTACATACATAGCAATCGTCGGATCTCTGATGTATCTCACTGCGTCTAGACCAGATATAATGTTTGCAACATGTCATTGTGCACGATATCAGTCGAAGCCGAAACAAAGTCATCTTGCAGCTGTCAAGCGTATCCTTAGTTATCTGAAGGGTTTTCCATCGAAAGGACTTTGGTACCCTCATGATGATAATTTTGACCTAATCGCTTTTAGTGATGCAGATTGGGCGGCTGTGACAAAGACAACAAATCCACAATGGCTGGATGCCAGTTTATGGGGAGCAGGCTCGTGACCTGGCAATGCAAGAAACAGACCGCAGTTGCATTATCCACATGTGAAGCAGAATGCGTTTCAGCATCGTGCTGCTACTCACAGGTTCTTTGGATCCAACAACAGATGGTGGACTACGGTTTGCAATTTCTTAAAACCCCTATTCACTGTGATAATGAAGCCGCAATCGCACTAACTAAAGACTTAGTAAATCACTCAAAGGCTAAACATATCCGGATTAAATATCATTTTATCCGTGATTGTTATGCTAAAGAGTTGATCGATATGGTAAAAATCCACACTGATTACCAACGCGCAGATCTTTTTACCAAAGCTTTTGATAAATCGAGATTTGAATATCTTTGTACATCAGTGGGGATCTGACACATTCTAAGAAATGTAATGCTATATAGGGCGTGTGTCTAAGTCTGTGCGATGTGCTGATAGGCTTCGTAGACCTAATACTGCGTGCCTGATACATACATATCAAACGAATTGTTGTGTGGATGAACTCCTCATTGGCATATGGTCTTAGTACCGTAATTTCGTTTGATAGGGTATTTGTACAATACTCGGAGGTTTAGGGTCGTTATGTTATTAGTTGTCTGGGGATAGCCTCTCTGATCTTCTGCTGTAAGTCATTACGGGCCTACACCAGATAGGGTGTCTTTATAAAAGAGCTTTATGCCAAATCCTAAAGTTACCGAATTGAGGAACTTTCCATGTTTTATGATGATCAAAGATTATCTACTACATCGTATTAATTACTGATGCAAATCATGATTAATATCAGTCCTCAACCTAGTAAAGTGCACATGTTACTTTGCTGCATTAATTTGCTGACCTGTATACCTCTGTGCATTATACTTTGTAAATTACAGACGACGAAAGCATAATCACGCTTTACAATGAGTCTTTGTGCATTTACTTCTTGATACAGGAGTATGTCGTGTGCGTGGGAACCACAGACAATCTTGTTTATAATATACATAATAGTATCAGTCTAAAGCACTGCACAAAAGTCTGCATGTGAGTTTATGTGGATCACAATATCAGCAGTTGCCAGATCATACATTATCTTTAATGATAATAAATCAATAGATCAACAGTGTGATCAGATTTCTCAATAACTGATATGATTCCTTTACCGGAAATCCCAAAACATTTACTATTTTTCTACTACATTTCTGCATTTTATTTTCTCGTCAAAAATTACAAAACTCAAAAAGATTTTAGGTGTGTTTTAGCGTAAACTTTAGAAAATCCAAAAAGATTTTACATTTCTATCTTATTTATGATAGCTGATGGTGGTTGATGCCGATTTTCTAAACCTTGATGAACCATTTGAGCTTTGTAATCTTTTAAATGTGAAAATATGAATGTTGGATGCTTAAAAGTTGAAAAATAATTGGAACGGGACTCGTTTTTGAGATTTGGAAAAAGTGTCAAAAATTCCAGTTTTCGTTCGCCCATTCGCTTGGTCGAACGTGGAATTTTTGTTGTTCTTTCGAACGGTATATTTGGGCGAATAAGTGTGTTCTTGAGTAACATACACATTCGAACCCTTTTGCTTCTTTCGAACCTTTAAATAGGGTCGAAGGAGCCAAAAGCTTCTCATTCGACCGGTGTATTTGGGCGAAGGAACATGTCTATATATACCATATCTGTTTCATTCGACCCCTTTATCAAAATTTTTCAAATTTTTCACTCTAAAGTCCACTTGTTGCCCTGTTGTTTTGCCCCATATCATTGTGTTCGTCTCGTTTTGCTGATCATTTGGCACTAATTTTTACAGGTTAACATCAAGGATTGATCTCTTAATCGTTGATTTTCTGTTTCGAGCCCTAACAGATCAAAAACACATTAAACCATGATAATTGTTTAAACTGTTGATTAGGATTCATTCTGTAAGTGATTTAGGGGGAGAAAATCCAAAAACTAAGGATTCTAATCCATCAGTTTGATCATTTGATCATCATTTTCATTCGAACCCTAGTTTTAATTAGAAAACACTGATATAATGCTTAATTGATAAAACTGTTGGTTTGGAAACCTTAATCGGTGTTATTACTTGCTTAATGAATTAAAATATCAAGTTAAAATCAACTGATTTTCAGAATTGAAAATTTGAAATGAAGAACAGTTTCTTTCGCCCATTTCGAATGGTCGAAGGTGCATAATTTGGGCGAAGGAGATGTTCTTTTGGGCGAAAGAAGACAAAATGGTCGAATGAAATTTTTTTATTCAAAAACTTGTACATTCGCACCTATGAAATTTCTCATTCGTACCAAGATTTTCTCATTCGCATCTCCGTTTGGGCGAATGAGAAGATAAAATACCAAATTTTCAAACTTTGAATATTTTGTCGATTTTTAACATGTTTACTTGTTTTGCAGATTGAATCATGTCTGAACAGGAGAAGTCTACTGACCAAGCTGGATCATCTTCACAACCTGCCAAGAAAGGAACTGAAGAGCTTTTACCGTTCGAGAATGCGCTTAACTGTTGTGCGTATCTTGGAGACGTTAAGAAGCATACGGAGTTCACAGAGATCATAGAGTTCTTGAAGAGAAGTCGAGTGATAGACGCAATCGCTACACCTGCTATTATCTATCGTGACATGATACAAGAGTTCTGGAATGAAGCGAAGATGGATTTCTGGGAATGTGAATCGTCTTTGGTGAGCAAGATACAAGGAAAGTTGGTTACCGTTTCAGAGAAGGATATCAGAGAAGCTTTTAATCTTCAAGATGAAAAGACTGATCCCAGATAGCTTAGCTTTATGGAGCAGAGAAAGTGCTTTCTCAGGATGAAATACAACGGTCCGATTACTGATGGCTCATTGCACAAGGGAAAGCTGTGTCCACAGTTCAAGTACTTGGCACATGTAATGATTCACGTCTTTGGTTCAGCTGCTGGAGGATATGATTTGATGAGAAAAAGTATTAGCTCGATGATGGTAGCACTGATATTGGACAAACCGTTCAATGTATCAGGGATGCTGATGGAACATCTGTTGGAACCAGTCAGAGGCACAAGGAATCTGAAATTTTTATTGTATCCTCGATTCCTTCAGATGGTTTTTGATCATAAATATAAAGAGTTGAAGAGGTATCCGAAACACATTGTAGTTCAAGAACATATGTCAATCAATACACTGGCAAGAATGAAAGCTTATAAAGGCTTGTTATTGGATGAACGTCCACCTGTTAGACGTTTATTTGGACATTTGGCAAGGATTGACTATACGGATCCAGGTAAAGGTCTAGTGAGACATGCTAACAGTGATTCAGACGAAGACAATCCATTACATCCTGTTGATCCAGATGCAAAGCGAAAGCGACAGGTTGTTAATGTGGGAGCAAAAAGTGTAAAAGGGAAAGAGAAAGAGATAAGGATTGAGGTTGTTCCTGAGCCTGCTAAAAAGAAGAGTGCACCAAGGAGGCATAAGAGCATGGCGAAGAAAGGGTTACATCTGGTTGATGAAGCGTTGATTGATTCTGAAGAGATGCAGGAAGATCAACACTGGGATTCTAAGACTGAAACGGTGAAGACTACCACGCCCAAGGCCACTGTGGCTGGTGAGTCTGCAAGTTTGATCAGATCGGTGGAGGAGCAGAGAATGAAGAGCCCTATTCGATTAGATGAATAGGATGAGGGTTTAGGTCTGGGAGCAAGAGACTTTCCTGGTCCGCCAGTTCAGGGGGAGAAACCAAAGAAGCCCCAGTTCAAGAAGAAAGAGAAGGTTGTAAAGCCCGCAGTGAAGAGAGCTAGAGAAATTGAAACATTTATAGTAGGAAAGAAGTTGCCACCTGCTTCTAGCTCAAAATCTCCAGTTGCTGCTCAAGCCTCAAAGAAGCAGAAAACCACAGATACTTCAAGTACTGAACTGGGAGCTGATATACCTGTTGATGCCTTTAACGAAGCATTAGATAACGTATTGAAGAAGATGAGAAAGGGTAAACTGCCAGAGGTTGCTGAAGTTTCCACCAAAAAGGTTACAGTAGATAGTGATGTGATGAATACTGTTAACTGGAGACTTGCTAAAATGATGAATTTAATAAACAAGCAGCAGACTGAGATTGCCCAATTGAGGCAAAACGACTCAAAGATGTTGGATGTAGTGGTTACATCACATGAGAATAATGAAGAGTTGAAAAAGAAGATCAAACAGTTGCAGAAGGATAATAAGAAACTGTTGAAACATGAGCAAAGGAACACCAGAAGGATTATAGCTTTGAAGGGAGAAAATAAGAAGCTGAAAGAGAGTAATAAGAACATGGATAATCTGATTAAAGATTTATACTATCGAGCTCCTCAGTTGAAAGAAGGTGAAGAGGATAAATGTAACATCACACAAATTTTCTTTATATATATATATATATATAGAACTCCCTCGATTATTCATCCGATTCATGTTTACAGTATCTTTACCATCCATTTTGTTAATTTTTTTGTTTAAATAATGACGTATAATCAATATTAAATTGGATTGTATTAAATTCTGATTTAAAAACGTTAAAAAAATGTGTTTGCCTGTGCCAGGATTCGTACCCGAGTCCCTGGCGGGCTAAACCTTAACCACACCACACAAACCACTACACCATTTGGTGTTTTGTGATGTTAATTAAAACCAATTAAAATTAAACCCTTTCAAGGTCCCTTAGTCAAACCTGAAAAGTCAAACGTAGTCTCCTAGTCAAGTCAAAGTGTTAGTAAATATGGTCTCCTAGTCAAATCAAAGTGTTAGTAAAGTCTTCTAGTCAAGTCAAAGTTGTTCCTAAATTCTAGCCTAGTCAAAGTAGTCCCTAATTACAACTCCAAATTTTGCACTATAAATACACTAGTCTAGCATTCAACTCTTTATACCATTAAAAAAAAAACATTATTATCACATCTCCCATATACTAAAGTTTTCATCTGTCGTTATCTCCTCTAGCTAGTTTCGAGTTTTCCAAGGCATTATTACTAAGTGTTTGCACGCTCAATAAAATGCACGAACTCATTATGCACCTAAGGTGAGTTTACATAACCCCTTTTTCTGTTTTACATTTTTGGGGTGAAACATGTTTAAACATTTCATACACTATCATTTACTCATTCTTACATTGTTGAAACTTGTGATTCAATTACACTATCATTTACTCATTCTATCATTTGACTGTAACAAAAAGACACAGTACAATCATTAACATTGATCAAGCCGCCTGTTTAGATTATAGCGCTATAGGTCTGACAAACCCATCCCCCCGCATAAATTCATGGATGATCGATAACAGTTACAATTTTACTAACTTGAGAGTTAGGTCTCAGTCGACACAAGGTTTGATTGTACAAAAGACGCATTGTTACATGTCGGACTTATATTCTATCATTATTCATTATTATACTTCAACTATGATTGCTATACATCATATTGTTTTCAACTATATGCAAAACCTATGTATTCTCACCAACTATTTATAGTTGACCCCCCATCTTTCCAACTTAACACGTTTCAGGTTATAGCGAGCTTGAAGATTAAAGTTAGTGCTTGAAGATGTGTATCTAGTATTTTTCATTTTGATGTACAAAATTCTTTAGAACAATTGTATGTAATTTATTTAAATCAATTATTGAAATTTATTATTTACCATGAGCTACTGAACAATCATCAACACGTGACACATCGATGTTTCCGCCATCGGTTGTGGTGTTACAGATTGGTATCAGAGCCATGGTTATAGGGAATTAGGTTATTAGAAAAATAATATAGTCTATAACCATAGGATTATAATCAATACTTGCTCCTTTTACTTGCAACCCTACTTTTTTTCTATTCTCTATCTCCCTCCTACTTCTTATCACTACTATAGTCCCTACAAGAAGATTGTTCTCCATCACAAGATCTACTCTTAGACTAATAGGACAAATCCTTAGGTTTAGCCTGAACCACCTTGAATATCTCGTCGAAGTTCTAGATTTTAATAACGAACACGTGCAATCTGGAAGGGTGAACGCCTGTATTCTGAGTTTTCTGTCTAGGATTGGCATTGCGCATAAATCCCAATCAGACGAGGGACCCGGATGCCTACCTGGGAATTCTCAGGATGAGTGTTCACTTATAGGCTAAAGCATGTCTTCACTATGTTATTAGAATCTAGAAGTTTTGATAAGTCAACGTTTTCGTTTATTCGTTTTAATTGATGAATAAATGATTACACTCACTTTCCTTAAACTAAGCTCTAAAATCTCAAAATTTTACAGCTTAAATCAATCTCATTTCATAACCATCTATGGATTTCACAATCACACTTCACCTTACCATCTTAGCCACTTTTTAAATATTCAACACCCTACCCAAATCATATTATTTCATTTCTCCACATGTTACTTATTTTTAAAAACTATAACCTCATACCTTAGCACAAACTAAAGATTTCTAAATCCTGTTGTATTTTCATTACCTAGTAACTTTAAAAAGTACATATTTTTGTCAAAAGATGTCCTCGAACTTAAATTCAATTGTTTATTTATTGACGTAACAAACAATTTTCTATATAATGCTTTAAACTATTAAAAATCACTTAATAGAACCTTGATCTTCAAAACCTAATGTCATGTTTGAAATCTCCAACTAACGGGAATATTTTAATCAAAGCCCACTCAGCTTGTACTATTTAACAACTTTTGCTTTATGTATAAAACCAATTTTGAAAATAAGATTTTTTTTCCATAGGAATAATATCTAGTCTCTAAATTCTCCATCGACACTCACTCATTTTCAACTTGTTCAAATTTTTACAATATTTGGCATATACCACAATCATGTTTTCTTATACACTTGATTATAACCTTTGATCCAAACCCCAAAATTTACACTGCTACATAATCTCCTTACTATAAAATAAACTCTTTATCAACTATCTTCACATTCACTATCTCTCACAACCTTGATTCTGCTTCAAGATTTTTCATCATCCTCTCAAGAACTAAATTCATATCCTTCACCTTCTCACACATGAGCTAGTTACCCATCATAACCAAACTATTGAAACTTGATTGTGTGTTGCATCAAGCATAATCCTTAGCTATACATGAGGATTCGACTATCTACCATATTTGAACATTTGAAACTAGAATTCATGGAATATAAACTATTTGCCATAGACACACCTAGAGTCGTTAACCTGGTCTAGGGCAACTCTATTACAACTCGTATGCTATACTTGATACTTGATTGCTTACATGTACATATTATCAATTTTCAATTCATGTGTGTAATAATTGGTACACTTAATCAAACAACTTATAGAGGTTGAAGTACTTGCTCAACAGTTAGTAGAGTACCAAATAACCTACTCAACGATTGGTAGAGGTCATCATGCCTGCTCAACAGTCGGTAGAGGCTCTACAACCTGCTCAACGACTCGTAGAGGCTATCGCACCTACTCAACAATTGGTAGAGGTTCTTACTCACTGACTGGTAGAGGTCTTTTTCCTGCTCAACAGTTAGACTTATTTTTGGATACATTGTATACGATTCAATCACAAGGCTATTTTGCATTACTTACATGTGTGTTTAGAGTCATAGAAGGACACAAAACCCTAATGTAAGGTAAATTGGTGATTGCGGTCCGGAACGTAATCATGAATTTACAGGTACATTAAGGTAGTGTGAAATTCTATTAAGGTTTTGGGAGATACCACTTATGTTTTCGAAGTATCAGAGGTGTGATGGGTTAGCTGCGGTACACCCTATATATAAACACTAATGATACGTGGAAAGGGATACTGTAGGGTCAGACCAATAACAAACCCTAGTTATTTGGTAGTCCATCTAGCATTTATGGTTATCTTATACATTCCTTAAACTCTTACCCTACTCTGAACCATAGTCACCCTAACTATCCTCAACACTATTCAAATGTTTCTTCTTAAAATAAACTTCGGGACGAAGTTCCTAAAAGTAGGGGAGACTGTAACATCACACAAATTTTCTTATATATATATATATATATATATATATATATATATATATATATAGAACTCCCTCGTTTATTCATCCGATTCATGTTTACAGTATCTTTACCATCCATTTTGTTAATTTTTTTGTTTAAATAATGACGTATAATCAATATTAAATTGGATTGTATTAAATTCTGATTTAGAAACGTTAAAAAAATGTGTTTGCCTGTGACAGGATTCGAACCCGAGTCCCTGGCGGGCTAAACCTTAACCACACCACACAAACCACTACACCATTTGGTGTTTTGTGATGTTAATTAAAACCAATTAAACTTAAACCCTTTCAAGGTCTCTTAGTCAAACCTGAAAAGTCAAACGTAGTCTCCTAGTTAAGTCAAAGTGTTAGTAAATATGGTCTCCTAGTCAAGTCAAAGTGTTAGTAAATATAGTCTTCTAGTCAAGTCAAAGTTGTTCCTAAATTCTAGCCTAGTCAAAGTAGTCTCTAATTACAACTCCAAATTTTGCACTATAAATACACTAGTCTACCATTCAACTCTTTATACCATTAAAAAAAACATTATTATCCCATCTCCCATATACTAAAGTTTTCATCCGTCATTATCTCCTCTAGCTAGTTTCGAGTTTTCCAAGGCATTATTACTAAGTGTTTGCACGCTCAATAAAACGCACGAACTCATTATGCACCTAAGGTGAGTTTACATAGCCCCTTTTTCTGTTTTACATTTTTGGGGTGAAACATGTTTAAACATTTTATACACTATCATTTACTCATTCTTACATTGTTGAAACTTGTGATTCAATTATACTATCATTTACTCATTCTATCATTTGACTGTAACAAAAAGACACAGTACAATAATTAACATTGATCAAGCCGCCTGTTTAGATTATAGTGTTATAGGTCTGACAAACCCATCCCCCCGCATAAATTAAGGGATGATTGATAACAGTTACACTTTTACTAACTTGCGAGTTAGGTCTCAGTCGACACAAGGTTTGATTGTACAAAAGACGCATTGTTACATGTCGGACTCATATTCTATCATTACTCATTATTATACTTCAACTATGATTGCTATACATCATATTTTTTTCAACTATATGCAAAACCTATGTATTCTCACCAACTATTTATAGTTGACCCCCCCATCTTTCCAACTTAACATGTTTCAGGTTATAGCGTGCTTGAAGATTAAAGTTAATGCTTGAAGATGTGTATCTAGTATTTTTCATTTTGATGTACAAAATTCTTTACAACAATTATATGTAATTTATTTAAATCAATTATTGAAATTTATTATTTACCATGAGCTACTGAACAATCATCAATACGTCACACCTCGATGTTTCCGCCATCGGTTGGGGTGTTACAATAAAGAGCTAGACGAGGAGCAGGTTGATTTCGAACTGTCTGATGATGATGAGGAGGATGATGAAGATCTTGATGAAGATGCTGGTAAAGCTCCTAAAAAGAAGAAGGATGATGATGATGATGGTTCAAATGATGGATCTGGTGATGATAACAGTTCTGCATCTGATGATGATGATGATGACAATGATGATGACGATACAGACATATATAAGTATGAAAAGAGAGAATATGGAAAAGGAGGAGAAGCTAGTTCAAAAACCCTTGGAGGATCAGTGGATGATGATACGATCTTCTGGAATGAAAAGCTGAAGTCTATGTCTGAAGATGACAAACAGATGTATCGCCAGATGCTGACTGATCGAGTCTGGACGATTGACATGACCAGCAGATTTTCTGAGATTTTTGTATCTCGTGATAGGGTGTTTGAATTAGAATACAATGATCCAGATTTGGAAGATGGTGAAGTCTCGGCGGCTATGGCAAAAGAGATCTTTGAAGGATTAGCGAAACAAGTTGCAAAAACGGTAGAAGAACTGTTAGTTGATAACCAAATTCCTGATCTAACCGAAAAGGAAGCTGGAGATCATTCTGATAATCGTGACATACCTGGTTTCGAGGATATAGAAGTTGAGGATGTGACAAGTGAAGAGTATCCAGAATATTTTAAAAGAGACAAGGATTCTGGATTTACTGCTTTCACTGATGAATTGTTAAAGGAAGCCGAGAGACTTGCAAAAGAAAAGAGTGATGTGTTTGTTGATGAAATATTCAGAGGGCATGAGAAACCGCATATCAGACAATCCGATAGCTTGAAAGAGTTATTGAGGGAATTAAAAGAGAAAGAGGCTAATCATCCTAAAGCTGAGATTCAGGGTAGCTTTTATAAAATCCACAACGATATGTTCAAAGGAAAAGCGTTGGGTTGGAAATTTATAAAGCAACTGAAGTATGTTGCAGTGAAGTGGGAGAAGGGGATACTTTACTTCGATAGATATCATGATTTGAAGACTCTCCCATATTGGGCTATTCGTGATATTTGTCGTCACAAGTTGACTGGAACGACAAATGATCAGATTGCTTACTTTGCTGATAAGATGGCTAGAGAAAGCAGGACGAAGTGGAATTTCTTTAAACCTCAGTATCCAAAAAGGATTGTTCACAAGAAAACAATTGATGATATAACTGGTTTGCCCAAGGTGAACTTAAAGTACAAACCACCAAAAGTGTTGAGGCACATTCCATTGCTGCAGATTCCTCAACATTTTGCTAAAGACTTTATCTGGTGGTACTACAACTGGAATATTGCAGAAGCTGTGATAGTTTTGAAGGATGGAGATAAGAGTTTTAAGAAAATACACATTTTGATCCCATGTGGTTGGTGAATTGCTCACATGAGGACATCATAATGTTGTATTACAATCCTATTTTCAGCGATGTGAAGGATGCTGAACAAGCTAGTAAATACCAGCGAGTGGTATTTCTGTGTTTTGCTCATGATATCAACGCCGGATGCGACTATGATAAGAAGCTCGACAAATTTGTTAAAGCTCAAGAGGTTCCTGAAGCGAAAAAGAAAAAGCCGAAGCAAGTATTTGAGAAGGTGATGACGTTGGAAGAAAAGAAACTTTTGAGGATAAAGCTGATGAACAAAAGAATGGATGAAGAACGAAGACTTAAACAATCCAAGCAATAGTCGAGGGGGAGTTTGTAGATACATTTATGCGACTAATGCTTTGGATTGTACAATAAACATAGGTTAATAATGTGAGTCGAATGGGCGAAGGAGTTGGTTTGTGGGCGAAGGAAGATATTAAAGGGTGCGAAGGAGAAAGGTTATACGAAGGAGAGACAAGAGGCGAAGGTAGAATTAGAATGTTATGTATTGCTTGGTTCGACCGGTTGGATTGGTCGAATCTGCACATTCGCACCTTCGTGATGGGCGAATGTGCAGGCCTATAAATAGGTTGAGTTCATTTTTTGAAAGTAGTTCAGTCATTATTGTTCCCTCCATTTTCAGTGTGTCTCTCTAGAGTTTTGTTAGGCTTAATTCACGTCTTGTCTTTCATGTTTTGATCATATTAACGTGTAATTGAGTTGTTTTTTAATGAGAAAAGCTTTGATTGATGATTTGATTGTTTTGATCTGATTGATTATCATTTTGTGATTTGTTTAGGGTTTCCGCACCTAAATCAAACTTATTTGATCATGTCTTTATAGATTTGTCGATCCTATTAGCACATACAGCACATATAGACGCTCTTTGTGAAAACAAAGGTATTCATCATGAATATAGTGCTCCATATACCCCACAACAGAACGGTGTCGCAGAACGCAAAAACAGGACTCTAATTGAAACGGCAAGAACAATGCTCGCGGACTCGAATCTTCCAGTAATGTTCTGGAACGAAGCAATTTACGCAGCTTGTTATACTCTTAATCGTGTTTTAACGGTAAAGAAGTTTGGCAAAACTTCTTAAGAGCTGTTGAATCGACGAAAGCCGAACTTACAGTATCTAGAACCGTTTGGAGCCCCATGTACAATGCTTAATCCATCTGAGAAGTTCGCACCGAAGGCTGAAGAAGGATTCTTTGAATCATTCAATCTAGATAGCTTGGTTGAAGAAGCTGTATTACGATTATATTACAAGGTCGAAAACGCAATGACATCACCGTTTGTGCGTCCGATCACTATGAACCCCCAAACAGCTTCTAATGATGCCAATGCTCCTGCAGGTGACGAAGAGGTATTTCAGGAAGCTTCCACAACTCTTAATTCATCGGAATCTGAAGATGACGATGATGTTACAAGTGAAGCTGTTTAAGATCTTGCTATAGAGACACCACCAGTGAACCCAAATCTACATAGTGCTTCATCATCGAACGTGGGTAATGAACTGGACTCCACAGAGAACTTAACTACTCAGACGGGAGTGCAAGTACCTGATTATCCGGAATATCGGATACATCGGATTTGTAACACCCCAACCGATGGCGGAAACATCGGGATGTCACGTATTGATGATTGTTCAGTAGCTCATGGTAATTAATAAGTTTCAATAAATGATTTAAATAAGTTACATACAATTGTTCTAAGAATTTGTACATCAAATTGAATAAAACTATGCAAAAATCTTCAAGCATCAATTCAAATCTTCAAGCAAGTAGAACCTGAAACATGTTAAGTTGAAAATGTTTTGGGTCAACAAAAGTTGGTGAGAATTACATAGGTTTTGATAATCGAATAAAATTGTTGTGCAATTCATGTGTCATGGCAATCTAGTTCATATGCGAAAACATACTAGAAGTAAATCGAGTGCATAATCAACCTTGTGACTGTTGTATTGTGGTACATCCCATACGCTCATGGTTCACTCGTTTATATTGCAGTAACAAACACCCACGTAACCTTTGTAGGGGGCACGTATCCGGGTGGGATTGTCAGTCCAATAGATCTATCAATGTATACCGTTTGGTTGATGAATGTTTATGCTAGAATTGTGCTTACCCTAGTCATGTTCAAGACATAATGCAACATAGAAATACACATAGACACATTGATGATTGAATTGCATAAATATTGTTGTAACATGTTTCACCCCAAAAATGGTGATAAATAGAAAAGGGGCTATGTAAAACTCACCTTAGCAAAATGTTATGTCTCGTAAAAAAAATAGAATAATGTGTTGTGAATGTATGTGAGGCGAATCCCAAAGACTCAACAATGTAGCCAGTCCAAATTGAAGAAAACGAAAAAGAAAGAATATCAAGCTTCCAATTCGCCAATTACAAGAGCTTATAATCAAAGCTTCAATTGTAGAAGTAATAGACTATAGAAGAAAGGTATGAGGGAAAGTTTAATCGGATTGAAACAATCGATTTAGAGGTGCAAACTATAATGGGTCATAGGTGGGTTTTTATACTAGTTTTGGAGTCAATTAGCCATTAAAATTGGTCAACACCATAAAGTAAGGTTTTATGATGAATTGACTATTTGACTAAGACTTTGACTGTTTGACTAAGACTTTGACCAGGACTTTGACTATTTGACTCAAGGCTTTATTTAAAAAAAAAATCTTGTATGTGAAAAAAAAGGATTTAGAATCATATTATTATTATTATTATTTATATACATTTATGTATGTATATAAGTTGTGAGTTAGGATAAATAAAGACTTAGGCACATTTGTATAATATTAATGATAAAGGTGTAATAAAAAAAAATATATATATATAAGGGCTTTTTATGTATTAAAATTTTGGGGAAAATTTTGCGATGTTACAGTCTCCCCTACTTTTGGAAACTTCGTCCCGAAGTTTATTGAAAACACAGGGTTGAAGGTGATTGGGTAGAAATTAGGACAAGGGTGGTTTGGGAAGTTTCGAGTTAAGGCATGACATAAATTTATAGGTAACAGAATAAACTGTTTCGAATAATTTGGGTAAGAGTTTTGATATGTGTGAGTTTTAAGGGTTGGATTAGGTTCATCTGAAATAGCAAGGAGAATAAGAATCTTAAGTTTTAGGACTCCTAAAAGAAATGCATGAATTGATTGACTATAGAAAGACTAAATGAACTACCAGGTAACTAGAGTTTATAATTGGTTATTTACTGAAAACCTTGATAGAATTTCACACTACCTTAACGTACCTGTAAATTCATGATTACGTTCCGGACCGCAATCACCAATTTACCTTACATTAAAGTTTTGCGTCCTTCTATATCTCCACCGATTGTTGAGCAGGTCCGATAGCCTCCACCAGTCGTGGAGTAGGTTGTAGGGCCTCTCCCGACTGTTGAAAAGGCATAATGACCTCTACCAATCGTTGAGTAGGTTCGATAGCCTCCACCAGTTGTGGAGCAGGTTGTAGGGCCTCTCCCGACTGTTGAAAAGGCATGATGACCTCTATTAAGTGCAGCATTTATTATACACATAGGATGCAAATTGATAACATGTTTATGCAAGCAAGTATAACAAGCACAGTATATGAATTGTAGTTGTATAGATTTATATAATTAGTTCACATACAAACAATCATGCACCATGTAACAACTCTCAGACAAATATTTTATTACTTGAATCAAATAGCGTCAATACATAGAATAAAAGCAACCAATAGTCAAATGGTGAGACTTGCGGTTAGGTAGCTGGAGGATCTTGATCTCTGTTTAGTTTAGGGCATCGGTTACGGAAGTGATTTGGGTAATGAATGTTCAATAAGATATGGGTTGAATGAAAGACAATGAGGTAATATAAGGAATGTAATCATTTATTCATTTAATTAAAACGAATAAACGAAAACGTTGACTTATCAAAGATTCTAAATTCTAATAACATATGAAGACATGCTTTAGCCTATAAGTGAACACTCATCCCGAGAATTCCCAGGTAGGCATCCGGGTCCCTCGTCTGATTGGGATATATGCGCAATGCCAGCCTAGACAGAAGACTCAGAATACAGGCGTTCACCCTTCCAGATTGCACGTGTTCGTTATTGAAATCTAGAACTTCGACGAGATCTCAAGGTGGTTCAGGCTAAACCTGAGGATTTTGTCCTATTAGTCTAAGAGTAGATCCAATGGTGGAGAGCAACCATCTTGTAAGGATGAAAGTAGGGATAAGAAGTAGGAGGGAGATAGAGATTGGCAAGTAAAAGAAGCAAATACTGGTTATAATCCTATGGTTATAGACTAGATTATTTTTCTAATAACCTAATTCCCTATAACCATGGCTCTGATACCAATCTGTAACACCCCAACCGATGGCGGAAACATCGGGATGTCACGTATTGATGATTGTTCAGTAGCTCATGGTAATTAATAAGTTTCAATAAATGATTTAAATAAGTTACATACAATTGTTCTAAGAATTTGTACATCAAATTGAATAAAACTATGCAAAAATCTTCAAGCATCAATTCAAATCTTCAAGCAAGTAGAACCTGAAACATGTTAAGTTGAAAATGTTTTGGGTCAACAAAAGTTGGTGAGAATTACATAGGTTTTGATAATCGAATAAAATTGTTGTGCAAATCATGTGTCATGGCAATCTAGTTCATATGCGAAAACATACTAGAAGTAAATCGAGTGCATAATCAACCTTGTGACTGTTGTATTGTGGTACATCCCATACGCTCATGGTTCACTCGTTTATATTGCAGTAACAAACACCCACGTAACCTTTGTAGGGGGCACGTATCCGGGTGGGATTGTCAGTCCAATAGATCTATCAATGTATACCGTTTGGTTGATGAATGTTTATGCTAGAATTGTGCTTACCCTAGTCATGTTCAAGACATAATGCAACATAGAAATACACATAGACACATTGATGATTGAATTGCATAAATATTGTTGTAACATGTTTCACCCCAAAAATGGTGATAAATAGAAAAGGGGCTATGTAAAACTCACCTTAGCAAAATGTTATGTCTCGTAAAAAAAATAGAATAATGTGTTGTGAATGTATGTGAGGCGAATCCCAAAGACTCAACAATGTAGCCAGTCCAAATTGAAGAAAACGAAAAAGAAAGAATATCAAGCTTCCAATTCGCCAATTACAAGAGCTTATAATCAAAGCTTCAATTGTAGAAGTAATAGACTATAGAAGAAAGGTATGAGGGAAAGTTTAATCGGATTGAAACAATCGATTTAGAGGTGCAAACTATAATGGGTCATAGGTGGGTTTTTATACTAGTTTTGGAGTCAATTAGCCATTAAAATTGGTCAACACCATAAAGTAAGGTTTTATGATGAATTGACTATTTGACTAAGACTTTGACTGTTTGACTAAGACTTTGACCAGGACTTTGACTATTTGACTCAAGGCTTTATTTAAAAAAAAAATCTTGTATGTGAAAAAAAAGGATTTAGAATCATATTATTATTATTATTATTTATATACATTTATGTATGTATATAAGTTGTGAGTTAGGATAAATAAAGACTTAGGCACATTTGTATAATATTAATGATAAAGGTGTAATAAAAAAAAATATATATATATAAGGGCTTTTTATGTATTAAAATTTTGGGGAAAATTTTGCGATGTTACAGGATTCACCCGATCGAGTAGGTTATTGGTGATCCTGGTAGTAGCGTGATGACGAGAGGTCAACTGAGAAATGCAAACTCACCAGAAAACCTTGGCGCTCTTGCTTTATATGCCAAAATTCAAAAATCAGGTTTTCAAAATGACTGGTCTTTTGCTTGTTATGTTTCGCAGGTTGAGCCGCGGACTTACAAGGGCGCTCTTTTGGATGACGCTTGGGTAGAGGCTATGCAGGAGGAGTTATTACAGTTTCAGAAACTCGGAGTGTGGACACTTATAGATTTACCCCCAGGACGAAAGAAGATAGGAACAAAATGGGTGTTCATGTGTAAGAAAGATGACAGAGGAGTGATTGTTAGGAACAAAGCTCGATTGGTCGTACAAGGCTTTCATCAAGTTGAGGGAATTGATTACAACAAGATTTATGCACCAGTTGCACTCTTAGAAGCTATCCGAATGTTTCTGGCGTTTGCATCATATAAGAAATTCAAGGTGTATCAAATGGACGTCAAAAGCGCGTTTCTTTACGGTGTGGTCAAGGAGGAAGTTTACGTAGGTCAACCACCAGGCTTTGAGGATCCTATTCACCAGGATAAGGTCTACGTTCTAAACAAAGCTCTCTACGGGTTGCACCACGCTCCGAGACAATGGTATGAGGAGCTGAGCACGTATCTTCTGTCCAAAGGATTTAAACGAGGTTTTGTAGATTGCACACTGTTCTCAAAACGAACAGCGGATGACTTGCTTCTAGTGCAGATTTATGTTGATGACATTATTTTTGGTTCTACTAATGAACTTCAGTGCAGAGAATTTGAACGTGTTATGCAGGAAAAGTTCGAAATGAGTGCGATGGGAGAGATGCAATTTTTCCTAGGCTTGCAGGTGGAACAAAGACCAACGGGGATCTTTATTCACCAGAAGATATATGTTTCTGAAGTCTTGAGCCAATTCCAGATGGATGATTCAAAGCCGATGGATAACCCGATACAACCTAATCATGGGATTGGTGTTGACGCTAAGGGAGAGCTAACTGATCCTTTTACATATAGAGCTATCGTCGGATCTCTGATGTACCTCACCGCCTCCAGACTAGATATAATGTTTGCCACATGTCTCTGTGCACGTTATCAATCGAAGCCGAAACAGAGTCATCTTGCAGCTGTCAAACGTATCCTTATATATCTGAAGGGTTGTCCATCGAGAGGACTATGGTACCCTAATGATGATAATTTTGACCTAATCGCTTTTAGTGATGTAGATTGGGGTGGCTGTGACAAAGACAGCAAATCCACAACGGCTGGATGCCAGTTTATGGGGAGCAGGCTCGTGACCTGGCAATGCGAGAAACAGACCGCAATTGCCTTATCTACATGTGAAGCAGAATACATCTCAGCATCAAGCTGCTGCTCACAGGTTCTTTGGTTACAACAACAGATGGTGGACTACGGTTTGCAATTTCTTGAAACCCCTATTTACTGTGATAATGAAGCCGCAATTGCATTAACAAAAGACTTAGTAAATCACTCGAAAGCTAAACATATCCGGATTAAATATCATTTTATCCGTGATTGTTATGCAAAAGAGTTTATCGATATGGTCAAAATCCACACTGACTATCAACATGCAGATCTTTTTACCAAAGCTTTTGATAAATCAAGATTTCAATATCTTTTCAAAGCTAATGGTATTAAAGAAAAACAAGACTGATCACCACCTCAATATATCATTTTTTAGTTTCGTTTTTATTGCTTTTCAGAAAAATCTAAAAATTCAAAAAAAAAATATGTTTTATATTTTTAGTTAGAATATATTTTCAGAAAAACCAAAAACATTGAAAAATTCAAAAACCCATAAAAATTAGAAAAACCCAAAAAGATTTCCTAGAGAAAATGGGGAAATGATAGTACATCAGTGGGGATCTGACACATGCTAAAGAACTGTAATGCAATATAAGGCGTGTGTTTGAGACTGTGATGTTGTTGGATCAGTATTTCTCTTTCTATGAACTTGCTAGTGAACACTTAAGTGTTTAGCAAGTTCTTTATCAGTTATAGCACAGCGGAATGATTTAAGTTGAAGCTACACTTACCAACAGGAGTTATTACTCCCCTTGGATGTTTGATAAAACTAAAGACAAGTATTTAATGAGAATCTAAGTATTGAATGAGAATGAATACTTAAACAGATTCTCAGTAAATGAAATGAAATGGAAAGAACAATAATAAGCTTTGAAGGATTTCTGTATTAAAAATCAATGTCTAAAACAGAGGGATGAACCCATCTATTTATAGGCTTTACATATACATAAACCTTGCCAAAAAGCAAGTTCAGAAGCAAGTTGCAACAAGTTGCAATCTTGGAACTTGTACAAAAAGTTAAAGTAGTACTAAATTAATAAACTAATGAAACATAAGGCGGTGGAAAGATTCTTTAACAAGTGCTGATGAATGACAAACTACTGATGAGTAGTTTCTCTTCAGTAGTTCTTCAGTGAACTGTCTGGTTTGAACTTCAGAACTTCTGATGCACTTCTTCTTCAGTACTTGTAGAATCCTTCTTCAGTACTTTTGTCTTCTTTCTTCAGTAGTTCTATACTTAGAATATTTTTGACAGAAGTGAATTAGACTTAGGTTTCCAAAAGTGGTTTCACCAATCCTCTTTGTCCTAACAATCTCCCCCTGGATTGATGAAGCCAAAACCTTTTCTAGTTCTTTATTGTTTTCTTCTATCATTCAAAATCTTCCATATTCCTTTGAACATGGAATTCTTCAGTTGATTAAGCTGCTCATCAGTGAGAGATCCCCTTTGAGGTTCCAGATGTTGAATTGTAAGCAAGTGCTGAGTTGATAATTTCTTCAGTTCATTTATGGACTTGTAGGTCTTGCTTGTAAGATCTCTCCTTGTCACTAATACTGAGTTGTCATTAGTAAAGGACCATCTGATGATCAGCACTTTAGACTTGTCAAAGTCTGAAGTATAGGGAACCATGCTGGTCCCTAGGGAAGTTCCTGAGTGTTGGATCTTTTCAATTTCAGTGACTCTCAGGTGGGATTCACTTCTTTCTTCTTGTTGCACCATATCAGGTAGTTTGAAAGTTGGTAAGTGATGTTCAGTAACTACCCTAGTGTGCAGTTTGTCTTTAATGGTCTTTTGGATTTGGTAGGCAAATGTAGAAGGATCCCTGAACTGTGTTAACAGACGCTTTTCTTCAATATCAAAGTCTGAATGGACTACTGTGTTTCCTTCTAGTAGTACCATCTTGAAGTCAGTCTTTGTATTGTCCTCTGTCTTCTTCTTCTTGGTAGCAGGTCTTGTAACACCAGAAGTTCTAACTACTGAAGTTATTACTTCAGAAGTTTTGAACTTCTCTAGATTAGCAGCCTTTGCAGCCTTGTACTTCTTGTATGTGTCTAGTAGTCTTTTTTCTTTCCATCTTGACACAAAGGCTTTTGAACCATAGTTATTTGCTACCAGTTCTTCAATCATCTCAGCTCTCTTGGCTTTTCCATCTTTATTTGTTGCAAGTTTGTCTGCAACAATTTGGGCTCTTCTTGTCAGCTCATCCATGGAGAGTCCTTTCAGTGAAAAGGCTTTAGTCTTCCTGTTCTTTGTAATGTAAGACATCAGTTGTTGTCTTTTGTCTTCTTCAGCAACTCTTTCAAGGTTAGCCTGCCTTTGTAGCTCTGCTCCATAAGCCTGTAATTTTTCATTCTACCTTAAGTCATCCCTTGCTTCCAAAGCATTTCCAGATCTCATCTTCCTTAGCCTTTCTTTCGGCTGCAATCAAACTCTTCTCAAGTAGTTCTTTGGACATTGATAGTGGAGAAGTGTTCAGCACAGTCATTGTTGTAGTTGTAGTAGGCCTTGGAATAGGAGTTGGTTGTTGTTGTTCAGTTGGTTTGGAAGGTTCTTCTGTTGGTTGTATATTGGAAGTGTTAACTTCTGATGTGTTGAAAACTGCTCAAGGTTTGTCAACTACGGAAGGATGGTCTTCAGTACTTTCTGAGTCATCATCAGAACTGCATGCGCGTAGGATCGTCAAATCTACAAAGATAGTGATCAAACAAGTTTGATTCAGGTGCGGAATCCCTGAATCAATCACAAAATGATAATAATATCAACAAAACACAGAAATCATCTTTAAAAGCTTCATTTCATTGATAAACACACTCAATTACACGTTATAATAAGCTTTACAATCAAAATATGACGTGAATTAAGTTTACACAAAACCCTAGGGAGAGACTCAAACAGGAGGGAAACAAAAATGACCAAAACGTACATTCAAAATGAACTTGACCTATTTATAGGCCTGCACATTCGCCCACTTTGCTTGATCGAATGTGCAGGTTCGCCCATTCATCATGGTCGAACCAAGCTATACATTAACATCTAATCTACCTTCGACCTCCTCTCTCTCCTTCGCACCTTTTGCTCTCCTTCGCACCTTTAGAATTCCTCATTCGCCCATTTATTCTTCCTTCGCCCATTCGTCAAAACACAAAAACATATGTTAATAGTAATCCAAAGCATTAGTCGCACAAAATGCATCTACAAACTCCCCCTCGACTATTGCTTGGATTGTTTACGCTCTTGGTCCATCCTTTTGTTCATAAGCTTTATGTGCAGTACCGTCTTTTGTTCTTTGGTCATCACCGGTTCAAACACTTGTTTCGTCTTTTTCTTCTTGACATCAGGAGCATCTTGAATCTTTACGAACTTCCCAAGCTTCTTATCAAAATCACATCCAGCGTGTATATCATAAGCAAACCACAGAAATACCACACGCTGGTATTTACTTGCTTGTTCAGCATCCTTCACATCACTGAATATCGGAATGTAATACAACATAATTATATCCTCATGTGAACAATTAACCAACCACATAGGATCAAATATGTATATCTTCTTGAAGTTCTTTTCTCCATCCTTCAACACAATCACAGCCTCTGCAATCTTCCAATCATAATACCACCAGATAAAGTCTTTCGCAAAGTGTTGGGAATCTGCAATAGCGGAATATGTTTCAACACTTTCGGTGGTTTGTACTTCAAAGTCACTTTGGGCAAACCGGTAATAGTATCAATGTCTTTCTTGTGAACAATCTGCTTCGGACACTGAGGTTCAAAAAGATTCCATCTCGTCCTACTTTCCCTTGCCATTCGATCAGCAAAATAAGCAATGTGATCGTTCGAAGATCCAGTCAATCTGTGTCTACAAACATCACGAATAGCCCAGTACGGGAGAGTTTTCAGATCAGGAAATCTATCAAAATACAGTATCCCCTTCTCCCACTTAACGGCAACACACTTCAACTATTTTATAAACTTCCAACCCAACGCTCTTCCTTTAAACATTTCGTTGTGGAGTTTATAAAAACTGCCCTAGATCTCTGCTTTCAGACGATTGGCTTCTGTCTCATTCAGTTTCCTCAGTAACTCCTTCAAACTGTCTGATTGTTCAATGTTCGGTTTATCATGCCCCTTGAACACTTCTTCAACAAACTTATCACTCTCTTCTCTAGCATGTTTCTTGGCTTCTTTCAGTAACTCTTCAGTGAACGCAACAAATCTAGAATCTTTATCTTTCTTGAAATATTCTGGATACTCTTCACTGGTTATATCTTTAATTTCTATCTCCTCAAAAGCAGGTACGTCACGATCATCAGAATGATTCCCAGCTTCCTTTTCAGGTAGATTAGGAATCTGATTATCAGCCAATAGTTCTTCAAACGTTTTTCCAACCTGCTTTGCCAAACCTTCCAAAATCTCCTTTGACATTGTCGCAGAAACTTCACCATCTTCTAAATCTGGATCATTATAATCCAATTCAAGCATCCTGTCACTAGATTCAAAGATCTCAGAAAATCTACTGGTCATGTCTATCGTCCAGACTCGATCAGTTAACATCTGGCGATACATCTGTTTATCATCTTCAGACAATGACTTCAGCTTTTCATTCCAAAAGATCGTATCATCATCAACCGATCCTCTAGGAGCTTTAGAACTGGATTCACCTTCTTTTCCAGATCCACGTTTCTCATACTTATACTTATCTGTATCGTCGTCATCATCATCATCAAATGCAGAGCTGCCTCCATCACCAGATTCACCATTCGAACCATCATCATCTCCATCATCCTTCTTCTTCTTCTTTTGAGGAGCATTTCCTGCATTTTCATCAAGATCCTCATCATCCTCCTCCTTATTATTAGACGGTTCAAAATCAACCTGCTCCTCATCCTGTACTTTGTCCTCTTCACCTTCTTTTAGCTGAGGAGCTCAAGAGTACAAGTCTTTTATCAGATTATCCATATGCTTGTTACTCTCTTTTAGCTTCTTGTTGTCTTCTTTCAAAGCTATGTATCGTCTGGTGTTTCTTTGTTCGTGTTTCAACAACTTCTTGTTTTCTTTGCGAAGTTGTTTAATTTCTGCTTCAAGTGCTTCCTGATTGTCATGTGATGTCTCAACAACGTCTAGCATCTTCTGCTCGTTGTTTTTCAATTTCTCAATCTCTGCTTGCTGCTGATTAATTATCTTCATCATATCAGCTAGCTTCCGGTTCACAGCGTTCATCACATCGCTATCAACTGTGACCTTGGGAGTAGAAGCTTCAGCAACAGTAGGCAACTTTCCTTTCTTAATCTTCTTTAAAACTCTGTCCAATGCATCATTGAATTTATCAACAGGTAGATCAGTCTCTTTCTCAGTTCCTGATGATGTTTTCTGCTTCTTAGCAACTGGACTTGCAACCGGTGATTTCGAGCTAGATGCTGGTGGAAGTTTCTTTCCAGCAATCAATGATTCAATCTCTCTAGCTCTCTTTTCCATGGGCTTTAATACTTTCTCTGTCTTCTAAAACTGGGGCTTTTTCTGTTTCTCCCCTATTCTGGTGATCCATGAAAATCTTCAGCTCCCAAACTAAGACCCTCATCAGCTTCATTTAAACGAATAGGGCTCTTATTTCTCTGTTCTTCCAAAGATCTATTCAAACTAGCAGACTCACCAGCCACAGTGGCCTTGGGCGTGGTGCTCTTTACAGTTTCTTCCTCAGAATCCCATCTTTCTTCTTCTTGCGTCTCCTCAGAATCAACCGACGCTTCATCCACAAGATGTAATCCTTTCTTCGCCATACTTTTATGCCTTCTTGACGCACTTTTCTTCTTTGCTGGATCAGCTTCAGTTTGAACTTTAATCCTAATCTCTTTCTCTTTACCTTTACCACTCTTTGCTCCCACATTCACTACCTGACGCTTTCGTTTTGCCTCAGGGTCAACTGGATGTAACGGATTGTCTTCGTCCGATGCACTGTCAGCATGCCTCACATTATCCTTACCAGGATCCACATAATCAATCTTGACTAAGTAACCAAATAAACGTCTCACTGGTGTTCTTTCATTCAAAGACAAACCTTTGTAAGCCTTCATTCTGGCAAGTGTATTAATGTTCATATGCTCCTGAACAATAATTTGCTTTGGATCTCTCTTCAATTTCTTATACTTTAGATCGAAAATCATCTGAAGGAATCTAGGATATAACAGAAACTTCCTAGTCCTTGTACCTCTCACTGGCTCCAACAAATGTTCCATAAGCATTCCTGATACATTGAACGGTTTGTTCAATATAAGTGCTACCATCAAAGAGCTTATGCTTTTCCTCATCAGATCATAACCACCAGCTGCTGACCCGAAAACATGAATCATCACATGTGCTAAGTACTTGAACTGAGGACAGAGCACTTCCTTTGTTCAGTCTAGCTGAGTTCTCTGGGATCCGTCTTGACATCTTCAAGTTTTAACGCTTCCCTAATATCATTCTCCGACACAATAATCAGTTGTCCTTGAATCTTGTTAACCAGAGAAGATTCACCATCCCAGAAGTCCATTTTAGCGTTTGTCCAGAACTCCTGTAACAAATCTCTGTAAATGATAGCGGGTGTAGCAATCGCGTCAATCACCCGACTCCTCTTCAGAAACTCTATTATCCCAGTAAACTCTGTGTGCTTCTTCACGTCTCCAAGATATGCACAGCAATTGTGTGCATTCTCGAACGGTAGAATATCAGTCTTCGCTGTCTCGGCAGCCTGTGAGGATGATCCAGTAGTAACACTCGAATCTTCCTGTTCAGACATAGTTAAAACTGCAAAACAAATCAAGTAAACGCGTTAAAAACAAACAAAATAAACAAACATTGAAAATTTGAATTTTAATTTCTACATTCGCCCAAATAAAAGTTCGAATGAGAAATTTTTGGTGCGAATGTAAAGTTTCAAGGGTTCGAATGAGAAATGTTTTGAAAAAATGTTTCATTTGCCCGTTTGACTTCATTCGACCAGATAAACCTTCTCCTTCGCCCGTTTTTGCACGTTCGACCGTTCGTAAAAGGGCGAAGGTGTCAATTCATCATTTCAAATTTTAATTTTGCAATCCAGTTAGTTTTAACTTGTCATTTTGATTCATCTAGCATCTAAAACCTCCGATAAAGCTCTCCTAATCATTACTTTTAACAAACAACCATTGATTCAGTGTTTTCTTATAAAAACTAGGGTTCGAACAATTTTAATAATCAATTGATCATTCTGATGCATTAACACCCTATGTTTTTGAATAATCTCCCCCTAAAACACTTAATCAATGAATCCCTATCAAAAATATGTCCAATTAGCATGGTTCAATCCCTGTTCGATATCAGTTAGGGCTTGGACTGAAAATCAAAGATTAAACATTCAAATCATGATGAAAACCTGTAAACAATGGTGCAAAATGATCAGGATAATCAGACGAACACAATGATACAATCTATATGTCAAGAGCAACAAGTGGACTTATCAACAGAATTTTTGAAAAAAAATTCGAATGGGTCGAATGAGCAGATAAGGGTATATATATAAGCTGCTCCTTCGCCCGTTCATACCGGCCGAATGTGAAGCTTTTGTCTCCTTCGACCCTAATTAAAGGTTCGAATGAGACATAAGGGTTCGAAAGAGAATTTGTCTTAAGAACTCTCACATTCGCCCAAATCTAAACGTACGAATGAACAAAAAAATTCCTCCTTCGACCCAACGAAGGGGCGAAAGTGAACAGGAATTTTTGAAAATTTTACCAAATCTCAAAATTGAGTCTCGTTCAAAATATTTTCCAACTTTTAAGCATCCGACAATCATATTTTCTCATTTAAAGATTACAAAGCTCAAATGGTCCATCAAGTTTTAGAAAATCGTCATCAACCACCATCAGCTATCAAAAATAAGATAGAAATGTAAGATCTTTTTGGATTTTCTAAAGTTTATGTTAAAACACACCTAAAATCTTTTTGAGTTTTGCAATTTTTGACGAGAAATATAAAAAGCAGAAATGTAAAGATAAAGCAATAATTGTTTTGGGATTTCCGGTAAAGGGATCATATCAGTTATTGAGAAATCTGATCACACCGTTGATCTTTTTGATTATTATCATTAAAGACAATGTGTGATCTGGCAACTGCTGATATTGTGATCCACATAAACTCACATGCAGACTTTTGTGCTGTGCTTTAGATTGATACGATTATGTATAGTATAAACGTAATTGTTTGTGGTTCCCACGCACACGACATACTCCCGTATCAAGAAGTAAATGCACAAAGACTCATTGTAAAGCGTGATTATGCTTTCGTCGTCTGTAATTTACAAGGTATGAGGCACAAAGGTATACAGGTCAGCAAATTAATGCAGCAAAGTAACATTTGCACTCTACCAGGTTGAGGACTGATATCAATCATGATTTGCATCAGTGATTAATACGATGTAATAGATAATCATTGATTATCATAAAACATGAAAATTTCCTCAATTTGGTAACTTTAGGATTTGGCTTAAAGCTCTTTTATAAAAACACCCTGTCTGATCTAGGTCCGTAATGACTTACAGCAGAAGATCAGAGAGGCTATCCCCAGACAACTAATAACATAACGACCCAAAACCTCCGAGTTTTGTACAAATACCCTATCAAACGAAATTACGGTACTAAGACCATATGCCCATGAGGAGTTCATCCACACACCAATTCGTTTGATATGTATGTATCAGGCACGCAGTAATAGGTCTACGAAGCCTATCAGCACATCACTCAGACTCAGACACACGCCCTATATTGCATTACATTTCTTTAGAATGTGTTAGATCCCCACTGATGTACTATCATTTCCCCTTTTTCTCCAGGAAATCATTTTTGGTTTTTCTGATTTTTATAAACTTTTTTTTTTGAATTTACTGTTCCCAAGGATAAGCTGGAGCATTTCAAATATGTGACTGCCCAGATATCGTTTGTTCACAGAAATCTGACGGCATTAATCTAAGGGAAGAAGAAATAGCAGTCAGCAAAGTAATTTTCTAATTTTTTATGGATTTTGAAATTTTTCAATGTTTTTGGATTTTCGAATTTTTTTTTTTTTGAAAAACAGTAAAATTAAACTAAAAGGCGATAAACTGAGGTGGTGATCAGTCTTGTTTTTCTTTAATATCGTTAGCTTTCAAAAGATATTCAAATCTTCATTTATCAAAAGCTTTGGTAAAAAGGTCTGCGCGTTGGTAATCAGTTTGGATTTTGACCATATCGATCAACTCTTTAGCATAACAATCACGGATAAAATGGTACTTAATCCGGATATGTTTAGCCTTTGAGTGATTTACTAAGTCTTTTGTTAATGCGATTGCGGCTTCATTATCACAGTAAATACGGGTTTTAAGAAATTGCAAACCGTAGTCCACCATCTGTTGTTGTATCCAAAGAACCTGTGAGCAGCAGCTTGATGCTAAAACGTATTCTGCTTCACATGTGGATAATGCAACTGCGGTGTGTTTCTTGCATTGCCAGGTCACGAGCCTGCTCCCCATAAACTGGCATCGAGCCATTGTGGATTTGCTGTCTTTGTCACAGCCGCCCCAATCTGCATCACTAAAAGCGATTAGGTCAAAATTATCATCATTAGGGTACCATAGTCCTCTCGACGGACAACCCTTCAGATATCTAAGGATACGTTTGACAGCTGCAAGATGAATCTGTTTCGGCTTCGACTGATAACGTGCACAGAGACATGTGGCAAACATTATATCTGGTCTGGAGGCGGTGAGATACATCAGAGATCCGACGATTGTTCTGTATGTAAATGGATCAGTTAGCTCCCCCTTAGCGTCAACACCAATCCTGTGATTAGGTTGTATTGGGGTATCCATTGGCTTCGAGTCATCCATCTGGGATCGGCTCAAGCCTTCAGAAACGTATTTCGTCTAGTGAATAAAGATCCCCGTTGGTCATTGATCCACCTGCAAGCCTAGGAAAAATTGCATCTCTCCCATCGCACTCATTTTGAACTTTTCCTGCATAACCTTTTCAAATTCTCTGCACAAAAGTTCATTAGCAGATCCAAAAGATCTACATGTATTCGGGTCTGTGAGTGGAGGATATGACGTGATGAGGAAAAGTATTAGCTCTTTGATGGTTGCCGTGATTCTAAACACACCATTCAACGTATCTGGAATGATACTTGATCATATGCTTGAACCGTTGAGAGGTCTGAAGAGTAAGAAGTTTTTACTTTATCCAAGATTCTTGTAGATGATATTCGATCAGAAATACAAGAAGCTGAAGAAAGATCCAACTAAGATTGTGGTACAGGATCATATGAGTCTGAGCACATTGGTGAGAATGAAAGGTTACAAAGGTGTACCTGTGAATGAAAGAACACCATTGCACTCATCTCGAACTTTTCCTGCATAACACGTTCAAATTCTCTGCACAGAAGTTCGTTCGTAGACCCAAATATAATATCGTCAACATAAATCTGGACTAGAAGCAAGTCATCGCCTGTTCGTTTAGTGAACAGTGTGCAATCTACCAAACCTCTCTTGAATCCATTGGAAAGAAGATACGTGCTCAGCTCCTCATACCATTGCCTTGGAGCCTGGTGCAACCCGTAGAGAGCTTTTCTCAAAACGTAGACCTTATCCCGGTGAATAGGATCTTCAAAGCCTGGTGGTTGACCTACGTATACTTCCTCCTTGACCACACCGTAGAGAAACGCGCTCTTGACATCCATTTGATACACCTAAAATTTCTTGAATGATGAAAACGCCAGAAACATTCGAATAGCCTCTAAGCGTGCAACTGGTGCATAGATCTCGTTGTAATCGATTCCCTCAACTTGATGAAATCCTTGTACAACCAAACGAACTTTGTTCCTTACGATCACTCCTCTATCATCCTTTTTGCATTTGAAAACCCATTTCGTTCCAATCTTCTTTCTTCCCGGGGGCAAATCTGTCAGCGTCCAAACACCAAGTTTCTGGAACTACAACAACTCCTCTTGCATTGCTTCCACCCAAGCGTCGTCCAAAAGAGCATCCTTGTAAGTTCGTGGCTCAACCTGCGAAACATAACAAGCAAAAGACCAGTCATTCTGAAAACTTGATTTTTGTATTTTGGCATATAAAGCAAGATTGCCAAGGTTTTCCGGTGAGTTAGCATTCCTCAATTGACCTCTCGTCATCACACTGCTACCAGGATCACCAATAACCTGCTCGATCGAGTGAATTCAATGTATCCGAGATTCCGGATAATCTGGTACTTGGACTCGCGTCTGAGTAGTTAAATTCTTTGCAGAAACCAGATCATTACCCACATTTGATGATGAAGCACCATTTGTAGTTGGGTTCATTGGTGGTGTCACTGTAGCATGATCTAAGATAGCTTCACTTGTAACATAATCGTCGTCATCTTCTGATTCTGATGAATTCAACGTTGTGGAAGCTTCTTGGAATACCTCGTCTTCAACGACAGGAACATTGATATCATTAGAAGCTGTTTGGGGATTCACGGTCATCGGACGCACCAACGGTGATATCACTGCGTTTTCGACCTCGTAATATAAACGTAATACAGCCTCTTCAACCAAGCTATCTAGGTTGAATGATTCAAAGAAATCTTTGTAATCAAACATCCAGTCTGGACCGCTTCCCTGTAAATTCTGAGTATACCGTTGCACTTCAACGTTAGCCCACTCCTCGACCTGACGAGTTCTTTTGTTGAATACCCGTTTGAGCGGGGTTGCATATCCAACAAAGTATCCTTCCTCAGCCTTCAGTGCGAACTTCTCAGATGGATTAAGCATAGTACAAGGAGCTCTAAATGGTTCTAGATACTCTAAATTCGGCTTTCGACGATTCCACAGTTCATAAGAAGTTTTGCCAAACTCCTTCACTGTTAAAACACGATTAAGAGTATAACAAGCTGCGTAAATTGCTTCGTTCCAGAACATTACTAGAAGATTTGTGTCCGCAAGCATTGTTCTCGCCGTTTCAATTAGAGTCCTGTTTTAGCGTTCGGCGACACCGTTCTGTTGTGGGGTATACGGAGCACTGTATTCATGATGAATACCTTTGTTTTCACAAAGATCGCCCATCTGTGCATTTTTAAACTCCGTCCCATTATCACTCCTAATCCTCTTGATCTTGAGACCATAGATTTTTCCAGACGAGTGAACAGAACTTTCAAATTATCAAATGTGTCGCTCTTTCGGTGTAAGCACATAACCCATGAAAATCTTGAAAAATCATCAGTCACCACAAGACAGTATAATTCCCCAGCATGACTCTTACGCTTGACCGGTCCGAACAGATCCATGTGCAAACGTTCAAGTGGCAGTTCAACGGAATTGACTTTCTTTGGCCTATGGGATTGTTTGTGCTGCTTACCCTTTTTACAACTCACACACTTGTCATTTAAGTGAAAATGTTTGACGTTCACGCCTGTGACAAGCTCATTCTTCACTAATTGATTCATTTTTCTTAGTTGAATGTGTCCCATTCTCCTGTGCCACATGATTGATTCTTTTTCTGTAGCCTTGGAGAGAAAACACGTGACTTGGCCTTGGGTGGTCATTGCTTTCGACATATCGAGAATGTACAAGTTGTTCACTCTCGGCGCCTTTAACATCACCCACTCTTTCTGTAACTCAAAACCCGGCTTGAGTATATAGCAAGATTTGTCGTCAAAGTACACAGAAAATTGTTTGTCACATATCTGACTAACACTGAGCAGATTGTAATCTATTTGCTTCACATAAGAAATTCTCTCAAAACTCACAATTCCATTGCTCACACTACCCTCCATGGTAATATAACCTCCCTTGTTTCCTGCAAACGCTACATAACCTCCATTGATGTGACCAGAAGCTCCACTGTCAACAATCCAAAGACTGCTCACAGGGCCAGCTGAAGCTCCCTGCACATATCAAGTAAAGAAGTTAGATTTTTTGGGGGACCCAAGCCTGTTTGGTCTTGGGTCTTTGAACAGTTTGTTTCAAAGAATCAGATTCTCACAAACATCTTGATTTTTATCAACCTTTTTCTTATCACCCAAATCTTTCTCATTTTCAGGTTTCACATTTTGTTGTGAAGTTGAAGCACCCTCAGAACCCTTTGGTGACCAAGATTGTTCAGATCTTTTCAAGATCCGGATCTGAGATTTTGGGGTCTCAGCCGGTTTCTTTACTTCATCCTTGAATGAGACTTTCTTGGTTACCTTCTCTGATTTAACAGAGACAGATCCAACTGTTAGTTTGACATTAGGTTTAACAGGAACCTTTTTGTTGTCAACAGTTGCGTTCACCATTGGTTTCTTCAACGGTTTCTCAGTGGCTATCCGGTTGCGGCGATCATATGTCATCTGACGATTTTCACTCCTTTTAAAATAATTGCTTTGATTATAAAAAGGTGCTGGTTGAGGGACAAATCGTCTCTGTGGATAACAATGATTATCAACTGGACATTCATACTTTTGCTTCATCTCCACCTCGTGCCTCTTGTGTCTTACATACGAGCAGTCGACAAGTAAATTGTAACATCTCAAAATTTTCCTCAAAATTTTAATACATAAAAAGCCCTTATATATATAAATATTTTTTTTATTACACCTTTATCATTAATATTATACAAATGTGCCTAAGTCTTTATTTATCCTAACTCACAACTTATATACATACATAAATGTATATAAATAATAATAATAATAATAATATGATTCTAAATTCTTTTTTTTTTCACATACAAGATTTTTTTTTAAATAAAGCCTTGAGTCAAATAGTCAAAGTCCTAGTCAAAGTCTTAGTCAAATAGTCAAAGTCTTAGTCAAATAGTCAATTCATCATAAAACCTTACTTTATGGTGTTGACCAATTTTAATGGCTAATTGACTCCAAAACTAGTATAAAAATCCACCTATGACCCATTATACTTTGCACCTCTTAATCGATTGTTTCAATCCGATTAAACTTTCCCTCATACCTTTCTTCTATAGTCTATTACTTCTACAATTGAAGCTTTGATTATAAGCTCTTGTAATTGGCGAATTGGAAGCTTGATATTCTTTCTTTTTCGTTTTCTTCAATTTGGACTAGCTACGTTGTTGAGTCTTTGGGATTCGCCTCGCATACATTCACAACACAATATTCTATTTTTTTACGAGACATAACATTTTGCTAAGGTGAGTTTTACATAGCCCCTTTTCTATTTATCACCATTTTTGGGGTGAAACATGTTACAACAATATTTATGCAATTCAATCATCAATGTGTCTATGTGTATTTCTATGTTGCATTATGTCTTGAACATGACTAGGGTAAGCACAATTCTAGCATAAACATTCATCAGCCAAACGGTATACATTGATAGATCTATTGGACTGACAATCCCACCCGGATACGTGCCTCCTACAAAGGTTGCGTGGGTGTTTGTTACTGCAATATAAACGAGTGAACCATGAGCGTATGGGATGTACCACAATACAACAGTCACAAGGTTGATTATGCACTCGATTTACTTCTAGTATGATTTCACATATGGACTAGATTGCCATGACACATGAATTGCACAACAATTTTATTCGATTATCAAAACCTATGTAATTCTCACCAACTTTTGTTGACCCAAAATATTTTCAACTTAACATGTTTCAGGTTCTACTTGCTTGAGGATTTGAATTAATGCTTGAAGATGTGTGCATAGTTTTATTCAATTTGATGTATGAATTCTTGTAGAACAATTGTATGTAATTTATCTAAATCATATAATGAGAATTATTATTTACCATGAGCTACTGAACAATCATCAATACGTGACATCCCGATGTTTCCGCCATCGGTTGGGGTGTTACAGATTGGTATCAGAGCCATGGTTATAGGGAATTAGGTTATTAGAAAAATAATCTAGTCTATAACCATAGGATTTAACCAGTACTTGCTTCTTTTACTTGCTATTCTCTATCTCCCTCCTACTTCTTATCCCTACTTTCATCGTTACAAGAAGGTTGCTCTCCATCACTGGATCTACTCTCAGACTAATAGGACAAAATCCTCAGGTTTAACCTGAACCACCTTGAGATCTCGTCGAAGTTCTAGATTTTAATAACGAACACGTGTAATCTGGAAGGGTGAATGCCTGTATTCTGAGTCTTTTGTCTAGGCTGGCATTGCGCATATATCCCAATCAAACGAGGGACCCGGATGCCTACCTGGGAATTCTTGGGATGAGTGTTCACTTATAGGCTAAAGCATGTCTTCACTATGTTATTGGAATCTGAAATCTTTGATACGTCAACGTTTTCGTTTATTCGTTTTAATTAATGAATAAATGATTACATTCCTTATATCACCTCATTCATTCCATGCCACATTGAACCTTCATTGTGTCCCTTACAGATCATGTCTCCACGTCGCAGCACTCGCAATAACAGTGGTGAAAACCAAGAGGAAAGTAACAACAACCACATCACCAACCACAACAACAACAAAAACAACAAAGGTGTTGATGCCCAACTGGCTGCGATTATTTCCCAACAAATGGCGCAACAAATCACAACTCTGGTTTCTAACTTGTTGGCTCAAGTCATCCCAATGAATGGGAACGGCAATGGAAATGGAAATGGCGATGGAAATCACATAAAGAACGGGACCTTAGTTCGGAAAGGCGAGAAAACAAGTATTGTGGCCGCGGTAACTACCGAGAACCAGAAGCGCAAGACCAGGCATCCTAATGTAAACCTCACTACACAAGCTTCTAACAAGAAACCCTATACAAGAAACTTTCCATTGTGTAACACATGCAAACGACATCACCCCACTGTTTCAGTGTATCGCCGGTGCACCAATTGTGATAGGTATGGCCATCTGGTCAACACATGTCGTGAGTCCCCAAACCCTAACACCAACCAACCAACCAACCCTGCTCAGGTTGCTAATTTTAATCGTCCTGGTAAATACAACTATGGTCAATGCTATTAATGTGGAAACCCAAATCATTTCCGTAACCGATGCCCTAAACTAAATCGAGATCAAGACCCTCCAGCTACTTAACAGCAAACCCCACCATTTGAATGATGTCTACTTTTTAATTCTATGTATTGACACTTTTTGATTCACGTAATAAATTCAAGTATTATCATAACATCTGAGTGCATGCTTGTTTGAATGTGAACTAATTGCTATATCTATAATCATACTTGCTTACTTGTACAACAATTAGTTGACTACCAAACAACCTACTCAACGATTGGTAGAGGTCATTGTAACACCCCAACCGATGGCGGAAACATCGGGATGTCACGTATTGATGATTGTTCAGTAGCTCATGATAATACATATGTTTAAATAATCCTTTATTACATTAGAATATTGAATTACATTAAAGTCTACATCAAATAATCAAACAAAGCTTAAAACTTCAAATATCTCCTCATGCTAGCTCTAGACTTCATGCATCAGTATTTCCTGTTGAGTTTGGAAAAATGGGGGGGGGGGGGGTCAACTAGAAGTTGGTGAGAATACATAATCCATGTTAAGCATATAGTTTAAGTATAAAAGTTTAGCAATTCGTATGTCTATCGTAAATTTAAGTCTACATGAATAGTATAATATGTTGACATAATCAAACCTCCGACTAGTTTAGGTCCATCCCGTCATCTACGGTTCACCTTAGTAATATGTTGAACGATAACAATCACCCACGTTACCTATGTAGGAGGTACACGTATCCGGGTGGGGTTGTCAATCCAATAGATCTATTATTGAGTATCGCCGGCTTGGCCATAGCTAATGATTATGTAAATGTTGAAACTCGTTGAAACTCGTTGAAACTGTTGACTAATTCATGAGGCAATAAAGTTTACTACTAGACATGCATGTTGAATTGCTTAAATAATTGTTGCAAGTATAAAGAATCGCATAAACATGGTTACGTAAACTCACCTTAGCAAAGTATTAAGTCTCGAGAAATAGAATATGTGTAGCCCCAAAGTTGCCAATTACAAGAGCTTATAATCAAAGCTTCAATTGTAGAACTAATAGACTATAGAAGAAAGGTATGAGGGAAAGTTTAATCGGATTGAAACAATAAATTTAGAGGTGCAAAGTATAATGGGTCATAGGTGGGTTTTTATACTAGTTTTGGATTCAATTAGCCATTAAAATTGGTCAACACCATAAAGTAAGGTTTTATGATGAATTGACTATTTGACTAAGACTTTGACTGTTTGACTAAGACTTTGACTAGGACTTTGACTATTTGACTCAAGGCTTTATTTAAATAAAAAAAAAAATCTTGTATGTGAAAAAAAAAAGAATTTAGAATCATATTATTATTATTATTATTTATATACATTTATGTATGTATATAAGTTGTGAGTTAGGATAAATAAAGACTTAGGCACATTTGCATAATATTAATGATAAAGGTGTAATAAAAATATATATATATATATATATAAGGGCTTTTTATGTATTAAAATTTTGGGGAAAATTTTGCACTGTTACAGTCTCCCCTACTTTTGGAAACTTCGTCCCGAAGTTTATTGAAAACACAGGGTTGAAGGTGATTGGGTAGAAATTAGGACAAGGGTGGTTTGGGAAGTTTCGAGTTAAGGCATGACATAAATTTATAGGTAATAGAATAAACTGTTTCGAATAATTTGGGTAAGAGTTTTGATATGTGTGAGTTTTAAGGGTTGGATTAGGTTCATCTGAAATAGCAAGGAGAATAAGAATCTTAAGTTTTAGGAGTCCTAAAAGGAATGAGTTGATGAACTATTGAAAGACTAAATGAACTACCAGATAACTAAGGTTTATAATTGGTCAACTACCGAAAACCTTGATAGAATTTCACACTACCTTAACGTACCTGTAAATTCATGATTACGTTCCGGACCGCAATCACCAATTTACCTTACATTAGGGTTTTGTGTCCTTCTATAACTCTAGACACACATGTAAAATAATATGATTAACCATGTATCCAAAAATGAGTCCAACTGTTGAGCAGGAAAAAGACTTCTACCAGTCAGTGAGTAGGAACCTCTACCGATTGTTGAGCAGGTATGATAGCCTCTACCAGTCGTTGAGCAGGTTGTAGGGCCTCTACCGACTGTTGAGCAGGCATGATGACCTCTACCAATCGTTGAGTAGGTTATTTTGTACTCTACTAACTGTTGAGCAAGTACTTCATCCTCTATCAGTTGTTTGATTAAGTGTACCAATTATTACACACATGAATTGCAAATTGATAATATGTACATGTAAGCAATCAAGTATCAAGTATAGCATACGAGTTGTAATAGAGTTGCCCTAGATAAGGTTAATGACTCTAGGTGTGTCTATAGTAAATAGCTTATATTCCATGAATTCTAGTTTCAAATGTTCAAATAAGGCAAATAGTCGAATCCTCATGTATAACTAAGGATTATGTTTGATGCAACACACAATCAAGTTTCAATAGTTTGGTTATCATGGGTAACTAGCTCATGTGTGAGAAGGTGAAGGATATGAATTTAGTTCTTGAGAGGATGATGAAAAATTCTTGAAGCAGAATCAAAGTTGTGAGAGATAGTGAATGTGAAGATAGTTGATAAAGAGTTTATTTTATAGTATGGAGATTATATGATTTGAGTAGGGTGTTGAATATTTAAAAAGTGGCTAAGATGGTAAGGTGAAGTGTGATTGTGAAATCCATGGATGGTTATGAAATGAGATTGATTTAAGCTGTAAAATATTGAGATTTTTGAGCTTAGTTTAAGGAAGGTGAGTGTAATCATTTATTCATTAATTAAAACGAATAAACGAAAACGTTGACTTATCAAAACTTCTAGATTCTAATAACATAGTGAAGACATGCTTTAGCCTCTAAGTGAACACTCATCCCGAGAATTCCCAGGTAGGCATCCGGGTCCCTCGTCTGATTGGGATATATGCGCAATGCCAGTCCTAGACAGAAAACTCAGAATACAGGCGTTCACCCTTCCAGATTGCACGTGTTCGTTATTAAAATCTAGAACTTCGACGAGATCTCAAGGTGGTTCAGGCTAAACCTGAGGATTGTCCTATTAGTCTAAGAGTAGATCTTGTGATGGAGAGCAATCTTCTTGTAGGGGTTGAAGTAGGGATAAGAAGTAGGAGTGAGATAGAGAATAGCAAGTAAAAGTTGCAAGTAAAAGGAGCAAGTACTGATTAAAATCCTATGGTTATAGACTAGATTATTTTTTTTTTTCTAATAACCTAATTCTCTATAACCATGGCTCTGATACCAATCTGTAACACCCCAACCGATGGCGGAAACATCGGGATGTCACGTATTGATGATTGTTCAGTAGCTCATGATAATACATATGTTTAAATAATCCTTTATTACATTAGAATATTGAATTACATTAAAGTCTACATCAAATAATCAAACAAAGCTTAAAACATCAAATATCTCCTCATGCTAGCTCTAGACTTCATGCATCAGTATTTCCTGTTGAGTTTGGAAAAATGGGGGGGGGGGGGGGTCAACTAGAAGTTGGTGAGAATACATAATCCATGTTAAGCATATAGTTTAAGTATAAAAGTTTAGCAATTCGTATGTCTATCGTAAATTTAAGTCTACATGAATAGTATAATATGTTGACATAATCAAACCTCCGACTAGTTTAGGTCCATCCCGTCATCTACGGTTCACCTTAGTAATATGTTGAACGATAACAATCACCCACGTTACCTATGTAGGAGGTACACGTATCCGGGTGGGGTTGTCAATCCAATAGATCTATTATTGAGTATCGCCGGCTTGGCCATAGCTAATGATTATGTAAATGTTGAAACTCGTTGAAACTCGTTGAAACTGTTGACTAATTCATGAGGCAATAAAGTTTACTACTAGACATGCATGTTGAATTGCTTAAATAATTGTTGCAAGTATAAAGAATCGCATAAACATGGTTACGTAAACTCACCTTAGCAAAATATTAAGTCTCGAGAAATAGAATATGTGTAGCCCCAAAGTTGCCAATTACAAGAGCTTATAATCAAAGCTTCAATTGTAGAACTAATAGACTATAGAAGAAAGGTATGAGGGAAAGTTTAATCGGATTGAAACAATAAATTTAGAGGTGCAAAGTATAATGGGTCATAGGTGGGTTTTTATACTAGTTTTGGATTCAATTAGCCATTAAAATTGGTCAACACCATAAAGTAAGGTTTTATGATGAATTGACTATTTGACTAAGACTTTGACTGTTTGACTAAGACTTTGACTAGGACTTTGACTATTTGACTCAAGGCTTTATTTAAATAAAAAAAAAAATCTTGTATGTGAAAAAAAAAAGAATTTAGAATCATATTATTATTATTATTATTTATATACATTTATGTATGTATATAAGTTGTGAGTTAGGATAAATAAAGACTTAGGCACATTTGCATAATATTAATGATAAAGGTGTAATAAAAATATATATATATATATATATATATATAAGGGCTTTTTATGTATTAAAATTTTGGGGAAAATTTTGCACTGTTACAGTCATCATGTCTTTCCAACAGTCGGGGGAGGCCCTACAACCTGCTCAACAACTGGTGGAGACTATCGAACCGGCTCAACAATCGGTAGAGTCATAAAAGGACACAAAACCCTAATGTAAGGTAAATTGATAATTACGGTCCGGAACGTAATCATGAATTTACAGGTACGTTAAGGTAGTGAGAAATTTTATCAAGGTTTTCGGTAGTCGACCAATTGTATACCTGGTGTTTTTCTTTTAACTTCGGGACGAAGTTCCTAAAAGTAAGGGAGACTGTAACATCGCAAAATTTTCCTCAAAATTTTAATACATAAAAAGCCCTTATATATATATATTTTTTTTATTACACCTTTATCATTAATATTATACAAATGTGCCTAAGTCTTTATTTATCCTAACTCACAACTTATATACATACATAAATGTATATAAATAATAATAACAATAATAATAATATGATTCTAAATTCATTTTTTTTTTCACATACAAGATTTTTTTTTTTAAATAAAGCCTTGAGTCAAATAGTCAATTCATCATAAAACCTTACTTTATGGTGTTGACCAATTTTAATGGCTAATTGACTCCAAAACTAGTATAAAAACCCACCTATGCCCATTATACTTTGCACCTCTAAATCGATTGTTTCAATCCGATTAAACTTTCCCTCATACCTTTCTTCTATAGTCTATTACTTCTACAATTGAAGCTTTGATTATAAGCTATTGTAATTGGCGAATTGGAACCTTGATATTCTTTCTTTTTCGTTTTCTTCAATTTGGACTAGCTACGTTGTTGAGTCTTTGGGATTCGCCTCGCATACATTCACAACACAATATTCTATTTTTTTTACGAGACATAACATTTTGCTAAGGTGAGTTTTACATAGCCCCTTTTCTATTTATCACCATTTTTGGGGTGAAACATGTTACAACAATATTTATGCAATTCAATCATCAATGTGTCTATGTGTATTTCTATGTTGCATTATGTCTTGAACATGACTAGGGTAAGCACAATTCTAGCATACACATTCATCAGCCAAACGGTATACATTGATAGATCTATTGGACTGACAATCCCACCCGGATACGTGCCTCCTACAAAGGTTGCGTGGGTGTTTGTTACTGCAATATAAACGAGTGAACCATGAGCGTATGGGATGTACCACAATACAACAGTCACAAGGTTGATTATGCACTCGATTTACTTCTAGTATGTTTTCACATATGGACTAGATTGCCATGACACATGAATTGCACAACAATTTTAATCGATTATCAAAACCTATGTAATTCTCACCAACTTTTGTTGACCCAAAATATTTTCAACTTAACATGTTTCAGGTTCTACTTGCTTGAGGATTTGAATTAATGCTTGAAGATGTGTGCATAGTTTTATTCAATTTGATGTATGAATTCTTGTAGAACAATTGTATGTAATTTATCTAAATCATATAATGAGAATTATTATTTACCATGAGCTACTGAACAATCATCAATACGTGACATCCCGATGTTTCCGCCATCGGTTGGGGTGTTACATAAATGCCCTCTCTCCCCGCACTTAAAACATGCACGATACTCTTCAAAATGATTCTTGGCATTCTACTTTGAATAACTAGTGATGGGATATTGATCATCCATGCACCTTCTTCTCAAACTCTCAGGAGCGGGGTCCTTTGAGTAAGTCGGCTCAAGAAAACCATTTGACTTCTCTATTGGTTTAATGAATTGTGTGACATGGACCATTGGTTCTTTAGGAATATCCGAATGAATTTTCTTTAAGATTGTTGGAGGAATATCATTTGTTCGCTCATGTTTCGGGAACCAAATGGTACTTTCCTGCCAGATCTTTTCAATTTTTGAATAATTTGCAAATTGAATTGGATATTCTTCATCAGAAATGATCTTATTGGATCCTTGCATCCAATAGAATACTTTAACAGGTTTATCACACGATTCATTTTTCTCTTCATTTGACTTTTCAATTTTCTTTTCAATTTTCTTTTCAACAGGCTTCACTGATTGATTCTTTCTATGAGCGTTAGCCATGGGATGGACAATCTGAGATGGTGAAACAGGTTCAGTAGTGATGATGTGATTTTCATCAGGAATATCACTCACCTTTTTAGAAGCCGTCTCAGACTGTTCATCCTCTTCATCAGAATCATCAGCAGCAACTACACCCTCATTATTTCCCAGAACAGGTCTAACATCAGAATACGGGTCTCCCACACTAGATGTGTTTGACTTGTTATCCGATGTAGAGTCAGATTTAACTGAACTCTCCGGTGCTATTGAGTGCAAATTATGGTTTTCAAACAACACCGGAGCTGGGACAGCTTTGTAGTTTGCACTACTAGTCTGTGAAGGTTCTTCTATTATGTGATCAACAACATAAGCAATATGCTTATAACTCTCAAGCTTTTTGTTTACTTTCTCTGCAAAGCACTTGATGGTGGCCATTTCCAATTTTGTGTTTTCTAAATCATTGATATAGTTATTTATGGCCATTTGTTTTAAAGACAAAGTCTTTTTCAATTCTGAATCGTCTTTCTTATATCCATCAAGTACTCTGTTAAACTCTTTTGATTCTTTTTGATAGGATTGACAGTTGATTTTTGCACTCTCAAGTTGAATCTTGAGTTGCTTATTTACATTTGTCAATTTATCACAAGCTTTGCAATGTTTTACACAATTTGAATTTGAATTAAAAGCAGATTCAGTACTTACCTGTTTTGGAGGTTCTGTCATGGCCATCAATGCAAAGTGTGCTTCCTTCCCAGTGAAAAACTTGGAATAATCAATGCTGGTGCAAGCGTCAACCACAATGCATGATTTCCGGGTCATCAAGAACTCATCTTCAGCAAGCAACTGGTCAATGTCATCATCCAGTGAGTTTACAATAGATTCAGAATCAGGCTCACTCTCCTCATCAGAATAAGTAGAATCAAACTGCTCTGTAATATCAGCAACTGAATCAAGAATCATTCCAGACTTCTTCTCTTCACAATCAACATCCATTTCTTCATTCAACTCCTCAATCTTCAACTCAGTCATCTTCTCAGTCACAATCTCTTCTTCAACCTCCACTGGTTCATCAAAATTCATTTGCTGTGCCACACAAGCCAAATTACCAGTTGTGATTTCTTCAACACCTAACTACATACCGGTCCAATCAAAACCCTCATCCTTTTGTATCACCAAAGCTTGATTTGGATTCTCGGTTTGGGTTTGTGTGTTTGGTGTAGAAATGGGAATGATTGTTCGGTTTGAATTCTGTTGTGTTTGGTTTTGTGGTGTGGATTGTCTAGCATTGTTATTTTGTTGGGTATTTTGCCGGTTTTGATTGTTGTTTTGAGGTTGAAAGCTTGAAATATTGGGACTTTGGTATGACACTTGATTTTGGTTTTGGGTTTGTCGGCTTTGGTAGTTAGAGTTGAATGGATTTCTATTACCTTGTTGTGCTGGCTGTGTGCACTCTCTTTTGAAATGACCTTTCTCACCACAATTGAAACAAGTGACTTTGGCTTTGTTAAAGCCATAAGTGGTGTTAGGAGAAGTAGAAAGATCAGTTCTCCCGGTCTTTTGAATAAAATCAGTGGCTCTTCTCATGATACTTGCAAAAGCCCACTGAATATCCATTAGTTCCATTTCTTCCTTGTCAATCTGTGCATAGTCCTCATTGGTCAAGTTGTTGTTCCCAATTTGACTAGCAACCAATCCATTGTATGATGCTACCATTGCTGAAACTAATGCTACATGTTGTTGGGCAATCTCAACAGTAACATTGTTTAGATTTGATGTCTCCAACACAATCGGGCTTTGGTTAGTTTGACTTTGGTTAATTTGCATCTGGTTCATTTGAGGATTGTATGGTTGTTGTTGTTGAGGTTGGCTAGCAGAATAACATGCTGCTTGTTGCATGGGTGAAAATGGTGGAATATAAGTAGTTGTTGGATATGATGGTGAGGTATATGAAGATGTTTGAGCAAGGTAATTGATTGGTGTTTTGGGTGGTTCAACAATGTTGGATACGCATGCGATGTGTGGAGCAACATTAGAAGTAGAACTGGAAGTGGAATGAGAAGTAGATGTACCACCAAGATACAATTCCGGATTCTGAGGAATTTGAGCCCTTTTAGCTTTCCTCTTTTCCTCCAACTCCTTGTTTTCCAGTTTCTGAATGAACTCGTTGATAGTCTGATACTGGTACGCATCCTTCTCTTTTAACACCTCAATATGTTGGTTCCAATATGGTGGCAATGCATCGGCAAACTTGTCCACCAATTCAGACATAGGTATGCTAATCTCACAGCTTGAAAGCTCTGTGAGTAAGTGGCAATACCTTAGGACCAACTCTTTCAACGTCTCGTTACCCATGTAACTAAAAGTCTCAAACTCTTTCCGAAGCTCTTCCATCCTTAGCTTCCTAGTCTTCTCATTTCCATCATGCCTATTCCTTAACATATCCCACAACTGTTTAGAAGTTGTACAAGACCCAAACTGATGAAGCAAGTCAGTATTGATGGCCTGGGAAAGTTGAGAACAAGCCTTTTCTCAATAGCAAATTTCTTCTTTTCATCATCTGCTAGATTTTCCAATGGAATAGGCTCTCCCGTGTTCTCCAAGATCGGAGCAACATAGCCTTTCGCAATCATCTGCCACGCCTCAGTTCCCTCTAAACCCATACCCTCCAAATGGATCTTGAATTTGGTCTTCCATGTGTTGTAGTCGACCATCTCCATAAGCTTAGGTGGACGGTTTCCACTCCACGAGGACAAGTCTTGGATAAGAGTTGATATGGCATTAGTCGTCTGTGAGTGAACCGCTGTTGCTGCTACTCCCCAATAGACACCAATCGGTTGCGGTTGTGGTTGCGCAACATGTTGAGGAATAGTACTAGTCATCGCCATGTAATTGATAGGTTGTGATGGTTGACTAGACTTTTGGGCAGCAACCGACCAAGGATCCATGGTTGTATGCTGTTGTGGTGTTGGATTAGGTCGTGGTGTAGTAGGAAAGTTCCACATCTTGATCTGAAAATGATTAAACACGAAAAGATTAGAAAAGTTTATAAGATTAGAAAAGTTTAAAAGATTAAATAAGTGTTAAAAAATAAAAGCTTGGGCCGGGACTCGAACCCGCGCCCCAAGCCGTCCCATATACACACACATACTTACCATCTGATCTGCCTATATTTCTTGTTCTAAACCCACCACGTTATTATTATATCACGAGTTCAGATCTTCCCAGTTGACTTGGAAAGTCAACTGTGACCACGACCTTCCTTAAATCAAAACCATTAGCGTGTAATTGATCATGGATTGATTGGGATCGTGATTACCGGCCTACCACGAGTTATTACACGTTCAATTACCAATCAATTCATACCATTTTTGGCTCGTGTATGCGTAAAACATTAAAGACGAAGTCAACCTTGCCAATTCCATGATCTAGACCCCAACACTATAAATTGGACACCTCTGGACCATCTCAACTCACCACTCAATCTTTCATAACCTCCAATTTCTTAAATCTTTCACTGTTCTTGAGATTATTGATCGTATTTTGACTTCGTGCTTTGACTGTTCAATCCAACATCAAAACGTGTTTGTAGGTCTGATTTTTGTTATGGGTTTTATTGTTCGGCATCCACACAACATTAAACCTAAGGTTAATTGGGTTAATGTTGTGTGAATTGCCCAATTGGAAAATCTAGGGCTCGAATATTCAATTTGGGGAAGAACACTGATTTCCGATGTATGTTATATTTTAAATGAACTGAAACCAAACACAACCACTGGTCTGGACCAAGTGGTTGTGCCTGGTGACCTTGGACCGGCCCACGAGGGTTCGATCCCCAGCAGTAGCATCTTTTTTTTCCTTTTTTGTTTTGTTTTGTTTAAAAACAATCAAACTTTAAATATATATTACTTATATTTTATAAATTCATTTTAAAATATCAAAACCCTTTTAAAAATTCTACAAAAATTATATTATGTTAATCTAGTGAAAAAGTTTAACATACAATTTTTAGTTTTCAAAAATTTATTTATTTAATATATATAATAAATAAATCAAGTTTATTCTATTTTATTTATAAAATTCAATAAAAATATCAAAACAATCTTATAAATTTCCACAAAAAGTATTCTGAGTTTTTATAACAATAAACTTTTCTAAAATAATTTTTTTTCTGAAAAATCATTTATTTAATATTTTTAATCAATTTTTGTTAGTTTTAATCATATTTAAATCATAATAAATTCATTTTTCAATATTTTTGCACCAAAATTTTATATAAATTATTTCTGATTATTTCGAACAGAAATATAATTTTTAAACTAATAATTCTTTAATTTTAGTATTTTTAAATATTAAAGTTAAAATTTTGACAATTTGAAATAAATAGAATTACTATTATTCTATTTTAAAGAAAATAATTTTATAAAAATTATTTTTATACTTTAAACTCATTATTGTGACCATCTTTGATTTAAATTTTATAAAAAGACTTTTGATTATTTATTTATCAAATTTCCCTCAATTATCAAGCATTTTAATTATTAATCAAACGAGAACTTATCCCCAATTCGAAGCCCTAGAATATAATTGTAGACTAGATAGACATAGACATATTTATTACCTTGATTATTGGGTAATACTTGGCATTGTTTGGGCAACACACTACTCTATTCAAGAGATATAACATTTTGCTATGGTGAGTTTTACATAGCCCCTTTCACCATTTCACTGTTTTGGGGTGAAACATGTTACATCATTCTTCATGCAATTCAATCATCAAAGTGTCTATGTGTTTTTCTATGTTGCATTATGTCTTGAACATGACTATGGTAATCACAATTCTAGCATAATCATTAACATTGATCAGCCGACGGTATACATTGATAGATCTATTGGACTGACAATCCCACCCGGATACGTGCCTCCTACAAAGGTAGCGTGGGTGTTTGTTATCGCAACATAAACGAGTGAACCATGAGCGTATGGGATGTACCACAATACAACAGTCACAAGGGTTGATTATGCACTCGATTTACTTCTAGTATGTTTTCACATATGGACTAGACTTGCCATGACACTTGAATTGCACAACATTTTTATTCGATTATCAAAACCTATGTAACTCTCACCAACTTTTGTTGACCCAAAATATTTTCAACTTAACATGTTTCAGGTTCTACTTGCTTCAATTTGATGTACGAATTCTTGTAGAACAATTGTATGTAATTTATTTAAATCATATAATGAAATTTATTATTTACCATGAGCTACTGAACAATCATCAATACGTGACATCCCGATGTTTCCGCCATCGGTTGGGGTGTTAAATGTAGCGAGTGGTCGAATGAGATAAAATGTTCTCCTTCGACCGTTTGAAAAGATACGAGTGAGAAATATGACAAACACAAATCACTTTCGACCGAGTACACCCTCTTTCGACCGTTTGATTTCACCTTCGACCGTCCGAATGGTCGAATGAGACAACTCTGGTCGAATGAACAACAATACTCTAACAAACTCTAGGTTCGACCAGTTAAAACACCACCTTCGCCCGAAAGATCCTTTGGTTCGACCAAATTAACACATACGTTCGCCCATTCTCCCTATGTTCGACCCTGCATTTTCAAAAACGGTTATTCTTTGAAAATCAGTTAATTTTGATCAAATTTTTCAAAAGTTGAAAGAATTTGATGATTCTAATCAGGTTTTGCTTCGGATTTGATTTTGAACAAGTTTATCAAAGAGAATTATCCATTTTATGCATGAAAACAAGCTCTAATCAATCAAATTATCATCAATTCAGTTTTATCAATGAAAACAGAAAGTTTTTGATCAAAATAGGGTCCAAATCAGCAGTAAAATTGTCAATTTGTGGTTGTTTGATCTATATTGGCTCTGATACCACTTTGTATGCGCGTAGGATCGTCAAATCTACAAAGATAGTGATCAAACAAGTTTGATTCAGGTGCGGAATCCCTGAATCAATCACAAAATGATAATAATATCAACAAAACACATAAATAATCTTTAAAAGCTTCATTTCATTGATAAACACACTCAATTACACGTTATAATAAGCTTTACAATCAAAATATAACGTGAATTAAGTTTACACAAAACCCTAGGGAGAGATTCAAACAGGAGGGAAACAAAAATGACCAAAACTTACATTCAAAATGAACTTGACCTATTTATAAGCCTGCACATTCGCCCACTTTGCTTGGTCAAATGTGCAGGTTCGCCCATTCATCATGGTCGAACCAAGCTATACATTAATATCTAATCTACCTTCGACCTCCTCTCTCTCCTTCGCACCTTTTGCTCTCCTTCGCACCTTTAGAATTCCTCATTCACCCATTTATTCTTCCTTCGCCCATTCTTCAAAATACAAAAACATATGTTAATAGTAATCCAAAGCATTAGTCGCACAAAATGCATCTACAAGAACTTTCATCAGCATCAGAAGTTTCTTCATTATGGCCTTGGGATGTTTCAGCTTCTTCAATTTCTTGCTCAGAGACACCAAATTGTTGAGCCAGTTTTTTTCTTCTGGCTTTGTCTTTGAGTTCTCTTTCTTGGAGAGCCACTCTTGCTTTTATTCTGGCTTTGAATGAATCCTTTGGTTCCCTAATTTTCTCCCCCTTTTTGGATTCATCAAGTTTGGAAGGTTTGGAGAAAGTACCAGTGAGAATGGTGATCTGTTTTGAATTGTTGTCAATTTTGTTGGACAGATCATTCATTTTTGTCTTGATCACTTCAAATTGGTTCTTGACTGACAGCTCCAAAGCAGCTGTGTAGGTTCTGAAGTGATTGGTGATGAGTGTGTTCATCAGATGGTATAAGGGACCATCTGGGATGCATAGTTGGTTCAAGTCTATGCTTGTTGACCCAGGGAATTGGGTAGGCATTTGTAGTGAGGGGTGTGTTTTGGGGTGATCTTCTTGTTGTACAGAAGATGCCACTTTAGGGGAATCAGGGATCAAGTGGACTTTAACCTGATCTGGTGTGACCAGCTCTTTGAGCTTAGATACACCAGGTGCAGGACCTTCACTAGCAGCCGTCAATTCAATGTTTGTTTGTGAATCATCATCCAAATCAATGGAATCATCTGAATCCCTGATTACATCCTCAATGAGGACAATATCAGTTACATCATGAGCTGAGCCCAACTCAGCTGTCTCATGTACCTCTTTTTCTTGGTTCAGAGGATTTCCTACCTCAGGCATTAAGCCTTCATCAGTAGTTGCCACAAATAAGGTCTTAGCAATGTTACTTCTTTCCTCAGATCCACTACTGGGTGGTATATGAGTAGTAGCAGCCTCAAATGTACCTCGAGTTTCTAAGTTTGGGCTTAGAGACCCTGGTTAATCCTCATCTCTTTGGTTTGGGCTTTGAGTGTCCACATCCATGTCAAGTTCTGAAGCTATGTCCCCTGTTTGATGTGGTTGTTGGGGACTGACATGTTCGGATGGGATTCTCTCTTTTAGCCCAGAGAGAAGCTTGGCAATTTCAATTTCTGGTTCAGAAGTTTGGGGTGCTGGTTCAGTAGTTTGGTCTATGGGTTCAGCAGTTTCAAAAGAAGGGTCTATTGGGATTGTTTTCTTGAATTTCTTTCTTTTGAACAGGATTGTTATTGGTGCTCTTGGTGGGGTTTGAGATGGATGAGACTGAGAGGATGTTTCAGTCATATCCTTATCAAGTGCAGATTGCACATTAGCAAGTTCAAGCATCTCAACCTCCTGAACTGGCTTTCTTTTTGGGTTGGTGGGTTTTTGTTATTGTTGCTTGGGTTTCTTGGCCTTTGGGGGTATAGGTTTGGAATATGAGGGTTCCATGGGGACTGTTTCTGGTTCCCCTTGGTCATCTTCTAGCCAGGCAGCCGGTTTGTTGTGCCTTAAGTATGCTTGTGAGGACAAAGGGTTTAAAATTGTAGTTTTACCCACAAGCACCTCTTCTCCAAGTTCTTTTATTATGCATTGCATAATAAATCTTGGGTACAACAAAAACTTCTTTTCAGTATTGAGATGATGTAACACCAACTCATTAAAGAAAAGTGATGATGCCCTGAATTTTGTTTCATTCACTATGGAATGAAAAATAGGTTGAAAAGTTGAGGGCATCTGATCATAAGATCCAGTTTTTGGACTCAAACACATAATAATATAATGAAACAGCAGTTTATACTTTGGTTCAAAATATTTCTTAAAAATTGTAGCATGTGAGAGAGTACCTTGGTAACCACACTCTGTCATGGTTAAGTGAATCTGAGAGTTTGGAAATTGGTCTAGGGCGTTTACATCATCCAAACCCAGCCTAATTGCCAAAGTAGCCAATGTGATTGCCATTCTTCTCCCTTAGATGGTTGAGTTGAGGGAGATCACTTTGTCGTTCACCGTCACCGTCTCTGCGTTTGCCCAAAACTCATTTAGAGTTTCAGTGTGGATTGGAGGGTCGATGGTGAGGGCGGTGAAGTATTGGGATTTGACGACCAAATCAATGATTTCGTCGTATTGGGACCAGGCTTCATGTTTTTCTAAGTAGCCTCTTTGATTGTGTCCCTGTTTCAGTATTAGAGCCATGTGGTTTGTGTGTGTCTGGATCGAACAGTGTTTTTGCAGGTTTAGGTCTTGAGAGTGTTTTGTGAGAGAGAAGGAGGGAATTTTTGCTTTTTGAAAGGATAAGTGTTGGAAAAGGTATTTATCAGAAGTTTATAACCGCCTAGGTCAAACTGCTAATGTGGGAAAAGTCTGATTTACCCTTTTTGACCAAACTGCTGATGAAGAACAATTATCATCAGTAGTTCCCACTTTCTCTTCAGTAGTTGTTAATAACTGATGAGAATGTTTAATAAATACTTTATTCATAACTTCTGAAGGTTATTTTATCAGAATTTAATCATTTTTCAGAAAATATTCCCATACTGATGTTTTGTTCATCAGTAGTTTATCCCATGTTTGTTTTTCAGAAGTTTTCAGACTTAAAAACAGATGTAAGTGAAAAATGAAAATATGTGCAGAAAAATAAAAAGAAACACTTAAAATTTAGCATCCCAAGCATGGATACTAACTTCTGAAATGTTGATGTGTCAAGGGGTTTAGTGAATATGTCAGCTATTTGATTAGCTGTTGCTACATGTTTCACTTCAATCTTGCCTTTTTCATAGCAATCTCTTATGAAATGATACCTGATTTCAATATGTTTGGTTTTTGAAAACTGAACAGGATTTTGAATGATGCTAATGGCAGATTTGCTGTCTACAAGCAATGGTGTCTTGGTCTCTTTGATTCCATAATCAAGAAGTTGATACTGGAGCCATTGTATCTGTGATGTACAACTTGCAGCTGCAATGTATTCAGCTTCAGCAGTTGAAGTTGCAACACATGTTTGTTTCTTTGATTGCCAGGACACTAGACAGTTTCCCAAGAATTGACAACCACCAGATGTTGATTTTCTTGACATTTTACACCCTGCATAGTCACTATCTGAAAAAGCTGATAACTTGGTATTGCTTGAAGCAGGATACCAAATTCCAAGTGTTGGAGTTCCTTTCAGATATCTGAAGATTCTTTTAACTGCAATGAGGTGTGATTCCCTAGGAGCTGATTGATATCTAGCACAGACACATGTTGAAACCATAATATCTGGTCTAGAAGCAGTTAGATATAAAAGGGAACCTATCATACATCTATACATGGTTTGATCAACCTGTTTTCCTTGATCATCTGGTTCAACTTGTGTGGTTGGTGTCATGGGAGTGGAACATGATTTACAGTCTTGTATAGAAAATTTGTTCAATAATTCTTTAACATATTTTGATTGATGTGTAAAAGTTCCATTTGTTTGTTGTTTAATCTGCAGTCCCAGAAGGTACTGCAATTCTCCCATTGTACTCATCTCAAATTTTGATTGCATGAGTTTCTTAAATTCATCACACAGTTTTGTGTTTCTTGAACCAAATATGATATCATCAACATATATTTGAACAAGTAAGACAAGATTTCCAACATGTTTTATGAAAAGAGTTTTATCAATGGAGCCTCTTGTGAAGTTATTTTTGAGCAAAAAGTTAGAAAGTGTTTCATACCAGGCTCTTGGAGCCTGTTTGAGCCCATAAAGAGCTTTGTCTAGCTTGTACACCCACTCAGGATGAGAAGGATCCTCAAACCCAGGTGGCTGACATACATACACTTCCTCTTTTATTTTTCCATACAAAAATGCACTTTTAACATCCATTTGAAAAACTTTGATTTTGTTGGAAATGGCATAGGCCAGAAATAACCTGATGGCTTCAAGCCTTGCAACTGGAGCAAAGGTTTCATCATAATCAATTCCTTCTTCTTGAGAGTAACCTTGTACTACCAGTCTTGCCTTATTCTTTATAATCATACCAGCTTCATCTTGTTTGTTCCTAAAAACCCATCTTGTGCCAATTGGTAGCTTGTTTGGTGGTAAGGGACAAATTTCCCAAACCTGTTGCTTCTTGAACTGAAGTAACTCATCTTGCATAGCTTCCACCCAATTGTTGTCTTTTAGGGCTTCTTGGTACTTTTTAGGTTCCAACTGAGAAATGAATGCTGAGAAGAAGCAAAAGTTGGAAAGCTGGTTTCTTGTAAGAACACCTGATGCAATATCACCCATGATTTGTTCAAGTGGATGATCTTTGTGTTCAATCAGTTGTTGTAAACCACTGATAGGTGTAGGTGGATCTTGTACTTCATCAAACAAACCACTGAGGTTTATAATGTCTGGTTCAGCAGTTTCAGTGTCTTCAGTAGTTTTAGGTGCTGAAGCAGATGTTTGAGTTTGTACATCAGCAGTTGTTGAATCAGAAGTTTGTGAAACTTCTGATGGTTTGGAAGTTGACTTAATGATTGTTTGAGGAGTCCATGGTGTTGGATCCTCATCATCAAACCTTTGATCACCATAATAAGTAGGTTTGGATGAAGTAACAGTCTTTTCAGGTCTAAAATGGAAGTTGTCAAGGTCAAAAAGTTCAACAGGATGTGCTGGAATAAGAGTGTGTTTTGACTCATTGAACTTGACATTCAGTGTTTCTTCTACTATCCTGGTTCTTGAGTTAAAAACCTTGTAGGCTTTTCTAGTGGAAGAGTAACCAAGAAAGTAACCTGAATCAACTTTAGCAGCAAACTTTGAAGTAGAGTCTTTAATGTTTAGAATGAAACATCCAAAAGCCTTGAAAAAGGAGATAAGGGGCTTTATGCCAAGAAGAACTTCATAGGCAGTCTTGGAGTGTCTCTTGTTGACAAGGACTCTCTTTTGAACATAACATGCAATGTTAACTGCTTCAGCCCAGAAATACAATGGTAGGCCTGAATCAGCTAACATTGTTCTTGCTCCTTCAATTAAGGTTCTGTTCTTCCTTTCTACTACACCATTTTGTTCAGGAGTTCTGGGAACACTGAATTGTCTAATATTCCCTTTTGACAAACAGAATTCATCCAGAGTTTTGTTCCTGAACTCTGTCCCATTGTCACTTCTAATGGCTTTGACAGACAAAGAATATTGTTTCTCTACTTGTAGAATGAAGAACTTGATGATTTCAACAGCCTCATCCTTGGAAAATAAGAAGAATATCCATGTAAATCTTGAATAGTCATCAATGATGACCAAGCAGTACTTCTTCTTACCAAAGCTCATGATTTTTACAGGCCCAAATAAGTCCATATGGAGTAGTTGGAGACATGCAGTTGTTTTTGATTCTTCAATAGACTTATAGGAGGACTTATGCTGTTTTCCCTTTAAACAGGATACACAGTGTTCTTGACACTGGTATACCTTCAATGGTAGACCTCTGACCAAGCCCATTTTTGTGACTTTATTTATGGTTTTAAAGTTCACATGGCCAAGTCTCCTGTGCCAGAGATCAGTCTCTGAAGTTGATGCCTTTGAGAAGAAACAGGTGGTGTTGTTCAGTACTTTGTCCTTTTCAATGTCCACTGCATAGACATTGCCACATCTTTTGGCTATCAACAAAGTATGATCTTCTCTATCAACTTCTGGCCTTCTGGTGATATGATCTTGCATGCTGTCTTTGTGAAAAAGGAAGAATATCCTTTATCACACATTTGTGACACACTCAGCAAGTTGCACTCAAGGTTTTCAACCAGATTGACCTTGTCAAAATGTATTTTGCCAGAGGAGACATTGCCATGTCCTAGCACATACCCCTTAGCATTGTTCCCAAAGGATACAGATCCTTCTCTTTGACTGATAAAATTGTTTATCAGGTATCTGCATCCAGTCATGTGCATTGAGCCTCCACTGTCAACATACCAAATGCTATTTAAGCCTCTGGAAACTCTCTGCACAAAATAGCAAATTAGTTAGATTTGGGAACCCAAGCCAGTTTGGCTTTGGGTTTGCTCTTGAGAACATTTACAGTTTGTTCTTGACCAAGTTGAGGAATCCATGTCTTTTTGGCAATGGATTTTTCATCAAGAGCAATGGTGGTATCCTTTTGAGGACCACCATCAACTTTGGTCATCAGTAGTTGTACCATGTTCATGAGATCTTTAATCTCAGCAGTTTTTGAAACTGCTGATGATTTAGGTCTAACTACTGAAAGAGAATTTTGAGAAAAAGATTTTTGTTGAGATTTTGTCTTTTTCTGAGAAAAAGTGTTTACTGGTTGTTGTTTCCTGGGAGAAAAAGTTTCTACAAAATCATTTCTGATTTGTTTTCCCACAACCAGTTGTTGAATTTTCTTGTTGTACTGAATACCTTTTTTGTATCTGCAAAATTCGTCTTGTGGTTGAACAGACCACATATTTCACATTCTTTTGTCTTTTCTTTTAAAGACAAGTTTCTGACTGTATTGATTGGTTTTAGGTCATCAGTAGTTTTCAGGTTCTCAACTCCTGATGTAGATGAAACTACTGATGGCTTAATGTCAGATTTTATCAGTACTTCTGAAGAACTTTCTTTGTAAGTTTTTAGAAAGTCTTCATGGAAAGATGTGCATTCTTTCTCTTCAGAAGTTTCACCTGAAACAATTTTTCTCTCATCTTCAGTAGTTTTGGGGGAAAAATCTGTTGGTGTTTCAGTGTGATTGTACCCTATGCCAAACCTAACATTTGAAGCACTTTGTTTGTTTAGCAACAGTTGGTACCCCTTACAAGATTCTACCCATTTTTTACAAGTGACCTTGGTGTCAGCAAGCTCTTTTCTGACATTTCCTAGGTCATCTATCATGATTTTAAGTTGTGCTTGGGTTGCAATAGCATTGTTAGTTAATTTAGAAACTTCTTTTGTTTTTGCAGCAAGTTTTCTTTCTAAATCACATTTCATCTGAGTGAATTTTCTCTTAGAGTCATTTGCTTTACCTTGTAAGTGCACATTAGTCTCTCTTATGAGAGCAAAAGATTCTTTACAAGAAGTTGAACAAAGTTTTGTCAAAGATTCTTTTGATACCTGTGACAAGGCAGATTTTGAGGTGCATCCCTCAAATGCCATCAAGGCAAAGTTCTTTCTGCCATTGTCACGCTCTCCCCAGTTGATGTCAAACATCTTGTTGTCTGCATCAGGGTTACACTCAGTAGTGTCAAAAGGAAGACTGCTCCGGTCAACATACCCTGAAGTAAATAAACTTTGTTGTGAGGGTTGCTGAGACTGTGGAGGTTGTTGAGCAGCTGGAAAGGGAGGGATTAATTGTTGGCTCTGCATTTGTTGAGCAGGCATCTGTACATATTGTACTTGTGGCACATATTGGTGTTGTGGAGCTTGTGCCTGTACAAAATGTGCACTCCATTATGTTCCATTATTCCTGTTATAACTGGGGTTAAAATTATTTCCAGACTGAGATTGGTTAAAGCTAGAGCTTCTACACTCTCTAGCAAAGTGTCCCAACTTTTGACACTTGTGACATCTATGTTTAGATTTGTCAAAACCAATTTTTGTGGAACTGTTGATTCCTGGAAATTTCCTTCCTGACCTTTTGTAAAATTTGTTTGTTTTTATACTCAACATGGCCAGTTGGTGTAGAATATCCATTTCTTCCAAGTCATCACTGCTAAAATTTTTTAAATCATCCATGATAAAACACATGTTATCAGCAGTTTGACTAAAATCATTATTGTCATAACCTGGGAATGATCTTTCAGATGAAATCCCAGCAGTTATGTCAATATGGTCAAAAGATCCAAAACTATTTGAACAAGTTGGTGAGTCTTGTCCTAATAGTGTTGTACTACCTGGTAGATAGTCATCAGCTGTTTTACCAGAACTTTGTAACTTTTTCTTTTGATCAATTTCTCTTTTAAAAGTAAGTAATCTCCCATGTAGTTTTGTAAGAGTGAGGGAGCTAAAGTCTGGTGAAGATCTTAAGACTATATAGTATGTTTCCCATTTTTCCATTAAAGACCTTAAAAATCTATGAAGCATAGATACAGTTGTGTAGGTCTGACCATTTAATTTTAGCTCAGATATTAATGAGGAGAATCTTTCAAATTGTTGTGTTAAAGTTTCCCAATTAATGTGAGTAAAAGTTTCATATTATTGAGCCATGATTTCTCTGGTGTTGGCAATCACCTCTTCAGTTCCTCCAAACTGTTCTTTGAGGCAGTCCCAAAGCTCTTTGGCACTATCACAATGTAGTAGGCCATAGTAGATTTCATTTGGGAGTGCCATTGCCAACATAGAGAACGCTTTAGCATCAAGCTCAAGTTTTAGGAAATCATCATCTGTATAGTCTTTTGGGTCTTTTGGTATTTCTTCTTTAGTTTCAAGATTGATATTTACTGGTTTGTGAGGACCATATATCACAGATTTCCAGCAACCTGTATTAAAAATGGAAAGAACAATAATAAGCTTTGAAGGATTTCTGTATTAAAAATCAATGTCTAAAACAGAGGGATGAACCCATCTATTTATAGACTTTACATATACATGAACCTTGCCAAAAAGCAAGTTCAAAAGCAAGTTGCAACAAGTTGCAATCTTGGAACTTGTACAAAAAGTTAAAGTAATACTAAACTAATAAACTACTGAAACATAAGGCAGTGGAAAGATTCTTGAACAAGTGCTGATGAATAACAAACTACTGATGAGTAGTTTGTCTTTAGTAGTTCTTCAGTGAACTGTCTGGTTTGAACTTCAGAACTTCTGATGCACTTCTTCTTCAGTACTTGTAGAATCCTTCTTCAGTACTTTTGTCTTCTTTCTTCAGTAGTTCTATACTTAGAATATTATTGACAGAAGTGAATTAGACTTAGGTTTCCAAAAGTGGTTTCCCCAATCCTCTTTGTCCTAACAGATGTGTTGATAGGCTTCGTAGACCTATTACTGCGTGCATGATATATACATATCAAACGAATTGTTGTGTGGATGAACTCCTCATGGGCATATGGTCTTAGTACTGTAATTTCATTTGATAGGGTATTTGTACAAAATTCGGAGGTTTCGGGTCGTTATGTTATTAGTTGTCTGGGGATAGCCTCTGTGATCTTCTGCTACAAGTCATTATGGACCTAGATCAGACAGGGTGTCTTTATAAAAAGAGTTGTAATGCCAAATCCTAAAGTTAACGAATTGAGGAACTTTCCATGTATGACGATAATCAAAGATTATCTATTACATCGTATTCAATCAATGATGCAAATCATGATTGATATTAGCCCTCAACCTGGTGGAGTGCACATGTTACTTTGTTGCATTGATTTGCTGACCTGTATACCTCTGTGCCTCATACCATGTAAATTACAGATGACGAAAGTATAATCACGCGTTACAATGAGTCTTTGTACATTTACTTATTTATATTATTTATACTATAAATAATAGTATCAGTCTAAAGCACTGCACAACAGTCTGCATGTGAGTTTATGTGGATCACAATATCAACAATTGCCAGATCACACATTGTCTTTAATGATAATAAATCAAAAGATCAACGGTGTGATCATATTTCTCAATAACTGATATGTTCCCTTTACCGGAAATCACAAAACATTTACTGCTTTATCTTTACATTTATCCAAATTTACATTTCTCGTCAAAAATACAAAAAGATTTTAGGTGTGTTTTAACAAAAAGTTTAGAAAATCCAAAAAGATTTTACATTTCTATCTTATTTTTGATAGCTGATGGTGGTTGATGATGATTTTCTAAAACTTGATGGACCATCTGAGTTTTGTCATCTTTAAATGAGAAATAATGAATGTCGGATGCTTAAAATTTGAAAAATATTTTGAACGGGACTCGATTTTGAGATTTGGTAAAATTTTCAAAAATTCCAATTTCATTCGCCCCTTCGTTGGGTCGAAGGTGGAATTTTGTCTGCTCATTCATACCTTTTAAACGGTCGAATGTGAGTGTTCATATGACATTTTCACATTCGAACCCTTTTTCTACATTCGAACCTTTCAATAGGGTCGAAAGTGGAAAATGTTTCACATTCGCCCTAGGCAAACGGTCGAATGTGGAGCTTATATATATCAGATCTTCACTTTCGACCCCCACTTTCAAAAAATTTCAAAATTCTGAGATTAAGTGATCTTGTTGCCCGTGTATTAAAATTCATACCATTGTGTGCGTCTTGCTTCACTGATCATTTTGCTATAACGTTTGCAGGTTATCATCCACAATCTAGTTCTTAATCACTGATTTAGTGTCTGAGCCCTAACTGACTTCGAACCTTGATTTTAAACTGATAATTGCCATAATTTTTCTTGAGGATTCATTGCTTATGTGTTTTAGGGGGAGAATAAACAAAAACTTATGTTTAAACTCAATCAGATTGTTTAATTGATGTTGCAAAACTTTCGAACCCTAGTTTTTATTAGAAAACACATAATCAATGGATGATAATTGAAATTGTTCATTAGAAATGATTAATCGGTCATGTTAGAGTGTGTTCAAATCAAAATGGCATGATAAAACAAACCAAATCAAAATTTGAAAATGAAGAAGATGAACAGTCTCCTCACCCAATTCAAACGGTCGAATGTGACTGATTGGGCGAATGTAGATGTTTAAATGGTCGAACCTAGAAACAACTGGTCGAATGTACAAGTTTACAAAATAATTTTCACATTCGAACCTTTATTCCCACATTCGAACCTTTCTGATTTCACATTCGAACCTACGAACGGTCGAATGTAGATTCTGAAAATCAAACTTTTTCATGTTTTGTTATTTTTGTCCGTTTTTAACATGTTTTCTTGATTTGTTTTTGCAGTATGATAATGTCTGAACAGGTAAGTGCTGATGTTCCCGCTGGATCATCTGAGAAGGCAACTGGAAAGGAACAAATGGAAGAACTACCGTTTGAACCGGCGCACAACTGCTGTGCGTTCATGGGCGATCTGAAGAAACATCAAGAGTTCACCGACATCGTAGATTTCTTGAAGAGAATCCGTGTGATTGTTGCACTTGCTACCCCCGCCATCATTTATAAGGATCATCAATAGGAGTTCTGGAAGAATGCAAAAATAGACTTCTGGAACAACGAATTTGTTGTGGTTAGTACAATTCATGGGGAGCTTGTGATTATCTCTGAAGATGATATCTGTGAGGCATTGAAGTTGCATGATGAGAAGAAAACAGATCCTAGAGAACTTTCTTGGATAGAACAGAGAAAGTGCTTCCTACGAATGAAGTACAACGGACCGATAACTGATGGTTCGTTACATAAAGGGAAGCTATGCCCTCAGTTTAAGTATCTCGCTCACGTTATGTTGCACGTATTCGGATTAGTGAGTGGAGGGTATGATGTGATGAGGAAGAGCATTAGTTCTTTAATGGTGGCTCTTATATTAAACAAGCCGTTCAATGTAGCTGGTATGATACTGGAACACATGTTAGAACCACTTAGAGGCTTGAAGAACAAGAAGTTTTTGCTTTATCCGAGGTTCATACAGATGATACTTGATAAGAAGCATAAGAAGTTGAGAAGAGATCCTACCTAGATTGTTGTTCAGGATCACATGAACCTGAATACTCTTGTTAGAATGAAGGGTTATAAGGGTGTGCCGTTGAATGAAAGACCACCTCACAAGAACCTGTTTGGTCATTTGATTAACCCAGGGTATGTACATCTAGGAAAGGATAAGGTCAGACATGATAACAGTGATTCAAATCCAGATAATTCTCTATGTCCAGTTGATCCTAATACAAAGAGAAAGCGTCAAGTTGTGAACGTTGGTGCAAAGACAGGGAAAGGTAAGGAGAAACTAGATGATACTGAACCCGCTCAGAAGAAGGTGTCTAGGAGGAAGAAGAGTGTAGCTAAGAAGGGTTTACACTTAGTCGATGAAGTGTCTGTTGATTCTGAAGAGACACAAGAAGACGAGAGATGGGATTCTGATAGTGAGACTGTAAAGAGCACCACGCCCAAGGCCACTGTGGCTGGTGAGTCTGAGAGTCTAAATAAATCTGTTGAGGAGCAAAGGACAAAAAGTCCTGTTGCGTTGGATGAAACAGATGAAGGTTTAGGATTGGGATCCGAAGACTTTGTGGGATCGCCAAAGACAGGTGAGAACAGAAGCCACAGTATAAGAAGAAAGAGAAAATATTGATGCCGATGGAGAAAAGGGCTAGAGATATTGAGTTTTTGGTTGCTGGAAAGAAACTGCCTCCAGCATCTAGCTCCAAATCACCTATCACATCTCCAGCAGCGAAGAAACAAAAGACATCATCTGCAACTGAACAGACTGAGTTACCAAATGATGAGTTCAACGATGCATTGGATAGAGTGTTAAAGAAATTGAAGAAAGGAAAGTTTTCTGCTGCTGAAGCTTCAATACCGAGGGTTACTGTAGACAGTGATGTTATGACTACAGTGATCCAGAAGCTTGCTGACATGATGAAGATTATAAATCAGCAACAAGTAGAGATAGAACAGTTGAGAAACAATGACAAGAAGATGTTAGACGTTGTTGAAACATCACATGAGAATCATGAGGCTCTGGAAGCTAAGATTAAACTACTTCAGAAAGAAAACAAGAAGTTGTTGAAGCATGAACAAAGAAACAGCAGAAGATATATTGCTATAAAAGAGGAGGATAAGAAATTGAAAGAAAGTAACAAGAGTATGGATAATCTGATCAAAGACTTGTACTCTAAAGCTCCTCAATTACAAGCTGGTGAAGAAGATAAGGAGCGTGATGAAGAAGAAGTTGATTTTGAACCATCCGATGAAGAGGAAGAAGAAGATGATGAGTTGGATGAGGATGCTGGTAAAGCTCCTAAGAAGAAGAAAGATAGTGATGATGATGGTTCGGGAGATGCTTCAGGAGAAGGTAATAGCTCTGCGAGTTCTGACTGAGAACCCGTTTAAAAACCGAATTCAAGGATCGATTAAGCGAAAACAACTCGGTTTCAGACGGGAGATTCAAGACGAGACAGAAATAAACGATAACAAAGTCATCACAGATTCGTATTAATTCAGAAACGGTTACAGACACTGTCATCAGTAGGATAAACATCTATCTCGGGGCCGGGGGAGGTCGGGCATGACCTCCCCCTTGAGAGAATTCAAAGCATAAACTCAAATCTACAAATGAAAACCAAAACATGAGATTGCTATTTATAGTCCAACACCAAATTCCACCTTCGCACCATTGTATAGGTCGAATGTGGACTAAAGTTCACCTTCGCACCATTATATAGGTCGAATGTGGAATGTTTCCACATTCGCCCTTTTACCTTTGATCGAACTTGAACTTTGTGTATTGTCCTATATCTTTACAAATGCATCAGATCCATAAAATGCCCTTATGGATCACCACAATCTCATGTAATACAATACAAGACTCAACCCTAGTCTATTCGACAGTGACGTCCACAGAAAGTGCATCAACAATCTCCCCCTTGGACGTTGCTGGCGAATCCTAAACACACGTAGCATCTTCAGTCAGTTATTGTTGAAGTATCAGACACATTGTTACATCAACAATCTCCCCCTTGACTGATGCTTCACCAAGTTTCTCTGAGATCTCGTATGATAAATCAATCATGTTCTTGAGTAACTTCATCTGTTCGACAAAATACAAGCCGTAGACGAGTGGATCAAGCAATCAGAAGTTTTCCGTGGGAACTACCAATACTTATTGAGGACTTGAAATGCTTCAGAAACTGAAGTTTTCGGCGGGGCCAACAATATCTACCAATAGCTCTTGAAATTCTTCAGGACTGTGATCTTGAAACTTTCGTTGAACCTACATGCCACATGACTCCTACTAGGATACCTCATTACTTTCAGAACATTGAAATCCCAAACTTGATTTCCTTCTTCATAACATCTCTTTAGAACAAGTTCCTTCAAACACACAAGAACTGGGTTGACTGTTCTCATCATGCGGAATAAAATCGGTCTATTTTCTGGCCCATAATAGTCATTTGAATCTGATTATCATACTGTTGATTCTCATGACTACCCCACACTAAAACGTTTCATCATCATCATTTCTTCAACAAATTATGTAGACATCATCATCATTCTCCCAAAAATCTTCAAAAATTACCATTTCGAAATTTTTTACCCCTTAAAATACCAATTTTTTTTATCCTCTATGTCGAAGGGGCGAAGGTGGAAATAAAGCTACGTTCGACCCTTTTGTAAGGTCGAAGGTACATTGATTGTTGAAATTCCACATTCGCCCAGTAATAAGGTACGAATGTAGAAAATTTTCACTTTCGCCCTAAAAGTTCAACATTCGTCCATTTACACTCCACGTTCGTCCATCAAATCCTACGTTCGCCCAGTAGAATTCCACATTCGCCCACCCGTTTTTCTGAAAGGTGCGAATGTGCAGAAAAGATGTGTTCTTGTTCAATATTTTCTTCGAATCAGTCCATAATCACTCTAATTCTTCAAATTTGATGATGAAACTTGTTCAGAAAGGTGCGAAAATGAAAACCTAACCCTCTAATTCACAAAAACACGGAGAAATCACATGATTTTGGGGTCAATTAAGAATCTAGGGTTTCTAGGGTTTCAACCTTTCATTCAAAATCTGATTTTAACGTCTGAGAACAGGAAAACGAGCTGTGATTGATTCAAACGACTGTTAGATTGTTCAAATCGGTACCACGGCAATGATACCAGTTGAGAATCCATTTAAAAACCGAATTCAAGGATCGATTAAGCGAAAAGAACTCGGTTTCAGACGGGAGATTCAAGACGAGACAGAAATATACGATAACAAAGTCATCACAGATTCGTATTAATTCAGAAACGGTTACAGACACTGTCATCAGTAGGATAAACATCTATCTCGGGGCCGGGGGAGGTCGGGCATGACCTCCCCCTTGAGAGCATTCAAAGCATAAACTCAAATCTACAAATGAAAACCAAAACATGAGATTGCTATTTATAGTCCAACACCAAATTCCACCTTCGCACCATTGTATAGGTCGAATGTGGACCAAAGTTCACCTTCGCACCATTATATAGGTCGAATGTGGAATGTTTCCACATTCGCCCTTTTACCTTTGGTCGAACCTGAACTTTGTGTATTGTCCTATATCTTTACAAATGCATCAGATCCATAAAATGCCCTTATGGATCACCACAATCTCATGTAATACAATACAAGACTCAACCCTAGTCTATTCGACAGTGACGTCCACAGAAAGTGCATCAACACTGACAGTGATAATGATGATAATGACACTGACAAGTACAAGTGTGAGACGAGAGGACCAGGAAAAGATACCGGATGATCTAGTTCGAAAGCTCCTGGTGGTAATGTTGACGATGATAGTATTTTTTGGAATGAAAAGATCAGATCTTTATCTGATGATGTTAAGAACATGTATCGCCAGATGTTGACTGGCAGAGTCTGGACGATCGAGATGACTGGTAGATTTCCTGAGATATTTGAGTCTAATGATATGAGATTCGAGTTGGAATACAATGATTCTGACTTAGAAGATGGAGAAGTGTCTGCAGCCATGTCAATGGAGATTTTGGAAGGACTGGCGAAACATGTCGGTAAAACTCTAGAGGAGTTGATGATTGATAATCAGATACCTAACACACCTGAGAAAGAAGTAGGTAATCACTCCGATGACAGAGACGTACTAGTATTTGAGGAGGTAGAGATTGAGGATATCACGAGTGAGGAATATCCAAAATATTTCAAGAATAACAAAGATTCTGGATTTCCTGAATTCACTGATGAGATGCTGAGCCAGGCTGAGAAACTTGCTCATGAAAAGAGTAAGAGATTTCTTGAAGAAGTGTTTTCAGATTGTAATGAGCCAAACACTGAACAATCTGACGCTTTGAAACAACTGTTGAGAAAGCTTAAAGAGAAAGAAGCGAACCGTCCAAAGAGAAAAGTTCAAGGTAGCTTTTACAAGTTTCACAATGACTTTTTTAAAGGGAAACCTCTTGGATGGAAGTTCGTGAAATAGTTGAAATGTGTAGCCGTTAAATGGGAAAAAGGAATTCTGTACTTTGACAGATTCCATGACTTGAAGACATTACCATATTGGGTCCATGGGTCGAACCAGAAGCCCTTGGGGGCGAACCAAACACATGAAACTCCCGATTCGACCTTACGACTTCCTATATGCGATTTTTGATGAAAATTAAGTGTTTTATGCTTGAAACTTATGTGTTAACCTTATGTGCATGACTAATTGATGTAATGGGTCACCAACGGGATGTCGGGTCTATCTGGTATGTCCGGTTAACGTTTAAACACACTTTTTAACACATGTAGTCAAGATCTGGACAATCGGGGACTAGTTAACCTTCGGGTTAGTAGTCCATACACTTATTCAAACTCATTGATAGGTTGTCACTAAGTTGGGTCATCATACACGTGTTGGAATTCCAAGTATCTGAAGGTGCACTCTAAGGTGAGTTTCACGGCCCCACTCTTTTACTGGTTTTACATTTTCGGGGGAGAAAACATGTTGTATTCTTAAACGTGTGTAATCTAGGTTTTCATAAAAGGCATGTCAACTATGTTTTCATAAAAGGCGTGTCAACTATGTTTTCATGAAAGGTGTGTCAACTATGTTTTGGTATTCACGAATTCATTGGGTTTTGGAGTATTCGTTATGTTTTCAAGTATTCATTATGTTTTGGAATATTCATTATATTACTATGAGATCTTTGGAATTCCCGGGGAGAACCATGAATGTGCGGGGATGCACAACGGGGGAAATGTGGATAGATCTATTTGGGCTCGACCCGCCCCACTCATCGACTGGAGGTCGGACGGGTGCATGTTGTCTCTTAGGTATTCAGTATTCAGTATGCAGTATTTAGTATTTAGTATTCATTCAGGCACGTATTCAGTATTCACAGTATTCGAGTCCAGTAATGGTTTTCCAATCGCACTAGTAACAGGTATTCATATGTTTTGCATACATGTGGTCTGGATTGACCATGGGTATTCATTTGGGAGTCAGTATTCATTGGAGTCGGTATTCATTAAAAACCTGTGAACTCACCGGCATTATTTGCTGACGTTTTTAGCATGTTTGTCTAAGATATACAATTTTAGATGATTTGTAAACAGATGTTGTCAAATAACTGTAATACATTAGAATTTTCAACTGAAGGTCGAAAGATGACTTAACCAGAGTTTTAAAACAGACTTTCTAACACTTAACTTGTAATAAAATATCTTACGAAATAAGTTGAAATTTAAATTATACAAGTCTTTTCAAATTCATAATTACAAACAGTCGGCACAGCCCTAAAAATCATTAATGGTCACTGTACAAATGAAGGATCTAGATGGAAAGATACCATCAATTTAAACATTAATCTTTTTATATTAAAACTGAAAAAGTAAAATTATTGTTGTTACAAATGATTTGAAGTCTTTTATTCTACAAAAAAAAATTGTTCTCCACAGGATATGTATTAATTTTGTTTTATATTGAAGACTTGTTATATTTTAATTAAATAATATTTCAATGACAAAATCAATATCTAAAGAAAAAACTATATAAATTTAAATAACCATAGTCTTTTCAAATTCATAATTACAAACACTCTACACAGGCCTAAAAAAGCGAGATGACCACTGTACAAATGAAGGATCTAGATCGAAGGTTACCATAAATTTAAACATTATTCTTTTTGGTCTTAAAAAAGAATTACAACAAATTATTCTTACAAATGATTTTAAGCTTTTATAGTTCCTATAAATTTAAAAAATTAACATATATTTAATAACAATAAAAATTCAACATCCGTTTTTGTTTACAACTTATTATAACCATTTGTTTAATACTTTTTATTCTAACCTCAAGGAATACAATATTTGCTGACATGTTTACAGAGGTTGTCAAACAACTATTATGAATTAGAAATAAAATTACTTAAAAATTCAGTATTATTAAAGATTGTAATAATAATTTTTATTCACAATGTATTACTTTTTAAATTATTAGTATGAATATAATCATTAGTTTCAATGAGCTAACAATGAAATTTCCTATTCAACCATATTCTAACGTCAAGATATACACTTTTTGATGACTTGTAAACAGATGTTGTCACACAACTGTGATCCATTAGAATTTTCAACTGAAGGTAGAAATATGATGTAACCAGAGTTTGAAAACAAACTTTGTACGACTTAACTTGTAATCAATATCTAACAAAATAAGTTTAAATTTAAATTACACAAGTCTTTTCAAATTCATAATTACAAACAGTCGGAAAGATATTTAAACAGATGTTGTAAGAATGTTGTATGAAGGATCTAGATGGAAAGATACCATCAATTTAAACATTAATCTTTTTATATTTAATAAACAATTAAAACTATTGTTGTTGCCAATGATTTGGCTTCTAGAAGATATGTAATTATATACTTTCTATTGAAAACTTATATTATATTTTAAATATATTATAATATTTAAATGACAAACTAATGACATAAAATATACTCAGCGTAACTAATATTTACTGACATTCAATAAAAGTCTATAATTTTCAGCATTTAGAAAAAACTAAATAATGTTGCGGTACCATATGTTACATACTGTTTATCAACATCTAATAAAATTGGCCCTATAACTATTAAAAAATTTAATATTCTTTATTATAAAATAATAATCGAGCCACTGTTGTTTAAACAGATATTAGATAACAGATTTCAAGCAGACTCACCCTAAAATAACATAACATAAACTGCAACAACAGATATTAACGAAGTTATATATATATATATTTAAATTACATCGGTGTTTTAAAATTCAGAATTACAAACAGTTGACACAACCCTAAAGGTCTTTGATGGCCATTGTACAGATGAAGATTCTAGATGTAAGACAGCATAAATATACTTGAGACACTATTATTCAAGTTGACTGTCAAAAAGTTAGATAAGAGAACTCTGTAAATGTCCTTGTTTTCACCAACACCAAACTTAGATAAGACAACCACACCATCTTCTTCAAGTTGACTGTCAAAAAGTTGCATAAAAGAAGACATGGCAGAACCTTGAATCTTATCGCCCTGTAGCTCCTTAAAACAGAATGTAAAAAAAATGCACAAAAAGCCACGTCTGCAAGAATAACAAAATAAAGAAACTTAGAAAGTTTACCTGCTCATCAATGAATATAACTTGCAACTTATAGGTTGTCTTCCATTTTCTTATGACACGAGCCTTCAGGTGCCACATATCTTTGGTTGGATTGAGATCACGAATAAAACTGCCATGGGTTTCTTCATCTTCCATTGACGTCGACATTGTTTTAAGTTTTAAGAGGAAAATTTGAAAATATTTTTTAGAAAATTCAAAGCTGAGAAAAGAAATGGTGCATTGGTTATGTGGTTATATATAGGCAGCTGATGAGGCACGTTTCCCTCATGTATTTAAATTTTGCCCCTCAAAATTCAAAAACTTAGGGCCTAAAACAGCTGAGAGAATATATTAGTAAAGGTCTGCTGTTGGTTGGCAGACGCAGGGATTGAGAACCGCTGTTGGGGGTAACAGGAGTGGTTTCACGTTGCCCACCCCTTTTTTTGAATTTTTTTTAATCGGATTAATGACGTCAGTTTTTGCATCATACACGCATTGGTGGCCACTCTCTTCGACTGACACATCATCTTTCTGACGTCACTCACGCTTCTCCTATTATGAAAAGTATAGATTGAAAGCAACAAATCCTACATGGCACTCAAAGAGGGCATCCTCCCCTTCAGTGCGCCATGTGACACCCAACAAACTCCGGTTAATAACTTTCGTTAAACTAGTAAGTCTACCTTAGCGAGTCATGCATATTACGTACTTAACTGGGTCAGTCGAGTCGTTACGATGATTCTGGAAATCATCGGGAGTCGTTACAATGATCCGCGGGATCATCGGGAGTCGGTCCATAACCATATGTACAAGGATTGGTGATTCGTGGAATCGCCGGGTTTAATGCACACACGCAAGTCTCGAGTCCCGGGAATTGATGAACGGATGTAAACGTGTTAGTTATCGTGCATTATGTGTTTGTAATCATTATGTGACTTGTCGGTATGTGAATACGTGTTTATATGTGTTAAAATAGTGTTTAACGCGCCAAAAACCCAACCTGGAACCCTACAGGCGATTAGGAACCAGGAAGGCTCCTAATCGCCACTTCTATAGGCGAATAGGGAAGCTTACTGGCGATTAGAGCTTCTAATCACCAGTATATAGGCGATTAGAGGCTCTAATCGCCTGTACTGATCCCCTACTCACCTGATCTGATATGCACGAGTCAAAACACCTATACCCTTGACTCCCCAAACACCATTTGTGCAACCCTAACTGATCCTAAGCCTCCCTCACACCTTAAAACACCTCTGGAACATGTTTTGCTTCAAAACTCACCATTTCCAAGCTTACACACCTTTCATTGATAAAATCCAAGGTGTGTTCTTCATCCCAAACCTTTGTATTGTTATTGTTTTGGTTCCCCAAAAGTCCAGACCTTGTTTTGCTAAGAATGTGTCTTTAAAAACCTTGGAAATGAGTTCTAAAACAAGTCTACACCATAATACTTGCTATATGTGAAGTATTGATGCATATGATGATTTTTGGTGATTATAACATGAATTTTTCCATGAATTTGATGTACTTCTTATGTGTAGGAGTTGTTAGGATGATTATCTATGAGTTTAAGCTATTATTATAGTGTTTTGATGAAAGTATGCATTTTGACCCATTTGGGTGATTCTTGAAGAATTAGGATGTTATGATATGATTCATTGCTTATTTATTGTTAGGAATCATGCTAGAATGATGTTATAACATCGGTATAGCGATTTGCAAGGTTGTAGGTTCTGTAATCTGATTATTGCCATATAAGGTAAGATTTCATAGTTAATGAAACCTAGTACTTTGCCATTTTAAGAAATATCCGCACCGAGGCCGTTAGAGCAGAGATAAATTGGGGGTTTTTGCTTGGAATGGGTTGGTTAATGGTTTAGGTTTGATATTGGGTGTTTTTACATGTTTCGGATCTGATTTGGAGGGTTTAACGCGCGAAAACGTGCGACAACATTGCTAGAGGCGAATAGGACTCTAATCGCCTGATGTATCAGGAGATTACAGTCGAATCGCTTGATACATCAGGCGATTAGCCCCTACTCGCCAGTTGACCACCCCCTACTCACCAGTTGACTTTTCCTAATTGCATGTTAGTTTCCTAATCGCGTGTACTGCTGTCGTAAGCGTATTTTGACATCCCGGAACATTATTTGACACCTAGAAACATGATAGGAACCCCGGGATACACCCAATGACTTAGTAACACGTGTTCGGCATTGTTAATGCGTTAATTGAACATTATGCTAGACTAGGTGAACTCTTGCGCGTATTAAGTGTTTAATTGCATATGTTGCATGATGTCTTGTATTTGTCTAACACGTGAGATGTCGGGTCACCAATGGGATGTCGAGTCTTGTCTGGTATGGTCGGTTTAACAATCAAAGGTGTTTTCAAACGTTTTTGGTTATGGTCTGGACATTCGGGGACTAGTTAACCTGCGGGTTATTAGTCCGGGTACTTACATACATCTTATGATAGGTCGCCGCTATTTGGGGCTATCATAGTATACTGATTTAACTGTTTTCAAGTAATGCAATCTAAGGTGAGTTCACGGCCCCACACTTTACTAGTTTTGTTTTTGGGGTGAGAAACATGCTTATACATTTTGATCACACATTTACATGTTATACATTATAAACATACGTATTCATGTTATACTATGGCTCACACTTTATTACTATACGGTTCATCTAAGTCCCTTAGAAACCACTAATACGGGGATGTAGCGGGGAAATGTGGATAGCGCTATTGGGCCTGACAAACCCCACTCGACGGCTGGAGGCCGGGTGGGTGCATATTGTCTCAATCACACTAGGCTTACCGAAGATGAGGTAGTCTGTAAACAAGGGTATCACACAGTCAGCAATGGTTTCGCCCGTATGAGTAACACACTTGACGCCTAGCTAGCGTACGAACAAGCATAGTATGAACAGTAACAATAAACAGTAACGGTAACGGTAACAGTTTTAAAGGATTAACGAAACGCTTATTGAAAAAGAAAAACCTGTGAACTCACCAGCATTATATGTTGACATTTTTGGCATGCTTTCTCAGGTCGCTAAGGTAGCGGTTAATGGACTAGGCGCACGGAGTTTGGCACGGCGTCTAGAAGTCTTGTTGCATATTAAACAATGTTTTGTAAACTGTAATATGTCTTTTGGTTGTAAACAAGAAATGCTTCTGCTGCTGGTTTATGGCTCAAAGCATAATGTTTTGGTTGTTACATGGAATGTCTTATGTATTTTCTTACATTTAGTTGTCGTTTATTGTGACCGTTGACTTGGATCGTGGTGTGTCACACGCCTCGCGGTAAAACCCCGCATGTGGAAATTTGAGGGTTTGACAGATTGGTATCAGAGCCAATGGTTATAGTGAACTAGGACTGCATTTAGAGTCTAGTCTATAGCCGAGTCTAACACACACTAGACGGTCACATACGTACGAGTCGTTTCTTTGGGTAAATATATCAACTTTGTCGGGGTGTCGGTATCCTTATCACACAGTGATATATTACCTTTCTTGTCCTTGTTATTTCTATTTCTACTCTATCTTTCCTTCAGGATAAAGTCGGAGGGACTTGTTCGTTGAACCTTGCACGGCGGTGGTGTACATTGGAGCAGCTTCGACTCATCCTTGAGATCTGTCCAGGATTCGGACATCTCCCTTCTATGCTGCAATGGACACGTCTGCCTACACACATTATCTTGCACATGTACTCGTTGAAATCTATCTCTAAGTGATTAGTCACTTGGAAATTCCTTGAGTTGGTCGTTTCTTCTAAGTTGTGGGTATCGGGTGGCTTAAGGTTCAAGCTCAGGGCACGCCTATAGGACCATGTAGAGCGATTTATCATTTCGGGTGCACACGAAATCATAAGTTGAAATGCATGGAAGACCTGGTGGACCTCGTGCCAGGATCAATGGTCACGTTTGGACCAATCCTTTGTTCCTTTTTTATTTCTGTTGGTTTAGCGTTGGTGATGGACTGAGTGTTTTGTTCTTGTTCTGGCAGAAGATGTCGGGAGCTCGTGGCGGTCGTACGGGTGGCCGTGCTGGCGGCCGTGGTGGTGGCGGTCGTGGCAACATTAACATGACCCAGGAGGAGTTGAACAACCTGCTGCAACAGCATGTGAATGTGGCTTTCGCTGCATTCCAAGCTGCCCACAACGCCGTGGGTGGTAAGTCGATTGCTACCGACTCTACCTTGTTTCTGGGTATCGTATTTCCTCCCTTGTTGTTTACCTGAGCACTCTGTCCCAGGTGGCGCTGTTAATCCCCCTCCACCTCAGTGCTCTTACAAAACGTTCATGGATTGCAAGCCCCACAAATTTAACGGGACTGAAGGGGCAGTGGGACTGCTCCGGTGGTTGGAAAAAGTCGAATCCGTGTTCTCTATGTGCAGTTGCCCGGCGGGCGACCGCGTGAAGTATGCGTCAGCGACCCTTGAGGGTCAAGCTCTGACTTGGTGGAACTCCACTACCCAGACCTTGGGTATTGGCGAAGCCCACGCTATGCCCTAGACAGAATTTGTCCACCTCCTGAAAAGCGAGTACTGTCCGAGGGACGAGGTTCAGAAGCTCGAGCACGAGGTCTGGAATCACAAAATGGTGGGGTCCGAGATTGAGGTGTATACGGCTAGGCATAACGAGCGAGCGGTGCTGTGCCCGAATTTGCACACGCCGGAGTACAGGAGGATTGAGCATTATGTCGCTGGGTTGGTACCGGAGGTTAGGGGGTTAGTGGCTGCGGGTAATCTTGCTGTGTATTCTGAGGTTGTTCGGTCGGCTCACAGGCTGACAAATATGAAGGATGCTGAGGGTGTTTTACCTCCTAGGGGTACTACTGTGAAAGCACCGGTGGATAACAAGAGAAAGTGGGATAGTTCTGGTAGGAGCTCGTGTTCGGGTCAACCGCAGCAGCAGGTGAAGAGGGTTGAAGCTTTGGGATCGTCATCCGACCAGAAGCAGGGTGGGTATACCGGGAAGAAGCCGAAGTGCGATCTGTGTGGTTTTCATAACTATGGGAATTGTGATAGGTTTCGTTGTGAGCGCTGTGATAAGACGGGCCATTTTGCAAAGGATTGTCAAGCCAGTTTTCCATCTAAGCCGGCTCAGGCTACAGGTGCTACTCCCGCTTCTTGGGGAAATCAGGGCTGCTACAACTTTGGGGAAACGGGGCATTTCAAGCGCGATTGTCATATGATGAAACAGGACAATGATGGAAACAAAGGGGAACATGATACTGCTACCGGTACGTCCTTTATTTGTCGCTATGCTTCACTTTAATTTTGGCTTCCGTACTGTCAAGGGCCTCTTATCCGTTAAGCTTTATCTGTTACTATACTCTGTGTCTACACCTTGGGAGGGTAAGTCCTTGGTTATCGTGTGTCGTGTTACATCTTGTTCGGGTCTCGGGTGTGTAAATTCTATGTGAGGAGATAATCTGGAGGAACCGCTTGGACGGTACCTGATACTTCGTTTATACCTATCTCAAGGGTCTTCAACATATCTCCGGTCGGGTCGGGCTGGTTATGTGACAGTTTACAACAGCCGTCTCATATTCGTCTTGAGGAATTAGTTTCTCGGGTCGGAGTACTCGATCTTAACATCTCTAGTCGTGATCCTTGTATATTTCCGTACTTTCAAGGAGCGTTACTTTGGGCAATGGATGCTCAGTTGCGTGCTTGGTGGGTCATCTCTTGTATTATCTAGATTCATTACGGTTCACGTGGTGGACTGAGGCTCTAATGGGTCAGGGATCTCGTGTACTTGGGTTGACACTCATTACTGTCGGAGTTTGAATCTCGGGGCGAGATTCCTTTCAACAGGGGGATGATGTGATGAGCGGGAAAAATTTTTCTTTTTATCGCTTCGTTCTCTTTTACTTCGGGAAATTTTCGGGACGAAAATTCTTTCAATTGGGGGATGATGTCACACCCGGCAAACTCCGGTTAATGACTTTCGTTAAACTAGTAAGTCTACCTTAGCGAGTCATGCATATTACGTACTTAACTGGGTCAGTCGAGTCGTTACGATGATTCTGGGAATCACCGGGAGTCGCTACAATGATCCGCGGGATCATCGGGAGTCGATCCATAACCATGTGTACAAGGATTGGTGATTTGTGGAATCGCCGGGTTTAACGCACACATGCAAGTCTCGAGTCCCGGGAATTGGTGAACGGATGTAAACGTGTTATTTATCGTGCATTATGTGTTTGTAATCATTATGTGACTTGTCGGTATGTGAATACGTGTTTATATGTGTTAAAATAGTGTTTAACGCGCCAAAAACCCAACCTGGAACCCTACAGGCGATTAGGAACCAGGAAGGCTCCTAATCGCCACTTCTATAGGCGAATAGGGAAGCTTACTGGCGATTAGAGCTTCTAATCGCCAGTATATAGGCGATTAGAGGCTCTAATCGCCTATACTGATCCCCTACTCGCCTGATCTGATTTGCACGAGTCAAAACACCTATAAATACAACCCTTGACTCCCCAAACACCATTTGTGCAACCCTAACTGATCCTAAGCCTCCCTCACACCTTAAAACACCTCTGGAAATTGTTTTGCTTCAAAACTCACCATTTCCAAGCTTACACACCTTTCTTTGATAAAATCCAAGGTGTGTTCTTCATCCCAAACCTTTGTAATGTTATTGTTTTGGTTCCCCAAAAGTCCAGACCTTGTTTTGCTAGGAATGTGTCTTTAAAAACCTCGGAAATGAGTTCTAAAACAAGTCTACACCATAATACTTGCTATATGTGAAGTATTGATGCATATGATGATTTTTGGTGATTATAACATGAATGTTTCCATGAATTTGATGTACTTTTGATGTGTAGGAGTTGTTAGGATGATAATCTATGAGTTTAAGCTATTATTATAGTGTTTTGATGAAAGTATGCATTTTGACCCATTTGGGTGATTCTTGAAGAATTAGGATGTTATGATATGATTCATTGCTTGTTTATTGTTAGGAATCATGCTAGAATGATGTTATAACATAGGGATAGCGATTTGCATGGTTGTAGGTTCTGTAATCTGATTATTGCCATTTAAGGAAAGATTTCATAGTTAATGAAACCTAGTACTTTGCCATTTTAGGAAATATTCGCACCTAGGCCGTTAGAGCAGAGATAAATTGGGGGTTTTTGCTTGGAATGGGTTGGTTAATGGTTTAGGTTTGATATTGGGTGTTTTTACATGTTTCGGATCTGATTTGGAGGGTTTAACGCGCGAAAACGTGCGACAGCATTGCTAGAGGCGAATAGGACTCTAATCGCCTGATGTATCAGGCGATTACAGTCTAATCGCCTGATACATCAGGCGATTAGCCCCTACTCGCCAGTTGACCACCCCCTACTCACCAGTTGACTTTTCCTAATAGCATGTTAGTTTCTTAATCGCGTGTACTGCTGTCGTAAGCGTATTTTGACATCCCGGAACACGATTTGACACCTAGAAACATGATAGGAACCCCGGGATACACCCAATGATTTAGTAACACGTGTTCGGACTTGTTAATGCGTTAATTGAACATTATGCTAGAATAGGTGAACTCTTGCGCGTATTAAAGCAAAGTTGAACAAAGTTTTGTCAAAGATTCTTTTGATACCTGTGACAAGGAAGATTTTTAGGTGCATCCCTCAAATGCCATTAAGGCAAAGTTCTTTCTGCCATTGTCAGGCTCTCCCCAGTTGATGTCAAACATCTTCTTGTCTGCATCAGGGATACACTCAGTAGTGTCAAAAGGATGACTGCTCCAGTCAACATACCCTGAAGTAAATAAACTTTGTTGTGAGGGTTGCTGAGTTTGTGGAGGAGGTTGAGAAGCTGGAAAGGGAGGGATTGATTGTTGGCTCTGCATCTGTTGAGCAGGCATTTGTACATATTGTACTTGTGGCACATATTGGTGTTTTGGAGCTTGTGCCTGTACAAAATGTGCACTCCCTTGTGTTCCATTATTCCTGTTATAACTGGGGTTAAAATTATTTCCAGACTGAGATTGGTTAAAGCTAGAGCTTCTACACTCTCTAGCAAATTGTCCCAAATTTTGACACTTGTGACATCTAAGTTTAGATTTGTCAAAACCAATTTTGGTTGAGCTATTGAGTTCCTGACCTTTTGTAAAATTTATTTGTTTTTAAACTTATCATGGCCAGTTGGTGTAGAATATCCATTTCTTCCAAGTCATCACTGCTGAAATTTTTTAAATCATCCATGATAAAACACATGTTATCAACAGTTTGACTAAAATCATTATTGTCATAACCTGGGAATGATCTTTCAGATGAGATCCCAGCAGTTATGTCAATATGGTCAAAAGATCCAAAACTATTTGAACAAGTTGGTGAGTCTTGTCCCAATAGTGTTGTACTACCTTGTTAGGACAAAAAGGATTGGTGAAACCACTTTTGCAAACCTTAGTCTAATTCACTTTCTGTCAAAATACTCTAAGTATGGAACTGCTGAAGACAAGGAATCAAACTGCTGAAGAAGAGATTCAGAAGTACTGAAGAAGAAGTCATCAGAAGTTCTGAAGTTCAAACCAGTCACTTCAACTGAAGAACTGCTGAAGACAAACTACTCATCAGTAGTTTGTCATTCATCAGTACTTAAAGAAGATCTTTTCCACCGCCCTTGTATATCAGTAGTTTAATACTTTAGTATTTCTTTTTGCTTTATGTACAAGTTCCAAGACTGCAACTTGTTGCAACTTGTTTCTGAACTTGCTTTTTGGCAAGGTTCATGTATTTGTAAAGTCTATAAATAGAAGGATTCATCCTTCTGTTTTAGACATTGATTTTAATACAAGAAATCCTTCAACACTTATTATTGTTATTTCCATTTCGTGTTTACTGAGAATCTGTCAAAGTATTTCATTCTCATTCAATACTTAGATTCTCAATAAACACTTCTCATTTATTAGTTCTTGATTCCAGGGGGAGTAATAACTCCTGTTGACAAAGTGTAGCTATAAACTTATAAACATTCCGCTGTGCTAACACTCATAAAGAACTTGCTAAACACTTAAGTGTCTACTAGCAAGTTCAAACTAAAAGAGCAGCTTAATACACTGATCCAACAATTGGTATCAGAGCACTGGTTTATCTGATCACAAATCAATCTAACAAATTGAGAATCAGACACAGGCTCTTGTTGATATTCAATAAAGGATTATAAGCTCACTTTTATCAACATCCATCACTTTAAGAGATATTTGACAAATCAATACTCTTTAAAATGGATCCTCATAATACTGGTTCTGCCACTAAACCTGCCATGCTTGTAAGAAATGAATATAACATATGGCAAAAGAGAATGGCACATACCTTGTCACAAACCAACACAGGTTGTTGGAGATCTGTGATATATGGTCCTCATAAACCAGTAAACATAAATCTTGAAACTAAGGAAGAGATTCCAAAAGAACCACAAGACTATACTGATGATGATTTCCTAAAACTTGAGCTTGATGCAAAAGCTTTCTCTATGTTGGCAATGGCACTCCCAAATGAAATCTATTCTGGCCTATTACATTGTGATAGTGCCAAAGAGCTTTGGGACTGCCTAAAAGAACAGTTTGGAGGAACTGAAGAGGTGATTGCCAACACCAGAGAAATCTTGGCTCAACAATATGAAACTTTTGCTCACATTAATGGGGAAACTTTAACTCAGCAATTTGAAAGATTTTCCTCATTAATATCTGAGCTAAAACTAAATGGTCAGACCTATACAACTGTATCTATGCTTCATAGATTTTTAAGGTCTTTACCTGATAAATGGGAAACATACTCAATAGTCTTAAGATCTTCACCAGATTTTAGCTCCCTCACTCTTACAAAACTTCATAGGAGATTACTTACTTTTGAGAGAGAAATTGATCAAAAGAAAAAGTTACAAAACTCTGGTAAAACTGCTGATGACTATCTACCTGGTAGTACAGCACTATTGGGACAAGACTCACCAACTTGTTCAAATAGTTTTGGATCTTTTGACCACATTGACATAACTGCTGGGATCTCATCTGAAAGATCATTCCCAGGTTATGACAATAATGACTTTGGTCAAACTGCTGATAACATGTGTTTTATCATGGATGACTTAAATAGTTTCAGCAGTGATGACCTTGAAGAAATGGATATTTTGCACCAACTGGCCATGTTAAGTTTAAAAACAAATAAATTTTACAAAAGGCCAGGAAGGAAGTTTCCAGGACTTAACAGTTCTACAAAAATTGGTTTTGACAAATCTAAACTTAGATGTCATAAGTGTCAAAAGTTGGGACACTTTGCTAGAGAATGTAGAAGCTCTGGCTTTAACCAATCTCAGTCTGGAAACAATTTTAACCCCAATTATAACAGGAATAATGGAACTCAAGGGAGTGCACATTTTGTATAGTCACAAGCTCCACAACACCAATATGTGCCACAAGTACAATATGTACAGATGCCTGCTCAACAGATGCAGAGCCAACAATCAATCCCTCCCTTTCCAGCTGCTCAACAACCTCCACAGCAACAACAACCCTCTCAACAAAGTTTATTTACCTCAGGGTATGTTGACTGGAGCAGTCTTCCTTTTGACACCACAGAGTGCAATCCTGATTCAGACAACAAAATGTTTGACATCAACTGGGGAGAGCCTGACAATGGCAGAAAGAACTTTCCCTTAATGGCATTTGAGGGATGCTCCTCAAAATCTGCCTTGTCACAAGTATCAAAAGAATCTTTGACAAAATTATGTTCAAATTCATGCAAAGAATCTTTTGCTCTCATAAGAGAGACAAATGTGCACTTACAAGGAAAAGCCAATGACTCTGAGAGAAAACTCACTCAGATAAAATGTGATTTAGAAAGAAAACTTTCTGCAAAAACAAAAGAAGTTTCTAAATTAACTAACTCTGCTATTGAAACCCAAGCACAAATCAAAATAATGATTAATGACCTAGGAAATGTCAGACAAGAGCTTGCTGACACCAAGGTCACATGTGAAAAATGGGTGGAATCTTGTAAGGGGTACCAACTTTTGCTAAACAAACAAAGTGCTTCAAATGTTAGGTTTGGCATAGGGTACAATAACACTGAAACACCAATAGATTTCTCTCCCAAAACTACTGAAGATGGGAGAAAAATTGTTTCAGGTGAAACTTCTGAAGAGGAATAATGCACATCTTTCCATGAAAACTTTCTAAAATCACACAAAGAAAGTTCTTCAGAAGTATTGATTAAATCTGACTTTAAGTCATCAGTAGTTTCAACTACATCAGGAGTTGAGAACCTGAAAACTACTGATGACCTAAAACCAATCAAAACTGTCAGAGATTTGTCTTTGAATGAAAAGACAAAAGAATGTGAAATTTGTGGTCTGTTCAACCACAAAACAGAATTTTGCAGATATAGAAAGGGTATTCAGTTTAATAAGAAAAATCAACAACTGGTTGTGGGGAAACAAATCAAAAATGATTATGCAAAAACCTTTTCTCCCAAGAAACAACAACCAGCAAAAACCCTTTCTCAGAAAAAGACAAAATCTCAACAAAAGTCTTTTTCTCAAAATTCTCTCTCAGTAGTTAGACCTAAATCATCAGCAGTTTCACAAACTGCTGAGATTAAAGATCTTATGAACATGGTACAACTACTGATGACCAAAGTTGATGGTGGTCCTCAAAAGGATACCACCATTGTGCTTAATGCAAAATCCATTGCCAAAAAGACATGGATTTCTAAACTTGGTCAAGAACAAACTGTAAATGTTCTCAAGAGCAAACCCAAAGCCAAACTGGCTTGGGTTCCTAAATCTAACTAATTTGCTATATTGTGCAGAGAGTTTCCAGAGGCTTGAATAGCATTTGGTGTGTAGACAGTGGAGGCTCAATGCACATGACAGGATGCAGATACCTGATAAACAATTTTATCAGTCAAAGAGATGGATCTGTGTCCTTTGGGAACAATGCTAAGGGATATGTGCTAGGACATGGCAATGTCTCCTCTGGCAAAATACAGTTTGACAAGGTCAATCTGGTTGAAAACCTTGAGTACAACTTGCTTAGTGTGTCACAAATGTGTGATAAAGGATATTCTTCCTTTTTCACAAAGACAGCATGCAAGATCATATCACCAGAAGGCCAGAAGTTGATAGAGAAGATCATTGAAGATCATACTTTGTTAATTGTCAAAAGATGTGGCAATGTCTATGCAGTGGACATTGAAAAAGACAAAGTACTGAACAACACTGCCTGTTTCTTCTCAAGGGCATCAACTTCAGAAACTGATCTCTGGCATAGGAGACTTGGCCATGTGAACTTTAAAACCATAAATAAAGTCACAAAAATGGGCTTGGTCAGAGGTCTACCCTTAAAAGTATACCAGTGTCAAGAACACTGTGTATCTTGTTTAAAGGGTAAACAGCATAAGTCCTCCTATAAGTCTATTGAAGAATAAAAAACAACTGCATGTCTTCAACTACTCCATATGGACTTATTTGGGCCTGTAAAGATCATGAGCCTTGGTAAAAAGAAGTACTGCTTAGTCATCATTGATGACAACTCAAGATTTACATGAGTATTCTTCTTATTTTCATAGGATGAGGCTGCTGAAATCATCAAGTTCTTCATTCTACAAGTAGAGAAGCAATACTCTCTACCTGTCAAAACCATTACAAGTGATAATGGGACAGAGTTCAGGAACAAAACTCTGAATGACTTCTGTTTGTCTAAAGGGATTATTAGACAATTCAGTGTTGCCAGAACTCCTGAACAAAATGGTGTGGTAGAAAGGAAGAACAGAACTTTAATAGAAGGAGCAAGAACAATGTTAGCTGATTCTGGCCTACCTGTATACTTCTGGGCAGAAGCAGTTAACACATCATGATATGTTCAAAATAGAGTTCTTGTTGTCAAGAGACATTCAAAAACTTCCTATGAAGTTCTTCATGGCATGAAGCCCCTTATCTCCTTTTTCAGGGCTTTTGGATGTCAATGTTTCATCTTGAACATCAAGGAATCTATTTCAAAGTTTGCTGCCAAAGTTGACTCAGGTTACTTTCTTGGTTATTCATCAACTAGAAAAGCCTACAAGGTTTTTAACTCAAACACCAGGAGAGTAGAAGAAACACTGAATGTCAAGTTCAATGAGTCAAAACACACTCTCATTTCAGCACATCCTGTTGAACTCTTTGACCTTGACAACTTTCATTTTGAACATGAAAAGACTGTTACTTCATCCAAACCTACTTATTATGGTGATCAAAGGTTTGATGATGAGGATCCAGCACCATGGACTCCTCAAACAGTCATTAAATCAACTTCAAAACCATCAGAAGTTTCACAAACTTCTGATTCAACAAATACTGAAGGCCAAACTCAAACATCTGCTTCAGCACCTGCAACTACTGAAGACACTGAAACTGCTGAACCATAAATAATAGACCTCAGTAGTTTGTTTGAAGAACATGAGCCACCAACACCTGTTAGTGGTTTACAACAACTGATCGAACACAAAGATCATCCACTTGATCAAATCATGGGTGATATTGCATCAGCTGTTCTTACAAGAAACCAGCTTCCCAACTTTTGTCTTTTCTCAGCATTTATTTCACAGTTGGAACCAAAGAAGTACCAGGAAGCCCTCAAAGACAACAATTGGGTGCAGGCAATGCAAGATGAATTGCTTCAATTCAACAAGCAACAGGTATGGGTAATCTGTCCCTTACCACCAAACAAGCAATCAATTGGCACAAGATGGGTTTTCAGGAACAAACAAGATGAAGCTGGTATGATAATAAAGAACAAGGCAAGACTGGTAGTACAAGGTTACTCTCAAGAAGAAGGCATTGACTATGATGAAACCTTTGCTCCAGTTGCAAGGCTTGAGGCCATCAGGTTATTTCTGGCCTATGCCATTTCCAACAAAATAAAAGTTTATCAAATGGATGTCAAAAGTGCATTTTTGTATGGAAGGATAAAAGAGGAAGTGTATGTTTGTCAGCCACCTGGGTTTGAGGATTCTTCTCATCCTGAGTGGGTGTACAAACTAGACAAAGCTCTTTATGGGCTCAAACAGACTCCAAGAGCCTGGTATGATACACTTTCAACCTTTTTACTCAAAAATAACTTCACAAGAGGTGCCATTGATAAAACACTTTTCATAAAACATGTTGGAAATCATATCTTACTTGTTCAAATATATGTTGATGATATCATTTTTGGTTCAACAAACACAAAATTGTGTGATGAATTTAAGAAACTCATGCAATCAAAATTTGAGATGAGTACAATGGGGGAATTGCAGTACTTTTTGGGACTACAGATTAAACAACAAACAAATGGAACTTTTACACATCAATCAAAATATGTTAAAGAATTATTAAACAAATTTTGTTTACAAGACTGTAAATCATGTTCCACCCCCATGACACCAACCACACAAGTTGAACCAGATGATCAAGGAAAACAGGTTGATCAAACCATGTACAGATGTATGATAGGTTCCCTTTTATATCTAATTGCTTCTAGACCAGATATTATGTTTTCAACATGTGTCTGTGCTAGATATCAATCAGCTCCTAGGGAATCACACCTTATTGCAGTCAAAAGAATTTTCAGATATCTGAAAGGAACTCCCACACTTGGAATTTGGTATCCTGCTTCAAGCAATACCAAGTTATCAGCTTTTTCAGATAGTGACTATGCATGGTGTAAAATGTCAAGAAAATCAACATCTGGTGGTTGTCAATTCTTGGGAAACTGTCTAGTGTCCTGGCAATCAAAGAAGCAAACATCTGTTGCAACTTCAACTGCTGAAGCTGAATACATTGCAGCTGCAAGTTGTACATCACAGATACAATGGCTCCAATATCAACTTCTTGATTATGGAATCAAAGAGACCAAGACACCATTGCTTGTAGACAGCAAAGCTGCCATTAGCATCATTCAAAATCCTGTTCAGTTTTCAAAAACTAAACACATTGAGATCAGGTATCATTTCATAAGAGATTGCTATGAAAAAGGCAAGATTGAAGTGAAACATGTAGCAACAGCTAATCAAATAGCTGACATTTTCACTAAACCCCTTGACACATCAACATTTCAGAAGTTAGTATCCATGCTAGGGATGCTAAATTTGTAAGTGTTTCTATTTATTTTTCTGCACATTTTTTGTTTTTCACTTACATCTATTTTCATAACACTTGAAAAACTTCTGAAAAGAGAGAAACTACTGATGAACAAAACATCAGTATGGGGATAATTTCTGAAAAGTGAATAACTTCTGATAAAATAAACTTCAGAAGTTATGAATAAAAGTATTTATAAGGTATTTCTCATCAGCTGTTAAAACTACTGAAGAGGAAATGGGAACTACTGATGAAGAAAATCCTTCATCAGCAGTTTAGTCCAAAAGGGCAAATCTGACTTTTCCCATCATCAGAAGTTTGACCTAGTCGGTTTAAAACTTCTGATAAAGAGATTTTTAACCTAGGCGGTTTTAAAAACTTCTGATAAAGAAGATCTAAGCGGTTAAAAACTTCTGATAAATATCTTTTTCCAACACTTATCCTTTCAAACACAAAAATTCCCTCCTTCTCTCTCAAGAAAGCTCTCAAACCCCTGAACCTGCAACACAAAATCACTGTTCGATTCATCAACACACACAAACCACATGGCTTTAGTTCTCAAACAGGGACACAATCTCAGAGCCTACTTAGAAAAACAAGAAGGCTGGTCCCAATACGATGAGATCATTGATCTCGTCGTCAAATCCCAATATTTCACCGCTCTCACCATAGACCCACCAATTCATCCTGAAACTCTAAATGAGTTCTGGGCTAATGCTGAGATAGTGATGGTGGATGATGAAGTTATCTCCCTCAACTCAACAATTAAAGGGAGACAAATGGCCATTACACCGGCCATACTTGCAGTCAGACTAGGGTTGAATGATGTGAATGCCCCTGAGAAATTTGACAACTCTGCTATCCACCTAACCATGACTGAGTGTGGTTATCAAGGTACTCTCTCACAAGCTACAATCTTTAAAAAGTATTTTGAACCAAAATATAAGCTTTTGTTTCACTATATTATTATGTGCTTGAGTCCTAAAACTGGGTCTTATGACCAGATGCCATCAACCTTTCAACCAATATTTCAATCCATTGTGAATGAAACAAATTTCAGGGCATCAAAACTTTTCTTTAATGAGTTGGTGTTACATCACAATAACACTAAGAAAAAGTTTTTGTTATATCCAAGGTTCATTATGCAGTGCATAATATCTGAACTGGGTAATGAGGTGCTTGTGGGTAAAATTGAAATTTTAAAACCCTTAACGTCACAAGCATACTCAAGGCACAACAAACAGGCTGCCTGGCCAGAAGATGACCAAGGGGAACAAGCACCAGTCCCCATGGAACCCTCATCTTCCAAACCTACACCACCTATGGCCAAGAAACCCAAGATAACAAAACAAAAACCCACCAAACCCAAAAGAAAAGCTGTTCAGGAGGTTGAGATGCCTGAACAGACTACTGTGCAATCTGCACTTCTTAAAGATGTGACTGAAACATCCTCTCAGTCTCATCCATCTCAAACCCCACTAAGAGCACCAATAACTATCCTTTTCAAAAGAAAAAGACTTAGAAAAACTATTCCAATAGATTCTTCTTTTGAAATTGCTGAACCCACTGCCCAAACTACTGAACCAGCACCCCAAATTTCTGAACCAGACATAGAAATAGCCAAACTTCTCTCCGGGCTAAAAGAGAAAGTCCCATCAACACATGTCAGTCCCCATCAAACACATCAAACAGGGGACATAGACTCAGACAGTGACATGGATGTGGACACTCATAGCCCCAACCAAAGAGATGAGGATGAACCAGGGTCTCTAAGCCCAAACTTAGAAACCTTTGGTACTTTTGAGGCTGCTACTACTCATTTACCACCCAGTGGTGGACCTGAGGACAGAAGTAAAACAGCTAAGACCTCAACTGTGGCAACTACTGATGAAGGCTTAATGCCTGAGGTAGGAAATCCTCTGTACCAAGAACAAGAGGTACATGAGACAACTGAGTTGGTCTCAGCTCATGATGTAACTGATACAGTCCTCATTGAGGATGTAATCAGGGATTCAGATGATTCCATTAATTTGGATGATGTTTCATCACTCAAAACTACTGAATTGACGGCTGTAAGTGAAGGTCCTGCACCTGGTGTCTCTAAGCTCAAGAAGCTAGTCACACCATCTCAGGTTAAAGCCCACTCAATCCATGATTCCCCTAGAGTGGCATCTCCTGTACAACAAGGAGATCAACCAAAAACACACCCCTCACTACAAATGCCTACCCAATTCCCTGGGCAACTAGCATAGACCTGAACCAACTATGCGGATCAGTGAGTGGAGGGTATGATGTGATGAGGAAGAGGATTAGTTCTTTAATGGTGGCTCTTATATTAAACAAGCCGTTCAATGTAGCTGGTATGATACTGGAACACATGTTAGAACCACTTAGAGGCTTGAAGAACAAGAAGTTTTTGCTTTATCCGAGGTTCATACAGATGATACTTGATAAGAAGCATAAGAAGTTGAGAAGAGATCCTACCTAGATTGTTGTTCAGGATCACATGAACCTGAATACTCTTGTTAGAATGAAGGGTTATAAGGGTGTGCCGTTGAATGAAAGACCACCTCACAAGAACCTGTTTGGTCATTTGATTAACCCAGGGTATGTACATCCAGGAAAGGATAAGGTCAGACATGATAACAGTGATTCAAATCCAGATAATCCTCTATGTCCAGTTGATCCTAATACAAAGAGAAAGCGTCAAGTTGTGAACGTTGGTGCAAAGACAGGGAAAGGTAAGGAGAAACTAGATGATACTGAACCCGCTCAGAAGAAGGTGTCTAGGAGGAAGAAAAGTGTAGCTAAGAAGGGTTTACAATTAGTCGATGAAGTGTCTGTTGATTCTGAAGAGACACAGGAAGACGAGAGATGGGATTCTGATAGTGAGACTGTAAAGAGCACCACGCCCAAGGCCACTGTGGCTGGTGAGTCTGAGAGTCTAAATAAATCTGTTGAGGAGCAAAGGACAAAAAGACCTGTTGCGTTGGATGAAACAGATGAAGGTTTAGGATTGGGATCCGAAGACTTTGTGGGATCGCCAAAGACAGGTGAGAACAGAAGAAGCCACAGTATAAGAAGAAAGAGAAAATATTGATGCCGATGGAGAAAAGGGCTAGTGATATTGAGTTTTTGGTTGCTGGAAAGAAACTGCCTCCAGCATCTAGCTCTAAATCACCTATCACATCTCCAGCAGCGAAGAAACAAAAGACATCATCTGCAACTGAACAGACTGAGTTACCAACTGATGAGTTCAACGATGCATTGGATAGAGTGTTAAAGAAATTTAAGAAAGGAATGTTTTCTACAGCTGAAGCTTCAATACCGAGGGTTACTGTAGACAGTGATGTTATGACTACAGTGAACCAGAAGCTTGCTGACATGATGAAGATTATAAATCAGCAACAAGTTGAGATAGAACAGTTGAGAAACAATGACAAGAAGATGTTAGACGTTGTTGAAACATCACATGAGAATCATGAGGCTCTGGAAGCTAAGATTAAACTAATTCAAAAAGAAAACAAGAAGTTGTTGAAGCATGAACAAAGAAACACTAGAAGATATATTGCTATAAAAGAGGAGAACAAGAAATTGAAAGAAAGTAACAAGAGTATGGATAATCTGATCAAAGACTTGTACTCTAAAGCTCCTCAATTACAAGCTGGTGAAGAAGATAAGGAGCGTGATGAAGAAGAAGTTGATTTTGAACCATCCGATGAAGAGGAAGAAGAAGATGATGAGTTGGATGAGGATGCTGGTAAAGCTCCTAAGAAGAAGAAGGATAGTGATGATGATGGTTCGGGAGATGCTTCAGGAGAAGGTAATAGCTCTGCGAGTTCTGACTGAGAATCCATTTAAAAACTGAATTCAAGGATCGATTAAGCCAAAACAACTCGGTTTCAGACGGGAGATTCAAGACGAGACATAAATATACGATAACAAAGTCATCACAGATTCGTATTAATTCAGAAACGGTTACAGACACTGTCATCAGTAGGATAAACATCTATCTCGGGGCCGGGGGAGGTCGGGCATGACCTCCCCCTTGAGAGCATTCAAAGCATAAACTCAAATCTACAAATGAAAACCAAAACATGAGATTGCTATTTATAGTCCAACACCAAATTCCACCTACGCACCATTGTATAGGTCGAATGTGGACCAAAGTTCACCTTCGCACCATTATATAGGTCGAATGTGGAATGTTTCCACATTCGCCCTTTTACCTTTGGTCGAACCTGAACTTTGTGTATTGTCCTATATCTTTACAAATGCATCAGATCCATAAAATGCCCTTATGGATCACCACAATCTCATGTAATACAATACAAGACTCAACCCTAGTCTATTCGACAGTGACGTCCACAGAAAGTGCATCAACAATCTCCCCCTTGGACGTTGCTGGCGAATCCTAAACACACCTAGCATCTTCAGTCAGTTATTGTTGAAGTATCAGACACATTGTTACATCAACAATCTCCCCCTTGACTGATGCTTCACCAAGTTTCTCTGAGATCTCGTATGATAAATCAATCATGTTCTTGAGTAACTTCATCTGTTCGACAGAATACAAGCCGTAGACGAGTGGATCAAGCAATCAGAAGTTTTTCGTGGGAACTACCAATACTTATTGAGGACTTGAAATGCTTCAGAAACTGAAGTTTTCGGCGGGGCCAACAATATCTACCAATAGCTCTTGAAATTCTTCAGGACTGTGATCTTGAAACTTTCGTTGAACCTACGTGCCACATGACTCCTACTAGGATACCTCATTACTTTCAGAACATTGAAATCCCAAACTTGATTTCCTTCTTCATAACAACTCTTTAGAACAAGTTCCTTCAAACACATAAGAACTGGGTTGACTGTTCTCATCATGCGGAATAAAATCGGTCTATTTTCTGGCCCATAATAGTCATTTGAATCTGATTATCATACTGTTGATTCTCATGACTACCCCACACTAAAACGTTTCATCATCATCATTTCTTCAACAAATTATGTAGACATCATCATCATTCTCCCAAAAATCTTCAAAAATTACCATTTCGAAACTTTTTACCCCTTAAAATACCAATTTTTTTTATCCTCTATGTCGAAGGGGCGAAGGTGGAAATAAAGCTACGTTCGACCCTTTTGTAAGGTCGAAGGTACATTGATTGTTGAAAATCCACATTCGCCCAGTAATAAGGTACGAATGTAGAAAATTCTCACTTTCGCCCTAAAAGTTCTACATTCGTCCATTTACACTCCACGTTCGTCCATCAAATCCTACGTTCGCCCAGTAGAATTCCACATTCGCCCACCCGTTTTTTCTGAAAGGTGCGAATGTGCAGAAAAGATGTGTTCTTTTTCAATATTTTCTTCGAATCAGTCCATAATCACTCTAATTCTTCAAATTTGATGATGAAACTTGTTCAGAAAGGTGCGGAAATGAAAACCTAACCCTCGAATTCACAAAAACACGGAGAAATCACATGATTTTGGGGTCAATTAAGAATCTAGGGTTTCTAGGGTTTCAACCTTCATTCAAAATCTGATTTTAACGTCTGAAAACAGGAAAACGAGCCGTGATTGATTCAAACGACTGTTAGATTGTTTAAATCGGTACCACGGCTCTGATACCAGTTGAGAATCCGTTTAAAAACCGAATTCAAGGAACGATTAAGCGAAAACAACTCGGTTTCAGACGGGAGATTCAAGACGAGACAGAAATATACGATAACAAAGTCATCACAGATTCGTATTAATTCAGAAACGGTTACAGACACTGTCATTAGTAGGATAAACATCTATCTCGGGGCCGGGGGAGGTCGGGCATGACCTCCCCCTTGAGAGCATTCAAAGCATAAACTCAAATCTACAAATGAAAACCAACACATGAGATTGCTATTTATAGTCCAACACCAAATTCCACCTTCGCACCATTGTATAGGTCGAATGTGGACCAAAGTTCACCTTCGCACCAATATATAGGTCGAATGTGGAATGTTTCCACATTCGCCCTTTTACCTTTGGTCGAACCTGAACTTTGTGTATTGTCCTATATCTTTACAAATGCATCAGATCCATAAAATGCCCTTATGGATCACCACAATCTCATGTAATACAATACAAGACTCAACCCTAGTCTATTCGACAGTGACGTCCACAGAAAGTGCATCAACACTGACAGTGATAATGATGATAATGACACTGACAAGTACAAGTGTGAGACGAGAGGATCAGGAAAAGATACCGGATGATCTAGTTCGAAAGCTCCTGGTGGTAATGTTGACGATGATAGTATCTTTTGGAATGAAAAGATCAGATCTTTATCTGATGATGTTAAGAACATGTATCGCCAGATGTTGACTGGCAGAGTCTAGACGATCGAGATGACTGGTAGATTTCCTGAGATATTTGAGTCTAATGATATGAGATTCGAGTTGGAATACAATGATTCTGACTTAGAAGATGGAGAAGTGTCTGCAGCCATGTCAAAGGAGATTTTGGAAGGACTGGCGAAACATGTCGGTAAAACTCTGGAGGAGTTGATGATTGATAATCAGATACCTAACACACCTGAGAAAGAAGTAGGTAATCACTCCGATGACAGAGACGTACCAGTATTTGAGGAGGTAGAGATTGAGGATATCACGAGTGAGGAATATCCAGAATATTTCAAGAATAACAAAGATTCTGGATTTCCTGAATTCACTGATGAGATGCTGAGCCAGGCTGAGAAACTTGCTCATGAAAAGAGTAAGAGATTTGTTGAAGAAGTGTTTTTAGATTGTAATGAGCCAAACACTGAACAATCTGACGCTTTGAAACAAATGTTGAGAAAGCTTAAAGAGAAAGAAGCGAACCGTCCAAAGAGAATAGTTCAAGGTAACTTTTACAAGTTTCACAATGACTTTTTTAAAGGGAAACCTCTTGGATGGAAGTTCGTGAAATAGTTGAAATGTGTAGCCGTTAAATGGGAAAAAGGAATTCTGTACTATGACAGATTCCATGACTTGAAGACATTACCATATTGGGTCCATGGGTCGAACCAGAAGCCCTTGGGGGCGAACCAAACACATGAAACTCCCGATTCGACCTTACGACTTCCTATATGCGATTTTTGATGAAAATTAAGTGTTTTATGCTTGAAACTTATGAGTTAACCTTATGTGCATGACTAATTGATGTAATGGGTCACCAACGGGATGTCGGGTCTGTCTGGTATGTCCGGTTAACGTTTAAGCACACTTTTTAACACACGTAGTCAAGATCTGGACAATCGGGGACTAGTTAACCTTCGGGTTAGTAGTCCATACACTTATTCAAACTCATTGATAGGTTGTCACTAAGTTGGGTCATCATACACGTGTTGGAATTCCAAGTATCTGAAGGCGCACTCTAAGGTGAGTTTCACGGCCCCACTCTTTTACTGGTTTTACATTTTCGGGGGAGAAAACATGTTGTATTCTTAAACGTGTGTCATCTATGTTTTCATAAAAGGCATGTCAACTATGTTTTCATAAAAGGCGTGTCAACTATGTTTTCATGAAAGGTGTGTCAACTATGTTTTGGTATTCACGAATTCATTGGGTTTTGGAGTATTCATTATGTTTTCAAGTATTCATTATGTTTTGGAATATTCATTATATTACTATGAGATCTTTGGAAGTCCCGGGGAGAACCATGAATGTGCGGGGATGCACAACGGGGGAAATGTGGATAGATCTATTTGGGCTCGACCCGCCCCACTCGTCGACCGGAGGTCGGACGGGTGCATGTTGTCTCTTAGGTATTCAGTATTCAGTATTCAGTATGCAGTATTTAGTATTCAGTATTCATTCAGGCACGTATTCAGTATTCACAGTATTCGAGTCCAGTAATGGTTTTCCAGTCGCAGTAGTAACGGGTATTCATATGTTTTGCATACATGTGGTCTGGATTGACCATGGGTATTCATTTGGGAGTCAGTATTCATTGGAGTCGGTATTCATTAAAAACCTATGAACTCACCAGCATTATTTGCTGACGTTTTTAGCATGTTTGTCTCAGGTCGCTAAGGTAGCAACTGTCGATAGGCGCACGGAGTCTCACGGCGTCTAGGAATCATAAGCATGTTTTGTTAAACATTTCAGACTTTGAGTTTTACTTTTGAGTCGTAATAATACATTTTGCTTCCGCTGTGTTAGAACGGTTTTGAAACTCAATGGCATTTTACGTTGTTTTCATATCATATAGTGTCGTTTATTGTGACCGTTGACTTGAATCCTGGTTTGTCACGCGCCTCGCGGTAAAACTCTGCAAGTGGAAATTTGAGGGTGTGAGATATGATGTAATCAGAAATTAAAACAGACTTTGTAAGACTTAACTTGTAATCAATATCTAACAAAATAAGTTTAAATTTAAATAACACAAGTCTTTTCAATTCATAATTACAAAAAGTCGGCACAACCCTAAACGTCTTTAATGGTCACTATACAAATGAAGGATCTAGATGGAAAGATACCATCAATTTAAACAGTAATCTTTTTCTGTTAAATAAACAATTGAAATTTAAAACTATTGTTGTTGCAAATGATTTGACTTCTATAAGATATGTAATTATATTTTCTATTGAAAACTTATATTATATTTTAAATAAATAATATTTAAATGACAAACTAATGACATGAAATATACTCAGTGTAACTAATATTTATTGATTTATTGAAATTCAATAAAAGTCTATGATGACGAGCCTACAGATGAAACAATATAAATACACTCACAGTAGATGAAAAAATTTCCAGCATTTACAAAAAACTAAATAATGTTGACGTAAAAAAAAGATATTATTAACATAAATATGTTAATAGAAAAAAATATTTAAACAAATTCACTATTATTAAAATTTCTAATAATAGTTTATATTCACAATGAGTTATATTTTAAATTTCTTATTGAAACCTATTCTAACGTCAAGATATACAATTTTAGATGATTTGTAAACAGATGTTGTCAAATAACTGTAATACATTAGAATTTTCAACTGAAGGTCGAAAGATGACTTAACCAGAGTTTTAAAACAGACTTTCTAACACTTAACTTGTAATAAAATATCTTACGAAATAAGTTGAAATTTAAATTACACAAGTCTTTTCAAATTCATAATTACAAACAGTCGGCACAAGCCTAAAAATCATTAATGGTCACTGTACAAATGAAGGATCTAGATGGAAAGATACCATCAATTTAAACATTAATCTTTTTATATTAAAACTGAAAAAGTAAAACTATTGTTGTTACAAATGATTTGAAGTCTTTTATTCTACAAAAAAAAAAATTGTTCTCCACAGGATATGTATTAATTTTGTTTTATATTGAAGACTTGTTATATTTTAAATAAATAATATTTCAATGACAAAATCAATATCTAAAGAAAAAACTATATAAATTTAAATAACCATAGTCTTTTCAAATTCATAATTACAAACACTCTACACAGGCCTAAAAAAGCGAGATGACCACTGTACAAATGAAGGATCTAGATCGAAGGTTACCATAAATTTAAACATTATTCTTTTTGGTCTTAAAAAAGAATTACAACAAATTATTCTTACAAATGATTTTAAGCTTTTATAGTTCCTATAAATTTAAAAAATTAACATATATTTAATAACAATAAAAATTCAACATCCGTTTTTGTTTACAACTTATTATAACCATTTGTTTAATACTTTTTATTCTAACCTCAAGGAATACAATATTTGCTGACATGTTTACAGAGGTTGTCAAACAACTGTTATGAATTAGAAATAAAATTACTTAAAAATTCAGTATTATTAAAGATTGTAAAAATAATTTTTATTCACAATGTATTACTTTTTAAATTATTAGTATGAATATAATCATTAGTTTCAATGAGCTAACAATGAAATTTCCTATTCAAACATATTCTAACGTCAAGATATACACTTTTTGATGACTTGTAAACAGATGTTGTCACACAACTGTGAACCATTAGAATTTTCAACTGAAGGTAGAAATATGATGTAACCAGAGTTTGAAAACAAACTTTGTACGACTTAACTTGTAATCAATATCTAACAAAATAAGTTTAAATTTAAATTACACAAGTCTTTTCAAATTCATAATTACAAACAGTCGGCACAGCCCTAAAAGTCTTTAATGGTCACTGTACAAATGAAGGATCTAGATGGAAAGATACCATCAATTTAAACATTAATCTTTTTATATTTAATAAACAATTAAAACTATTGTTGTTGCCAATGATTTGGCTTCTAGAAGATATGTAATTATATACTTTCTATTAAAAACTTATATTATATTTTAAATATATTATAATATTTAAATGACAAACTAATGACATAAAATATACTCAGCGTAACTAATATTTACTGACATTCAATAAAAGTCTATAATTTTCAGCATTTAGAAAAAAACTAAATAATGTTGCGGTACCATATGTTACATACTGTTTATCAACGTCTAATAAAATTGGCCCTATAACTATTAAAAAATTTAATATTCTTTATTATAAAATAATAATCAAGCCACTGTTGTTTAAACAGATATTAGATAACAGAAGTTCAAACAGACTCACCCTAAAATAACATAACTTAAACTGCAACAACAGATATTAACGAAGTTATATATATATTTAAATTACATCAGTGTTTTAAAATTCAGAATTACAAACAGTTGACACAACCCTAAAGGTCTTTGATGGCCATTGTACAGATGAAGATTCTAGATGTAAAGATAGCATAAATATACTTGAGACACTATTATTCAAGTTGACTGTCAAAAAGTTAGATAAGTCAACTCTGTAAATGTCCTTGTTTTCACCAACACCAAACATAGATAAGACAACCACACCATCTTCTTCAAGTTGACTGTCAAAAAGTTGCATAAAAGAAGACTTGGCAGAACCTTGAATCTTATCGCCATGTAGCTCCTTAAAACAGAATGTAAAAAAAAGGCACAAAAAGCCACGTCTGCAAGAATAACAAAATAAAGAAACTTAGAAAGTTTACCTGCTCATCAATGAATATAACTTGCAACTTATAGGTTGTCTTCCATTTTCTTATGACACGAGCCTTCAGGTGCCACATATCTTTGGTTGGATTGAGATCACGAATAAAACTGCCATGGGTTTCTTCATCTTCCATTGACGTCGACATTGTTTTAAGTTTTAAGTGGGAAATTTGAAAATATTTTTTAGAAAATTCAAAGCTGAGAAAAGAAATGGTGCATTGGTTATGTGGTTATATATAGGCAGCTGATGAGGCACGTTTCCCTCATGTATTTAAATTTCCCCCTCAAAATTCAAAAACTTAGGGCCTAAAACAGCTGAGAGAATATATTAGTAAAGGTCTGCTGTTGGTTGGCAGACGCAGGGATTGAGAACCGCTGTTCGGGGTAACAGCAGTGGTTTCACGTGGCCCACCCCTTTTTTGAATTTTTTTTTAATCGGATTAATGACGTCAGTTTTTGCATCATACACGCATTGGTGGCCACTCTCTTCGACTGACACATCAGCTTTCTGACGTCACTCATGCTTCTCCTATTATGAAAGGTATAGATTGAAAGCAACAAATCCTACATGGCACTCAAAGAGGGCATCCTCCCCCTTCAGTGCGCCATGTGACACCCGGCAAACTCCGGTTAATAACTTTCGATAAACTAGTAAGTCTACGTTAGCGAGTCATGCATATTACGTACTTAACTGGGTCAGCCGAGTCGTTACGATGATTCTGGAAATCATCAGGAGTCGTTACAATGATCCGCGGGATCATCGGGAGTCGGTCCATAACCATATGTACAAGGATTGGTGATTCGTGGAATCGCCGGGTTTAACGCACACACGCAAGTCTTGAGTCCCGGTAATTGATGAACGGATGTAAACGTGTTAGTTATCGTGCATTATGTGTTTGTAATCATTATGTGACTTGTCGGTATGTGAATACGTGTTTATATGTGTTAAAATAGTGTTTAACGCGCCAAAAACCCAACCTGGAACCCAACAGGCGATTAGGAACCAGGAAGGCTCCTAATCGCCACTTCTATAGGCGAATAGGGAAGCTTACTGGCGATTAGAGCTTCTAATCACCAGTATATAGGCGATTAGAGGCTCTAATCGCCTGTACTGATCCCCTACTCACCTGATCTGATATGCACGAGTCAAAACACCTATAAATACAACCCTTGACTCCCCAAACACCATTTGTGCAACCCTAACAGATCCTAAGCCTCCCTCACACCTTAAAACACCTCTGGAACATGTTTTGCTTCAAAACTCACCATTTCCAAGCTTACACACCTTTCATTGATAAAATCCAAGGTGTGTTCTTCATCCCAAACCTTTGTATTGTTATTGTATTGGTTCCCCAAAAGTCCAGACCTTGTTTTGCTAAGAATGTGTCTTTAAAAACCTTGGAAATGAGTTCTAAAACAAGTCTACACCATAATACTTGCTATATGTGAAGTATTGATGCATATGATGATTTTTGGTGATTATAACATGAATGTTTCCATGAATTTGATGTACTTCTGATGTGTAGGAGTTGTTAGGATGATTATCTATGAGTTTAAGCTATTATTATAGTGTTTTGATGAAAGTATGCATTTTGACCCATTTGGGTGATTCTTGAAGAATTAGGATGTTATGATATGATTCATTGCTTATTTATTGTTTGGAATCATGCTAGAATGATGTTATAACATAGGTATAGCGATTTGCAAGGTTGTAGGTTCTGTAATCTGATTATTGCCATTTAAGGAAAGATTTCATAGTTAATGAAACCTAGTACTTTGCCATTTTAAGAAATATCCGCACCGAGGCCGTTAGAGCAGAGATAAATTGGGGGTTTTTGCTTGGAATGGGTTAGTTAATGGTTTAGGTTTGATATTGGGTGTTTTTACATGTTTCGGATCTGATTTGGAGGGTTTAACGCGCGAAAACGCGCGACAGCATTGCTAGACGCGAATAGGACTCTAATCGCCTGATGTATCAGGAGATTACAGTCTAATCGCTTGATACATCAGGCGATTAGCCCCTACTCGCCAGTTGACCACCCCTACTCGCCAGTTGACCACCCCCTACTCAATGACTTATTGCATGTTAGTTTCCTAATCGCGTGTACTGCTGTCGTAAGCGTATTTTGACATCCCGGAACATGATTTGACACCTAGAAAGATGATAGGAACCCCGGGATACACCCAATGACTTAGTAACACGTGTTCGGACTTGTTAATGCGTTAATTGAACATTATGCTAGACTAGGTGAACTCTTGCGCGTATTAAGTGTTTAATTGCATATGTTGCATGATGTCTTGTATTTGTCTAACACGTGAGATGTCGGGTCACCAATGGGATATCGAGTCTTGTCTGGTATGGTCGGGTTAACAATCAAAGGTGTTTTCAAACGTTTATGGTTATGGTCTGGACATTCGGGGACTAGTTAACCTGCGGGTTATTAGTCCGGGTACTTACATACATCTTACGATAGGTCACCGCTATTTGGGGCTATCATAGCATACTGATTTAACTGTTTTCAAGTAACGCAATCTAAGGTGAGTTCACGGCCCCACACTTTACTAGTTTTGTTTTCGGGGTGAGAAACATGCTTATACATTTTGATCACACATTTACATGTTATACATTATAAACACACGTATTCATGTTATACTATGGCTCACACTTTATTACTATACGGTTCATCTAAGTCCCTTAGAAACCACTAATACGGGGATGTAGCGCTGAAATGTGGATAGCGCTATTGGGCCTGACAAACCCCACTCGACGGCTGGAGGCCGGGTGGGTGCATATTGTCTCAATCACACTAGGCTTACCGAAGATGAGGTAGTCTGTAAACAAGGGTATCACACAGTCAGCAATGGTTTCGCCCGTATGAGTAATACACTTGACGCCTAGCTAGTGTACGAACAAGCATAGTATGAACAGTAACAATAAACAGTAACGGTAACGGTAACAGTTTTAAAGGATTAACGAAACGCTTATTGAAAAAGAAAAACCTGTGAACTCACCAGCAATATATGTTGACATTTTTGGCATGCTTTCTCAGGTCGCTAAGGTAGCGGTTAATGGACTAGGCGCACGGAGTTTGGCACGGCGTCTAGAAGTCTTGTTGCATATTAAACAATGTTTTGTAAACTGTAATATGTCTTTTGGTTGTAAACAAGAAATGCTTCTGCTGCTGGTTTATGGCTCAAAGCATAATGTTTTGGTTGTTACATGGAATGTCTTACGTATTTTCTTACATTTAGTTGTCGTTTATTGTGACCGTTGACTTGGATCGTGGTGTGTCACACGCCTCGCGGTAAAACCCCACATGTGGAAATTTGAGGGTGTGACAGATTGGTATCAGAGCCAATGGTTATAGTGAACTAGGACTGCATGTAGAGTCTAGTCTATAGCCGAGTCTAACACACACTAGACGGTCACATACGTACGAGTCGTTTCTTTGGGTAAATATATTAACTTTGTCGGGGTGTCGGTATCCTTATCACACAGTGTTATATTACCTTTCTTGTCCTTGTTATTTCTATTTCTACTCTATCTTTCCTTAGGGTTAAAGTCGGAGGGACTTGTTCGTTGAACCTTGCACGGCGGTGGTGTACATTGGAGCAGCTTGGACTCATCCTTGAGATCTGTCCAGGATTCGGACATCTCCCTTCTATGCTGCAATGGACACGTCTGCCTACACACACTATCTTGCACATGTACTCGTTGAAATCTATCTCTAAGTGATTAGTCACTTGGAAATTCCTTGAGTTGGTCGTTTCTTCTAAGTTGTGGGTATCGGGTGGCTTAAGGTTCAAGCTCAGGGCACGCCTAGAGGACCATGTAGAGCGATTTATCATTTCGGGTGCACACGAAATCATAAGTTGAAATGCATGGAAGACCTGGTGGACCTCGTGCCATGATCAATGGTCACGTTTGGACCCAATCCTTTGTTCCTTTTTGATTTCTGTTGGTTTAGCGTTGGTGATGGACTGAGTGTTTTGTTCTTGTTCTGGCAAAAGATGTCGGGAGCTCGTGGCGGTCGTACGGGTGGCCGTGCTGGCGGCCGTGGTGGTGGCGGTCGTGGCAACATTAACATGACCCAGGAGGAGTTGAACAACCCGCTGCAATAGCATGTGAATGTGGCTTTCGCTGCATTCCAAGCTGCCCACAACGCTGTGGGTGGTAAGTCGATTGCTACCTACTCTACCTTGTTTCTTGGTATCGTATTTCCTCCCTTGTTGTTTACCTGAGCGCTCTGTCCCAGGTGGCGCTGTTAATCCCCCTCCACCTCAGTGCTCTTACAAAAAGTTCATGGATTGCAAGCCCCACAACTTTAACGGGACTGAAGGGGCAGTGGGACTGCTCCGGTGGTTGGAAAAAGTCGAATCCGTGTTCTCTATGTGCAGTTGCCCGGTGGGCGACCGCGTGAAGTATGCGTCAGCGACCCTTGAGGGTCAAGCTCTGACTTGGTGGAACTCCACTACCCAGACCTTGGGTATTGGCGAAGCCCACGCTATGCCCTAGACAGAATTTGTCCAGCTCCTGAAAAGCGAGTACTGTCCGAGGGACGAGGTTCAGAAGCTTGAGCACGAGGTCTGGAATCACAAAATGGTGGGGTCCGAGATTGAGGTGTATACGGCTAGGCATAACGAGCGAGCGGTGCTGTGCCCAAATTTGCACACGCCGGAGTACATGAGGATTGAGCATTATGTTGCTGGGTTGGTACCGGAGGTTAGGGGGTTAGTGGCTGCGGGTAATCTTGCTGTGTATTTCGAGGTTGTTCGGTCGGCTCACAGGCTGACAAATATGAAGGATGCTGTGAAAGCACCGGTGGATAACAAGAGAAAGTGGGATAGTTCTGGTAGGAGCTCGGGTTCGGGTCAACCGCAGCAGCAGGTGAAGAGGGTTGAAGCTTTGGGATCGTCATCCGACCAGAAGCAGGGTGGGTATACCGGGAAGAAGCCAAAGTGCGATCTGTGTTGTTTTCATAACTATGGGAATTGTGATAGGTTTCGTTGTGAGCGCTGTGATAAGACGCGCCATTTTGCAAAGGATTGTCGAGCCAGTTTTCCATCTAAGCCGGCTCAGGCTACAGGTGCTACATCCGCTTCTTGGGGAATTCAGGGCTACTACAACTTTGGGGAAACGGGGCATTTCAAGCGCGATTGTCATATGATGAAACAGGACAATGATGGAAACAAAGGGGAACATGATACTGCTACTGGTACGTCCTTTATTTGTCGCTATGCTTCACCTTTATTTTGGCTTCCGTACTGTCAAGGGCCTCTTATCCGTTAAGCTTTATATGTTACTATACTCTGTGTCTACACCTTGGGAGGGTAAGTCCTTGGTTATCGTGTGTCGTGTTACATCTTGTTCGGGTCTCGGGTGTGTAAATTCTGTGTGAGGAGATAATCTGGAGGAACCGCTTGGACGGTACCTGATACTTCGTTTATACCGATCTCAAGGGTCTTCAGCATATCTCCGGTAGGGTCGGGCTGGTTATGTGACAGTTTACAACAGCCGTCTCATATTCGTCTTGAGGAATTAGTTTCTCGGGTCGGAGTACTCGATCTTAACATCTCTAGTCGTGATCCTTGTATCCTTCCGTACTTTCAAGGAGTGTTACTTTGGGCAATGTATGCTCAGTTGCGTGCTTGGTGGGTCATCTCTTGTATTATCTAGATTCATTACGGTTCACGTGGTGGACTGAGGCTCTAATGGGTTAGGGATCTCGTGTACTTGGGTTGACACTCATTACTGTCGGAGTTTGAATCTCGGGGCGAGATTCCTTTCAACAGGGGGATGATGTGACGAGCGGGAAAAAATTTTCTTTTTATCGCTTCGTTCTCTTTTACTTCGGGAAATTTTCGGGACAAAAATTCTTTCAACTAGGGGATGATGTCACACCCGGCAAACTCCGGTTAATGACTTTCGTTAAACTAGTAAGTCTACCTTAGCGAGTCATGCATATTACGTACTTAACTGGGTCAGTCGAGTCGTTACGATGATTCTGGGAATCATCGGGAGTCGCTACAATGATCCGCGGGATCATCGGGAGTCGGTCCATAACCATGTGTACAAGGATTGATGATTCGTGGAATCGCCGGGTTTAACGCACACATGCATGTCTCGAGTCCCGGAATTGGTGAACGGATGTAAACGTGTTAGTTATCGTGCATTATGTGTTTGTAATCATTATGTGACTTGTCGGTATGTGAATACGTGTTTATATGTGTTAAAATAGTGTTTGACGCGCCAAAAACCCAACCTGGAACCCTACAGGCGATTAGGAACCAGGAAGGCTCCTAATCGCCACTTCTATAGGCGAATAGGGAAGCTTACTGGCGATTAGAGCTTCTAATCGCCAGTATATAGGCGATTAGAGGCTCTAATCGCTTGTACTGATCCCCTACTCGCCTGATCTGATTTGCACGAGTCAAAACACCTATAAATACAACCCTTGACTCCCCAAACACCATTTGTGCAACCATAACTGATCCTAAGCCTCCCTCACACCTTAAAACACCTCTGGAACTTGTTTTGCTTCAAAACTCACCATTTCCAAGCTTACACACCTTTCTTTGATAAAATCCAAGGTGTGTTCTTCATCCCAAACCTTTGTAATATTATTGTTTTGGTTCCCCAAAAGTCCAGACCTTGTTTTGCTAAGAATGTGTCTTTAAAAACCTTGGAAATGAGTTCTAAAACAAGTCAACACCATAATACTTGCTATATGTGAAGTATTGATGCATATGATGATTTTTGGTGATTATAACATAATGTTTCCATGAATTTGATGTACTTCTGATGTGTAGGAGTTGTTAGGATGATTATCTATGAGTTTAAGCTATTATTATAGTGTTTTGATGAAAGTATGCATTTTGACCCATTTGGGTGATTCTTGAAGAATTAGGATGTTATGATATGATTCATTGCTTGTTTATTGTTAGGAATCATGCTAGAATGATGTTATAGCATAGGGATAGCGATTTGCAAGGTTGTAGGTTCTGTAATCTGATTATTGCCATTTAAGGAAAGATTTCATAGTTAATGAAACCTAGTACTTTGCCATTTTAGGAAATATTCGCACCGAGGCAGTTAGAGCAGAGATAAATTGGGGGGTTTTTGCTTGGAATGGGTTGGTTAATGGTTTAGGTTTGATATTGGGTGTTTTTACATGTTTCGGATCTGATTTGGAGGGTTTAACGCGCGAAAACGTGCGACAGCATTGCTAGAGGCGAATAGGAGTCTAATCGCCTGATACATCAGGCGATTAGCCCCTACTCGCCAGTTGACCACCCCCTACTCACCAGTTGACTTTTCCTAATTGCATGTTAGTTTCTTAATTGAACATTATGCTAGACTAGGTGAACTCTTGCGCGTATTAAAGCAAAGTTGAACAAAGTTTTGTCAAAGATTCTTTTGATACCTGTGACAAGGAAGATTTTGAGGTGCATCCCTCAAATGCCATTAAGGCAAAGTTCTTTCTGCCATTGTCAGGCTCTCCCCAGTTGATGTCAAACATCTTGTTGTCTGCATCAGGGTTACACTCAGTAGTGTCAAAAGGAAGACTGCTCCAGTCAACATAACCTGAAGTAAATAAACTTTGTTGTGAGGGTTACTGAGTTTGTGGAGGAGGTTGAGAAACAGGAAAGGGAGGGATTGATTGTTGGCTCTGCATCTGTTGAGCAGGCATTTGTACATATTGTACTTGTGGCACATATTGGTGTTGTGGAGCTTGTGCCTGTACAAAACGTGCACTCCCTTGTGTTCCATTATTCCTGTTATAACTGGGGTTAAAATTATTTCCAGACTGAGATTGGTTAAAGCTAGAGCTTCTACACTCTCTAGCAAAGTGTCCCAAATTTTGACACTTGTGACATCTAAGTTTAGATTTGTCAAAACCAATTTTTGTTGAGCTGTTGAGTTCCTGACCTTTTGTAAAATTTATTTGTTTTTAAACTTATCATGGCCAGTTGGTGTAGAATATCCATTTCTTCCAAGTCATCACTGCTGAAATTTTTTAAATCATCCATGATAAAACACATGTTATCAGCAGTTTGACTAAAATCATTATTGTCATAACCTGGGAATGATCTTTCAGATGAGATCCCAACAGTTATGTCAATATGGTCAAAAGATCCAAAACTATTTGAACAAGTTGGTGAGTCTTGTCCCAATAGTGTTGTACTACCTTGTTAGGACAAAAAGGATTGGTGAAACCACTTTTGCAAACCTTAGTCTAATTCACTTTCTGTCAAAATACTCTAAGTATGGAACTGCTGAAGACAAGGAATCAAACTGCTGAAGAAGAGATTCAGAAGTATTGAAGAAGAAGTCATCAGAAGTTCTGAAGTTCAAACCAGACACTTCAACTGAAGAACTGCTGAAGACAAACTACTCATCAGTAGTTTGTCATTCATCAGTACTTAAAGAAGATCTTTTCCACCGCCCTTATATATCAGTAGTTTAATACTTTAGTATTTCTTTTTGCTTTATGTACAAGTTCCAAGACTGCAACTTGTTGCAACTTGTTTCTGAACTTGCTTTTTGGCAAGGTTCATGTATTTGTAAAGTCTATAAATAGAAGGATTCATCCTTCTGTTTTAGACATTGATTTTATTACAAGAAATCCTTCAACACTTATTATTGTTATTTCCATTTCGTGTTTACTGAGAATCTGTCAAAGTATTTCATTCTCATTCAATACTTAGATTCTCAATAAACACTTCTCATTTATTAGTTCTTGATTCCAGGGGGAGTAATAACTCCTGTTGACAAAGTGTAGCTATAAACTTATAAACATTCCGCTGTGCTAACACTCACAAAGAACTTGCTAAACACTTAAGTGTCTACTAGAAAGTTCAAACTAAAAGAGCAGCTTAATACACTGATCCAACATACCTGGTGGATAGTCATCAGCAGTTTTACCAGAACTTTGTAACTTTTTCTTTTGATCAATTTCTCTTTCAAAAGTAAGTAATCTCCCATGATGTTTTGTAAGAGTGAGGGAGCTAAAGTCTGGTGAAGATCTTAAGACTATAGAGTATGTTTCCCATTTTTTCAGGTAAAGACCTTAAAAATCTATGAAGCATAGATTCAGTTGTGTAGGTCTGACCATTTAATTTTAGCTCAGATATTAATGAGGAGAATCTTTCAAATTGTTGTGTTAAAGTTTCCCCATTAATGTGAGCAAAGTTTCATATTGTTGAGCCAGGATTTCTCTGGTGTTGGTAATCACCTCTTCAGTTCCTCCAAACTGTTCTTTGAGGCTGTCCCAAAGCTCTTTGGCACTATCACAATGTAATAGGCCAGAATAGACTTCATTTGGAGTGCCATTGCCAATATAGAGAAAGCTTTAGCATCAAGCTCAAGTTTTAGGAAATCATCATCTGTATAGTCTTTTGGGTCTTTTGGAATTTCTCCTTTAGTTTCAAGATTGATATTTACTGGTTTATGAGGACCATATATCACAGATTTCCAGCAACCTGTGTTGGTCTGTGATAAGGTATGTGCCATTCTCCTTTGCCAGATATTATATTCATTTCTTACTAGCATAGCAGGTTTATTGGCAGAACCAGTATTATGAGGATCCATTTTAAAGAGTATTGATTTGTCAAATATCTCTTAAAGTGATGGATGTTGATAAAAGTGAACTTTTGATCCTTTATTGAATATCAATAAGAGCCTGTGTTTGATTCTCAATGTGTTAGATTGATATGTGATCAGATAAACCAGTGCTCTGATACCAATTGTTGGATCAGTATTGCTCTTTGTATGAACTTGCTAGTGAACACTTAAGTGTCTTAGCAAGTTCTTAATCAGTAATAGCACAACGGAATGATATAAGTTAAAGCTACACTTATCAACATGAGTTATTACTCCCCCTGGACGTTTGATAAAACTAAAGACAAGTATTTAATCAGAATCTAAGCATTGAATGAGAATGAACACTTAAACAGATTCTCAGTAAATGAAATGGAAATAATAATGATTAACTTTGAAGGATTTCTGTATTAAAAAATCAATGTCTAAAACAGAGGGATGAACCCATCTATTTATAGACTTTACAAATACATGAACCTTGCCAAAAAGCAAGTTCAGAGACAAGTTGCAACAAGTTGCAATCTTGGAACTTGTACAAAAAGTTAAGGTAATACTAAACTAATAAACTACTGAAACATAAGGAGGTTTAAAGATTCTTGGACAAGTGCTGATGAATGACAAACTACTGATGAGTAGTTTGTCTTCAGTAGTTCTTCAGTGAACTGTCTGGTTTGGACTTCAGAACTTCTGATGTATTTCTTCTTCAATATTTGTAGAATCCTTCTTCAGCAGTTTAGTCTTCTTTCTTCAGTAGTTCTATACTTAGAATAATTTGACAGAAGTGAATTAAACTAAGGTTAACAAAAGTGGTTTCACCAATCCTTTTTGTCCTAACATTAGGACTATCTAATATATACCGAATTCTATATATATAAATTGTATATATGATATGTAACATCGCAAAATTTTCCCCAAAATTTTAATACATAAAAAGCCCTTATATATATATATATATGTGTATATATATATATTTATTACACCTTTATCATTAATATTATGCAAATGTGCCTAAGTCTTTATTTATCCTAACTCACAACTTATATACATACATAAATGTATATAAATAATAATAATAATATGATTCTAAATTCTTTTTTTTTTCACATACAAGATTTTTTTTTTTTTAAATAAAGCCTTGAGTCAAATAGTCAAAGTCTTAGTCAAACAATCAAAGTCTTAGTCAAACAGTCAAAGTCTTAGTCAAATAGTCAATTCATCATAAAACCTTACTTTATGGTGTTGACCAATTTTAATGGCTAATTGACTCCAAAACTAGTATAAAAACCCATCTATGACCCATTACATTTTGCACCTCTAAATCGATTGTTTCAATTCGATTAAACTCTCCCTCATACCTTTCTTCTAGAGTATATTACTTCTACATTTGAAGCTTTGATTATAAGCTCTTGCAATTGGCGAATTGGAAGCTTGATATTCTTTCTTTTTCGTTTATTTCTTCAATTTGGACTAGCTACGTTGTTGAGTCTTTGGGATTCGCCTCGCATACATTCACAACACATTATTCTATTTTTTTTTTCACGAGACATAACATTTTGCTAAGGTGAGTCTTACATAGCCCCTTTTCTATTATCACCGCTTTTGGGGTGAAAAATGTTACCACATCATTTATGCAATTCAATCATCAATGTGTCTATGTGTTTTCTATGTTGCATTATGTCTTGAGCATGATTAGAGTAAGCACCATTCTAGCATAATCATTAACTCCGTACAAGCCGACGGTATACATTGATAGATCTATTGGACTGACAATCCCACCCGGATACGTGCCTCCTACAAAGGTAGCGTGGGTGCTTGTTATCGTATAACATATTCAAGTGGACCATGAGCGTATGGTATGTATCATATTATAACAGTCATCAGGGTTGGTTATGCACTCGATTTATTTTTAGTATGTTCTCACATATGGACTAGATTGACATGACACATGAATTGCAAAACATTTTTATTCAATTATCAAAAACCTATGTAATTCTCACCAACTTTTGTTGACCCAAAACATTTTCAACTTAACATGTTTCAGGTTCTATTCGCTTGAAGATTTGAATTGATGCTTGAAGATATGTGTATAGTTTTATTCAATTTGATGTACAAATTCTAGAACAATTGTATGTAATTCATTTAAATCATTTAATGGAATCTATTATTCACCATGAGCTACTGAACAATCATCAATACGTGACATCCCGATGTTTCCGCCATCGGTTGGGGTGTTACAGATTGGTATCAGAGCCATGGTTATAGGGAATTAGGTTATTAGAAAAATAATCTAGTCTATAACCATAGGATTTAACCAGTACTTGCTTCTTTTACTTGCTATTCTCTATCTCCCTCCTACTTCTTATCCCTACATTAATCCCTACGAGAAGGTTGCTCTCCATCACTGGATCCACTCTTAGACTAATAAGGCAAAACCCTCAGGTTTAACCTGAACCCCCTTGAGATCTCGTCGAAGTTCTAGATTTTAATAACGAACACGTGCAATCTGGAAGGGTGAACGCCTGTATTCTGAGTCTTCTGTCTAGGCTGGCATTGCGCATATATCCCAATCAGACGAGGGACCCGGATGCCTACCTGGGAATTCTCGGGATGAGTGTTCACTTATAGGCTAAAGCACGTCTTCATATGTTATTAGAATTTAGAGTCTTTGATAAGTCAACGTTTTCGTTTATTCGTTTCAATTAATGAATAAATGATTACATTCCTTATATTACCTCATTCATTTCATGCCCCATTGAGACTTCATTGTGTCCCCTACAGATCATGTCTCCACGCCACAGCACTCGCATTAACAGTGGTGACAATCATGAAGGAGAAAGCAGCAAACACAACCACGACCACAACACTAACCACAATAATGGAGGTGACGCCCAACTAGCTACGATTATTTCTCAACAATTGGCACAACAAATCACAACTCTGGTTTCTAACTTGTTGGCTCAAGTCATCCCAATGAATGGAAACGGCAATGGAAATGGAAATGGCGATGGAAATCACATAAAGAACAGAACCTTAGTTCGGAAAGGCGAGAAAACAAGTATTGTGGCCGCGGTAACTACCGTGAACCAGAAGCGCAAGACCAAGGATCCTAATGTAAACCTCACTACACAAGCTTCTAACAAGAAACCCTATACAAGAAACTTTCCATTGTGTAACACATGCAAACGACATCACCCCACTGTTTCAGTGTGTCGCCTGTGCACCAATTGTGGTAGGTATGGCCATCTGGTCAACACATGTCGTGAGTCCCCAAACCCTAACACCAACCAACCAACCAACCCTGCTCAGGTTGCTAATCTTAATCGTCCTGGTAAATACAACTATGGTCAATGCTATGAATGTGGAAACCCAAATCATTTCCGTAACCGATGCCCTAAACTAAATCGAGATCAAGACCCTCCAGCTACTTAACAGCAAACCCCACCATTTGAATGATGTCTACTTTTTAATTCTATGTATTGACACTTTTTGATTCACATAATAAATTCAAGTATTATCATAACATCTGAGTGCATGCCTGTTTAAATGTGAACTAATTGCAATATCTATAATCATACTTGCTTACTTGTACAACAATTAGTTGACTACCAAACAACCTACTCAACGATTGGTAGAGGTCATCATGTCTTTCCAACAGTCGAGAGAGGCCCTACAACCTTCTCAACGACTGGTGGAGACTATCGAACCTGCTCAACAATCGATAGAGTCATAAAAGGACGCAAAACCCTAATGTAAGGTAAATTGATAATTACGGTCCGGAACGTAATCATGAATTTACAGGTACGTTAAGGTAGTGAGAAATTTTATCAAGGTTTTCGGTAGTCGACTAATTGTATACCTGGTGTGTTTTTCTTTTAACTTCGGGACGAAGTTCCTAAAAGTAGGGGAGACTGTAACATCGCAAAATTTTCCCCAAAATTTTAATACATAAAAAGCCCTTATATATATATATATGTGTATATATATATATATATTTATTACACCTTTATCATTAATATTATGCAAATGTGCCTAAGTCTTTATTTATCCTAACTCACAACTTATATACATACATAAATGTATATAAATAATAATAATAATAATATGATTCTAAATTCTTTTTTTTTTCACATACAAGATTTTTTTTTTTTTTTAAATAAAGCCTTGAGTCAAATAGTCAAAGTCTTAGTCAAACAATCAAAGTCTTAGTCAAACAGTCAAAGTCTTAGTCAAATAGTCAATTCATCATAAAACCTTACTTTATGGTGTTGACCAATTTTAATGGCTAATTGACTCCAAAACTAGTATAAAAACCCATCTATGACCCATTACATTTTGCACCTCTAAATCGATTGTTTCAATTCGATTAAACTCTCCCTCATACCTTTCTTCTAGAGTATATTACTTCTACATTTGAAGCTTTGATTATAAGCTCTTGCAATTGGCGAATTGGAAGCTTGATATTCTTTCTTTTTCGTTTATTTCTTCAATTTGGACTAGCTACGTTGTTGAGTCTTTGGGATTCGCCTCGCATACATTCACAACACATTATTCTATTTTTTTTTTCACGAGACATAACATTTTGCTAAGGTGAGTCTTACATAGCCCCTTTTCTATTATCACCGCTTTTGGGGTGAAAAATGTTACCACATCATTTATGCAATTCAATCATCAATGTGTCTATGTGTTTTCTATGTTGCATTATGTCTTGAGCATGATTAGAGTAAGCACCATTCTAGCATAATCATTAACTCCGTACAAGCCGACGGTATACATTGATAGATCTATTGGACTGACAATCCCACCCGGATACGTGCCTCCTACAAAGGTAGCGTGGGTGCTTGTTATCGTATAACATATTCAAGTGGACCATGAGCGTATGGTATGTATCATATTATAACAGTCATCAGGGTTGGTTATGCACTCGATTTATTTCTAGTATGTTCTCACATATGGACTAGATTGACATGACACATGAATTGCACAACATTTTTATTCAATTATCAAAAACCTATGTAATTCTCACCAACTTTTGTTGACCCAAAACATTTTCAACTTAACATGTTTCAGGTTCTATTTGCTTGAAGATTTGAATTGATGCTTGAAGATATGTGTATAGTTTTATTCAATTTGATGTACAAATTCTAGAACAATTGTATGTAATACATTTAAATCATTTAATGGAATCTATTATTTACCATGAGCTACTGAACAATCATCAATACGTGACATCCCGATGTTTCCGCCATCGGTTGGGGTGTTACATGATATATATCCTAAGTATTACAATCTAACAAATCCCACGCGTAAAACGTATCAATATATATATGACATATAATTATAATAAGAAGTTTAAGCAGAAGATATAACGCAAATCCGTGAGTATCGTGAACTCCCCACTTTTACTATTTTATTAAGTGTTTTCGGGGGAATACATGTCATTTATTAGAAAATATAGAAATGCTTTACATAATAAAAAGATTATCAACAGAAGAAATATAATAGAAAAGGGGACATAGAAACGACAAGGACAGTACTGGCCGGTATCCGCCATTTCCTTTCTTGTCCAAGTAGAGGACAAGAACCAGTCTTACCCAAGTAGAGGGTTGGAATGTCCAAGTAGAGGACCAAAACCATTCTTGTCCAAGTAGAGGACAGGAACAGGTATTTTACCACAAACAGAGTGATACCATCAATAGGAATGGCACGTAATATAATCGATATGATAGAGTTGAGATATAATAGAATTGATATATAATAGAATTGGTATAATAGAATATATTTTCCCCTTCAGAATTATAACTGTAAAGCATGTTTATAAAAGAATGTTTATAAAAGAATGTTTTATATAAAAGAATTATCAATACACGACCTCACCAACTTTATGTTGATAGAAACTATTTTTGGCATGTGTTCAGGTAACCCAACCAGAATGATGACGTGGATCCTGGAGGAGTAAAGACCGTTATGATCCGAATCCGCTGCGTAGCTCTGAAACCCGACCCGACGACCCGGCTCCGACAGCCAGGGTCGTTACAAAAATCTAGGCTAATAACATGACAGATTACCTGATTGATGGTTTAAAACTGTTAGAACCCTAGATATTATTGAAAACAATCTAAAACTAAGTAATTGGGACAATTGATTGTTAAAAATGATTAATCGGCCATATTAAGATGGTCTAAATTGCAGTTTTGAAAATTGGTCAGATGAACAGTCAGGTTCGACCAGTTATAAAGGGTTGAATGTGACTCTTTAGGTCGAAGGTGATTGTTCATAGAGGCGAATGTGAAACAAGTGGTCGAATATGAAGTGTTGTTAATATTTTCCACATTCGAACCTTAGTTTTCACATTCGTACCTTAAAATTTTTTCATTCGAACCCCCGATGGGTCGAATGTGGACTTTAAAAACTAAATTCCAATTTTGCAAATTTTGTCCATTTCTAATAAATTTTCATGTTTCGTTTTTGCAGATTTCAAATGGCAGAACCACAAAACACTGATATACTAGCTGGATCTTTTGGAAGAACTGCTGGAAAGAAACCAGAAGAAGAATTGCCGTTTAAAGAAGACCACAATTGCTGTGCATTTCTTGGCGAGGTCAAGAAACACATAGAATTCTCTGTAATTGTAGATTTTCTGAAGCGAAGCAGAGTCGTAGATGCAATAGCTACACCAGCCATTGTCTATAAAGATTATCAAGTGGACTTCTAGAAGAATGCGAAGGTGGATTATTGTGATAATCAAACAGCTATAGTAAGCAATATTCAGGGACAGCTTGCTATCGTTACTAAGAGTGATATTCTGAAAGCTTATAGACTGAAAGATGAGCCAACAGATCCTAGAAGTTTGTCCTGGATTGAACAGAGAAAATGCTTTCTCCACATGAAGTATAACGGACCTATCATAGATGGAGCTTTACATAAAGGAAAACTGTGTCCGCAGTTTAAATATCTAGCTCATGTGATGTTACACGTTTTTGGATCCGTTAGTGGTGGTTATGACGTGATGAGGAAGAGCATCAGTTCGTTGATGGTTGCTCTAGTGCTGAACAAGCCTTTTAATGTGTCGGGAATGATCTTGGATCACATGCTTGAACCTCTGAAAGGTTTGAAGCACAAGAGGTTCTTGCTATATCCCAGATTTCTACAGATGATTTTTGATCAGAAGTATAAGAAGCTAACAAAAGATCCTACACAGATCCTAGTCCAAGATCATATGAGTCTGAACACTTTGATCAGAATGAAAGTTTACAAAGGGGTTCTTGAGAACGAAAGACCACCTCACAAGAATTTGTTTGGACATTTGGTTAATCCAGAGTATAAGGATCCGGGTGTGGATAAGGCTAGAAATGCTAACAGTGAATCAGATAATGATGATCCTTTGTTTCACGTTATCCCAGAATCAAAGAGGAAGCGACAAGTGGTGAATGTTGGTGCTAAGAGAGGAAAAGGGAAAGGTAAAGAAAACGAGGTTGAAAATGAACAACCAAAGAAAACATCAAGGAGAAAGAAACGTGTAGCAAGAAAGGGGACTATGCGGGTGGATGAAGAGTCTGCCGGTTCTGAGGAGACTCAAACAGATGAAGATGGGATTCGGGTGAAGAGACTGTAAAGTTAACCAAGCCCAAGGCCACTATGGCTGGTGAGTCTAAAAGTCTTAACAAAACCTTAGAGGAACAGAGACAGAAGAGTCCGATTGTAATAGACGATATAGATCTGGGTCTTGGTATTGGTGAACAAGATTTCAGTGGATCTCCGATGGTGGGTGAAAAAAAAAAAAAAGAAGAAGCCCAAATACAAGACTATGTCAAAGAAAGATGATAAAGAGAATCCAAAGAAGAGATGGGCGAAAGAGGTTGAGATCTTGATTGCAGGAAAGAAAGTTCCTGAAGTTTCAAGTTCAAAATCTGCTACACCCGTGACATCCCCGATTACTAAGAAATTGAAGAAACCAGCGGCTGAAAAGAATGTTGATACAACTCCTGATTTTGATGCAGCAATGGAAAGAGTTTTGAATAAGTTTAAGAAAAAGACTCCTGTTGCTAAGGCTTTAACACCACATGTTACTGTATCAAGTGATGTGATGAATGCAGTTAACCAGAAGCTTGCAAGAATGATGAAATTTATTAACCAGCAACAGCAAGAGATAGAACAGTTGAGGAAGAATGATAAAAAGATGTTGGATATTGTTGAATCTTCACAGGAGAGTCAAATAGAATTAGAAGCGAAGATCAAACAACTTCAGGAAGAAAATCAGAAGTTGTTAACTCATGAACAGAGAAATACTAGAAGATACATCTTTTTGAGACTCGAGAACAAAAAGGTGAAGAAAGACAATAAGAGTTTAAGGAAGCTTATTAACGATCTTTATGAAAAAGCTCCTCAGTTGAAAGAAGGAGAGGAAGATAAAGAACGCGAAGAAGAACTTGTTGATTTTGAACCGTCTGAATCTGAAGAAGAAGAAGATGACGAGGAATTGGAACAGGATGCCGATGATGCTCCTGAGAAGAAGGATGATGATGATAAAGATGGTTCTGGAGATGATTCTGGAGATAATAGTTCTGCAGATGATGACGATGATGATGATACTGAGAAGTATAAGTGTGAAAAGAGAGATTCTAGTAAAGATGCAGGAGAATCAAGCTCGAAAGCTCCTGGTGGTAACACTGATGATGATAATATTTTCTGGACTGAAAAGATCAGATCCTTATCAGACGAAGACAAGAAGTTATATCGTCAGATGTTGACTAAGAAAGTATGGACGATTGAGCTTACAGGAAAGTTTCCAGAGATATTTGAGTAAGTTGATATGAGATTTGACATTGAATATAATGATCCTGATCTAGAAGATTGTGAAGTTTCTGCAGCCATATCTAAAGAGATACTTGAAGGATTGGCAAGACAAGTTGGTAAATCTCTTGAAGAGTTGATGAGTGAAAATCAGATTCCTAAAATTCCTGAGAAAGAAGCAGGAAATCACTCTGATGATAGAGATGCACCAGTTTTTGAAGATGTTGAGATTGAGGATATTATCAGTGAGGAATATCCAGAGTACTTTAAAGACAAACAGGATGCTGCTTTTCCTGAATTTTCTGAGGAAATGTTGAATCAGGCTATGAAACTTGCACGGGAGAAAAGTAAGACATTCGTTGATGAAGTATTCAAGAATTCGGAAAGTCAGAAACCGAATGTTGAACAATCTGATGATCTGAAAAGCTTGTTGAGGAAATTGAAAGAAAAAGAAGCCAACCGACCGAAGACTGAAATTCAGGGAGGTTTCTACAAATTTCACAACGAACTGTTCAAATGAAGAGCTCTCGGTTGGAAATACCTGAGACAGCTAAGGTGTGTTGCTGTTAAATGGGAGAAAGGAATTCTGTATTTCAACAGATTCCATGACATCAAAACACTACCTTACTGGTCTGTACGCGATGTATGCCGACATACTTTGTCAGGTGCAACTGCAAACAATGATGCAGTTGGACATTTCGCAGATCGCATGGCAAGAGAGGGCAGAACAAAATGGGATGTGTTCACTCCGCAGTATCCTAAAAGGATTGTTCATAAAAAGATTAAAGATCAGATTACTGGGATGAACAAGGTGACTTTGAAGTATAAACCACCGACCGTACTGAAACATATTCCTTTGATGCCGATTCCTTAACACTTTTCAAAAGAATTCATGTGGTGGTATTATGATTGGAAGACTGCAGAAGCTGTTATCTTGCTAAAGGATAAGAGAGATGAGTTCAAGAAGATTCATATTTTTGATCCGATGTGGTTGATCAATTGCTCACATGAAGATATCATTATGCTGTATTACAACCCAATTTACTGTGAAGAGAAGGATAACGAACAAGCTCTGAAATACCAACATGTGGTATGCTTGTGTTTCGCTTGGGATGTCAATGCGGGATGTGACTACGATAACAAGCTGGGAAAGTTTGTGAAGATTCCAATTGAAAAGAAGAAATCCAAACCAACTTTCGAACCAGTTATGACTAAAGAACAGAAGACGAACTTGCGTATCAAGCTGATGAACAAGACGCTCGATTACCAACGACAACAATCCAAGCAATAGTCGAGGGGGAGTTTGTTGATGCATGTTTTGCAACTAATGCTATTGGATTGTACATTCTAAGTGTTTTAGCTGATATCGTGGGGTCGAAGGTGGAATATAGAAGGTCAAAGGTGGATTGCTGAAGGTCGAAGGTGGAGAAACAGGTTGAACATGGAAGATTGATATGTATTGTGCTGATTCGACCAGTTGAAGGGTCGATCCTACACATTCGACCCTTATGGGGGGCGAATGTGCAGGTCTATATAAGCTTAGAATTTAATTTTAATGTTAACTTTTTGTCATTTTGTGTCTTGTTCGACCTGTATTCTCTCTAGGTGTTTTAGGAAAGTCTGAAACTTGATTATTTCATTGTAAACACATATTGTAAGGCTTATTGGTCTTGTTTATTAATGAAATGGATGTTAAAAGGTGAATTGTGTGTTTTGATTACATTACTATCATTTCGTAACTGATTTAGGGATTCCGCACCTAAATTGGTAGACTTGTATGATCAACTAACTTGTTTTTGTGAAAACGATCCTCTACAACTGCCTAAGGAATGGAGTTTCCAGTGTATGTTAATAAGGAAAGAGTTTCTGAATCTACAATCCACTCTAGATGATCTCATCAACACACTGAAGTTGTTTGAAATGGACATAACCAAGAGAGAGATGAATCAGACAGTGTCAAAAGTTACTGCAAGCAGCTCTCTAAAGAATCTGGCTTTAATGACTCCAATTGGATAGAAGGTACTCGTGGTTGAAGACTTTGATTGGGGGAAGGAAGCTGCTGAAGCTAAAGCAGATGTTAACAAAGCATTGATGGCAACGATATGCACCAAATCCGCAAAGGGTGTAAACTCTGTGGAAGGACCATCAGTGGGAGTGCCAAAAGGAGGAATGCAAGAGAGTGCGAGTTTGAAGAGAGTATTGATTGCTAATGAAGGAAAAGAAAAGGCAGTTGAGGAAGCACTGATACCTGAAAAGAATCAAGTCACCAAAGCAGATGAAAAGCAGCAAGAGGCCCCCAAGAAAGCTGATGAGAGGGATCCGGTAAGTATTCCTCTTGAAATAAAAACAAAGCTGTGCTCACCAAAGTGTGTTACAGCTGTTGCTTACTGTTTGTCACACAATAGAAAAATTTTAAGAGAAATGGATGACATTCGAAAAATTGACAATGAAATGAAAGAAAATGAGCTAGCATATCAGCGAAAGTTAAATGCAACTCTAGCTGAAATGCAAACTCTAAAAGAATTTGTTCTCAAAAAGGATTTTCTAATAAATGATTTAACCTCAAAGCTAGAAAAATCTAGAAATGAAACAAATCATCTTCAGATCATTGTGGACAAATGGAATGTAAGCAAATAGGCTCAAGTTGATCGAGTGGATTGCTCAAGGCAATCTTTTGTTAAAGATGGAATTGGATATAGAGATAAAAATGGGATCGAAAGATCTTTATTTTTACCTCTGAGCAAAAGTGAATATATACCAATTCCAAAACCTCATCCAAAAAATGATCTTTGTGAAAAGGAAAGTGTAAAATCTGAGTCTGAGTCTAATACTAATATAATTAAAAGCGATACAGATGTGACACAAAAGTCAGAGGAGGGAGATGATGAAAGTTGTGGTGGAAAGACATTGGGGTTAGGTCACCCGGGTGCCAATTACTCTACAGTGAATTGGTTCATCTGGAATAATCAAAAGACTAAAACTGTTTTTAATTCGGATGACTGTACTAAACTTAATTCTAGACTTGATCTAAAGGGTGTAGTAGACCCTAATGACAGGAAGAAACCTATTCAACATTCTAATGTTTGTGTTGACAATATTGTGCCTACCTGTGTTGATTTAAAATCTGCATTTTCTGATGATAAAACGGCATATAAGCCATCTATGTTTGTACCAGAACTAAAGCAAAACAGGTTCGGAAAATTTATCACCGAAAAGATTCCAGAATTTGTTCCATCATCTACAGATATCTCATGTTCTGAAGACTCACAAAGTGACACAAGTCATTTAAGTTGTGAAGACTCACAGAGTGACACAGAAAGCAACATCCGCACTCAAGAATGCAACATAGATGAAGAATCAAGTGGCAACAAAAGCGAATCAAACTCAAGTTCAAGCTCAAGCAAGAACAAGCAAAGAACATCACAACCATCATCATCCAAATCTTCACCAAAGACCAAGCCTAAACACTCCAAATGCTTTAGATGTGGTAAAGAAGGACATGTGGTCAAAAAGTGTCATTTAAAACAAAACGCATAAAATGATATCAAAACTCAAAACCCTTTTTCTGATCAAATCCAAAACCTTCAAGAAACACTAAAAAGTTTTGTTGAAACCACACAATTTTGGAAGAGAAAAGAGTCAATGATGGGTGAAAATCACGATAGATCAAAGCTAAAACAAACATGGATTCCCAAAGTTAACTAAATACATGTTTTGATCATCTTTGTATATTATTTTTTTTGTAATTTTTTTTTTGAATAAGCTGCATAAATGGTTGATAGCCTTTATGAGATATATGTTGCATGTTGATAGCGGCGCGTCAAGAACCATCAGTGAATCCCCATATATATCGATCCATGACTGGATCATTGATGTATCTCACCGCCAGCAGACCAGACATCAGGTGCGCAGTTGGATGCTGTGCACGTTTTCAATCAAATCCCAAGCAATCTCATGAAACTGCAGTCAAAACAATCTTCCGCTACCTCAAAGGAACACCAAAACTTGGTTTATGGTATCCTAAGAGTGATAATTTTGATTTAATCTCTTACTCTGATAGTGATCATGCAGGTTGTAGAATTGATAGAAAATTTGTCTCTGGTGGTTGCAAATTTTTGGGGAATCGGCTTGTATCTTGGCAAAAGCAAAATGCAGATAACAGTGTCTATCTCCACTACTCAAGTCGAGTACACTGTTGCGTCCAGTTGTTGCTGTCAAGCTTTGTGGATCCAAAATCAGGTGTTGGATTACGGTTTGAATGTCATGAAAACCCCAATCTTAATTGATAATGATGTTTGTCGTGACATCGTGAAGAATCCTATCGACCATTCTAAAACACTACATATTGAGATCAAGATTCACTCTATTCGCGATGATCACGATAAAGGATACATTCAAGTGTTACCTATTGATACTGCTGATCAAAAGGCACATATCCTCACAAAGGCTTTTGAAAAAACTCGTTTCCTCCAATTGCTCACTTAGCTAGAAATGATAAATTTTGAGTGAGCACACATTATGTCATGGTCTTTTAAGTAAAAAAAAAAAACAAATCCTATTTTCATACAAAACAAGATTTTTGGGGGAGAAAATACTTCTCTATTGCAAATTAACAAGAAATGATAAGAACTAATCATAATTTGTCAGGATGTGGATAGGACCTAGAGGATGTTGTGGCTTCAAGAAACGATGTATCGGTAGATTCAACTTCAAATTGAGTAAACTGCTACTAGGTGATTAACTGTACAATCCACATGGAAATCTAGATTCCCACTATGTTTTAGGTCTGCACAAGCTGAGTCCGGTCATACATAGGTTGAGAGATCAAAAGACACAGAAAATTTTGTGCGTATATAATCAAAAGACACCTAAGAGTGCAAGCTACCAATGCGGGGCTAATCAACCAAATGAGCAGGAAAAGACACGCAATGTTAGTGACGTGAATATATATATATATATATATATATATATATATATATATAAATAGCTCAACAAGCGATCAGATGATCACCTTCTCTGCTTATGGAAACATAGACCTAAAGCTCTCATCATCTGATCGACATAATGATCATCTTCTTTGCATATGGAAACACAGATCTGAAGCTCTCATCATTATATCTCAATAAACCTTGAGGATTGGTAGGCTTATACCTAGTACAAGTGGGGTCCATAAAATTTTTGTCAATATTACCAAAACATGATAAATCTCATCACCAAACGTATGTTGAAAGACAAGAGGCATGGATTTAAGTGGACAAGTATACTGACAATTTTTCTTGGGCTGCAGCTATCCAACGGAAAGTTGAAATGTGATGTGGCAGGTATGGTTAGTATGATCTTGTATGCAAAAGGTGAGAAACAGTTAACCCCTCTCGTTGTTTTTGTTTTTTATTAAAAAAACGTACAAAATATAAAAAGTTTAGGGGGAGTATTAAAATATATTCTCGAATGTGAGATGTGATTATTGCATATAATCCTGATCATCATCCATTCTGTGATCAAGAACAGTGCAGGGGACGAGATTGTGAGATTCTTCGATCCGGTAGATGTATTCATGTTTTAACCGTCAGAGTTGATGCAGCCGTTTGGGAACACAATCAGAGTTGGAGCCGGTCAGACACTGCTAGAAGAAGGAATGCTATTTCAAAGAGTAGCAGGTCGTGCTAAAGAGAGGTAGCTGGAGATGTTAGAAATTTTTGAAATGATCGAGGCTGCATACAAAGAGAAGGAGCTTGGAGACAAAGAAAAGGAAATTTCTAACAAAGATAAAGCTAACAATTAAAGAAAAGCAGCCAGAAACTACTGAAGCTCCATAAGTGATAGTTCCAAAACAACCTGTGTAGGAAGAACGTGAAGAGGGGGAGGCAAGTGATGTGTCAATCGACTGAGATAGAGGAAGATCTGGTAGCTGTGGTCTAGGGGGAGTATTGATGGGTTCAGTTGAGACCACAGTTACCAGAACAAAGACTTTTTGGTAGGTTATGATGTATTTTGTAAGCCAAGGGACTGATTATGTAAATACCCATAGTTTCTAGGGTTTCCCTAGTGGGTTGCGCGCTTATTGTCAGGCCCTGTGCACTTAAGTTAAGTGCGCAGGCCCATCTGTCTTACCTATAAATAGAATACACGAGCAGCACATTAGGGTTAGGGTTTCGGTCTTCTTTGATAGCACAAGATATACTAGGGTGCGTACTTGTTGTTTTCCATGGTGTTTCAATGTTTATTATCAGTTATGGAAGCATGATTTTCTTCATCTTGTGTGTCGGTTTTACAAAGATTATCTAGTATCTTAGTTTTTCAAAGATTCATCACTTAAAACACCTAATCAGTAGGTGTTTCTAAGTGATAACAATCTCTAGCACTTACAAGATCTAGTATTTGGGACTTACAGAGACCGATACTTGGATTGAATGATGAGGGAGTAGTTGTAGTAACTGATGATTCAGATACTTAAGATGAGAAACCTAAAAAGAGTGTTGAGATTCCATTGGAAAATCACATTCAAACAAATGAGATAGTTTTACCGTCTCAGGTTCCATATCTTCAGAAAATTGCAAACAAATTAAATCAGTCAGTTAAAAGTGTGGATAAGAGTGAAGCAGTTGACAAACCTGTGAAGGTTTTCTATCGGATGGAAGGATCCGATAAAATAATCTCAGATGATGAATATCCTATACAGTTTGCCAATTATTTTAAGATTGAGAAAATCTGGCAAGAGAGTACCATTTGATTTCTTAAACACGAAAGTGTTAGGATCTGAGTTTGATTTGCTTTGATTGTTTATAAATGAAATATGAATGTAGTTAAACAAATATGGAAAGTGCAGCGGAATAGTAAACTATAAATCAAAACAAAGAGAATAATTATTTTCGAATCAAACTTCTCATTAGTCAAATGATTACAATGATTAACAAATTACTCCCCCTCAGCCTGATCACTCACTGATTGTTTGTCTGAGAGAATGTTTGGAGTGATAAATAGAACAGTACATGCACTGTTCTATTTATAGACAAACTAAACCAGTGATGACCTACGGCTGACGTCACCTAAGTCAGTGACATCTAACAGATATATTACACCATAAAACAACTGATGAATACAGACACTGTTACATTGGTAAGCTCTGATGACTAAACAGCTGGTGGGTAAAACTCTGATGCTTGTATCCACTGTTTGAGCCTAAGTGCTGTTGGCTCCAACAGTCCGTGTCTTCAACAGTCTTTTAGCTCAACAGTTGTTTCTTCAATCAGCTCTTTGTGATCAACACTTGTACTCTAGCAGTTGTTAGGGGAACAAAAGTTGTTAGAAGCCAACAGTCATTTGGGAGAAGTAACTTGAAAACACTGATTTATTATGGATCATATATATAGTATGTTTTGGCTTTTCAGATCATCTGTTCTTCTCCAGGTTAGCACACCCAACAATCTCCCCCTAGAACAAATGATGCCAAAACTCAACCTTTATTGCTGATCTTTATTCCTCATCAGACTTTTTCTAATTTGCCCTTTGAATTGTAATTCAAAGTTTATGGAGAATAAGTCTTCAGCGTCTCTTTCAAGCTCTAAGTTAAGAAGGTCTTGGAGATCATCTACACACAGACCATATGCATCATCCATTCTTATCTTTTGAGCTTCTCCATTAGATCTAAGCAGAGTCAATTCGTGGATGTCTTTGTTGACCTTCCACTTTAGAATTTTTGAACCTGAGGATTTCTTGAGTTGCAGATTTATTTGGGATGAGTTTAGTGATGGAGGTCTCCCAATGATTCTTCTGAGTTCTTCAGAAACAGGGTCAGAAAAGTAATGAACTAGGTTGAAGATCCCTTCTTTCACAAATGTGTCAGCAAACTCTTTTTCATCTTCTTCTGACATCTGCTTCTGCCTTTTGTACTGTCTCTTGGAAGCAATGGGTAGGTCAGATGTTGCAAGTAAGTTGTCAAGTGTAAAGGTCTGTTGGGATCTTTTAACCACTGGTGCATCAGAGTAAATTGGTTTTCTTGGTAGAGTGGGAGCAGTTTTTCTATTCTCTTCAAGCTTCTTGTATGTTTCAAGCAGTCTTAGCTCAGAGCATCTTGCCACAGACCTCATCTTTCCATACTTAGCAGTACGGGTGTAAATGACACGTAGCGGCTCGGGATCGGCTCGGTAAAAAGCTCGAACGAGCCGAGTCTTAACGAGCCCGAGCCCGATCCTGAAATATGGCTTGTTTAGTTATCGAGCCCGAGCTCGAGCCCTAGATACAAAGCTCGATTGGGCTCGCGAGCCTAATCGAGCCTTAACGAGCTAGAGCCCGAACCCGAGCCCGAGCCTAAGTTACAGCCGAGCCTAAGTTATAGCCTTAACGATTGGGCTCACGAGCCTAAGTTATAGTCGAGCTTTTGCGAGCTCGAGCCGAGCTTTTGAGCTCTTTTGAGATTCTCAAATCACCTCGAGCCGAGCCGAGCCGAGCTCGAGCTTTGGATTTTTCTAGCGAGCCGAGCTCGAGCTTCACAATAGCTTAACGAGCCCTAGCCGAGCCCAGTCAGGCTCGGGCTTGGCTCGGCTCGTTTACACCCCTACTTAGCAGCCACTATCTCTTCCCTCATTCTTTTATACTTCAAAGCTTTGGCTGGGTCTCTGCCTTTTCTGAAATTAGGGGCAGAGGCCTATTGAGTCGGATTCTTGGTCATCTCTTCAATTCTATAAAGTTCTTCTTGAAGGGCATGAGTGGTCCAGCATGCAAATTATTTCTTACTTACTTTGTAAGGCATGGTTGCCAAGATCTGATCAAGAATAGATTCCCTTACTTACTCAGGGTCTTAACAAAATCTTCAATCCTTCTAAATTTGCTAAGCTCTGCTGAATGGATGCCCTGAATAGTTCTGTCATCCTTTCCTTTGATTCTCTCCTTGATGATCAAATCTGTCTGTTCTGCTTTAAACTTCAAGTATTCATCTATGTTTCTGGGAGCAGAAAAATTTGTGAGAGATTGGAAGGTTCTTTTTGATGGATCCTCAATATTGAAAAAGGAATGAATTTCCCCCTTGTGTAGATCAATCTCAAGAGGATACTGAGCAGCCAATGGTGTGATGGATGGTGGTGGTCTATGCGAAGCAAATTGGGAAGTGTGTGGTGAAAAAGATGTAAGTGGAATGGCTAGAATGGGTGCAGATTTTGGTGATGAATGGGAGTTGGTGTGGTTTCTATATTCTCATCCTGTACCACAATGGTTGATTTTCTCTTCCTTTTGTACAGGATCAGAGGTGATGATGGTGTTTGGGTAGCAGTGGATGTGTTAACATTTGTTGGCACTTGTGCAGGACCAGCAGATGTTTGGGGTTGTAATGGTGAAGTGGGTGGCATAGTTATGGGTGGTGTAGTGATGGTTGTTGTATTGGGTTCAATGGTTGGTTTAGTGGTTGTGGTGGTAGCAGTGGTTCTAGTAGATGTTTTGGGAGCAGGGTTTTTGGTTTTGGATGGTGGTTGCCTAACATGTTTTGTAGGCATTTTCTTCCTTTTAGATGAGCCAACATCTTCAACTTCTTGTTGTTGCTCTTGTTTCTTTTGCACTAGAGCCTTTACTGTGACTTCCAAAGTATCAGACCTTTTTTGCTTAGCTTCAGCAGTCTCTTCAGCAATGATGTTGGCAGCGTCATCAATTTCTTTTGCCTTACCAGCTTTGGCAGATTTAGCAGTAGCAGTGGTTTGATCAGTGGGTTGTTGTGGAGCTTGTGGAGCAGACCCTGGTTTGTTGACAGCAAACTTTTGTGATTGACCTTTTTGAGAAGGTGGACATCCAAAGGGATCTAGCTTTGGCAATCTATCTCTGCCACTCTCCCCCCTTTTGGCATCATCATCAGTGAATTCATCATCATCTTCATCTCTTAAGATAGTTGTGGGGGCAGAGCAAGTGGTCTTCAGCAGATGATCTTTGATGTCTTTAATGTCTGCTTGGGTATCTGTGTCACTAGCAAGATCTTAAGTGGATGGTTGACTTTTGGTGAGGACAGCCAAAGATTGCAATATTGTCTTGATATTAGTCTTGATGTCTGCAACAGATGTTTCAATGTATATAACTCTCTCCGTTAATTCCTGGTATTTTAACCCATCACCTAAGTTAATAGGATCATCTGGATTCCTACCGGAGGTGGTAGTTGTGACTGGTTCAGTTCTAGGAGGTGAGTACATAGAATAAGAACCATATGCCTCTTTGTCTTGGTTCTGGGGACTTGCAACAAATTTTGGGGTCACAATAGTGGCCTCATCAGTTGTTGCCTTCAAGGAAGTCTTAGGGATGGAACCACTGTCTTGTTGTGAGACAATGGTCTCTACAGCAGTAGTGACTGCTTCACTTGAAAATCCACCTTGAGTTACATGTAACTCAAGAGGTGTAGCCTCCTCTGTACGTGGGCTAGCCAATTGATTTTTCTCAGACCCAGTCACTTGTTGAAGTATGCTCTCAGTGATAGGTGATGGAGAGGAAATGGGATTGTCCTGAGTTTTATCAATGGATTCGAACAATGGTTTCATGGTAGGGAGGGCATGTGACGGTGAAGGTGGAGGAGTGAAAAGAGAAGCAACCCTGAGAGAAGGGCTTTTGAGCATATGGTCAAGTGACTCATATGCTTCATGATGTGTGTTCCATTGGCTTACAACATGATCCTTTTGCAAGGATTCATGAGGAGTTTGGCTGGGTTGAGATATATCCATCTGTTGAGAAGAAGTATCAACAGTGGTTTGTTGTTGCTTTTGTGTTACAACGGGGTTTGCCTCTGGTATCTCATCTTCCAGAGGTCCCTTTTTTGATTTCTTGGGGGGCTTGGTGGATGGAAGTTTCTTTTTGGAAGTGGCTGGTGTGGGTTTCACAGCACTGGATGTAGTGCCATGATCACTAGGAGCAGTGGGCTCAGCAACAGAGGTTTTGACAATAGTTATTGTCATAACACCCTTTGCTTGTGTTTTGGAAACAGTAACTTTTGACACCTTTTGTTAGGAGTTTGGACCCAACATTCTTGTAAAAGTTTCTTGAGAGAGACTATTCATTTGAAGATATTCTCCTATTTTGAAATCCTTTTCAGGTAAAACCTTTTGTAGGATAATACTTAAAAGTCATGGGTTCAAGAGAAAAGCATTGTTAGACCCAGACTTGACTCCCTTCACATTTGCTACTAAATCCAGAAACAAAGCCTGGGATAGATTTTAGTCAGATTCTGACAACATTGCATATCCCAAGTACTGAACTTTCAATGGGATTTCATTGAAAAAAGTGGTTTTAGCAGAGAGACAGATAAGGAGTGTATGAGAGAAAAATTTCATGACTGGTGGAAAATATTTTTTATAAATTGATGCTCCAGTCATCTGTGAATCATAACCCCTTTCTAGAAACTCTGTGTGAAGTTCAGCCTTAGGAAAAGAATCTATACCTGCCAAGTCGTTTAGAGAGAAGGTTGTGGATATGGTTTGGGGGGTTATTGTGACATTTGTATCTCGAATTTTTGAAATAATGGTTGTTGGCCTTTTTTCTTGTAGTAGAAACTCAGCATATAACCAGAATTCTTGAAGAGTGTCAATGAATATGGGTGCATCAGCGTTGAGGATAGGAAAGTATTTGGATTTGAGGAAGACGTCGATGATGGTGTGGAACGGAGTGTTTTCATTTGTTTTAACCAGATAAGATAGGTAATTGTGAGGAGCTTTGGCTTGAAGATCCATTTTAATGGAGTTCGAGTTGGATGAGTGAAGGAATTTGTATGAGGGTTTGAGGTTGAAGAAGGCGGTTTCAGTATTTTGAATACAATGAGACAGTGTAACAACTGTTGGGAAAAACAGGGTTTTATAGCCTCTGATGAAACTGCTGATGTGGCCAAAGCTCTGATTTTGAGAGCAGACATGGCAAGCATCTGATGGAGCATATATGGCAAACAACTATTGATGGGTTTTTTTTGTATATATGTATATATATATATGTTTGTGTGTGTGTATAATGAAAACAGTTGTTTTATCTGATCAGATGTTTGAAACAGATTTTTCAACCAACAGATGATAGAATGAATGAAACAGTGGTTGGTTTATCTTTAACAGATTTTTCAACCAAAAGCTATTTTTAAGGATGGATTTTGATTTTCTGAAAACATTTTAATGTTTTACTTAAGAAATGTAAGACCCTCAAAACCGACAGGTCAAACAGTTGGCATTCAAAGACTAAAACCATGTTAACAATTCAAAAGAAATCTTATTTTATTTCAGAAAATACGCAGCGGAATGTTAGAAGAAATTATTAAATTTCCAAACATGGTTTTCCCGAGACGGGTCAAAAGAATATTTCATAAACAACTAAAATATTTGAAAAAATAATGTAAATAACGTTCGAGCAATCTCGTAGACGTCTTCTTAATTGAAATGTCAACCGCAACTGAGTAGCTCCACTGCATGCCAAGGCGTCCTTTATTCATTAACAACCTGAAATCAATCTAACGTGTATGCAAAAGTCAGCTACGCTGAGTGAGTTCAAGCTTTATAAGTTTTGAATAATAAGTAAGTTGTTACAATAAACAATAACAAATTACTATAACCTTAGAGTTAACAATACGCGCAATCCGCCTAGTTGTTCCCTAAGCAATATTTAAAGTCTAGGATAAGCGCAATCCGCCTATTCAACCCAAGACTTTAGTTACAATCCATAATAAGCGCATCCCGCCTATTTAGCACAACATTACCAAGTCTGCATAACCGCATTTCGCCTACTCGACTCAAACCCTAACTATAATTCATAGCAAGCATATCATATAATATTATAGCTTAGTTTATATTCCCGATAACTGAGATACACAATTTATATATATATACTTATAATAACCCATGTAACCTAAACAAGTAACAATCAAGACAAAACTTGATCTACCGAGAAAGGTTTCAAATACGTGGCCAAGACATTAAGCGCATTCCGCTTATTAAATAAAGACTTAAGCCACACTTCAATCAAGACAACAGTCTATGCATATATATATGTATAATAACACATATAACTCAAACCATATAATAACACATTAGGCGCATTCCGCCTACTTACATTTCATGCCAAAATAATATATATATGAGTTCACAAAAAAATATTTATAACTTTATAAAAATATGTTATGACTTCATAAAAATAATAATTCTGATTTAGCATGCACGTTAGCCCAAAATATTTAGAAACAAATATTAAATAAGAGAGTGGGCATAAGAACTCACCTCAACCTAGTACTTGCTTTCCATGAAATTAGAGAGTTGAAAGAAAGCGCGGACCCTCTAATTAGCTCGACAGCCTATACATTCAAATCATGATACATAACCTAATTCTTCCATGCCAGGCTTTATTAAAATCATTTGACCTTTTATGACGCCATGATCAGTAAACCCATGAAATTGGTTACTAATTTTTTTCCACATAATTCATGCAAGAGGACGAGCATCGTACAATAATAGGTCAAATCCCATGCCAAAAAGTCATCACCATCAGTTTCCATAATTGATTATGTGATAAAACTCTAATAGAGTTTCCATGAACAAGTAGGTAGGCATTTCCATACCTCCTACTGAAACATGTAACCAACATGTGGCTTTCCATTGTGCATGACCTCTAACCATCATGCAAAAGTACAAAACACCATAGCACCTCTTAAGCCTTAGTTAATACCTTCCAACCGTAACGACCTAACAAACCCGAGCAGACCCGCAAGCGTTAACCGAGTACAAACCGAAAAACCTTAATTCTACTCAAGTCAAAACCGAGTGAAACAATAACTTGCTAACTGGTAACAATGGCAACTTCAAAACCCAAGAGAACCTACCCCAAATCTTCACTATATCGATCAAATCAACTACATTGTCGAACACAGAACCGAGCCTAGAATCATCACCTCCGGTTCCCACGACAACAACATTACCATCCTCATCTATGGCCACGTCCGACAACCATGCCACCATCGCACAAACCTCCCTCTTCGATCGCCTTCATTACCTTGTTTCATAACCGAAAGATATCGATTATGTCTGGCTTCCACGAACCATCACCGCTAACAAACATGACCCGGAATCTAAAAACAACTGAAATCCACCACTGTCGGTACCGTTCTTGTCCATTCGTGTCACAAGTCGCGGAGGGTCGTGGTAGTGAGAATGAACGAAGAGGAGGGTTGCTCGTTTCTGTAAGTGATTAAAGATTGAAGAATCCATAACATAGATGATTGAAGCGCTGCCATTAACACACGAGGACAATGAAAACGAAAAGAGCAGATCAATTATTGCTCAAGTTCTCAATTGATATGGTGAATATATGTGCATAAATATTTTTTCTTTGAACGGTCAACGTATACCTTTCCTCCTTCTCATATACACATTTGAATATATAAACTCACACACACAGAAAGGGTTGTCCATTTGGGTGTGTGCGTGAAGGAGAATGCAGAAGGAGGAAAAGATATGGGGGCTAGGGTTTGGGTTGCTAACCAAAAATGGAAGAGGAGGTGAAGATAAGGAGTTTATATAGCTAGGGTTTTGGTGTGGGTTAAGTTGGATGAGAAACGCGCATACGAACCCACTCATTAAAATCCAGCTAGCCGTTTTTGTTAAAATATATATATATGGTGAATTTTCGAGATGTTACAAGTATATCCCCCTTAATATAGGATTTGTCCTCAAATCCTGTTCGACTAGGACCATACGCATCTACAATGTCATTTTTACTTGCAGCTGAATCCCTTTACACCGCCATACTTTCTTAATGAGCGCATTGCTAACCATTGCTAACCATTCAAGCAAGCAAAAGATACATTCTACACTGGCACACGTAACTCTAACTATGACCACACGTCGAACAGCCTAAGCAATACATGTAGACACCACGTAAGGGCATACCATCAAAACATAACCAGCTGTTAAAACACCTTGCATCTTGCCTTTAAACAATCCATATCTTAATAGAAAAAAAATGGACGTGTACAAACTATACAATATAATAGACAGAAGTATGGGGCGTTACAAGTCTAACCTCCTTATATTAGGATTCATCCTCGAATCCTATAACATAGTTAACAACTGTGGGTAACGCTTTCAGGATAACCTGCTGCTGTGGAGCTTAAGCTATCACCTTACCGCGCTGCATAAGTACACACCTGAGACCCCCAAGTGACGCGTCCGATAAACAACTACATCCTCCGTCCAACCCGGTCAGGCTAGGATCGGTGCGTGTGTCAAACTTGTAAGACCCGCAAATCCGGTGTCAAACTTTTCTTTAGTTTCAAGAAACGCGTTCTCTTGGTCCAAGTCCCAAGCAACCTCACCTCGTTCTTTGTCAGTTTAGTTAGTGAGCTATCTTGGAGAAATCCTGTACGCACCTCCGATAACAACCTGCCAACCCAAGAAGCTACTAATATCAGACGATGATTTTGGTGTCGCCCAGTTCATCAATGCCTTCACCTTCGTGGAATCTACCATGGTACTGACAGAATTGATGACATGGGCCAAATTACTGACCCTCATGAAATCAGAAAGCACCTTTGGAAATTTTAGCATAAAGCTTCTCATTCCTTAGAGTTTGAAGAACCTTCTTGCGATGCAGAATATGGTCTTCTTCTCTTTCGGAGTATATGAGCATGCCATCAATGGTAACAATCACAAAACAGTTGAGCATCGGCCTACGCACCCAGGTCATCAAATCCATAAATGCCGCAGCACGTTAGTCAGGCCAAAAAAAAAAAAAAAAAAAAAACAAAACTCAGCATGTCCATAACAAGTACAGAAAGTGTCATGCTCTCGTATTTTCAGATGATGATAACCCGATCTAAGATCAATTCTCGAGAGCCAACTAGCTCCTTGGAGCTGATCAAAAAAAATCGTCGGTTCTCAGTAAAGAGCAAATCCTCCAATGGAGATGAGAGTTTATTCCATGTACGCAGGTACCAATAGGTATGGTGCTTTGGATACAGGTTTAGCTTCTAGAGCTTCTGGCACGAGGTCTATTTGGAACTCAACCACGCGGTCCGATCAATTCGGCCAAATCCTCATGAAATACATCTAGGTAATCCCGCACTACGGGGACATCCCCTAGCTTAGGGATATCAGCCCTCACATCCAAGACCTGCGCACCCGAGGTAATGAGCATCTATCATCCCCCATGAACCGTGATACGATTCCCATCAGGAGTTGTAAGTCGCACGAGTCTCTGCCTGCACACAATGTTGAGCATCCATGGTAGCCAGCCAGTCCATCCCAAGAATAACATCAAAGCAACCCAATGACCTTATGTACAAGAGGATAGGAAGACTATGGCTCATTGACTCGATTCGACAACTATCTACAGCCTTGGTCACAATGAGTGAATTTTGTACTGCAACCTCGAATTCGCATAAATGTTTAATATCCTTGGGATCTTATCTACCTTAATACAAAGCGATAGACATAACCCATACTAAACATTTAAGACAAAATCGTCACATGATCAGTCACAAGATATATTCAGGATGTGTAAAGTAAGGTAAACTTCTAATAACGTTGATCAAGTGTGATTAGCTGTTTACTTTACTTTAGTTACCCTAAACACAACAAGTTACGACCACATTAACAATTCTACCTACACATTAACACAAATACACATGGCATTTAACTATTAAACCTTAAAGGTTTGCAATTAACAAACGAAGAAGGGAATTGTACCCTACCTCAAATCACAAGAGCATACACCCCCTATGTATTATTACAATTAAGAACTCAATAAGTGCCATCATAACATACTTAAAACAAATATAGTTATTGGGTTTCCCTCTAACACTTTATTTATCTAAGTGTTCAACGAGAAGCATCCCAACCTACGTGTCGTGCATTATGCACTACATAATAAACTTCCCATACTACATCAAAATGTATAGGCACTAACCTTCCGTTTATGACTTCATGCAATTAAGCATCCAATGAAGTGTAAATATATACATATATATATATATATAGACATACGTCAAAAAAAAATAAGGATTACCTCTTGACGTGCAGCTACCCAGCAGTTGACATTTCTAAGAAACGGTTTGGTCCCATACCAGATTCGAGTTCGAGAACAAATTGCCCGAATCCCTCGAACCGTTGCTCTGATACCAACTTGTAAGACCCTCAAAACCGACAGGTCAAACAGTTGGCATTCAAAGACTAAAACCATGTTAACAATTCAAAAGAAATCTTATTTTATTTCAGAAAATACGCAGCGGAATGTTAGAAGAAATTATTAAATTTCCAAACATGGTTTTCCCGAGACGGGTCAAAAGAATATTTCATAAACAACTAAAATATTTGAAAAAATAATGTAAATAACGTTCGAGCAATCTCGTAGACGTCTTCTTAATTGAATTGTCAACCGCAACTGAGTAGCTCCACTGCATGCCAAGGCGTCCTTTATTCATTAACAACCTGAAATCAATCTAACGTGTATGCAAAAGTCAGCTACGCTGAGTGAGTTCAAGCTTTATAAGTTTTGAATAATAAGTAAGTTGTTACAATAAACAATAACAAATTACTATAACCTTAGAGTTAACAATACGCGCAATCCGCCTAGTTGTTCCCTAAGCAATATTTAAAGTCTAGGATAAGCGCAATCCGCCTATTCAACCCAAGACTTTAGTTACAATCCATAATAAGCGCATCCCGCCTATTTAGCACAACATTACCAAGTCTGCATAAGCGCATTTCGCCTACTCGACTCAAACCCTAACTATAATTCATAGCAGGCATATCATATAATATTATAGCTTAGTTTATATTCCCGATAACTGAGATACACAATTTATATATATATATATATACTTATAATAACCCATGTAACCTAAACAAGTAACAATCAAGACAAAACTTGATCTACCGATAATGGTTTCAAATACGTGGCCAAGACATTAAGCGCATTCCGCTTATTAAATAAAGGCTTAAGCCACACTTCAATCAAGGCAACAGTCTATGCATATATATATGTATAATAACACATATAACTCAAACCATATAATAACACATTAGGCGCATTCCGCCTACTTACATTTCATGCCAAAATAATATATATATGAGTTCACAAAAAAATATTTATAACTTTATAAAAATATTTTATGACTTCATAAAAATAATAATTCTGATTTAGCATGCACGTTAGCCCAAAATATTTAGAAACAAATATTAAATAAGAGAGTGGGCATAAGAACTCACCTCAACCTAGTACTTGCTTTCCATGAAATTAGAGAGTTGAAAGAAAACGCGGACCCTCAAATTAGCTCGACAGCCTATACATTCAAATCATGATACATAACCTAATTCTTCCATGCCAGGCTTTATTAAAATCATTTGACCTTTTATGACGCCATGATCAGTAAACCCATGAAATTGGTTACTAATTTTTTTCCACATAATTCATGCAAGAGGACGAGCATCGTACAATAATAGGTCAAATCCCATGCCAAATAGTCATCACCATCAGTTTCCATAATTGATTATGTGATAAAACTCTAATAGAGTTTCCATGAACAAGTAGGTAGGCATTTCCATACCTCCTGCTGAAACATGTAACCAACATGTGGCTTTCCATTGTGCATGACCTCTAACCATCATGCAAAAGTACAAAACACCATAGCACCTCTTAAGCCTTAGTTAATACCTTCCAACCGTAACGACCTAACAAACCCGAGCAGACCCGCAAGCGTTAACCTAGTACAAACCGAAAAACCTTAATTCTACTCAAGCCAAAACCGAGTGAAACAATAACTTGCTAACTGGTAACAATGGCAACTTCAAAACCCAAGAGAACCTACCCCAAATCTTCACTATATCGATCAAATCAACTACATTGTCGAACACTGAACCGAGCCTAGAATCATCACTTCCGGTTCCCACGACAACAACATTACCATCCTCATCTATGGCCACGTCCGACCACCACGCCACCATCGCACAAACCTCCCTCTTCGATCGCCTTCATTACCTTGTTTCATAACCGAAGGATATCGATTATGTCTGGCTTCCACGAACCACCACCGCTAACAAACATGACCCGGAATCTAAAAACAACTGAAATCCACCACCGTCGGTACCGTTCTTGTCCATTCGTGTCACAAGTCGCGGAGGGTCGTGGTAGTGAGAATGAACAAAGAGGAGGGTTGCTCGTTTCTGTAAGTGATTAAAGATTGAAGAATCCATAACATAGATGATTGAAGCGCTGCCATTAACACACGAGGACAATGAAAACGAAAAGAGCAGATCAATTATTGCTCAAGTTCTCAATTGATATGGTGAATATATGTGCATAAATATTTTTTCTTTGAACGGTCAACGTATACCTTTCCTCCTTCTCATATACACATTTGAATATATAAACTCACACACACAGAAAGGGTTGTCCATTTGGGTGTGTGCGTGAAGGAGAATGCAGATGGAGGAAAAGATATGGGGGCTAGGGTTTGGGTTGATAACCAAAAATGGAAGAGGAGGTGAAGATAAGGAGTTTATATAGCTAAGGTTTTGGTGTGGGTTAAGTTGGATGAGAAACGCGCATACGAACCCACTCATTAAAATCCAGCTAGCCGTTTTTGTCAAAATATATATATATGGTGAATTTTCGAGATGTTACAAGTATATCCCCCTTAATATAGGATTTGTCCTCAAATCCTGTTCGACTAGGACCATACGCATCTACAATGTCATTTTTACTTGCAGCTGAATCCCTTTACACCGCCATACTTTCTTAATGAGCGCATTGCTAACCATTGCTAACCATTCAAGCAAGCAAAAGATACATTCTACACTGGCACACGTAACTCTAACTATGACCACACGTCGAACAGCCTAAGCAATACATGTAGACACCTCGTAAGGGCATACCATCAAAACATAACCAGCTGTTAAAACACCTTGCATCTTGCCTTTAAACAATCCATATCTTAATAGAAAAAAAATGGACGTGTACAAACTGTACAATATAATAGACAGAAGTATGGGGCGTTACAAGAAAACATTTTTGTTGTTAATCCATGTTTAGCATACCAATCCGAGAGATCAGATTTTCAAAGGTAGATGTGTCTAAAGCTTTTGTCAACACATGTGCCAGCTGATCCTCTGTTGGATCATGGTGCAGAGAAATCAAACCTTTTTCATAGCTATCTCTCACAAAAATGATGTCTGATGTCGATGTGCTTTCTGGTCGAGTGGGAGACTGGATTTTTGATGATGTTTTCAGCAGCTTGGCTATCCAACATGAGTGGAGTCCTTAGTATAGTTATACCAAAATCCAGTAGTTGATTTTGAAGCCACATGAGTTGGGCTGTACACCTTGCAGCAGCAATGTATTCAACCTCTGCTATTGAGGTGGAAACAGCTGCTTGCTTTTTTGCTTTGCCAGGAGACTAAGGAATTCCCTAGAAATTGGCACCCACCTGATGTGGACTTCCTTGTGGTGTGGCAGCCAGCAAAATGAATATCTGAATAACCTGAAATTCAACCTCTGCTGTTGAGGTGGAAACAGCTGCTTGCTTTTTTGCTTTGCCAGGAGACTAAGGAATTCCCTAGAAATTGGCACCCACCTGATGTGGACTTCCTTGTGGTGTGGCAGCCAGCAAAATGAATATCTGAATAACCTGAAAGCTCAATGTTTCCATTAGCAGGATACCAGATACCAAGTGTGGAAGCATCTTTTAGGTATATGAATATTCTTTTCACAGCAATAAGATTTGACTTTCTAGGTGATGCCTGGGATCTTTCACAAAAACAAGGGCAAACCTAATGTCCGGCCTGGATGCAGTTAGGTACAGTAATGATCCAATCATGCATCTATAATGTGTCTGATCAACCAGTTCATCTTTGTCATCAATAGTGAGTAGCTTGGTTGTGCTCATAGGTGTACTACATGGCTTACAGTCATTCATCTCAAATCTTGATAGTAAGTTTTTAACATACTTGTTTTGGTGAATGAATGTACCATTTTTCAGCTGCTTCACTTGGAGACTAAGGAAAAAGTGAAATTAACCCATAGCACTCATCTCAACCTCTGCTGTCATGAGTTCCCTAAACTTTTCACACATTTTGTTATATGTGGATCCAAAAATGATGTCATCCACATATATTTGAAGAACCATTAAATCTTTACCTTTCCATTTTAGAAATAAAGTTTTATCAATTTTACCTCTTGTGAAACCAATGGATAAGAGAAAGGAGGAAAGAGTTTCATACCAGGCCCTTGGTGCTTGTTTCAGTCCATACAAAGCTTTGTTGAACTTGTATACAAGATCAGGATGGAATGTATCTTCAAAACCAGGTGGTTGACATACATAGACCTCCTCCTAAATTTTGCCATAAAGGAATGCACATTTGATGTCCATCTGATACACCTTAATGTTGTGGTGGACAGCCAAGGCTAGGAAGAGTCTGATAGCTTCTAGCCTAGCTACAGGAGCAATGGTTTCATCATAGTCTATCCCCTCTTCTTGTCTGAAGCCTTGAACCACAAGCCTGGCTTTGTTCTTGACAACTATGCCCCTTTCATCAGTTTTGTTCTTGAAGACCCGCCTTGTGCCAATTGGACAAACATCCTTTGGCAGTGGTACAAGCTCCCATACTTGTTGTCTTTTGAACTGAAGGAGCTTTTCTTGCATGGCTTCTACCCAACTGTTGTCTTTCAGTGCCTCTTGGTACCTGACAGGTTGTGTGAGAAATAGAAAGCCTGCAAAAAGACAGATATTTGAGGATTGGCTCCTTGTGAGCACTCCCTCTCTGATGTTGCCAATGATTTGGTCTAGTGGATGAGCTCTTAGGTAGATTAGATCTCCCTGGTATGGCATGATGGCATTTTGAGGTGAGTGACAGAGGTTTGGTGACTCTATTGTTGTAACATCTGTTTGCACTTCTGTAGTACCAACAGATGTTTGAAATGGAAGTCGGGGGAATGGGTCCAAGTGGTGTAAAATTGGACTGACTTTTGTCAACCGGGGTTGGACTTTTGTTAACACATGTTTGAACAGTGGTTGAACTGGATGAGGCAGTGGTTTGATGGTAAGACTGGTCAATAGTGGTTGACACAGCTGTGGCAAGATTTTGACAGTTGTTTTGAACATCTGCTTCCCCTTATGCAGAAGTGACTATGTAGTGAGTAGGAATCACCACATCAAATCTGTGATCATGTTGTGGAGACTGTGGAATACCCGCAATGTTAGTTTTAGCAGTAATATCTTCAAATTTAAATTTTTCTAAATCAAAGAGTTCAGCAGGATTTGCTAGGATTTTCATGGATGAAAGTTCATTGAACTTTACATTCAGTGTTTCTTCTATTGTCCTAGTCTTTGTGTTAAACACTTTATAGGCTTTGGAAGTAGAAGAATATCCCAGAAAATACCCACAACCTACTTTGGCTGCAAATTTTGAAATGGAATCTTTAAGATTTAAAATTAAACATGGGCAGCCAAAGATTTTGAAGAATGATATCAGTAGTTTGATTTTGAACAGAATTTCATAAGCAGTTTTTTGATGTCTAGGGTTAATCAAAACTCTGTTTTGAACATATCAAGCAGTGTTTACAGCTTCTGCCCAGAAGGACAGTGGCAAACCAGAATCTGCTAGCATAGTTCTTGCAGCCTCAATGAGGGTTCTATTTTTCCTTTCAACCACCCCATTTTGTTCTGGTGTTCTTGGAATACTGTACTGCCTCACAATCCCTTTTGACACACAGAAATCATCCAACTCCTTATTTTTAAACTCTGTTCCATTGTCACTTTTAAAGACTTTTACTGGCAAGTCATATTGTTTTTCAACTTTGGTGACAAAATCCTTAAAGATACCTGCAGTCTCATCCTTAGAGTGTAAAAAGTAAGTCCATGTAAACCTAGAAAAATCATCAACTATGACAAGACAAAATCTTTTTCTTCTTAGACTCATGATGTTAACTGGGCCAAACAAGTCGATGTGCAACAATTGAAGACATTGACTTGTTTTGGACTCATCAATGGATTTGTAAGAGCTTTTATGTTGCTTTCCTTTTAAACAGGAAACACAATGCTCATCACATTTGAATTCTTTTTATGGAAGGCCTCTCACAAGGCTTTGTTTAGAGAGTGAGTTGATAGTTTGAAGGTTGGTGTGACCCAGTCTCCTATGCCACAATTCTGTCTCTTTAGTGGAGGCAACGGAAAATAGACAGACATTTGCATAAGATTATCCTTCAACATATAAACTACATACACATTGCCACTCCTGTGAGCAACAAGTTGTGTTTTGCTCTCAGCTATGATGGTGTCAATCTTTTTAACCACTTCTGGCCCAATAATCATACAAGTTTTTTTAGTGAAGAATGACCCATAGCCTTTGTCACTCATTTGTGAGACACTAAGAAAATTAAATTTAAGGTTATCAATAAGATTGACATTTTCAAACTTGAGTTTCCCAACCTAAAAGTCCCTGAACCCAACACCTTACCTTTAGAATCATTACCAAAAGATATATCACCCCCTCTATGAGCTAAGAAGTTCAGAAGTAGGGCTCTACATCCTATCATTTGCGTGAAGCCTCCACTATCTACATACCATAGACTATCTAAGCAAACAGAAGCTCCCTGCACATCAGTAATGGATTAGCTTTGGTGAGTGTCCAAAGCCAAGTTGTCTTTGGATAGGTTCCCAGACTTTTCAGCCTCAAGTTTAGGAGAATGATCAGTGGTTTGAACCAGTTTTTGAACCAAGTTCAAAAAATATTGCTGACCATTTGCCAGTGTTTGTATGTCAACACTTGGTGCAACAGATGTTTGACCATTTCTGGTCATATGGTAGTAACCATAAGGATTCCTGTTCACTATTGGTTTTGAAGGCCTCTTGGGCTCTTCATAAGCATGTGACAGACTATGACAAGGTGGTTGTCCATGTCTTCTTGGATACTTGTTTGAGGATGGAGCATCTGTTACTTGTACATCCTTGGGAGCAGATGATTCAAGACTTTTGGTAACAGATGTTTGGGCTGGTGCAAAGGTCTGTTTGGGCTTTCCTTTTGGAGTACTAACCACTTGACTTGCTTTAGTTTTAGCCTTATACTCTTGTATTTTGACATCAAAATTTTTGAGATAAAGACACTCTTTGGTTTTGTGATTCTTTTTAACACATATTGAACATGTAGCTTTAGAATCACACAGACTTGTTCCTTTGTTGATATCATAAGCTTTTAGAAGAAAACAGTGTTTACTAACATGGTTCTTCTTTTCACAGAATTCACAAAACAAGTGTTCACCCTTTTTTTTTTCTTTTTCCCCTTTTCAACCTTCCTTTCAACAGTTGTTTGAGCATCTGCTGGAAGATCTCTTAAGGGAATGACCTTTGCTTATGGTGCTTTCTTACCATCAGGGGTTTTAAAATCAACGGGTTTGATGTTTTCAAGAGTATCACACTCATGTGACCAAGTAGGTTTAAACTCATACTTTTCAAGTTCAGTAAATGATGAGGAACCCTCGGGTTTTTCAAGAATAATTTTCTTGCCATTAGGTTCAGTGATTTTAACTTCTTGACCCTCCAAATTAGTTGGAATAACCTCAACTAACTTTGGTTCCCTTTTGATAGTGTTTTGAAATGCTTGAGCAGTGGTTTCAAAACCAAAACTAAATTTCAAATGACTTTTGGTCTGTTTGTTGAGGAGCATCTCAAAACCATTACATGATTACACCCATTTTTCACATTCAACTTGTGTGGACTCAAGCTCCTTTTTACAACTCTGATATTTTGTTATCATAGTTTGGAGCCTGTCTTAGGTTGTAATTGCTTCATGTTTTAAACTGGTGATTTCAGATTCTTTTTCAGTCAATTTTTATTTTAACTCTTTTGAAAGCTTTTCAAATTGAACTTCATCATCTAAAATTTTCTTTCTAAGGTTTTCATTCACCTCTTTAATGTTTGCAAATGCTATTACACATTTGTTTGAACACAAATCATTAAAGATTTGAGGAGATACCTTAGCAGTAGCCATCAATGCACAATCACACTTGCACTCATATTCATTATCAGCCCAAGGATCTGAGAGATTCACAACCTCTTCTTCAGACTTTTCATCTGGAACTACTGCATAAACAACATCATTAGGCACATTTTCAGAATCAGACACCACATCCTCATATTCCACCTCTTCCACAATTGTATCCAAAGCCATGAAACAAAAATTTTCTGGTTCATTTTTAGCTTTGGCAACAAGAGCAAAATTCTCATTTGCAAGCTCATCTAGTAAACTGCTCCAATTAACAAAGCCTTGTGTAAAGAAACTCTGTTGACCAATTCTATGACATTTATAACACTTAATTTTAGTTTATCCAATCCCACTTTTGACCTGTAACACCCCGATGTGTTACGGATCTTCTAAACGGGTCGGGTCGGACCCAACCACCCGTTTATGAAATAAAATAGTCAAGTTCGAACAGCGCGGCAAACTGGTTCAACCAAGTATCGAAATAATAATTATTGGATTATTATTACCGCGGTTAAACGCTCTTTTCCTGCTAATTAAAACGCTGTCAGACGTTTTTATACTCGTTGCCAGATACCCGAGTACCAGATATTATCCCCGTGGTCAAACACCCCTTTATTTTAGTTATCTATTTAACCAACCCTCTTCCCTCATATCTCTCGCTACTCTCTTTCTCACCAGACATATATACACACACATATGTGTATGAGATGAAGCCCCCAGCCGGACCCCTCCTCTCTGACCGCCGGAGCTTCTCGCCGGACCACCACCACAGATCAGACAGCCATGGCGGCTGTTGCCGCCTCCGTGCTGCTCTGGTCACTGTCCCATCTTCACTGCCGTGTCTTCTTCTTCTGTCTCCGGTCACTATTCCCGGCCGCTACCTTTCTTCTCCGATAAGTAACTTCTCTTCTAACCTCTAGGAACCACCGGTGAACACCACCATATTCCTTCTTTCTGTTACGGGTTAACTGTGACCCGACTCCATTTCCGGTTACAAACATCAAGGATCCCCTTTGTTTATGAAACCCACTATCACCTTTATAATTATCAAACCCAACCCTTTGTGATTATAAACCTTGATAACCCGGTAGTTATCCGCTGAATATTGTCATCAGGTTTTACCCGATGTTTCTATGTTGATATGTCTGGGAGGACTAAATAAACCGGACCCTATAACCCGTTTATCTTCAGTTTGATCTCGTAAACCATCCTTTAGTTTTGGTTTATACCCGACGAGCCACCACGAACCCGGGCCCTGTTCGTCCTTCTGTCCGGATTAAACGAACCCGACAGTCACCAAGCTACGGTGACTGTCATGAGCCTTTTATAACATTAGCCGGTTCTCGTTTATTATAATTCGTCCGGTTATATTCTCGTTCGTATATATAGTTGTAGATTATTTGGTTAAATGGTTCAATTATCATTAAAGTATTGGGTATAATCTCTCGATTATTAACCTATTTTGATGATTGTTGTTATAGGTACCAAATACGAAAGACGGGTCCAATACCCGGTTCGATATAACTTCTGGTCATGTTCCGTAACGAAAACGGTAAGATTCGGTTACTATTATATCCGAATAGTTGATTGATTATAATCTAATAATCCATTGACTAATATAAGGATTTTGCGTGATTGCGAGGTACCGTTAACTGTATCGAGGAATTAGAATCGTTGCCGAGTCGACTCAGTGACTCGGTCAACACCGGAGTAAAACACAGTTCCAAGGACTAGACGAGGATTATTATAATTATAAGAATTATATATATAATACGAATAACGTACGGACTTGATAATAATAATAAGAGAATAATAAACATATATAAAATATATATGTTTATATATACAAGATTCGATATATAAAACGATATAATAAACTCGGGTTTAGAAGTGTCTAGAGTTCTTTTAGGTTCGCGTGCCAAGCTGTAATGGCCAGCTTTATTTCTTTTTGCCTAGGAAGACCAAACCCCGAGTTTAGGACTATCTAATATATATCAGACTCTATATATATAAATTGTATATATGATATATATCCTAAGTATTACAATCTAACAAGTCTTACGCGTAAAACGTATCCATATATATAGAACATATAATTGTAATGAGAAGATTTGCTGAAGATATAATGCAAATCGGTGAGTATCGTGAACTCCCCACTTTTACTGTTTTATTAAGTGTTTTTGGGGGAATACATGTCATTTATTAAAACCAGAATTGCTTTACAATAAACGATTATTAATAGAATTTATAAAGAAATATAATAGAAACGGGGATATATAGAAACAACGAGGACAGTACTGGACGGTATCCGCCATTTCCTTTCTTGCACCGACTAGAGGGCAAGAACCATTGTCCAAGGTATAGGACCCATCCCGTAATAAACCCGACGGGAAATCACAATCAGAGTGGTACCATTGTTAGGAATGGCACATAATAGAATTGGGTTATGATTGAATGGATGTATAATAGAGTTGGTTATATAGAATTCCCCTCCAGAATCATAAATGTAAAGCATGTTTATAAAAGAATGTTTATGAAAGAGTTTATAAAAGAATTATAAACGAATTGACTATTCACTTTATAAAATACACGACCTCACCAACTTTATGTTGACAGAAACTATTTTTGACATGTGTTCAGGTAACCCAACAGATATGATGACGTGGATCCTACAAAGACTAAAGACTGTTATTACCCGAATTCCGCTGCGTAGCTCCGATCACCCGACCCGACGGCCCGGCCACGTCAGCCAGGGTCGTTACAGGTGGTATCAGAGCCGCGCTAATAACAGTTTTGAAGTCTTTAGTCCGGGATCTACCAGAATATTTTTCTAAAAAGAAATGTCGCTTAGAGAAATATGTAGGATGTCAGGATTAGTAAAGAAAATATCAGGTTATTAAGTTTTGGGTACCTAAATGTCAAAACCATTATAAAGTTGGTGAGAACCATAACCGTATACTAGAAATCAGAACGAATCCACCACAGGATATTACTAGAATGATTATGTGGGATAAATTGACAATTCTGTACACAGTTGTGAATTTATATGCACATTTAAATTCTGGGAAATCTTACAGGATATTAAGGCTATAAGAAATGAGAATATATATACAGAACAGAACCCAGATAAATTAATAGAAATCAGAAAATGAATCTCGATATAAAATGACGAAGTTATAAAAAGTATATATATATGTGGATATAGAAAAATATATAGAATATAAAACATAAACTATTCATCTTAATTCAAGAAAACTTCGCATAAGTTTATTGAATTATTCCAGTCTCAGTAATCATTCAGATCGTTAACCTCATGGTTATTACGGTAAACAGAACATAATTATTATACTACAACTTGAACATTCCTATGCTCGAGTTTTCAGAAATATTATTTTACCCCGTAAACTCCGAAATTTTATAAAATTTGATATATTAGAAACATATAAATATCATGTTTTTAAAGAATTTTCTTCGATTAATTAAAGATTAAATATATTCCGCGATTATTTAAAAGGTTTTAAATCTTTTCAGTATAACTATGAAGTTTATTGATTTTATACTTAGCCATTATTATTTTACTAAACCAGTATTTTGAGTATATACCCCGATTTTTAAATAACGATTTATTCAAACGATTAAAGAAAATTTGTTAATATTTTTAGCAAAATAAGTATTGATAATTTTTGAAAAACCCCAGAATCTATCTCAGGTTTTATTCCAATACATTCATTTAACCTTAAAATTTTGATCACAATATTTTGAAAAATCTAATTATTTTATTAATCAGTAATAAGAAACGTGTTTATTAAAATTTTAAAGAATTTCGATATTATGAAAAACTTTTACCGCAACTCTTTTCAAATAGTTATTATTTTCAAGAAAAGAAATATCATTACGAAACCTGAATCAGTATTATTATTATAAATTTTTCCTAAAAGATTTTATTTGAAAACCCACGGCTGTATTATTTTGCTCGAACCTATTTTACTTGGTAGTTCGTATCATTTTGAAAACGAATATTATTACGAAACTCGAATTGGTATTGTTATTATCAATTATTTCTAAAAGTTTTTATATAAAAGAACCACGACCGTATTATTTTACCAAAACCTATTTCATATCGCATTTAACAGTATTTTCATGAAGATTTCCTAATCAAATTTATATTCGTATATAAGTTAAAAGTATTTTCGACACAATTTTTTTAATTATATCCGATTATATATATTTCCTTTGATATTTTATTTCAATATGAACGACGAGTATTATATATTACGTTTAATAATCTATCTTTGTGTATAAATGAAAATTCCCGATAAGTATTATCATCGATCCTTCCCAAAAGTTAAATAATATTTCGAACGGAAATATCATTATCCCGACTTCATGCGACGAAATTACTTGAACTCTAAAGAAATCGAATTCCTATTCGATCGATTATACGGAAATATAACTACCATCTTAATCCGACGACTTGAATAAGTCAAGGATATTAAGAAGATTGGATTGGTTACGACATGAATCAAGTTCTTGAACGATTGACAGTCTACTTCGTTAGATTCATATCAATATGTTTCTTTCCAGAATATATAATCTAAGAGAAAATAAAGAACAGAATGTCGAAATAATATGTGAGGGACACATACCTATTGTGATTAAAATAAACGAATACTGGAATGTTAGGTGAGGTGAAATAGTAATTATGATCGCGACATAATTACGAATGTCACAGGCACAGGAACATTCGAGTAAGAGTTTATCAAGATCACAGTTTGTCTGTGTAATGAACATATTAAAGAAAATAAATGATAAGAAGAAATATAAATCTGGATTATCAGCGTATCGTATTTGAAAAATACGACTAAATCATTGGCAATCTAGTTGAAATTCCTTCGCGGAATACGACTATGAATATATTTGCAGAATATAAACCATCGATTGGTTAAATTCTATGAATCAGTTTATTGATTTTGATTGCCAACCAAAGATAGTGCATATCCCCTGTGCAATTCCCGGGACAAATGATATCTGGACCCTTACAGAAAGTATATCCGGACATTTGCCGCCAAGTCACAGGAATTCTTTGAAAGAATATTTGACACTATGAAAAAAATCTTTTTCGGTCACTTCCGTATAAAAACTCGCGTGAGTTGTTGTACAATCAAATTGGTAAAACGGTTAAGTGTTACCAAGTCGAAATTTATAAATAAGAAGTGACGAAAGATTTGTTAAATCCTTAAAATATAACGAATATGAACTTATATGGATTCAGGAACCGGAACGGTAGAATCCAACGAATTATTTATCAAATATATCAAGAAATGATTAAATACCAAGCGGAATCGCGTAGAGATTCGCAAGGTATGATCGACATGAAAACGAAAAATGAATAGAATTATGCTCATTTTTCCAGTGAAACTCTCCGGCCAAGGAATGACAAATTTCCTGTCCCGAATTAAAGGTCGTGAGAGATAATTTAAGATATCACTGTTTTGGCAAGAATTATTTATATGAATATTCCGATGAAATAAGCTTTGCTTATGATAAGTGGAATTAAGAAGATATGATATATTGCCTATATATAAGTCTATCGGAACGTGTTTCCAGACACCAATAATATAGACTTTAATCGAATTTATACATAAGAAAGAATTATTCCAAGCAAATGTATATTATAGAAATGATATATTTATAGTGTCTACTATAAATGATTATCAGTATTCGCTTGGAGATAAGAGAATATAAATCTAGAAATAAAAAGAATTATAATTCGAACAGACATCCGATATGTCTGGATAATAATAAATAAGGCATTGGAAATGCCAGATAACACGAGAAGGCAAGCGAAATGCCAAATATTATCAGAAGGCATCCGATATGCCAACAGAAATAAATATAAATATATAGAAAGAAATTAACAGAAATTTATAAAGAATATTTTTATATAAGAAGAAAATATAGAATATTTAATCGAGAATGTCAACGAATCCCAAATTAGAAATAAGAAAGAATTTTATAGAAATAGTTAATGTAATAAGTATAGAAATTCCGAGTGATAATCATGTTTTTGAGAAAGAACAATTGACGCATTGCTATAAAAATCTTAAGTCAAAGAATCGTAACAACGACTGTTACCAGTAGATTCCGAGATTATAAAGATAAAGTTACATATATTGACTGTAGAATTGTGAAAGACCTCTTTCACGATAATACAATGAGAAAAGTCAAATAATATGTAATAGATACAATGCAGTTAATCATCAATGAAATAGTCAGTAAGATTATTATAGATGATTTAAGAAAAATCTTAATCATCTGTGAATTAGTCTTTTCCGGTACCTTTAAAACCCGGATAAGATACATCTAAGAAAGTATTCCTACTCTTTAAAAATCGGAATTACAATGATGATAAAATTCTAACGTTCGAATAAGGGAAATAGTAGCTCGGATCCTATTCAAGTCATTATAATGATGGGACTTCCGTATCTATCTCCTGAGAACTAAATAGAATCCATCATTGTAATAGAAACCGAATATTAAACGAGAGGAATATTGTATTGATTAGAGACTCTAGAAATGTCTCGTTGACAAGTATCTTGGTTCTAAATTGTAACATCCTTATAGATTAAGGAAGTAAAGGACAAGATCACTCAAATTTCGGGGACGAAATTTCCTAAGGGGGGGAGAATTGTAACACCCCGATGTGTTACGGATCTTCTAAACGGGTCGGGTCGGACCCAACCACCCGTTTATGAAATAAAATAGTCAAGTTCGAACCGCGCGGCAAACTGGTTCAACCAAGTATCGAAATAATAATTATTGGATTATTATTACCGCGGTTAAACGCTCTTTTCCTGCTAATTAAAACGCTGTCAGACGTTTTTATACTCGTTGCCAGATACCCGAGTACCAGATATTATCCCCGTGGTCAAACACCCCTTTATTTTAGTTATCTATTAAACCAACCCTCTTCCCTCATATCTCTCGCTACTCTCTTTCTCACCAGACATATATACACACACATATGTGTATGAGATGAAGCCCCCAGCCGGACCCCTCCTCTCTGACCGCCGGAGCTTCTCGCCGGACCACCACCACAGATCAGACAGCCATGGCGGCTGTTGCCGCCTCCGTGCTGCTCTGGTCACTGTCCCATCTTCACTGCCGTGTCTTCTTGTTCTGTCTCCGGTCACTATTCCCGGCCGCTACCTTTCTTCTCCGGTAAGTAACTTCTCTTCTAACCTCTAGGAACCACCGGTGAACACCACCATATTCCTTCTTTCTGTTACGGGTTAACTGTGACCCGACTCCATTTCCGATTACAAACATCAAGGATCCCCTTTGTTTATGAAACCCACTATCACCTTTATAATTATCAAACCCAACCCTTTATGATTATAAACCTTGATAACCCGGTAGTTATCCGCTGAATATTGTCATCAGGTTTTACCCGATGTTTCTATGTTGATATGTCTGGGAGGACTAAATAAACCGGACCCTATAACCCGTTTATCTTCAGTTTGATCTCGTAAACCATCCTTTAGTTTTGGTTTATACCCGACGAGCCACCACGAACCCGGGCCCTGTTCGTCCTTCTGTCCGGATTAAACGAACCCGACAGTCACCAAGCTACGGTGACTGTCATGAGCCTTTTATAACATTAGCCGGTTCTCGTTTATTATAATTCGTCCGGTTATATTCTCGTTCGTATATATAGTTGTAGATTATTTGGTTAAATGGTTCAATTATCATTAAAGTATTGGGTATAATCTCTCGATTATTAACCTATTTTGATGATTGTTGTTATAGGTACCAAATACGAAAGACGGGTCCAATACCCGGTTCGATATAACTTCTGGTCATGTTCCGTAACGAAAACGGTAAGATTCGGTTACTATTATATCCGAATAGATGATTGATTATAATCTAATAATCCATTGACTAATATAAGGATTTTGCGTGATTGCGAGGTACCGTTAACTGTATCGAGGAATTAGAATCGTTGCCGAGTCGACTCAGTGACTCGGTCAACACCGGAGTAAAACACAGTTCCAAGGACTAGACGAGGATTATTATAATTATAAGAATTATATATATAATACGAATAACGTACGGACTTGATAATAATAATAAGAGAATAATAAACATATATAAAATATATATGTTTATATATACAAGATTCGATATATAAAACGATATAATAAACTCGGGTTTAGAAGTGTCTAGAGTTCTTTTAGGTTCGCGTGCCAAGCTGTAATGGCCAGCTTTATTTCTTTTTGCCTAGGAATACCAAACCCCGAGTTTAGGACTATCTAATATATATCAGACTCTATATATATAAATTGTATATATGATATATATCCTAAGTATTACAATCTAACAAGTCTTACGCGTAAAACGTATCCATATATATAGAACATATAATTGTAATGAGAAGATTTGCTGAAGATATAATGCAAATCGGTGAGTATCGTGAACTCCCCACTTTTACTGTTTTATTAAGTGTTTTTGGGGGAATACATGTCATTTATTAAAACCAGAATTGCTTTACAATAAACGATTATTAATAGAATTTATAAAGAAATATAATAGAAACGGGGATATATAGAAACAACGAGGACAGTACTGGACGGTATCCGCCATTTCCTTTCTTGCACCGACTAGAGGGCAAGAACCATTGTCCAAGGTATAGGACCCATCCCGTAATAAACCTGACGGGAAATCACAATCAGAGTGGTACCATTGTTAGGAATGGCACATAATAGAATTGGGTTATGATTGAATGGATGTATAATAGAGTTGGTTATATAGAATTCCCCTCCAGAATCATAAATGTAAAGCATGTTTATAAAAGAATGTTTATGAAAGAGTTTATAAAAGAATTATAAACGAATTGACTATTCACTTTATAAAATACACGACCTCACCAACTTTATGTTGACAGAAACTATTTTTGACATGTGTTCAGGTAACCCAACAGATATGATGACGTGGATCCTACAAAGACTAAAGACTGTTATTACCCGAATTCCGCTGCGTAGCTCCGATCACCCGACCCGACGGCCCGGCCACGTCAGCCAGGGTCGTTACATGACCTGCCAGTTAAACCTGGAAATCTTTTGCCAGCTTTCTTGTAGAAATTGTTAGTTCTAACACTGTGCAGAGCCAGTTGGTGCATTCTGTCCATTTCTTCCAAATCATCAGGGTCAAAATATTGAAGGTCATTATACTCAAAGGATATGTTATCAGATGCTTGGATATTACCACCACTTGCTGCAAAAGCATAGTTGGGTGAATAACAATCATAGTTAAAACCAGAGTTAAAACCTGAAGTTATGTCAATGAAATGATCATAACTATGATCCTTATTATTACCAGACACCTCATCCTGATCCAAAAGTGTTGTATTACGAAAAACATAATCATCAGACACTTTTCCAGAGTCTTGAAGCTTCCTTTTCTAGTTAAGCTCTCTCTCATAGGTCAAGAGTTTACCATGAAGCTAGGTCAGAGATAGTTCCTTGAAACCAATTGAGTTTCTCATAACTATAGCAATAGTGTCCCATTTGTCTAGTAATGATCTTAAAAACCTATGGTTCAATGTTGAATTAGGATAAGTTAGACCCACCAGTTTTAGTTCACTAATAAGACAGTTAAACCTCTCAAATTGTTGAGTTAATGACTCTCCCTTCACATGACTGATTGTTTCATATTGTTGGTTCAGTATATTTCACGATTGTTTTCAATAACCTCCTCGGTCCCACCAAATTGTTCTTTCAAAGCATCCCACAACTCCTTTGCACTGTTACAGTGTAACAGTCCAGCATAGATATCAATTGGTAGAGCCATGGCCACAATACTGAAGGCCTTAGCATCTAACTCAATTTTCCGAAAATCCTGCTCCGAATAGTTTTCCAATTTCTTTGGCTCTTGAAACTTGGGATCTTTGGTACTCGTCACCGTCGGAACATGTGGTCCGAAGATAACCGACTTCCAACACCCAGTATTCTGTTGAGCTACAACATGGCTCATCCGACGTTGCTAGATATTGTATTCAGATCTGAAAAGCATCGGTGGCTTGTTGTTCGTGCCAGTGTTATGTGGATCGTGATTGATTGAAGCCATTCTCTGATTGTTTGTAAAACAAAGTGTGTTTAAAAAACTTTGAACGTAAATAAACTATTACTCTGTTTTCAATCCGATAAACAAACAATATCAATAATTGTGAGCTGATCTGTTTATATTAAATTGATTGATTAGATCGAATTTAATTGACCAAGGTCTGATACCAATTATTCGGATTTTAGTTTGATTTGTTTTGATTGTTTATAAATGAAATATGAATGAAGTTAAACAAATATGGAAAGTGCAGCGGAATAGTCAAATGATTACAATGGTTAAACAATTACTCCTGCTCAGCCTGATCACTCACTGATTGTTTGTCTGACAGAATGTTTGGAGTGATAAATAGAACAGTACATGCACTGTTCTATTTGTAGACAAACTAAACCACTGATGAGCTACGGCTGACGTCACCTATGTGATACCCCGCATTTTCAGGTTAACACTTTTACTGAACTCTAGTTAACTTACATATTTGTTAGGACAAAGAGGATTGGTGAAACCACTTTTGGAAACCTTAGTCTAATTCACTTCTGTCATTTTGGCTAAGTATAGAAGTACTGAAAAGAAAACAAAGAACTGCTGAAGAGAAGATAAGAGAAGTGCTGAAGAAGAAACTTCATCAGAAGTTCTGAAGTCCAAACCAGACAAGTTCACTTCAGAAGTACTGAAGACAAACTACTCATCAGTAGTTTGTCATTCATCAGCACTTAGCATCAGATATTTTCCACCGCCTTTTGCATCAGTAGTTTATTGTTTATTATTACTTTTAGCTGTATTTGTTTGTTTCAATGTTGCAACTTGTGCAACTTGTTTCTATTGTTTCTGTACTTGCTTTTTGGGCAAGATACATGTATGTAAACGTCTATAAATAGGAGGCTTCAACCTTCTATTTTAGACATTGATTTTAATAGAAAAATCCTTCAAACACTCTCAACTGTTCTATTCCATTTCAGTATTTATTGTGAATCTGTCTAAGTATCTAATTCTCATTTACTGCTTAGATTCATAATAAATACTTGTCATTTGTTAGTTTCAATCATCAAGGGGGAGTAATAACTCTTCCTTAGTACAAAAAGTGTTGCTTTAACTTATACATTCCGCTGTGCTTATAATCTGATTTACAAGGGCTTGCTAAACACTTAAGTGTCAAGATAGCAAGTTCTTACTTAGCAAAAAGAGCAAACTGATCCCAACAATTGGTATCAGAGCATTGGTTTATCTGATCACATATCAATCTAACAAATTGAGAATCAGACACAAAGCTCTTATTGATATTCAATAAAAAGATCAAAAGTTCACTTTTTATCAACATCCATCACTTAAAAGAGTCATCTGACAAATCTATACTCTTTAAAATGGATCCACATAATACTGGTTCTGCCACTAAACCTGCCATGCTTGTGAGAAATGAGTACAACATATGGCAAAAGAGAATGGCACATACCTTGTCACAAACCAACATAGTTTGTTGGAGATCTGTGATATATGGTCCTCACAAACCAGTAAATGTTAATCTTGAAACTAATGTTAAGGTCCCTAAGGACCCTAAATAATATACAGATGATGATTTCCTAAAACTTGAGCTAGATGCAAAAGCATTCTCTATGTTGGCAATGGCTCTCCCAAATGAGATATACTTTGGCCTTTTACATTGTGAAAGTGCCAAAGAACTCTGGGATTGTCTTAAAGAACAGTTTGGAGGAACTGAAGAGGTGATTGCCAACACAAGAGAGATTTTAGCTCAACAATATGAGACATTTGCTCATATTAATGGGGAAACTTTAACTCAACAATTTGAAAGATTCTCCTCATTAATATCTGAGCTAAAGTTAAATGGTCAGACCTATACAACAGTGTCTATGCTACATAGATTTTTAAGGTCCTTACCAGACAAATGGGAAACATACTCCATTGTTTTAAGATCCTCACCAGATTTTAGCTCCCTCACTCTTACAAAACTCCATGGGAGATTACTTACTTTTGAGAGAGAAATTGATCAAAAGAAGAAATTACAATCATCTGGTAAAACTGCTGATGACTACCTACCAGGTAGTACAGCACTTTTGGGACAAGATTCACCAACTTGTTCCTATGGATCTTATGACAATATTGACATAACAACTGGGATCTCATCAGAAAGATCTTTCCCAGGTTATGACAATAATGACCAAAGTCAAACTACTGATAATCTATGTTTTATCATGGATGATTTGAAAAATTTTAGCAGTGATGACTTAGAAGAAATGGACATATTACACCAACTGGCCATGCTAAGCATTAAAACTAACAAGTTTTATAAAAGGTCAGGAAGGAAATTTCCAGGATTGACCAGTAATACAAAAATTGGTTTTGACAAATCTAAATTAAGATGTCACAAGTGTCAGAAGTTGGGACACTTTGCTAGAGGTGTAGAAGCTCTAGCTTTAACCAATCACAATCTGGAAATAACTATAACCCCGATTATAATAGGAATAATGGAACTCAAGGGAGTGCTCATTTTGTACAGGCACAAGCTCCTCAACAGCAATACATGCCACAAGTACAATATGTTCAAGTGCCTACTCAATAGATGCAGAGCCAACAATCAATCCCTCCCTTTCCAGCAGCTCAACATCCTCCACAGCATCAACAACCCTCTCAACAAAGTCTTTTCACCTCAGGGTATGTTGACTGGAGCAGTCTCCCTTTTGACACCACAGAGTGCAATCCTGATGCAGACAACAAAATGTTTGACATCAACTGGGGAGAACCAGACAATGGCAGAAAGAACTTTGCCTTAATGGCATTTGAAGGCTGTACTTCAAAGTCTGCATTGTCACAGGCATCAAAAGAATCTTTGACAAAACTTTGCTCAAATTCTTGCAAAGAAACTTTTGCTCTCATAAGAGAGACAAATCTGCACTTACAAGGTAAAGCCAATGATTTAGAAAGAAAATACACACAGATAAAATGTGATTTAGAAAGAAAACTGTGTGCTAAAACAAAAGAAGTTTCTAAATTAACTGACTCAGCTATTGAAACCCAAGCACAAATTAAAATCATGCTAAATGACCTGGGAGATGTCAGACAAGAGCTTGCTGACACCAGGATCACATGTGAAAAATGGGTGGAATCTTGTAAGGGGTATCAATTATTGCTAAACAAACAAAGTGCTTCAAATGTTAAGTTTGGCATAGGATACCATCATGTTGAAACACCAACAGATTTTTCTCCCAAAACTACTGAAGATGGGAGAAGAATTGTTTCAAATGAAACTTCTGAAGGGAAAGAGTGCACATCTTTCCATGAAAACTTTCTAAACAGAAATCCTGGTATTTTCAAAGAAAGTACTTCAGAAGTATTAACTAAATCTGACAACAAGCCATCAGTAGTTTCATCTACATCAGGAGTTGAGACCCTGAAAACTACTGATGAGCAAAATCTCTTCACAAATGTCAGAAATTTGCCTTTAGATCAAAAACAAAAGGCAAAAGAGTGTGAAATTTGTGGTCTGTTCAACCACAAAACAGAATTTTGTAGATACAGAAAAGGAATTCAGTTCAATCAAAAATTTAAACAACAGGTTGTGGGAAATCAAATCAGAAATGATTATGAAAGAATCTTTAAACCCAAGAAACAACAACCTGAAAACACCTTTTCTCAGAAAAAGATAAAATCTCAACCAAAATCTTTTTCTCAAAATTCCTTGTCAGTAGTTAGACCAGAATCATCAGCAGTTTCACAAACTGCTGAGATACAAAATCTAATGAACATGGTACAACTACTGATGACCAAGGTTGATGGTGGTCCTGAAAAAGATACCACCATGGTTCTTAATGAAAAATCCATTGCCAAAAAGACATGGATTTCTCAACCTGGTCAAGAACAAACTGTAACTGTTCTCAAGAGCAAACCCAAAGCCAAACAGGCTTGGGTTCCTAGATCTAACTAATTTGCTTTTATGTGCAGAGAGTTTCCAGGGGCTTAAACAGCATATGGTATGTTGATAGTGGAGGCTCTATGCACATGACTGGATGCAGATACCTGATAAACAACTTTATCAGCCAAAGAGAAGGATCTGTATCCTTTGGGAACAATGCTAAGGGATATGTGCTAGGACATGGCAATGTCTCCTCTGGCAATATACAGTTTGACAAGGTCAATCTGGTGGAAAACCTTGAATACAACTTGCTGAGTGTGTCACAAATGTGTGATAAAGGATATTCTTCCTTTTTCACAAAGACAGCATGCAAGATCATCTCACCAGAAGGCCAGAAGTTGATAGAGAAGATCATTGACGATCATACTTTGCTGATTGCCAAAAGATGTGGCAATGTCTATGCAGTGGACATTGAGAAAGACAAAGTATTGAACAACACTGCCTGTTTCTTCTCAAGGGCATCAACTTCAGAAACAGATCTCTGGCACAGGAGACTTGGCCATGTGAACTTTAAAACCATAAATATACCAGTGTCAAGAACACTGTGTATCCTGTTTAAAGGGAAAACAGCATAAGTCCTCCTATAAGTCTATTGAAGAATCAAAAACAACTGCATGTCTTCAACTACTCCATATGGACTTATTTGGACCTGTCAAGATTATGAGCCTTGGTAAGAAGAAGTACTGCTTAGTCATCATTGATGACTACTCAAGATTCACATGGGTATTCTTCTTATTCTCCAAGGATGAGGCTGCTGAAATCATCAAGTTCTTCATTCTACAAGTAGAGAAACAATATTCTCTATCTGTCAAAACCATTAGAAGTGACAATGGGACAGAGTTCAGGAACAAAACTCTGGATGAATTCTGTTTGTCTAAAGGGATTATTAGACAATACAGTGTTCCCAGAACTCCTGAACAAAATGGTGTAGTAGAAAGGAAGAACAGAACATTAATAGAAGGAGCAAGAACAATGTTAGCTGATTCTGGACTGCCCTTGTACTTTTGGGCAGAAGCAGTTAACACATCATGTTATGTTCAGAATAGAGTTCTTGTGGTCAAGAGACACTCCAAGACTGCCTATGAAGTTCTTCATGGCATGAAGCCCCTTATCTCCTTTTTCAGGGCTTTTGGGTGTCAATGTTTCATCTTGAACATCAAGGAATCTATTTCGAAGTTTGCTGCCAAAGTTGACTCAGGTTACTTTCTTGGTTACTCTTCAACTAGAAAAGCCTACAAGGTTTTTAATTCTCACACCAGGATAGTAGAAGAAATATTGAATGTCAAGTTCAATGAGTCAAAACACACTCTTATTCCAGCACATCCTGCTGAACTCTTTGACCTTGACAACTTCCACTTTGGACCTGAAAAGACTGTTACTCCTTCCAAACCTACTTATTATGGTGATCAAAGGTTTGAAGATGAGGATCCTACACCATGGACTCCTCAAACAGTCATTAAGTCAACTTCAACATCATCAGAAGTTTCACAAACTTCTGATCCAACAAATACTGAAGGCCAAACTCAAACATCTGCTTCAGCACCTGCAACTACTGAAGAAGCTAAAACTGCTGAACCAGATATTATAGACCTCAGTAGTTTGTTTGAAGAACAAGAGCCACCTACACCTGTCAGTGGTTTACAACAACTGATTGAACACAGAGATCATCCACTTGATCAAGTCATGGGTGATATAGCATCAGGTGTTCTTACCAGAAACCAGCTCTCCAACTTTTGCCTATTCTCAGCCTTTATTTCACAGTTGGAACCAAAGAAGTACCAGGAAGCCCTCAAAGACAATAATTGGGTGCAAGCTATGCAAGATGAACTGCTTCAGTTCAACAACCAACAGGTCTGGGAAATCTGTCCCTTACCTCCAAACAAGCAACCAATTGGCACAAGATGGGTTTTCAGGAACAAACAAGATGAAGCTGGTATGATAATCAAGAACAAGGCAAGGCTGGTAGTTCAAGGGTACTCTCAAGAAGAGGGAATTGACTATGATGAAACCTTTGCTCCAGTTGCAAGGCTTGAGGCCATCAGGTTATTTCTGGCCTATGCCATTTCCAACAATATTAAAGTTTATCAAATGGATGTGAAAAGTGCATTTTTGTATGGAAAAATAAAAGAGGAGGTGTATGTCTGTCAGCCACCTGGGTTTGAGGATCCTTCTCATCCTGAGTGGGTGTACAGACTGGACAAAGCTCTTTATGGGCTCAAACAGGCTCCAAGAGCCTGGTATGATACACTCTCCACCTTTTTACTCAAAAATAACTTTACAAGTGGTGCCATTGATAAAACTCTTTTCATTAAACATGTTGGAAATCATGTCTTACTTGTTCAAATTTATGTTGATGATATCATTTTTGGTTCAACAAACACAAAACTGTGTGATGATTTTATGAAACTCATGCAATCAAAATTTGAGATGAGTACCATGGGAGAACTGCAGTACTTTCTAGGACCGCAGATCAAGCAACAAACAAATGGAACTTTTATACATCAATCAAAATATGTTAAAGAATTATTGAAAAAATTTTCTTTAAATGACTGTAAATCATGTTCCACTCCCATGACACCAATCACACAAGTTGAACCTGATGATCAAGGAAAACAGGTTGATCAAACCATGTACAGATGCATGATAGGTTCCCTTTTATACTTAACTACTTCTAGACCAGATATTATGTTTTCAACATGTGTCTGTGCTAGATATCAATCAGCACCAAGGGAATCACACCTTATAGCAGTCAAAAGAATTTTCAGATATCTGAAAGGAACTCCAACACTTGGAATTTGGTATCCTGCTTCAAGCAATACCAAGTTATCAGCTTTTTTAGATAGTGACTATGCAGGGTGTAAGATGACAAGAAAGTCAACATCTGGTGGTTGTCAATTCCTGGGTAACTGTCTAGTGTCATGGCAATCAAAGAAGCAAACATCTGTTGCAACTTCAACTGCTGAAGCTGAATACATTGCAGCTGCAAGTTGTACATCACAGATACAATGGCTCCAATATCAACTTCTTGATTATGGAATCAAAGAGACCAAGACACCTTTGTTTGTAGACAGCAAATCTGCCATTAGCATCATTCAAAATCCGGTACAGTTCTCAAAAACCAAACACATTGAGATCAGGTACCATTTCATAAGAGATTGCTATGAGAAAGGCAAGATTGAGGTGAAGCATGTAGCAACAGCTAATCAAATAGCTGACTTCTTCACAAAACCCCTTGACACATCAACATTTCAGAAGTTAGTATCCATGCTTGGGATGCTAAATTTGTAAGTGTTTATTTTATTATTCTGCAATTTTTCATTTTTCACTTACAAAAACAGACAAAAGTCTGAAACAGAAACTTCTGAAAAAGAGAGAAACTACTGATGAACAAAACATCAGTATGGGGATAATTTTCTAAAAAGTGTGTAACTTCTTATAAAATAACCTTCAGAAGTTATGAATAAAAGTATTTATAAAAACATTTTTCATCAGCTGTTAAAACTACTGAAGAGGAAATGGGAACTACTGATGAAGTAATCCTTCATCAGCAGTTTAAGTCAAAAGGGCAAATCTGACTTTTCCCATCATCAGAGGTTTGACCTAATCAGTTTAAAACCTCTGATAAAAAGATTTTTAACCTAAGGCGGTCTAAAAACTTCTAAAAAAGAAGATTCAAGCGGTTAAAACTTCTGATAAATACCTTTTTCTCCACACTTATCCTTTCAAACTCAAAAATATCCCTCCTTCTTTCTCAAAAACTCTCTCAATAACCTAAACCTGCAAATCAACTGTTCAATCAAAACCCAAACCACATGGCTCTAGTTCTAAAGCAGGGTCACAATCAAAGGGCCTTTCTTGAAAAACAAGAAGGCTGGTCCCAATACGATGAGATCATTGATCTTGTCGTAAAATCCCAATATTTTACTGCTCTCACTATAAACCCACCAATTCACACTGAAACTCTGAATGAGTTCTGGGCAAATGCTGAGACGGTGACGGCTGATGATGAAGTCATTTCCCTCAACTCAAGAATAAAAGGGAAACCACTGACCATCACACCGGCCACACTGGCAACAAGACTGGGTCTGGATGATGTAACTGCCCCTGACCATGTTGCTAATTCTGATATTCACCTAACCATAACTGAGTGTGGTTATCAAGGTACTCTCTCCCATGCTACAATCTTCAAAAAATATTTTGAACCAAAATACAAGCTTTTGTTTCATTATATTATTATGTGTTTGAGTCCTAAAACAGGGTCTTATGACCAGATGCCCTCCACTTTTCAACCAATATTTCATTCCATTGTGAATGAAACTAAATTCAGGGCATCAAAACTATTTTTCAATGAGTTGGTGTTACATCATAATAATACCAAGAAAAAGTTTTTTTGTACCCAAGGTTCATTATGCAATGCATAATAGGGGAACTGGGTAATGAGGTGCTTGTGGGAAAAATTTCAACTTTAAATCCTTTAACATCACAAGCATACTCAAGGCATAACAAACCGGCTGCCTGGCCAGAAGATGATCAGGGAGAACAACAACAAGTCCCCCTGAAGCCCACATCTTCCAAACTCACACCACCAAAAGCCAAAAAGCCCAAGCCAACAAAGACACCAACCCAAAAGAAAAGCTGTTCAGGAGGTTGAGATGCTTGAACATGCTCATGAGCATTCCGCTCTTCAAATTGGTGAGACTGAAACACCCTCTCAGTCTCATCCATCTCAAACCCCACCAAGAGCACCCATAACCATTTTATTCAAAAGAAAAAGACTTAGAAAAACTATTGAAACACACTCATCTTTTGAAACTGCTGAACAACAAATTTCACCTATTGCCCAAACTACTGAACCAACCCCACAAATTTCTGAACAAGAGGCAATAGAAATTGCCAAACTTCTCTCTGGGCTAAAAGAGAAGGTCCCATCTGATTATGTCAGTCCCCTACAACCACAACAAACAGGGGACATAACCACAACATCAGACATGGATGTGGACATCTCTAGCCCTATCCCAAGAGATGAGGGTGGACCAGAGTCTTTAAGCCCAATTTTAGAGACTCTTGGGGCATCTGAGGCTGCTACTACTCAGTTATCACCCAGTGGTGGATCTGAGGATAGAAGTAACATAGCTAAGACCTCAGATGTGGCAACTACTGATGAAGGCTTAATGCCTGAAGTAGGAAATCCTCAGAACCAAGAACAAGAGGTTCATGAGAGAACTGAGTTGGGCTCAGCTCATGATTTAACTGAGACAGTCCTCATTGAGGGAAACATCAGGGATTCAGATGATTCCATTGATTTGGATGATGTTTCAAAAACACAAACTACTGAATTGACGGCACTTTCTGAAGGTCCTGTTTCAGGGGTATCCAGGCTCAAGAAGCCAGTCACCCCTGCACAGGTTAAAGCCCACTCAATCCCTAAAACCCCTAGAGTGGCATCCTCTGTACAACATGAGGATCTCCCAAAAACACCCCCTTCACAACAAATGCCTACCCAATTCCCTGGGCAAACAAGCATAGACCTGAACCAGCTATGCAGCCCAGAGGGTCCCCTGTACCACATGATGAATACTCTCATCAGAAATCACTTCCAAACATACACAGCTAACTTGGAGCTGTCTATCAAGAATCAATTTGGATTGATCAAGACCAAGATGAATGATCTGTCCAACAAAATAGACTTCAACAGCAAACAGATTGCTCATCTTCAAGGACAATTCTCCCAACCCTCAACTTCAAAAGTTAAAATTGATGAATCCAAAAAGGGGGAGAAGATCAGGGAACCTAAGGAGTCATTCCAAGCCAGGATAAGGGCAAGAGTGGCCATCCTTGAAAGAGATCAAAAAGATCAGGCTAGGAAAGAAAAACTGGCCAAACAGTTTGGTGTCTCAATAAAAGAGATTGAAGCAGCAGAAAAGGAAGATGAGACCCAAACATCTGAAGAATCCCTAAGGCACAATGAAGAAACTTCTGATGGCAAAAGTTCTGATGAAGAATCAGAAAGTACTGAAGACAATCCTTCAGTAGTTGACAAACCATCAGCAGTTGTCAACCCATCAGAGGTTAACACTTCCAAACCTCAAACAGCTGACCCTTCCAGAACCACTGCTCCCATTCAACCAACATCTGATCCCATCAGGCCTACAACTGTTACAACAATGACTGTACTAAACCCTTCTCCTATCTCTCAATCAGCTGAATTATTAGAGAAGAGCTTAGTTGCAGCCAACAAGAAGGCCAGAGAAGATCTGATTTGGAAAACTCTGGAAGAAAGGGATGATCTAGATTTAAGCCATAAAGAAAAACTTCAGGCTTATGAAGCTGAACTACAAAGGCAGGCTAGCCTTGATGAGATTGCTGAACAAGATAAAAGACAACAACCGGTGTCTTACATTACCAAGAACAGCAAGACTAAAGCCTATACACTCAAAGGACTCTCCATGCAAGAGCTAACAAGAAGAGCACAACTGCTTGCAGATAAACTGGCTACTAGCAAAGAGGGAAAGGCCAAGAGAGCCCAGATAATAGAAGAGTTAGTAGCAGAAGGCTATAGTTCAAAAGCCTCAGTATCCAGATGGAAAGAAGAAAGACTAATGGATACTTACAAGAAATACTTGGCTGCCAAGGCTGCAAATCCAGAGAAGTTTCAAACTACTGATCATTCAAGATCAGTAGTTAGAACTTCTGGTGTATCAAGAAGAAGAACTGCTACTCAGAGAAAGAAGGCAGAGGATAATGTCAAAACTGACTTCAAAATGGTACTACTTGAAAGAAGTTCAATAGTCCATTCAGATTTTGACATTGAGGAGAAACCTCTGTTAACACAATTCAGGGATCCTTCCACTTTTGTCTACCAAATACAAAAGACCATCAAAGAAAAGCTGCATACCAGAGTAGTGACTGAACACCATCTCCCAACTGTTCAGATGCCTGATATGCAACAACAACAAGGAAGAGACTCCCACCTGAGGCTAACTGAAACTGAAAGCATCCAGCACTCAGGACCATCAACCCAAGGGACAAGTCTGGTTCCCTATTCTTCTGACTTTAACAAGTCAAAGATACCTATCATCAGATGGTCACTTACTGATAACAACTCAATATTGTTGACAAGAAGAGACCTCTCAAGCAGGGCTTACAAGAAGATCAGTGATCTGAAGAAACTGTCAACACAAGACCTGCTCAAAATTCAACATCTAGAACCACAGAGAGGATCTCTATCTGATGGTCAGTTAAACCAGCTCAAGAACACCATGTACAAAGAGATATGGAAGATTGTTCAAGACAGAAGAAAAACATAAGGAATTAGTAAGGTTTTGCCTTCATCAATCCAGGGGGAGATTGTTAGGACAAAGAGGATTGGTGAAACCACTTTTGGAAACCTTAGTCTAATTCACTTCTGTCATTTTGGCTAAGTATAGAAGTACTGAAAAGAAAACAAAGAACTGCTGAAGAGAAGATAAGAGAAGTGCTAAAGAAGAAACTTCATCAGAAGTTCTGAAGTCCAAACCAGACAAGTTCACTTCAGAAGTACTGAAGACAAACTACTCATCAGTAGTTTGTCATTCATCAGCACTTAGCATCAGATATTTTCCACCGCCTTTTGCATCAGTAGTTTATTGTTTATTAATACTTTTAGCTGTATTTGTTTGTTTCAATGTTGCAACTTGTGCAACTTGTTTCTGTTGTTTCTGTACTTGCTTTTTGGGCAAGATACATGTATGTAAACGTCTATAAATAGGAGGCTTCAACCTTCTATTTTAGACATTGATTTTAATAGAAAAATCCTTCAAACACTCTCAACTGTTCTATTCCATTTCAGTATTTATTGTGAATCTGTCTAAGTATCTAATTCTCATTTACTGCTTAGATTCATAATAAATACTTGTCATTTATTAGTTTCAATCATCAAGGGGGAGTAATAACTCTTCCTTAGTATAAAAAGTGTTGCTTTAACTTATACATTCCGCTGTGCTTATAATCTGATTTACAAGGGCTTGCTAAACGCTTAAGTGTCAAGATAGCAAGTTCTTACTTAGCAAAAAGAGCAAACTGATCCCAACAATATTCATACGTGGTCAAATACTTAACTAGGGTTAGTTAAGGAGGCCTAACATATGTTTGATGATATTAACATATGTTATAATTAGGAAAATCCTTTTTTTGACACATACACGAGTCCTGTATCCCGAACGTTGGTGATTTGTCTGGCATATATAATAATGTGTACAATTGAATTATGATGAATGTGAAGTTACATGTTTATGTGGATTACATGTTTATGTGAATTACCGCTTGACAGGAAGTTAATATGTAAACCATGCAAATTACGTGCACCTTATGATTAATATGTTATGAGATGATAAAAACAATGGTTTTTATGCAAGATAGGGTGGTTAATATTATTGGGTCCAGTATTGGGCTAAAACATGATTAACGGGTCCGATGAATGGACTAAAAGGGCCCTAAAACTTAATTGCTTGGGCAACAAGCCAAGCTTTCTTATAATTAGGAAACAAAATAAAAAAAATTAAAACCCTAACCCGCTAACCGCTTGTGCGCCGCAAACAACCCCCCACCCCCTCTCTCTCAATCTTCAACAAACATCAATCTTAAACATCTCTTCAAGCTAGTTGGGTGTAATCTCTAGGCTTTGATGACTATTGCATTGAAAGGTATAATCTTTACATGTATTATGATGATTAATAATGCTAGAAAATTTTAAAAATCATAGAGCATGCACATATATATATATATCTAATTCGCATAACATGTGTTAGTAGGAGTTCTTGAATGTTCGTTGTGATTGGATGATGATGATTGTTGTTAGTAATCATAATTAGGGTTTTTGTAGGATAATATATGTGTTTGATCATGATAATATGGGCTATACATGTGTTAAAGATTTTATGCATGATTAGGTTTTGTGAATAACTTGGGATGCAAGTTTCAGTTTCTGGCAGATTCATTAGGGTGTTTTGTAGGGTCTGTATTGCGACGTTATATTAATTTTTTTGATGATTTGTTTGCATGGTTGTATTGTACATGATCTTATATTTTCAGAATGGGCAAAACCATCAGATTTTGACATCGTTTGATTGGTTTTTGGAATTTTATTTGATTAAAGGTCATATCAGATTTTCGGAGTTATAAGTTAGGTCAACTTTCAATAGTCATAACTCATGTTTTGCAAAGAGCTAAGTTAAGAAATTTGGACAGTAGGTCAACATTTGAATAATTTAGCTTTTACAAGTGGATTCACCTCGTTTGGGTGAATACACAATTTTTGGGAATTTTTCAACTAAACTGGCCTGTTGTGGAAATTTTTTGTACATAGCTGGGTTGTACGAATTTTAATAATTTTTGTGTTTGGTTTTGACACAAAAAAAATATATGATTATCAAATGAATCCCGATAAATATTCAAAAACAATTTGGGAGATTAATTCGTTCGTTAAGTATTTTAAATAATTCGTTTTTCACAGTGCACAATCTGCCCTAAAAACACAGATTGTGTAAGGGATGTTTACGTGGCTATTTGGAGTCTTATATGGTATGTATTTGACATGAACTTGTATGGATACTTATATGAGATGTGTATGAGGTATAAAACTGATAATAATCAAAATGATCACCAACAGGATACGTAGCACTTACTTGTGCATGTAGAGTCATTAGGTGTCACTACACGGTTTGAACATTAAAAGTCTTGGACAAACGAGTTGTATGGTGTGATGGTTATGCACATATACTCACCTAGTGACATTTGTAATAGGGAGTTGGTAGCTCATTACTATTAGAGAAAATTAGATTATTTACGTGCAACCTAAGGTGAGTTTCACTACTTTTTCTCAAAAGCATGCGTCTCGGGTTTGAGACAACTTACGAAACGTTTTCTAGTCTGGTTTGGGACTACTTTTACATCTCGGGTTTTGAGATGCTTTGACTCCTTGTGTGGGTCGGGTTTTGACTCCTTGTGTGGGTCGGGTTTACAATTCCTTGTGTGGATCGCGCTTTGATCAGTTTAAAACTTATTGGTCCTTTGTGAACTAAACACTCTATCACTTGAAAAGTCCTTACATATTATTGGGTTAATCGCTGGAGGCGAACGGGGTATTAGTTGATAGCACTATTAGGTTATGCAGCAACCTCATGTTTGCGATGCTGGGAGCATGGACATGAACTTCTGACCACATTTGTTGGCTAGTGTTGATAGACACTAGTAATTGAGGCAAATTATTATATTACTGAAGATGTCCCAATAATACTATTTAGTTGCAATGAGTGGGCTAGCTACCCCTGACATGATTAAACTGATAACACTTGAACATTTTGGTCTAGAGGACCTACGCTTTTACTTGGTTACATGGTTTTGGAAACCAGTGCGTTTACTTACTCAGCTTCTTTACTTAGTGAACTCACCAACATTGTTTGTTGACCCATTATATACATGCTTTTGCAGGTAGTTAGCTTCCGGTGCCACGATTAGAACGCACTGCACACTTCACTACATTTGGTGTCTTAGGCATACACCTAAATTAAATATTATGCTTTTACGTTATCCATCATATGGTTTTAATTTGGGCGTGATGTTTTGCGCATGGTTTTAAAAGGTTTAACTTTGGTTTACACTTTCGCAGCTTAACTAAACTTGGTGTTTGAAAACGAACTAAATGGTTTGGGCATTTAGAGTTCGTTCATATGACTTATGACCTTGAGAACCTGGTATGTCATACGAACTAAATGGTTTGAAAACGAACTCCGTTGTGGAAATTTGAGGGTATGATAGATTGGTATCCGAGCCATTGGTTATAGTGAACTAGGACTGCCTGTTGAGTCTAGTCTATAATCATCATAGCATAAGTACACTCACAACTTAAGTGCACAACTAGCTTTTAGCTACATGTATCTACAACATATGATTTCGGGAGATATGTTATCTTCTAGTTCTAGACCTAATTCTAAACACGTCAATGGTGGGAACCTAGGGTTACACCAGGTGGCGCATTACTCGGAGTAGTATCCTAACAAACCTCGTGTATGAGGAAACAACAATTGTACAGGGGAGAAAGCCCTTGCGAGCGTTGTGGCGCACGTACACAAGAAAGTTGTACGATGCGCATGACGTGATACCATTAAACCAAGTCAAATTCAAATACTGAGACTTATCCTTTTTCACTGAGCAAGGAGGCAATTAGTTTTTGTTCCTTGTTTCTTGATCTTTCATACTACCATTCGAAACATAGACGGGACTGGGTTACACATATAGAACTTATTTCTTACTTTAGTACCTTACGCATATCCCTGTTTCTCATAAGTATATGGTAGATTCATGGGAACACGTTAGATCGGGGCTTGTTATACACACACTCTTGGGGAGTTATGTAAAGCCTACGACACAGTGCAACATCTCAAGGGAAGACAAAACCTACCAATGACTGACAACCACGATTGGAGGAACGAGTGGTGCAGCTGACCACTAAGCTAGCTTACATAGGACTGGAGAAGGAGACTGTACGTGATGAGATCCATATAACGTTGACACCGAGAAAGAGGAAGAAGAAGGGATGGAAGGGGAACCTGAGCAGAGCGAGCACATGGAAAGTGAGGATGAAGGCTCAACTATCTACACAGAGCGTGGCGACAATTGGCTCTTACCTGTCTTTTCTTTCCTTTCCCTTTGTTAGCTTAGATAAGACTGAGTTCTTATGATCAATGATAGGGAGGTTGAGGCCCTCGCAACTTTCCAAGTTACTAAAGATCCATTTTGCTAAATCATTCGTTTCCCCTGACTTCCACATTTGAACTTCCTTATACCTAGAACGCACATGCCACAATAACAGCCTGCCATCGTATTTTCAAGGCTTTTATTGGTTGTAAACCTCGATAACTCCAACAGAACTGAAGGAGACCATCTGATTGCTTCAATAGTATAAGTATTTGCCATGTGCAATTGCCCCAGAGAGGAAGGGGTAATGTATGCTACATGCACACTGGATGAGTTACAGATACTTGGGTGGAGAATGTAACCCTTGTGACAAAATTTAGAAATTTGTTATCTAAAGACGGTTGGGTATGAGATCTAAGCTTACACTACCTAGCTGCTGGAGTTAGCTACTATATGCTCAAATCTATTTAACCTACCTTACAAACGTGTCGAGCTTCATACCAAAAGGGTGGGTCCCTCAGATTTGTGGCATGGCCACTGCAGCTTACCTACCTAAAATCTAACAAATCATTCACCTGACTAGCACACTCACTGATGAGGCTGTTGAGCATGGTACTTTTCCGAAGCACGGTGCTCCATCTTCTACTTTTGGTGATAGCAAGAGAACGTGGAATAGTGTGAGGTATAAGTCCTTCAACAACGACAACAACAACGGCAACAACAACAAGGGGGATCGTGGAAGAGCATTTGTGATTGGCTCTGGGGAAGCAAGGACTGATAGCATTGTCGTGCGGGTACGTGCTCCTTGAACGACACTCTTGCTTCTATTTTATATGATACTGGTGCGGACTATAGTTTTATGTCATCGAAACTTAGCAAACAACTAGGGATGGTTCCTACTCTTCTTGATACCCCGTACTCTATAGAGTTAGCTGATGGAAAGCCTGTTGAGGTAACTCATATTCATCATGACTATAAGCTCAAGCTAGATGGGCAATTTTTTGCCATCGACCTTCTACCTATCACCCTAGGAAGTTTTGATCTCGTGGTTGGCATGGACTGGTTGTCCAAGCAACACGCTGAAATTCTCTGTCACGAGAATATTGTTCATGTCCCCCTCCCAAGTGGAGAACTTTTAACTATACAGGGTGATCGTGGTGGTGCCATGGTGGACATCATCTCCTTTTTGAAAGCCCAGAAGTGTATTCGTAAGGTCAGTCCAGCCATTTTGGCTAACATATCTGACACTCGAGCTGAAACTGAAACTAAGATTGAGGACCTCCCAGTAGTCCGAGATTTCCCAGATGTTTTCCCAGAGGAACTACCTGGACTTCAACCTGTTCGTCAAATGGAGTTTCAAATTGATCTTGTACCTGGAGCAGCTCCAGTTGCACGCGCACCATACTGCCTAGCACCAGGCGAACTTCAAGAACTGCCTACCCAACTCCATGAGCTATTGGATCGGGGCTTTATTAGACCTAGTTCTTCTCCTTGGGGAGCCCCAGTTCTGTTTGTTAAGAAGGAAGATGGGAGTTTCCGCATGTGTATTGATTATCGGGAGTTGAACAAAGTGACGGTTAAGAACCGCTTGCCTTTGCCTCGTATTGATGACTTGTTCGACCGGCTACAAGGGTCAAGTTTCTATTCTAAGATTGACTTGAGGTCACGATATCATCAACTGAGAGTTTGAGAGGAGGATTTGGCGAAGACAGCCTTTCGAACTCGATATGGACATTATGAGTTTTTGGTGATGCCATTTAGGCTAACCAATGCACCGGCTGTGTTCTTGGATCTGATGAACCGTGTGTGCAAGCCCTATTTGGACAAATTCGTCATAGTGTTCATAGATGACATACTGATTTTTTCTAAGAGCAGGGAAGAGCACAAGCAACACCTGCAGTTGATCTTGGAACTATTGAGAAATGAGCAGTTGTATGCAAAATTCTCTAAATGTGACTTTTGGATTCGAGAAGTCCAATTTCTTGGACTTGTGGTTAACAAGGTAGGAATACATGTCGATCCCGCCAAGATTGATGCTATTAAAAAGTGGGAGGCTCCTAAGACTCCTACAGAGGTGCACCAGTTTCTTGGTCTTGTGGGATACTATCGCATATTCACTGAGGGATTCTCTAAGATCGCTCAACCCCTCACTGCTTTGACACAGAAGGGGATTACTTACAAGTGGGGAGATGCCCAACAGTCTTCTTTTCAATTGCTAAAGGCAAATCTTTGCAGTGCACCTATACTATCACTACCCAAGGGTATAGAGGACTTTGTGGTGTACTGTGATACGTCTATCCAAGGGTTAGAGTGTGTGCTGATATAGCGCGATAAGATGATCGTGTATGCCTCATGTCAATTAATGGTTCATGAGAATAATTACACCACCCATGACTTGAAACTAGGAGCAGTGGTTTTTGCCCTAATGATTTGGAGGCATTACCTCTATGGGACGAATTCTACGATCTTCACTGACCATAAGAGCCTCCACACATATTCGATCAAAAGGAGTTGAACATGCGACAGCGTCGATGGGTCGAGCTTCTGAATGATTATAACTGTGCCATCAAATATTATCCAGGGAAAGCTAGTAGTAGCTGATGCCCTCAATCGTAAGAAAGTGAAACCCAAACGGGTGTGAGCTTTACAACTTACCATACATTATAATTTTACTGATAAGATACGTGAAGCCCAGGGCGAGGCTTTGAAAGAAGAAAACATCGGGCTTGAAACTTTACATGGTGCGGATAAACACCTGGAACTAAAGACAGATGGTCTTCAATACTTTATAAATCGAGTCTGGATACCACGTTTTGGGGATCTCAGACAACTGGTGCTCGATGAAGCTCACACCTATCGATATTCGGTACATCCTTGCTTCGGACAAGATGTACCAAGATCTCAAAACTCTTTACTGGTGGCCAAACATGATTGCTGAGATAGCCACTTATGTTAGTAAGTGCTTGACTTGGGCGAAGGTCAAGATTGAATATCAGAAACCTTCAGGCCTACTCCAGCAACCAGAAACCCCCATGTGGAAATGGGACAGAATTTCTATGGATTTCATCACAAAGCTTCGTAGAACGCCAACTGGCTATAACATGATTTGGGTTATCGTGGATCGTTTAACCAAATCGGCATATTTTCTGGCAATAAAGAAAACCGACTCGCTGGAGAAATTAGCTAATCTCTACATCAAGGAGGTAGTCTATACGCATGGGGTGCCTACTTCTATTATATCTAATCGCGATGTGCGATTCACTTCTCATTTTTGGACTACCCTCCAAAACGCTTTAGGGACTCGCTTAGATATGAGCACAGCCTATCAACCACAGTCAGATGGACAGAGTGAACGTACCATCCAAACATTGGAAGAACTGCTACGAGCGTGCGTGGTGGATTTTGGCAACAGTTGGGATAAGCACTTGCCTTTGATTGAATTATCGTATAACAACAGCTACCACAATTCGATACAGTGTGCGTCTTTTGAGGCACTATATTGATGCAAGTGTAGGGCTCCCATCTTCTGGACCGAAGTTGGGGATAGCCAGCTAACAGGTCCCGAACTCGTGCACGCTTTGGAAAACGGGGAAAATTGAACCCATGATACGTTGGACCGTACGAGATTGTCGAAAGGATTGGTCCGGTAGCTTACAAGTAAAACTTGCCTGATGAACTCAGTGGAGTGCACAACGTATTCCACGTATCAAACTTAAAGAAATGCCTATCGTATACGACACTAGTATTTCCACTGGAGGAGATCCAGATGGACGACCAGCTGCGATTCGTGGAAGAACCAGTGGAGATTCTTGAGCAGGGTGTCAATTGGTAGGATCTGAGGTTGATTGTTTTGATTGTTTAAGTACTAAGAACAATGAATGAAATGAATTATAAATAGAAAGTGCAGCAGGAATGATAAACTATTAATCAAAACAAGAGAATAAATGTTTTTCAATCGAATGCATTGATAAACTTAAATGATTACAATCAATTGTACAAGTACTCCCCCTCAGCCTGATCACTCAGTGATTGTTTGTCAAAGAGAATGTTGTGAGGGACAAATAGAGCAGTACAAGCACTATTTTATTTATAGACAAATCTAAACCTCTGATGACCTAGGATGACGTCACCTAAGACAGTGACCGCTAACAGAAAAACAAACATAAAACATCTGTTGATTACAAACTACTGTTACATAAGAAAACTCATCAGACTTTCTCTTATCTGCCCTTTAAACTGTAGTTCGAAACTTAAGGAGAAAAAGTCTTCTGCATCCCTTTCAAGCTCTAAGTTCAGCAAGGTTTGGATATCATCTGCACACAGGCCATGTGCATCATCCATACTTAACTTTTGAGCTTCTCCATCTGATCTGAGCAGAGTCAATTCATGGTTTTCTTTGTTGACTTTCCATTTTAGAATTTTTGAATCAGAGGATCTGCTGGGTTGCAAGTTTTTTGTAGATGAGTTTGGTGATGCAGGTCTCCCAATGAGTTTTCTGAGCTCTTCAGTAGTGGGATCAGAGAAGTAGTGTACTTGATTGAAGAGGCCGTCTTTTACATAAGTTTTAGCAAACTTCTTCTGATCTTCTTCAGACATTTCTTTTTGTTTCTTGAACTGTCTTCTGGCAGCAATAGACAAATCAGAAGTGTCAAGTAAGCTGTCTAGTGTAAAAGCCTGTTGAGGTCTCTTCATCATTGGTGCATCAGAGTAATCAGGTTTCCTGGGCAGTGTAGGGTCTTTCTTCCTATTTTCTTCCAACTTCTTGTAAGTCTCAACCAGCCTTAGCTCTGACCATCTTGCAACAGACCTCATCTCCCCATACTTTGCAGCCATAATGACTTCTCTCATTCTCTTAAACTTCAAGGCTCTGGCTGGATCTCTGCCTTTCCTAAAACCAGGGGCAGAGACCTTTGCTGGGGTATTCTTGGCCATGTCTTCTATTCTTATTAGTTCTTCTCTAAGTGCATGAGTGGTCCAACCTGCAAATTGTTTCTTATTTTCTTTGTTGGGCATGGTTGCCAAGATTTGGTCAAGAAGAGATTCCTTAACCATCCTTTCCCTGTCACTGCTGAGAGGCATGGTTGACATGGAGTTGCTTAGGGTCTTAGCAATATCTTCAATCTTTCTCAATTTGCTAAGCTCTGCTGAATGGATGCCCTGAGCAGTCCTGTCACCGTTCCCTTTACATCTCTCTTTGATGATTGCATCTGCCTGTTCAGTCTTGTATTTAAGATATTTGTCTAAGTTTAGGGGAACAGGAAAATTTGTAATATATGGGAAAGATCTTTCAGATGGTTGTTCAGTATTGTAGAAGGATTGCATTTCCCCCCTTTAGTAGATCAAGCTCAAGGGGATACTAAACAACCAATGGTGTGATGGATGGTGGTGGTCTGTGAGATGTGAATTGTGAAGTGTGTGGTGAATATGATGAAAGTGGGATGGCTGACATAGGTGTAGGCTGGGTGGTTGAAGTGGGAGGTCGTGATGTTTGTATATATTCATCTTGTATCACAAAGGTTGATTTTCTCTTCCTTTTGTACAAGATTTTTGGTGATGGTGGTGTTGCAGCTGTGGTTGTGTTAACATCTGTTGGCACTTTTGTAGGACTAGCAGATGTTTGGGACTTGGGTGGTGTATTGGTGGTTGTGGTGGTGGATTTGCTTGTTGGTTTGGTGGTAGGTTCAGTTGGTTTGGTGGTATCAGTGGTTTTGGTGGCAGTGGTTTTAGCAGCAGCAGTTTTGACAGCAAGTTTGGATGGTAGTTACCTGACATGTTTGGCAGGCATCTTCTTCCTTTTTAGAGGTACCCACATCCTCAGCTTCTTGTTGTTGCTATATTTTTCTATTGTACAAGAGCTTCTGCTTTGCATTCCAAGGTATCAGCCCTCTTTTTCTTCTCTTCGGCAGCCTTTTCATCATTGACATTAGCAGTTTGATCTACTTCTTTTGCTTTGCCTGCATTGACTGCTTCAGTATCAGCAGTGGATTGATCATTGGGATTTGGTTGTTGTGGTGGTGCTGGTTCAGACCCTGGTTTGGTTCCAAATGGCTTTAACTTGGGTAGTCTATCTCTGCCACTCTCCCCCTTTTTGGCATCATCTGCTATGAACTCATCATCATCTTCATCTCTTCTGATGGTTGTAGGGGCAGAGCCAGTGGTCTTCAATGGCTTTAATGTCTGCTTAGGTATCTGTGTACCTAACATCTATCATAGATCTGATTTGAGCCATGTAGGTTTCATGTGTCTGATCTGCTAGTTTTCTGTGAGCTATAATGATGGGGGAAACTGATTTCCATAGCTCACTAGCAATCTCTTCCTTTGATGGTTGACTTTTGGTAAGAGCAGCCAAGGATGCCAAAATTGTCTTGACATCTGATTTGATGTCAGCAACAGAGTTTTCAATGGATTGTACTCTAGCCGTCAATTCTTGGTATTTTAACCCATCACCTAAATTAATAGGATCATCTGGATTCCTACGAGTGGTAGTTGTAACTGGTTCAGTCCTCGGAGGTGAGTCCAAAGGATGAGAACTAGATGCCCCTTTGTCTTTGTTCTAGGGACTTCCAACTGATTTTGGGGACACTATAGTGGCCTCATCAGTTATTGCCTTCAAGGAAGTCTTAGCTATGTAACCACTGTCCTGTTGTGAGACAATGGTCTCTACATCAGTAGTGGCTGCTTCCCTACTCACCTAGAGTTTCATTCAACACCAAGGGTGTAACCTCCTCTGTTTGTGGGATAGCTGATTGATTTTCCTCAGTCCCAGTCACTTGTTGAAGTATACTCTCATTGATGGGTGAAGGAGAGGAACTGGGATTGTCCTGAGTTTTATCAATAGCCTCAAACAATGGTTGCATTGTTGGAAGGACATGTGATGGTGAGGGTTGAGGAGTGAAAAGAGAAGTAGCCCAAGGAGAAGGGCTGATGATCATATGGTCAAGTGACTCATATGTATCATGATGTGGTTCGCTTTGGCTTACAATATGATCCTTTTGTGAGGATTCATGAGGAGTTGCTCAGGTTGAGATATATCCATCTGTTTTGAGGAATTAACAACATTGGTTTCTTGTTGCTTTGGTGTTGCAACAGGGTTTTCCTCTTGTATCTCATCTTCCAAAGGCCCCTTTTTGGTTTTAGTGTTGGTTTTTGTAGATGGATGTTTTCTTTTGGAGGTGGCTGGCGTGGGTTTCACAGCACTGGATGTAGTACCATGATCACCAGGAGCAGTGGGCTCAACAACAGAGTTTTGGACAACAGTTGTTGTCTTAGTCCTCTTTGTTTGTGTTTTAGAAACTTTTGACACTTTTGACACTTTTTCTTGGGTGGTTGAAACCAACATTCTTGTGAAAGTTTCATCAGTTAAACTCTTCATTTGAAAAGACTTACCCCTTTTAAAATCTTTTTCAGGCAAAACCTTTTGAAGGATTACACTTAAAATTCTTGGGTAAATCAGAATAGCATTATTAGACCCAGATTTTATGGCCTTCACATTTGATACTAAGTCCAGAAACAAGCCCTGGGATAAATTGAAGTTAGATTCTGACAACATAGCATATCCCAAGTACTGAATCCTCAATGGGATTTCATTGAAGGAAGTGGACTTAGCAGAGACACAGAGAAGGAGAGTATGAAAGAAAAATTTCATGACTGGTGGGAAAAACTTTTTGAAAAGAGTTCACCCAGTCATTTGTGCATCATAACCTCTTTCCTGAAACTCTGTGTGAAGTTCAGCCTTAGGGAAAGAGTCGTTACCTGACAGGTCATTCAGTGAGAAGGTTGTGGATATCAGTTCAGGGGTAATGGAGACATTTGTCTCTCCAATTTTTGATATGATGGTTGTAGGCTTTTTGTCTTGTAGGAAAAACTCAGCAATTAACAAAAATTCTTCGAGGGTATCGAGATAGATGGGAGCATTAACGGTGGTATGGTGTAACATTCGCAAATTTTCTAATAAGTAAATTATAACTTTGGGGATCTAAATTGACAATAATCTATAATTGAAAATCACGTAAACCATATTTTTTTCGCAACGTTTGGGGTAGTGTTGTAACACCCTGAAATTTTAAATACTGATATGTTAACAATAGAACACATATCAGTCGCACAAAACATATGTTAATTCGCCCATTTATCTTCCTTGCCCATTCGATAGAACACAAAACATATGTTAATTGTAATCCAAAGCATTAGTTGCACAAAATGCATCTACACATTGGTGTCAGCTATGGTAGCTTCTTATTACGGGCTGGTTGTGAGTCAAATTGGGAACAACAATTTGACAAGTGAAGACTACGCACAGATCGATAAGAAAGAGATGGAGCTCATTGATATCCAATGGGCATTTGCGAGTGTTATGAGAAGAGCTACCGAATTCATCGAGAAGACCGGAAGAACTGATCTTTCTACTTCCCAGAACACCACATATGGCTTCAACAAAGCCAAAGTGACTTGTTTCAATTGTGGTAGGAAAAGTCATTTTAAACGGGAGTGCACACAGCCAGCACAGCAGGGGAATAGAAATCCTTTCAACACCAACTACCAAAACCGTCAAACCCAAAACCAGGTATCTTACCAAAGCCCTAATATCTCAAGCTTTCAACCACAAAATAGCTACCAGAACCGTCAAAATACTTCACAGAACAACACATCGAGACAAACCATAACACAAAATCAGAACCAAAACCAAACATCACAAAATCCAAACCGAACAGTTATTTCCATTTCTACACAATACACACAAACCCAATCAGATAATCAAAACCAAGCATTGGTGATACAAAAAGATGAGGGTTTTGATTGGATGGGTATGCAGTTGGGTGTTGAAGAGATTACCACTGGGAATGTGGCATGTGTTGCGCAGAAGATGGATCTGGATGAGCCGGTTTGTGTTGAAGAAGAGTTAGTGACTGAAAAATTGTCTGAAGTGAAGATAGAAGAGTTGAGTGAAGAGAGTGATGATTGTGGAGAGAAGAAATCTGGGTTGATTCTTGATTCGGTTTCTGATGTGCCAGAGCAGTACGATTCAACTTATTCTGATGAGGAGAGTGGGTCTGATTCTGAATCTTGTGTTAACTCACTGGATGATGATATTGACTAGTTGCTTGCTGAAGCTGATTTTTTGATGACCCGAAAATCATGCATGGTGGATGATGCTTGTACCAGGATTGATTATTCAAAGTTTTTCGCTGGGTAGGAAGCACACTTTGCATTAATAGCCATGACAGAACCTCCAAATTCAAATTCAACTTGTGTTAAACATTGTGATGCTTGTGATAAATTGACAGAGGAGAATAAGCAACTCAAGGTTCAGCTTGAGAGTGCTAAAATCAACTGTCAATCCTATCAAAAAGAAGCAAAAGAGTTTAACAGAGTACTTGATGGTTATAAGAAAGATGTTTCAGAACTGAAAAAGACTATATCTTTGAAATAACTGGCCATAAATAATTATATCAATGATTTAGAAAACATAAAACTTGAAATGGCCACCATCAAGTGCTTTGCAGAGAAAGTTAATAAGAAACTTGAGAGCTATAAGCATATTGCTTATGTTGTTGATCATATAATAGAGGAGCCTTCACAGTCTAGTAGTGCAAACTACAAGGCAGTCCCATCTCTGGTGTTATTTGAAAACCATACTCTACATTCAATAACACCAGTGAGCTCAGTCAAGTCTGAATCGACATCAGATAATGAGTCGAACACTTCTAGTGTGGGAGACCCAAATTCTGATGTTCGACCAGTTTTGGGACTAAATAATGAAGGTGTAGTTGCTGTAACCGATGATTCTGATTCTGAGGATGAACAATCTGAGAAGGTCCCTGAAAAGGTGTGTGATATTCCTGATGAAAATCACATAATCACTAACGAACCTGTTTCACCATCTCAGATTGTGCATCCCATGGCTAACGCTCATCGAGCGAATCAATCAGTTAAGCATGTTGAGAAGAACAATCAAAGTGACAAACCCGTCAAAATATTCTATCGGATGATTGGATCCGATAAGATAATGTCTGACGAGGAATATCCAATTAAATTTGCCAATTATTCAAAGGTTGAGAAGATTTGGCAGGAGGGTACCATTTGGTTCCCAAAGCATGAGCGAACAAATGATGTACCTCCAGAAGTTTTACAAAGAATTTACTTGGATGTTCCTAAAGAACCCAAAGTTCATGTCACAGAATTCATCAAGCCAAAGAATAAGGAGAATAGTTTTCTTGAGCCGGCTTACTCAAAGGACCCAGCTCCTGAGAGTTTAAGAACAAGGTGTGTGGATGATCAATATCCTATCACTATTTATGCAAAGTAGAACGCCAAGAACAACTTTGAAGAGTGTCGTGCGTGTTTTAAGTGCGGGGAGAGAGGGCATTTACTTGCTCACTGCTCGTACGTTAGCCATAAGAGGCACGAGGTGGAAATGAAACAGAAATATGAAAGTCCAGTCGATAATCATTGTTATCCACAAAGACGATTTGTCCCTCAACCAGCACCTTTTTATAATCAAAGCAGATATTTTCAAAAGAGGGAAAATCGTCCGATGACATATGATCGTCGTTACCGGATAGCAACTGAAAAATCCCTTAAGAAACCAATGGTGAACACAACTGTTGACAAGAAAAAGGTTCCTGTTGAACCTGCTGTCAAACCAACAATTGGACCTGTCTCTGTTAAATCAGAGAAGGTAACTAAGAGAGTTTCGTTCAAAGACGAAGTAAAGAAACCGGTTGAGACCACTAAATCTCAAATCCGGATCTTGAAACGATTGGAACAACATTGGTCACCAAAGGGTTCACAAGGTGCTTCATCTTCACAGGTTAATGAGAATGTCAAATCTGAGAATGCAAAGAATTTAATTGATCAGAAAAAGATCAATTCAAATTCATATGTCTGTGATACAGAATCTTTGAAAAAAAATGTTCAAAGACCCAAGACCAAGCAGGCTTGGGTCCCCCGAAAGAACTAATCTTTTTATTTAACATGTGCAGGGAGCTTCAGCTGGCTCTGTGAGCAGTCTTTGGAGTGTTGACAGTGGAGTTTCTGGCCACAAGAAAGGGGATCTATCGCTACTGTTTGATATCAGAAATATCAATGGAGGTTATGTAGCGTTTGCTGGTAACAATGGTGGATGTATTACCATGGAGGGTAGTGTTAGTAATGGAATAGTGAGTTTTGAGAAAATATCTTATGTGAAGCAAATCAATTACAATCTGCTCAGTGTTAGTCAGATTTGTGACAAGCAGTTTTCAGTTTACTTTGATGACAAATCTTGCTACATACTCAAGCCGGGATTCGTATTACCAGAAGAGTGGGTGATGTTAAAGGCGCCGAGAGTGAACAACTTGTACATTCTCGATATGTCTAAAGCAATGACTACACAAGGCTAAGTAACGTGTTTCCTCTCCAAGGCTACTAAAAAAGAATCAATCATGTGGCATAGGAGGATGGGACCCATTCACCTTCGAAAGATGAATCAATTGGTGAAGAATGAACTTGTCATAGGCGTGAATGTTAAACATTTTCACTTAAACGAAAAGTGTGTGAGTTACAAGAAGGGTAAGCAGCACAAACAATCCCATAAGCCAAACAAAGTCAATTCCGTTGAATTGCCACTTGAGCGTTTGCACATGGATTTGTTCGGACCGGTCAAACATAAAAGTCATGCTGGTGAATTGTATTGTCTTGTGATTACTGATGACTTTTCAAGATTTTCATGGGTTATGTGCTTGCACCATAAGAGCGACACGTTTGATAATCTGAAAGTTCTGTTCACTCGATTGGAAAATATCTATGGTCTCAAGATCAAGAGAATTAGGAGTGATAATGGGACGGAGTTTAAGAATGCACAGATGGACGCTATTTGTGAAAACAAAGGTATTCATCATGAATATAGTGCTCCGTATACCCCACAACAAAACGGTGTCGCCGAACGCAAAAACAGGACTCTAATTGAAACAGCACGAACAATGCTCGTGGACTCAAATCTTCCAGTAATGTTCTGGAACGAAGCAATCTACGCAGCTTGTTATACTCTTAATCGTGTTTTAACGGTGAAGAAGTTTGGCAAAACTTGTTATGAGCTGTTGAATCGACGAAAGCCGAACTTAGAGTATCTAGAACCGTTTGGAGCTCCATGTACAATGCTTAATCCATCTGAGAAGTTCGCACCAAAGGCTGAAGAAGGATTCTTTGTTGGATATGCAACCCCGCTCAAACGGATTTTCAACAAACGAACTCGCCAGGTCGAGGAGTGGGCTAATGTTGAAGTACAAAGATATACTCAGAATGTACAGGGAAGCGGTCCAGACTGGATGTTTGATTACAAGGATTTCTTTGAATCATTCAATCTAGATAGCTTGGTTGAAGAAGCTGTATTACGATTATATTACGAGGTCGAAAACGCAGTGACATCACCGTTAGTGCGTCCGATCAGTGTAAACCCCCAACCAGCTTCTAATGACACCAATGCTCCTGTAGTTGAAGAAGAGGTTTTTGTAACATCGCCAAATTTTTCAATTATAAAAACGTATATTAGTTCCATATTATGCCTAAGTTTTATTGCCCGACCACACAACTTATATATTCATATACATATATATATATAAAAATAATAATAATAATAATAATAATAATAATAAAATTAATAGTAATAATAACCAATATGTAGATGGATTTTTCTTACAAACCACCATTAATTCACATGTGCCTTGGAGCCCAGCCCAACTCCAATCCTAGCCCATCCCTGATCCGGCCCATACAACCAAGCCCAATTCCCCCTCCCTTCCCCTTGCAATTAAAAAAAAATGGTGTTTCCCTCATGTCTCGAACCGGAGACCTCCAGCAGACTCACACGCACGTCCACCACCCGGGCTACACCATTTGTTTGGTTTAATCCTAACAAGAATTATATATATACAAATTTTAAAATTCCTTTCTTCTTTTCCTTGCTGTTCGCGATCTGCAGTAGCAGATTTGGCAAGGTTACCTAATCAATTAAAGCTTATTAATCATGGTTGACCATCGTTCCGTGATTACCGGCCTGTCAATCATCTATACGCGTCCAATTACAAGCTAAATCATACCAATTTGATCAAGAACGCGTCAAACATTAAAACTCGGTCAATGATTACCATTTCGAACAACCGTATCATTTCACTATAAAATGAGGGCTTCTGCACATCCTATCATCGCCGAACACTCACCCTCTACCTCCAATTTCCATTAATTAACCTCTGATCTTGAAGCTTTTGAACGTTGTTGACTTTTGTCATTGACCGGGCTTTCACCAACGATTCAACACTGTGAGTCTAATTGTTTTTGTGGGTTTTATTAGTCGTCAATCAAACAACATAAACCCTAACATTAATCGGGTTCGAGATGTGTGGTTTGTCTGATTGCAGATTCTAGGGCTCGATTGAAATATTTGGGGAAGAACACTAGGTTTTGTTTATCTTATTTATATTTGATGAACAATAAACAAACACAACCATCAATCCAGACCAGATGGTTGTGCCCGTTGCCTTCCATCCGAGCCACCCGGGTTCGAATCCCGGCAGTGGCGGTGTTTTTTTTCCTCTTTCATTTTTTTAAGGCAATCAAACTTCCTTTAATTATATATAATACATATAACTTTATAAATTCATTTTTAAATATTAAAACTCTTTTATAAATTCTAAAAAAAAAATTATATTTATCAAATCTGTGGTAAAAGTTCAACTTACAATTTTTAGTTTTCTGAAATTTATTTATTTAATATTTATAATAATTAAATCAAGTTTATTCTATTTTATTTATAAAAATCTATAAAAATATCAAAACAATCTTATAAATTTCCACAAAAATTATCCTAAGCTTTTATAACATTAAGCTTTTCAGAAATGATTTTTATTTCAGAAAAATCATTTATTTAATATTTTTAATCAATTTTTGTTAGTTTTAATCATAATTAAATCATAATAAATTCAATTTTCATTATTTTTGCACCAAAATTTTATAGAAATTATTTCTAATTATCTGGAACAGAAATATAAATTTTAAACTTATAATTCTTTAATTTTGATATTTTTAAATATCAAAGTTAAGTTTTGGCAATTTGTAATAAATAGATTTAAAAATCTATTTTAAAGGAAATAATTTTATAAAAATTATTTTTATACTTTAAACACATTCTTGTAACCATCTTAAGTTTAAATTTCCGAAAAAAGATTTTTGGTTATTTATTTGCTAAATTTCTCTCAATTGGCGAATATTTCTAATATTAATCAAACGAGCAATTATCCCCAATTCGAAGCCCTAGAACTTATACATTTGTAGACTTGATAGACTTAGACATATTTATTACCTCATTTTAGGGTGATACTTGATACATTTGGTCAACACATTTCTCAACAGATATAACATTTTACCAAGGTGAGTTTTACATAGCCCCTTTTATTTATCACCATTTTTGGGGTGAAACATGTTATAACATTATCATTGCAATTCAATCATCAATGTGTCTATGTGTTTTCTATGTTGCATTATGTCTTGAGCATGATTAGAGTAAGCACCATTCTAGCATAATCATTAACATTGATCAGCCGGCGGTATACATTGATAGATCTATTGGACTGACAATCCCACCCGGATACGTGCCTCCTACAAAGGTAGCGTGGGTGTTTGTTATCGTATAACATATTGGACCATGAGCGTATGGTATGTATCATTTTATAATAGTCATCAGGGTTGATTATGCACTCGATTTATTTCTAGTATGTTCTCACATATGGACTAGATTGACATGACACATGAATTGCACATCATTTTTATTCAATTATCAAAAACCTATGTAATTCTCACCAACTTTTGTTGACCCAAAACATTTTCAACTTAACATGTTTCAGGTTCTATTTGCTTGAAGATTTGAATTGATGCTTGAAGATATGTGTATAGTTTTATTCAATTTGATGTACAAATTCTAGAACTATTGTATGTAATGCATTTAAATCATTTAATGGAATCTATTATTCACCATGAGCTACTGAACAATCATCATTACGTGACATCCCGATGTTTCCGCCATCGGTTGGGGTGTTACAGATTGGTATCAGAGCCATGGTTATAGGGAATTAGGTTATTAGAAAAATAATCTAGTCTATAACCATAGGATTTAACAAGTACATGCTTCCTTTACTTGCTATTCTCTATCTCCCTCCTACTTCATATCCCTACTTTCATTCCTACAAGAAGGTTGCTCTCCATCAGTGGATCTACTCTTAGACTAATAGGACAAATTCCTCAGGTTTTAACCTGAACCCCCTTGAGATCTCGTCGAAGTTCTATATTTTAATGACGAACACGTGCAATCTGGAAGGGTGAACGCCTGTATTCTGAGTCTTCTGTCTAGGCTGGCATTGCGCATATATCCCAATCAGACGAGGGACCCGGATGCCTACCTGGGAATTCTCGGGGTGAGTGTTCACTTATAGGCTAAAGCATGTCTTCATATGTTATTAGAATATGGAGTCTTTGATAAGTCAACGTTTTCGTTTATTCGTTTTAATTAATGAATAAATGATTACATTCCTTATATCACCTCATTCATTTCATGCCACATTGAACCTTCATTGTGTCCCTTACGGATCATGTCTCCACGTCGTAGCACACGCAATAACAGTGGTGAAAACCAAGAGGAAAGTAATAACAACCACAACACCAACCACAACAACAACAAAAACAACAAAGGTGTTGATGCCCAACTGACTGCAATTATTCACAACCCTGGTAATTATGCTATAAATGTGGAAACCCAAATCACTACCGTAACCGATGCCCTAAATTAAACCAAGATCAAGACCCTCAAGCTACTTAACAGCAAACTCCACCACTTGAATGATGTCTACTTTCTCTTTAATTCCATGTATTGCACTTTTGATTCAAATAATAAATTCAAGTATTATCATAACATCTGTGTGCATGCTTGTTTGAATATGAACTGATTGATATATCTATACTTACTTACTTGTACAACAAATAGTTGACTACCAAACAATCCACTTAACGATGAGAGAGGTCATCATGTCTTTCCAACAGTCGGGAGAGGCCCTACCACCTACTCAACGACTGGTGGGGATTATCAGACCTGCTCAACAATCGGTAAAGTCGTAAAAGGACACAAAACCCTAATGTAAGGTGAATTGGTAATTACGGTCCGGAACGTAATCATGAATTTACAGGTACATTAAGGTAGTGTGAAATTTTATCAAGAGTGTCGGTAGTCGACCAATTGCTAATCTAGTGTCTTCCTTTAACTTCGGGACGAAGTTCCTAAAAGTAGGGGAGACTGTAACATCGCCAAATTTTTCAATTATAAAAACGTATATTAGTTCCATATTATGCCTAAGTTTTATTGCCCGACCACACAACTTATATATTCATATACATATATATATATAAAAATAATAATAATAATAATAATAATAATAATAATAATAATAAAATTAATAGTAATAATAACCAATATGTAGATGGATTTTTCTTACAAACCACCATTAATTCACATGTGCCTTGGAGCCCAGCCCAACTCCAATCCTAGCCCATCCCTGATCCGGCCCATACAACCAAGCCCAATTCCCCCTCCCTTCCCCTTGCAATTAAAAAAAAATGGTGTTTCCCTCATGTCTCGAACCGGAGCCCTCCAGCAGACTCACACGCACGTCCACCACCCGGGCTACACCATTTGTTTGGTTTAATCCTAACAAGAATTATATATATACAAATTTTAAAATTCCTTTCTTCCTTTCCTTGCTGTTCGCGATCTGCAGTAGCAGATTTGGCAAGGTTACCTAATCAATTAAAGCTTATTAATCATGGTTGACCATCGTTCCGTGATTACCGGCCTGTCAATCATCTATACGCGTCCAATTACAAGCTAAATCATACCAATTTGATCAAGAACGCGTCAAACATTAAAACTCGGTCAATGATTACCATTTCGAACAACCGTATCATTTCACTATAAATTGAGGGCTTCTGCACATCCTATCATCGCCGAACACTCACCCTCTACCTCCAATTTCCATTAATTAACCTCTGATCTTGAAGCTTTTGAACGTTGTTGACTTTTGTCATTGACCAGGCTTTCACCAACGATTCAACACTGTGAGTCTAATTGTTTTTGTGGGTTTTATTAGTCGTCAATCAAACAACATAAACCCTAAAATTAATCGGGTTCGAGATGTGTGGTTTGTCTGATTGCAGATTCTAGGGCTCGATTGAAATATTTGGGGAAGAACACTAGGTTTTGTTTATCTTATTTATATTTGATGAACAATAAACAAACACAACCATCAATCCAGACCAGATGGTTGTGCCCGTTGCCTTCCATCCGAGCCACCCGGGTTCGAGTCCCGGCAGTGGCGGTGGTTTTTTTCCTCTTTCATTTTTTTAAGGCAATCAAACTTCCTTTAATTATATATAATACATATAACTTTATAAATTCATTTTTAAATATTAAAACTCTTTTATAAATTCTAAAAAAAAATTATATTTATCAAATCTGTGGTAAAAGTTCAACTTACAATTTTTAGTTTTCTGAAATTTATTTATTTAATATTTATAATAATTAAATCAAGTTTATTCTATTTTATTTATAAAAATCTATAAAAATATCAAAACAATCTTATAAATTTCCACAAAAATTATCCTAAGCTTTTATAACATTAAGCTTTTCAGAAATGATTTTTATTTCAGAAAAATCATTTATTTAATATTTTTAATCAATTTTTGTTAGTTTTAATCATAATTAAATCATAATAAATTCAATTTTCATTATTTTTGCACCAAAATTTTATAGAAATTATTTCTAATTATCTGGAACAGAAATATAAATTTTAAACTTATAATTCTTTAATTTTGATATTTTTAAATATCAAAGTTAAGTTTTGGCAATTTGTAATAAATAGATTTAAAAATCTATTTTAAAGGAAATAATTTTATAAAAATTATTTTTATACTTTAAACACATTCTTGTAACCATCTTAAGTTTAAATTTCCTAAAAAGATTTTTGGTTATTTATTTGCTAAATTTCTCTCAATTGGCGAATATTTCTAATATTAATCAAACGAGCAATTATCCCCAATTCGAAGCCCTAGAACTTATACATTTGTAGACTTGATAGACTTAGACATATTTATTACCTCATTTTAGGGTGATACTTGATACATTTGGTCAACACATTTCTCAACAGATATAACATTTTACAAAGGTGAGTTTTACATAGCCCCTTTTATTTATCACCATTTTTGGGGTGAAACATGTTATAACATTATCATTGCAATTCAATCATCAATGTGTCTATGTGTTTTCTATGTTGCATTATGTCTTGAGCATGATTAGAGTAAGCACCATTCTAGCATAATCATTAACATTGATCAGCCGGCGGTATACATTGATAGATCTATTGGACTGACAATCCCACCCGGATACGTGCCTCCTACAAAGGTAGCGTGGGTGTTTGTTATCGTATAACATATTGGACCATGAGCGTATGGTATGTATCATTTTATAACAGTCATCAGGGTTGATTATGCACTCGATTTATTTCTAGTATGTTCTCACATATGGACTAAATTGACATGACACATGAATTGCACATCATTTTTATTCAATTATCAAAAACCTATGTAATTCTCACCAACTTTTGTTGACCCAAAACATTTTCAACTTAACATGTTTCAGGTTCTATTTGCTTGAAGATTTGAATTGATGCTTGAAGATATGTCTATAGTTTTATTCAATTTGATGTACAAATTCTAGAACTATTGTATGTAATTCATTTAAATCATTTAATGGAATCTATTATTCACCATGAGCTACTGAACAATCATCATTACGTGACATCCCGATGTTTCCGCCATCGGTTGGGGTGTTACAGTTTTTCAGGAAGCTTCCACAACTCTTAATTCATCAGAATCTGAAGATGACGATGATGTTACAAGTGAAGCTGTTCCAGAGATTGCTACAGAGACACCACCAGTGAACCCAATTCCGCATGGTGCTTCATCATCGAACATGGGTCATGATCTGGATTCCGCAGAGAACTTAACTACTCAGACGGGAGTTCAAGTACCTAATTATCCGGAATCTCGGATACATCGGATTCACCCGCGGGTTTTACCAATTTCAATTTGCAACTATAATTATTCTTTGAGTTCCCAAATTTCTGAACAAGATTAGTAGTTATCTATCCTACGCGTTTAAGGTCCAGGCATAATTCATTAGTTCTTGTTTTCTGATGAATTTGGAAGCTTAATCTTGGGTTCTATTTCGGTTTTATTTCTACAAATTGGACTAGCTACGTTGTGAGTTTTTCTGATTATTTTTGCATGATACATTATTCATATTTATATATCAATAGCCCTCTATTTAGTTTGTTAATTATAGTCTCTAAGGGTTTCAATTGGATAATCTATGGTTTAGGGTGTTCTAGATTATTTGGGATTTTGATTTAAAAGTTTATAGAACTTTATAAATTCATAACTAACTCATTTCTTATACAAAAATTATGAAACTTGGTAGACATGATCCTGTAACTGATTAGAAGTTTCAGAAATTATTTCGGAATTTATTGAGGCTGTTTAGTATTTTTAATTATTTTTATGATGCTCTAATCATGTTTAATTCATATAAAATCGTATTAAATGTATTTTAACACAAAAATTGGTAGAAACATATTTCATTATGTTAGAATAATTTTCATGTCATTTTTCCTCTATTTTGATACGGTTATATATGTTATCTCATTTTATTTGTTAAATTAGTTTTAAAACAAATAATATTCATGTTAAATAGGTTTTTGACACGAGTTTTCATAGAAACTTTTACCTTTAAGAGTGTTTTGTATTTTATTTTGATTTTATGTGGTTTTAATCATATTTAAATCATATAAAATCAAAATTTAATTATTTTAATATGAAAATTTGTGTAATATATTTCAGCATTTTAGAATCATGTTCACATCAGTTTTCCTCTGTTTTTATAATGTGTTTATATGATATCTCATTGTTACGGAGTAAATTAACATTTAAACATATAAACTTCTTAATAAATCGATTTTAATTACAAAATTTCTATAAAATTATTTTGGGACCTTCTAGGTCAGTAGAAGCTTCCATAGAAAACCTCATTTTTAAAGCATTTTATAATTTATTTCAATATAATGACTTTTATATAAAATATTTAGTTTGTAAACTCAAGCTATTCATGTTTTTTTAACACCTCATTAATAATAAATATAATTATTTATATTTAATTTTAAAAATATAAATTATTATATTTTAAGATTATTAAATTTATTTCTTTCACTTGACTTTTATTATATAAGTTAGTTTATATTTCATAATATGAAAATAAGTTATACTCTCGATTTACCTCATGGATTCCTGTATTTTGATCCTTATAAACTATTTAATTGTTTTGGCGCATCATCCTTATACTAAACTTAAAACCCCCAAATTTAGACTAGACATCCTAGATACCTTAGATCAGGAACCCTAGACTCTTTTAAGCTTAGACACTTATGTTGGAAAAATGAAACTTTAGGTTGAGACTTTGGGATTCGCCTCACATGCATTCATAACGCTTAGAGGATAATTCAGCTTAGCGGATGTGAGTATATCTTTCCCCTTTTTCATGTTTTACTCTTTTTGGGCTATTCATGTACACTATGACTAAATGTTATTCTTTCACTAAATGCAATTCTCATGTGTGTTTGCTTTATGTTAATGTGTGTGTCTATGACTTGTCAAAATCATTAACCTTTGAGGGCCTGGCATTTCAAGTAATAGTACTATGGTATATACCCCTTGTGACTCTGTTGAGAGACCTTGGTCATTGTCTTGTGATTCATATTACTACAAAATGGTTTGATTCTTGATTCTTGATACTTGTTTCTTAGGGTTGATTTTGAACAGATATTACTTATTACATAATTGCAAATGGTACAACACATGAATTGGGAAACAATTTTATACTATATGTATTCAAAACAGGGTATGCTCACCAATACAATTTTGTATTGACCTATACTATTTTCGTGCATGTTTCAGGTTGTTTGGAGACGCTTCTTTTAAGCTTTGGATTTATATTTAAGCTTTGACTTTATTGTAATTTAGTTACACTTGACACTTTAGAATTATTGTATCCTGTAATTTTCCTTTCAATGTAATAAACTATCCAATTCAATGTATTCAAATTTACAAATTAGTACCATGAGCTATTGAGCAATCGTCACTACGTGACACCTCGATGTTTCCGCCATCGGTTGGGGTGTTACAGATTGGTATCAGAGCCATGGTTATAGGGAATTAGGTTATTAGATTGCCTTTTAGCCTAGTCTATAACTAATCTTAGATTCACGAGTCCTCTCGTGTATATTTCTCTTTATTCTTATATTTTCTTCCAAGATATTTTCGCTATGATTCTTTCTCGTTATTCTTTCAATATTTTGATTGGCGAAGAAGATGCTCGTATTTCACAAATGAAACGATATCACCAAGTTAGGAGTGACATCCATACCTTGTTGATTAGTTTCACTCATCTATATGTTATTTATCTTAGGAATATATCTATGAGATAGGAGTGACATCCACACCTCAAACAGTATTTCCTTCAAAAGGAACTTAACCACTAAGTTGGGAGTGACATCCTTAACTTAGTGATTGGTTTCATTCCACAATCGTTTTCAATTTTGAAATACATCTTTGAGTTAGGAGTGAAATCCACAACTCAAGGATCTATTTCCGCATCTCGTTTTTAATCCCGCTAAAGTTTTGGAATTTACTAGTCATGGGGCACGTGCAATCTGGAAGGGTGAGCGCCTGTATCCTGTGTTTTCTGTCTAGGCCTGGCATTTCGCATAAATCCCAATCAAACGAGGAACCCGTATGCCAAGCTGGGAATGAGCATTTACTTATAGGCTAAAGTACGCCCCCACAAGTCACTAATAATATTTCAATTACTTTAGTTAGTCAAAATTTCCTATGGAAACAATCTCAATGTTTTAAAATATTGATATTTATGTTTTGGTATCATTTGAAGGCTCAAATGGTAAATTATGAATTTTATTAAATATTGGTAATCTATTCGTATTACATACGTTGATTTTTATCATTCACGTCATTTTCAATTTTGGTCTTTTAAAACACAGTAGATTAACACATACTTCATGAAATGGTTTTATTTTACATTTTACAACCTTGTATTGCATATTTTAAAAAGGTCAAATATAAACCTGTTTTTTTCATATGACGTATCCAATATATGTTTTCGGGAGAAATTTGCAACTAATAATAAGCTTTATAACACTTTTCAAACTCGACTTCTCGTAAACACATGAACATGTGTACATACGAAATCTTTTCAAGTGAATCTGTTTTGAACTTAAACATTCTTCAGTTTCAAAAAAAAATGTTATCCTCATGTCGGTAGACTTTACGTTTGTTCTGCGCATTTTCATTTACAGTAAATTTCCTTATTCTTACACCATTCTATTTATAGTTACTCATATTATCTTAATATTCTCGCATTATTCTTTTATTAGTGGTTATTCTCACGCGTTAATCACAACTATTCTCACACTAGTTATTAGTAGTTATTATTACAACACTGGTTTTGAGCATTAATTTAACTCGTTTACTTTCAATTTGTTCAAATTGTGCAATTTACTTGATCTACATTATACTATTCTTTCAATCGAAATTTTATGTTATACTTATATACTTACTTGAACGCATATTCGGTATGCATATTTTCTTTCCTGTTTTGAGCAAAACCCTGTTATACTTTACATTATTTTGTTCATCATCGTGGTCAATGAACATACTAGTTGATAACTCATATGAGATCTAAGCCAGTGCCCACGTACGACTCGGATTAGAGTATTTCTTTAATACGAGGGGAACGGTGTAAACCTCAGAGTCTATCAATATGAGTGTTTAGAGCCAACGATGTGAACAAAAGTTACTGGTTGAGGGTGAACCCGAAAGGGAAGAACCTCTAACCAAGTCTATTACTTACATGTTACTCTCATTACGGCTAAAGGGTAAACCCGAAAGGGAAGGACCTCTAACCATGTCATTGTTTTATTGCAGTATCAATTACTTAGCATATTCTGATTGCACACATTTGTTTCTAGTATTACTTAGGATAGGGTTATAGAAAAGAATAACGCCCTAGTGTAAGGTAAATCAATGATTACGGTCCGGAACGCAATCATGGGTTTACAGGTACATAACGGTGGTGTGTAATTCTATTTAGGCTATTGGTAGACAATCAGTACGAGTCCAAAGCATCGGGAGTGTGGTGGGTCAGCTGCGGTACACCCTATATATAAGCATAAATGATACTGCGGGAACGGACTAGGAGTCTAACCAAGAACCTACCCATTACTTTATAGTTACCTCTTCATTAGATCGTTGATTATCAACTTGCACTTTTGATAAGAACGTTATTACACGAGTTTCAATTCGTCTTTCTAGAGTCATTCTCTTGACCACTCACACAGAAAACACGAACCTTGTATACTCTTACACCCTTAGTCATTTGAAACCTTGTTGTATATTTGATGAAGTTCGGACATAAACTTTTCTAAAGTAGGGGAGACTGTTATATTAGCACCTCTGCCCTCACTAGTTTGTTAGGATCTGAGTTTGATTGTTTTTATTTGTTTAAGTAAAGATGAGAAGAATGAAGTGAACTATAAATGGAAAGTGCAGTGGAATGATAAATTATAAATCAAAACAAGAGAATAATTGTTTTCAATCGAATGCTTTCATTAATTGAAAGATTATAATATTACAAGTACTCCCCCTCAGTCTGATCACTCTGTGATTATTTGTCTAAGAGAATGTTTCGAGTGATGAATAGAACAGTACAAGCACTGTTCTATTTATAGACAAATCTAAACCACTGATGATCTAAGCTGACGTCACCTAAGACAGTGACCTCTAACAGAATAACAACATAAAACATATGTTAAATATAAACTACTGTTACATTGTAAAACACTGTAAGGTAAACTGATGTTGGGGAAAACTCTGATGGTCTTGTATCATCTGTTAGAGCCTAAGTGTTGTTGGCTCTAATAGACCTTTAGTCTACAACACTTTAGTCAGCAGTTGTTCTTCATCAGACCTTTAGTCAGCAGTTGTTCTCTAGCAGTAGTTTATCCAGCAGTCCTTTGCAGTAGCAATTGTTTCCAACAGTTGTTGAGTACAGCAGATGTTAGGGTCAACAGTCTTTTGGGAGAAGTATCTTGTAAATGCTGTTTATTTCTAAGGATCAATTGAGTAGTATATTTTGGCTTTCCAATCATCTGTTCTTCTCCAGGTCAGCAGACCCAACAATCTCCCCCTAGAACAGATGATGCCAAAATTAAGCTTTATTCTTGATCTTTTATTTCCTCATTAGACTTTCTCTGATTTGACCTTTGAATTGTAACTCAAAGTTCAATGAGTAGAGGTCTTGTGCATCTCTTTCAAGCTCAAGGTTCAGCAGTGTTTGGAGGTCATCTACACACAGGCCATATGCATCATCCATGCCTAGCTTTTGAGCCTCTCCATCTGATCTGAGCAGAGTCAATTCATGGGTGTCTTTGTTGACCTTCCATTTTAGAATTTTTGAATCAGAGGATTTGCTAAGATGCACTTTTATTCTGGATGAGTTTGGTGATGGAGGTCTCCCAATGAGTTCTCTGAGTTTTTCAGAAGTGGGATCAGAGAAATAGTGTACTTGATTGTAGAGGCCCTCCTTTATAAAAGTATCAGCAAACTTCTTCTGATCTTCTTTAGACATTTCTTTCTTTCTTTTGAACTGTCTTCTTGCAGCAGCAGGTAGATCAGAAGTATCAAGTAGACTGTCTAATGTAAAAGCCTGTTGAGGTCTCTTCATCAAGGGTTCATCAGAGTAGACAGGTTTTCTGGGCAAGGTAGGGTCTTTGTTCCTGTTTTCTTCCAACTTCTTGTAAGTTTCAACCAGCCTCAGCTCTGACCATCTTGCAACATACTTCATCTCCCCATACTTTGCAGCCACAATCTCTTGTCTCATTCTTCTGAATTTTAAGGCTCTGGCTGCATCTCTGCCTTTACTGAAAGCTGTGGCAGAGACCTTAGTTGGGGGATTCTTGGTCATGTCCTCAATTCTTATGAGTTCTTCTCTGAGAGCATGAGTGGTCCAGCCTACAAACTGTTTCCTGTTTGCTTTGTAAGGCATGGTTGCCAAGATCTGTTCAAGAAGTGATTCCCTAACCTCCCTTTCCATGTCACTGCTGAGAGGCATGGTAGACATGGAGTTGCTCAGGGTCTAAGCAAAATCTTCAATCCATCTAAGTTTGCTAAGCTCTGCTGAATGGATGCCCTAAACACTCCTGTCATCTTTCCCTTTGCATTTCTCTTTGATGATTGCATCTGCCTGTTCAGCCTTGTATTTAAGATATTTGTCTATGTTTAGGGGAACAGGAAAATTTGGAAGAGATTGGAAAGATCATTCAGATGGTTGTTCAGTATTGTAGAAGGATTACATTTCCCCCTTGAGTAGATCAAGTTCAAGAGGATACTGAACAGCCAATGGTGTAATGGTTGGTGGTGGTCTATGGGATGTAAATTGTGAGGTGTGTGGTGAGAATGATGAAAGTGGAATGGCAGATATGGGTGTAGATTGTGTGGTTGAAGTAGTAGGTGGTGATGTGTGAATGTTTTCATCCTGTACCACAAAGGTAGATTTTCTCTTCCTTTTGTACAAGATTTTTGGTGATGGTGGTGTTGAAGCAGTGGTTGTGTTAACATCTGTTGGTACTTTTGTAGAACCAGCGGATGTTTGGGATTTGGGTGGTTGAATGGTTGTACGTGGTGTATTGGTGGGTGTCGTAGTAGGTTCAGTGGTTGGTTTGGTAGTTGTAGTGATAGGTTCAGATGTTGTGGTGGTATCAGTGGTTTTGGTGGCAGCAGTGGTTTTGCTAGCAGTGGTTTTAGCAACAAGTTTGGATGGTGGTTTTCTGACATGTTTGGCAGGCATTTTCTTCCTTTTAGATGAACCCACATCTTCAACTTCTTGTTGTTGTTCCTTTTTCAATTGTACCAAAAACTCTGCTTTAACTTCCAAAGTGTCAGCCCTTTTTTGCTTTTCCTAAGCAGCCTTTTCAGCCTTTCATTAGTAGAGGTATCAACTTCGTTTGCTTTGCTGGTTTTGGCAATTTCAGTAGCAGCAGAGGTTTAAACATTTGGTTGTTGTTGTTGTTGTGGTGCTGTATGGGTAGACCCTGGTTTGTTGGCAGACTTTGATTTTCCCTTTTGTGAGGTTGGACAACCAAAGGGATCTAGCTTTGGCAATCTATCTCTGCCACTCTCCCCCTTTTTGGCATCATAAGCAGTGAAGTCATCATCTCTCTATTTCTGAGAATTGTGGTAGGGGCAGAGCCAGTGGTCTTCAGCAAATGATCTTTAATGGCTTTAATGTCAGCTTGGGTATCTTTGTACCTAGCATCCACCATAGTTCTGATTTCAACCATGTATGTTTCATGTGTCTGATCTGCTAGTATTCTGTGAGCTATGATGATGGGGGAAACAGATTTCCATAGCTCACTAGCAATATCAGCTGTGGATGGTTGACTCTTGGTAAGAGTAGCCAAGGATCCCAATATTGTCTTGATATCTGATTTGATATCAGCAACAAAGGTTTCTATGGACTGTACTCTGGCCGTCAATTCTTGGTATTTTAACCCATCACCTAAATTAATAGGATCATCTGGATTCCTACCAGTGGTAGTTGTAACTGGTTCAGTCCTAGGAGGTGAGCCCAAAGGATGAGAACCAGATGCCCCTTTTTCTTGGTACTAGGGACTTCCAACTGATTTTGGGGACACTATAGTGGCCTCATAAGTTGTTGCCTTCAAGGAAGTCTTAGCTATGTAACCACTGTCCTGTTATGAGACAATGGTCTCTACATCAGTAGTGACTGCTTCACTTGAAAACTTACCTAGAGTTTCATTGAACTCTAGGGGTGTAACCTCCTCTTCTGCTTGTGGGATGGCTGATCGATTTTCCTCAGTCCCAGTCACTTGTGGAGGTATACTCTAATTGATGGGTGAAGGAGAGGAACTGGGATTGTTCTGAGTTTTATCAATAGCCTCAAACAGAGGTTGCATGGTTGGAGGGACATGTTTTGGTGAAGGTGGAGGAGTGAAAAGAGAATTAGCCCTGGGGGAGGGGCTTGTGAACATATGGTCAAGTGACTCATATGTATCATGATGTGTTTCCTATTGGCTTACAACATGATCCTTTTGTGAGGATTCATGAGGAGTTTGTTTAGGTTGATATATATCCATCTGTTGTGAGGAAGTAACAACAGTGGTTTCTTGTTGCCTTTGTGTTGCAACAGGGTTTTCCTCTGGTATCTCATCTTCCAGAGGCCCCTTTTTGGTTTTAGTGGTGGTTTTTGTGGATGGATATTTTCTTGTGGAGGTGTCTGGTGTGGGTTTCACAGCACTGGATGTAGTGCCAAGATCACCAGGAGCAGTGGGCTCAACAACAGAGGTTTGGACAATAGTTGTTGTCTTAGTCCTCTTTGTTTGTGTTTTTGAAACTTTTGACACTTTTGACACTTTATCTTGGGTGGTTGAACCCAGCATTCTTGTGAATGTTTCATCAGTTAAACTTTCCATATTAACAGACTCACCCTTTTTAAAATCTTTTTCTGGTAAAACCTTTTGTAGGATTACACTCAAAATTCTTGGGTAAAGTAGAAAAGCATTGTTTGACCCAGACTTTATGGCCTTCACATTTATACTAAGTCCATAAACAGGCCCTGGGATAAATTGAAGTCAGAGTCTGACAGCATAGCATATCCCAAGTACTGAATCCTCAATGGGATTTCATTGAAGGAAGTAGACTTAGCAGAGATACAGAGAAGGAGGGTATGAAGGAAAAATTTAATGACTGGTGGGAAAAACTTTTTAAACAGAGTTGATCCATTCATTTGTGCATCATAACCTCTTTCCTGAAACTCTGTGTGAAGCTCGGCCTTACGGAAAGAGTCGTTACCTGATAAGTCATTGAGTGAGAAGGTTGTGGATATCAGTTCAGGGGTAATGGCGACATTTGTGTCTCCAATTTTTGAGATTATGGTTGTAGGCTTTTTGTCTTGAAGAAGAAACTCAGCGTTTAACTAGAATTCTTGGAGTGTGTCGAGATATATGGGAGTATCAACGGTTAGGATTGTCAGGTATTTGGAGTTTAGGATTATGTCGATGGTGGAATGGAATGGAACGTTTTCAACTATATGCACCCGATATGGGAGATAATTGTGGGTGACTTTTGCTTGAAGATCCATTGTAATGGATTTCCGAGTGTGAAATTGAGAGGAATTTGAGTAAGGGTTTGAGGTTGAAGAAGGCGGTTTCAGTATTTTGAATACAATGAGACAGTGTAACGACTGTTGTGGTAAATCAGGGTTTTTATAGGCTCTGGTGAAACCGCTGATGTGGCCAAAACTCTGCTTTTAGGATTAGACGTGGCAAACATCTGATGGCCAAACATCTGGTGGCATACAGCTGTTGCCAAAGGTCTAATGCAAACAGCTGTTGCCTAAGGTCTGATGCAAACAGCTGTTGTCTTACCAAAGTGCTAATGCTAACATCACTTTGTTTTTTTTATTATCTGATCAGAGGTTTGAAACAGATTTTTCAACCAAACAGTGGTTGTTTTATTTGATCAGATGTTTGAAACAGAATTTTCAACTAACAGTGGATAGAGTGGATGAAACAGTGGTTGTTTTATCCTTAACAAATTTTTCAACCAATATGCTATTTTTAAGGGTGAATTTTGATTTTTCTGAAACATTTTAATGTTTTTATTTAAAACATCTTTGTTGTTTAGTCCATGTTTAGCATACAAATTCTAGAAATCAGATTTGTGAAGGTAGATGTGTCTAAAGCTTTTGTCAACACATCTGCCAACTGATCCTCTGTTGGAACACGGTGCAGAGAAATCAAACCTTTTTCATAGCTATCTCTGACAAAATGATGTCTGATGTCTATGTGCTTTGTTGTTGAGTGAGATACTGGATTTTTGATGATATTTTCAGCAGCTTGACTGTCCAACATGAGTGGAGTTCTTAGTGCAGTTATCCCAAAATCCAGCAGTTGATTTTGAAGCCACATGAGTTTGGCTGTACAGCTTGCAGCAACAATGTATTTAGCCTCAGCTGTTGAAGTTGAAACAGCTGCTTGCTTTTTGCTTTGCCATGAGACTAAGGCATTCCCTAGAAACTGGCACCCTCCTGATGTAGACTTCCTTGTGGTGTGGCAGCCAGGAAAATCACTATCTGAATAACCTGAAAGCTCAATGTTTCCATTGGTAGGATACCAGATACCAAGTGTGGGAGCACCTTTTAGGTATCTAAATATCCTTTTCACAGCAATAAGGTTTGACTTTCTGGGTGAAGCCTGGGATCTAGCACAAACACAAGTGGCAAACATAATGTCTGGCCTAGATGCAGTTAAGTACAATAAAGACCCAATCATGCATCTGTAATGTGTCTGGTCAACCAGTTCATCCTTGTCATCAATAGTGAGTAGCTTTACTATGCTCATGGGTGTACTACATGGCTTACCGTCATTCATCTCAAATCTAGTTAACAAATTTTTCACATATTTGTTTTGATGAATGAATGTGCCATTTTGCAGCTGCTTCACTTGGAGATCAAGGAAGCACTGAAGTTCACCCATAGCACTTATTTCAAACTCTGCTGTCATGAGTTCCCTAACCTCTTCACACATTTTGTTACATGTGCATCCAAAAATGATGTCATCCACATATATTTGAACAATCATTAAGTCTTTCCCTATCCATTTTAAAAATAAGGTTTTATCAATTTTACCTCTTGTGAAACCAATGGATAAGAGAAAGGTGGAAAGAGTTTCATACCAGGCCCTAGGTGCTTGCTTGAGTCCATACAGAGCTTTATTAAGCTTGTAGACATGATCAGGATGGAATGTGTCTTCAAAACCAGGTGGTTGACATACATAGACCTCCTCCTAATTTTTGCCATATAGGAACGCATATTTGATGTCCATCTGATACACCTTGATGTTGTGGTTGACAACAAAGGCTAGGAAGACTCTAATAGCTTCTAACCTAGCTACAGGAGCAAAGGTTTCATCATAGTCTATCCCTTCTTCTTGTCTAAAGCCTTGTACCACAAGTCTGGCTTTATTCTTGACAACTATACCCCTTTCGTCAGTTTTGTTTTTGAAGACCAACTTTGTGCCAATTGGACAAACATCCTTAGCCAGTGGTACAAGTTCCCATACTTGTTGTCTTTTAAACTGAAGAAGCTCTTCCAGCATGGCTTCTACCCAACTGTTGTCTTTTAGTGCCTCTTGGTACTTGACAGGTTGTGTGAGAGATAGAAAGCCTGCAAAAAGACAAATATTTGAGGATTGGCTTCTTGTGAGCACACCCTCTCTGATGTTCCCAATGATTTGATCCGGTGGATGAGCTCTAAGGTAGATTAGATCTCCCTGATATGGTATGATGGCATTTTGAGGTGAAGGACAGAGGTTTGGTGACTCTGTTGATGTAACATCTGTTTGCACTTCTGTAGTGCCAACAGATGTTTGAAATGGAGGTGGGGGAATAGGTCCAAGTGGTGTAAAACTAGACTGACTTTTGTCAACAGATGTTTGACATTTGTCAACAGATGATTGAACAGTGGATATAAATGGTGAAGCAGTGGTTTGAGGGTAAGACTGGACGACAGTGGCTGACTCAGCTGTGATAGAGTTTTGACAGGTGTTTTGAACAGCTGCTTCCTCTGATGCAGAATAGACTTTATAGTGACTTGGAATAACAACATCTGTTCTATAAACTTGTTGTGGAGATTGTGAAATACCTGCACTATTAGTTTTGACAATAATATCTTCAAATTTGAATTTATCTAAATCAAACAACTCAACAGGATTTGCTGGGATTTTTAGGGATGAAAGTTCTTTGAACTTTACATTCAGAGTTTCTTCTATTGTCTTGGTCCTTGTGTTAAACACTTTATAGGCCTTGGCAGTAGAAGAATATCCCAGAAAATATCCACTATCTACTTTGGCTGCAAATTTTGAAATGGAATCTTTAAGATTTAAAATGAAACATGGGCAGCCAAAGATTTTGAGAATGAGATTAATGGTTTGATTTTGAACAAAATTTCATAAGCAGTCTTTTGATGTCTTTGGTTGATTAAAACTCTGTTTTGAACATAGCAAGCAGTGTTTACAGCTTCTGCCCAGAAGGATAGTGGCAAACCAGAATCTGCTAGCATGGTTCTTGCAGCTTCAATGAGAGTTCTATTTTTCCTCTCAACCACCCCATTTTGCTCTAGTGTTCTTGGGATGCTGTACTGCCTCACAATCCCTTTTGACACACAGAATTCATCCAACCCCTTATTTTTAAACTCTGTTCCATTGTCACTTCTAAAGACTTTTACTGGCAAGTCATATTGTTTTTCAACTTTGGTGACGAAGTCCTTCAAGATACCTGCAGTCTCATCCTTAGAGTGTAAAAAGTAAGTCCATGTAAACCTAGAAAAATCATCAACTATGACAAGACAAAATCCCTTTCTTCTTAGACTCGTGATTTTAACTGGGCCAAACAAATCAATGTGCAACAATTGTAGACATTGACTTGTTTTGGACTCATCAATGGATTTCTAAGAGCTTTTATGTTGTTTTCCTTTTAAGCAGGAAACACAATGCTCATCACATTTGAATTCTTTTGATGGTAAACCTCTGACAAGGCTTTGTTTGGAGAGTGAGTTGATAGTTTGAAGGTTGGTGTGACCCAGTCTCCTATGCCACAGTTCTCTCTCTTTTGTGTAGGCAGCAGAAAACAGATAGACATTTGCTATAGGATTGTCCTTCAACATATCAACCACATACACATTGCCACTCCTATGAGCAACAAGTTGTGCTTTGCACTCAGCAATGATTGTATCAATCGTTTTCACCACTTCTTGCCCAATAATCTTACAAGTTTTCTTAGTGAAGAATGAGCTATACCCTTTGTCACTCATTTGTGATACACTAAGAAGATTAAATTTAAGATTATCAATAAGAATGAGCTACATCCTGTCATGTGCCTGGAGCCTCCACTATCTACATACCAAAGGCTATCTAAGCATGCAGAAGCTCCCTGCACATCTATAATTGATTAGTTTTGGTGAGTGTCCAAAGCCAAGTTGGCTTTGGATGGGTCCACAGACTTTTCAGCCTCAAGCTTAGGAAGGTGATCAGTGGTTTGAACTAGTTTTTGAATCAAGTTCAACAACTGTTCCTGACCATTTGCTAGTGCTTGGATGTTAACACTTGGTGCAACAGATGTTTGATCCCTTCCTGACAGATGATAGTATCCATAGGGATTTATGTTCACTCTTGGTTTAGAAGGCCTTTTGGGTTCTTCATAAACATGTGACAGATTATGACAAGGTGGTTGTCCATATCCCCTTGGGTACTTGTTAGTGGGTGGAGCATCTGTTACTTGAACATCCCTGGAAGCAGATGTTTCCAAGTTTTTGGTAACAGATGTTTGAACTGGAGTAAAAGTCTGTTTGGGTTTTCCTTTTGAAGTACTCACCACTTGGTTTGCAAGAGTTTTAGCCTTGTACTCTTGTATTTTGACATCAAATTTTTTGAGATACATGCACTCATTGGTTTTGTGATTCTTCTTACCACATATTGAGCATGTTGTCTTAGAATCACACACACTTGATCCTTTGTTGATATCATATGCTTTTAGAAGAAAAATGTTTTTAGTAACACGATTCTTCTTTTCACAGAAATCACAGAACAAGTTTACAGACTTTTCTTTCTTTTTCCCTTTTTCAGTCTTCTTTTCAACAGATGTTTGATCATCTGTTGGAAGATCTATTAAGGAAATGACCTTTTCCTGTGGTGCTTTCTTACCATCAGGGGTTCTGAATTCAACTGGTTTGAAGTTCTCAAGAGTACCACACTCATCAGACCAAGTAGGTTTAAATTCATATTTTTCAAGTTCAGTAAATGATGAGGAACCTTCTGGTTTTTCAAGAACAATCTTCTTGCCATTAGGTTCAGTGATTTTAATCTCTTGACCCTTCAAATTAGTTGGTACTACCTCAACAAAATTTTGATCCCTTTTGTCAGTGTTTTCAAAAGCTGGAGCAGTGGTTTCAAAACCAAAACCAAACTTCACATGACTTTTGGTTTGTTTGATGAGGAGCATCTCAAAACCTTTACATGATTCCACCCATTTCTGACATTCAACTTGGGTGGTCTCTAGCTCACTTTTGCAACTATAATATTTAGTTATCATAGTTGGGAGCTGGTCTTTGGTTATTGTTGCTTTATGTTTTAAGCTGCCTATTTAAGATTCTTTTTCAGCCAATTTTGATTTTAACTCTTTTGAAAGTTTCTCAAATTGAACTTCATCATCTAAAATTTTCTGTCTAATGTTTTCATTCACCTCTTTGATGTTAGCAAATGCTATTACACATTTGTCAGAACACAAATCTTTAAGGACTTGAAGAGATACCTTAGCAGCAGCCATCAATGCACAATCACACTTGCACTCACAATCATCAAATGCACCCCAGGGATCTGAGAGACTCACAACCTCTTCTTCAGATTTTTCACCTGCAACTACCTCATCAACAATATCATCAGTCACAACTACAGATTCAGTTACCACCTCCTCAGATTCAACTTCTTCTACCATAGCCATGAAACAAAAATTTTCTGGTTCATTTTCAGCTTTGGCAACCAGTGCAAAATTTTCATCTGTCAACTCATCTGGTAGACTGCTCCAATCAACAAAGCCTTGTGTGAAGAAACTCTGTTGACTGGTCTCTGCAGAGGCAGAGGGTGGAGCAGGAGTCATTGGCACTTGTGCTTGAGCAACAGGTGTTTGCACATAGTGAATCTGAGGAACAGTGGTTTGGACATACTGGACAGGAACAGTGTTTAAGGACTGAGCAAAATGAGCAGTGTTTTGCACATTTGGTCCAGGGGTATTATGGGAAACTTGATAAGTGTTGGTCTGTGGCCTCTGATTTGGAAACCTTCTCCCAGTTTTCTTGTAAAAATTGTTAGTTCTTACACTGAGAAGGGCCGATTGGTGCATAATGTCCATTTCTTCCAAATCATCAGGGTCAAAGTATTTTAAGTCATCATACTCAAAGGATATGTTATCAGATGCCTGGATATTACCACCACTTGCTATAAAAGCAAAGTTTGGTGAATAATAACCAGAGTTAAAACCTGAGTTAAAACCTGAAGTTATGTCAATGAAATGATCATAACTCTGATCCTTACTATTACCAGGCACCTCATCATGACCCAGAAGTGCTGTATTACCAAATACATAGTCATCAGACACTTTTCCAGAGTCCTGGAGCTTCTTTTTCTGGCTAAGCTCTCTCTCATAGGTTAATAGCTTACCATGAAGCTGGGTCAGTGATAGGTCCTTGAATCCAATTGAGTTTCTCATAACTATAGCAATAGTGTCCCATTTATCTGGTAGTGATCTTAAAAACCTATGGTTCAAAGTTGAATGAGGGTAAGTTAGACCAACCAGTTTTAGTTCACTAATGAGACAGTTAAGCCTCTCAAATTGTTGAGTTAATGACTCTCCCTTAACATGACTGAATGTTTCATATTGTTGGTTAAGTATTTCATGGTTGTTTTCAATACCTCTTCAGTCCCACCAAATTGTTCTTTCAGTGCATCCCACAACTCCTTTGCACTGTTACAGTGTAACAGCCTAGCATATATATCATTGGGTAGAGCCATTGCCACAATACTAAAGGCCTTAGCATCTAACTCAATTTTTTGGAAATCCTGGTCGGAGTAGTTTTCAAGTTTCTTAGGCTCCTGAACCTTGGGATCTTTAGTACTCGGCACCATCGGAACATGTGGTCCGAAGATAACCGACTTCCAACACCTAGTGTTCTGTTGAGCTAGAGCATGGCTCATTCGATGTTGCCAGATATTGTATTCAGATCTGACAAGCATCAGTGGCTTATTGTTCATGCCAGTGTTGTGTGGATCGTGATTGATTGAAGCCATTCTCTGATTTTTCAAAAACGAAGTCTGTTTACAAATGGTTGAATCGAAAATAAACTATTACTCTGTTTTCAATCCAACAAACAAACGATATCAATAATTGTGAGCTGATCTGTTTATATTAAATTGATTGGTTAGATCGAATTTAATTGACCAGGCTCTGATACCAAATGCTAGGATCTGAGTTTGATTGTTTTGATTTGTTTAAGTAAAGATGAGAAGAATGAAGTGAACTATAAATGGAAAGTGCATCGGAATGATAAACTATAAATCAAAACAAGAGAATAATTGTTTTCAATCAAATGCTTTCATTAATTGAAAGATTACAATATTACAAGTACTCCCCCTCAGCCTGATCACCCTGTGATTGTTTGTCTAAGAGAATGTTTCGAGTGATGAATAGAACAGTACAAGCATTGTTTTATTTTTAGACAAATCTAAACCACTGATGATCTAAGCTGACGTCACATAAGACAGTGACCTCTAACAGAATAACAACATAAAACATCTGTTAAATACAAACTACTGTTACATTGTAAAACACTGTAAGGTAAACTGCTGTTGGGGAAAACTCTGATGGTCTTGTATCATCTGTTGGAGCCTAAGTGCTGTTGGCTCCAACAGACCTTTAGTCTACAACACTTTAGTCAGCAGTTGTTCTTCATGAGACCTTTAGTCAGCAGTTGTTCTCTAGCAGTAGTTTATCTAGCAGTCCTTTGCAGCAGCAGTTGTTTCCAACAGTTGTTGAGTACAGCAGATGTTAGGGTCAACAGTCTTTTGGGAGAAGTATCTTGTAAATGTTGTTTATTTCTAAGGATCAACTGAGTAGTATATTTTGGCTTTCCAATCATCTGTTCTTCTCCAGGTCAGCAGACCCAACACAGTTACATACCTTCCCAAACCTTTTCTCATTATAGACCCTCAACTTCCTAACCTCGGGTCAAACATTAAAGATTTTGAAACCTTTGCTTTGGATATTAAACAACTACTTTAAACTTTGTCAAATCATGATTGATGCATTTCTTAAAACCTACTAGCCTTTTTACAACACCTTTTGTTTCGTAGAAACCTCCGCTTGAAAGGAATTTCGTGACGAAATTTTCTAAAGTAGGGGAGACTGTAACATTCGCAAATTTTCTAACACGTAAATTATAACCTTGGGGATCTAAATTGACAATAATCCATAATTGAAAATCGCATAAACCATATTTTTTTCATAACGTTTGGGGTAGTGTTGTAACACCCCGAAGTTTTAAATACTGATACGTTAACAATAGAATTACTAATAACATTTATTTTATTTTTTATAATAGCCATTAAAAATGTATACAAATTTTGTAGTAAATTTTTGTTTGTTCAAACTAATTATTGTGGCTTTTCAACATAATCTAAAAACAAAAATATATAATAGCATTAAACAGAGAAATTAGTATTTAATTTATTTCATATTACTATACTATTTAAATTCATATGAAGACAACATTTCATTTTGGTATTTACTACTATGTTTACTCCCCATTTGAAACCGTTAGCCCATTAACTCTCATTTGATGGAATTTATGAGTATTAATCATGTTTTAATGGATGGTTTTATATATATAGACACATATGTGCCTTATTATCATATGAAAAAAAAATAATTTGTTCACTATATTCTTGTCGCGGGTTTCACCAATTTCAATTTGCATCTATAATTCTTCTTTGAGTTCCCAAATTTCTGAACAAGATTAGTAGTTATCCTACGCGTTTAAGGTCCAAGCATAATTCATTAGTTCTTGTTTTCTGACGAATTTGGAAGCTTAATCTTGGGTTCTATTTCGGTTTTATTTCTACAAATTGGACTATCTACGTTGTGAGTTTTTCCGATTATTTTTGCATGATACATTATTCATATTTATAGATCAATAGCCCTCTATTTAGTTTGTTAATTATATTCTCTATGGGTTTCAATTGGATAATCTATGGTTTAGGGTGTTCTAGATTATTTGGGGATTCTGATTTAAAAGCTTATAAAACTTTATAAATTCATAACTAACTCATTTCTTATACAAAAATTATGAAACTTTGTAGACTTGATCCTATAACTGATTAGAAGTTTTAGAAATTATTTTGGAATTTATTGTGGCTGTTTAGTATTTTTAATTATTTTTATGATGCTCTAATCATGTATAATTCATATAAAATCGTATTAAATGTATTTTAACACAAAAATTGGTAGAAACATATTTCATTATGTTAGAATACTTTTCATGTTATTTTTCCCCTATTTTGATACGGTTATATATGTTATCTCATTTTATTTTTTAAATTAGTTTTAAAACAAATAATATTCATGTTAAATAGGTTTTTGTCACAAAAACTCTATAAAATTTATTGTGAGCCTTTTTAAGTAAGTAGATTGAGTTTTCATAGAAACTTTTACCTTTAAGAGTGTTTTGTATTTTATTTTGATTTTATGTGGTTTTAATCATATTTAAATCATATAAAATCAAATTTTAATTATTTTAATATGAAAATTTGTGTAAAAATATTTCAGCATGTTAGAATCATGTTCACATCAGTTTTCCTCTATTTTATAATGTCTTTATATGATATCTCATTTTTATGGAGTAAATTAACATTTAAACATATAAACTTCTTAATAAATAGATTTTAATTACAAAATTTCTATAAAAATTATTTTGGGACCTTCTGGTTCAGTAGATAAAGCTTCCATAGAAAACCTTATTTTTTAACCATTTTTATAATGTATTTCAATATAATGACTTTTATATAAAATATTTAGTTTGTAAACTCAACCTATTCATGATTTTTTTTAACACCTCATTAATAATCAATATAATTATTTATATTTAATTTAATGAATATAAATCACTATAGTTTAAGATTATTAAATTTATTTCTTTCACTTGACTTTTATTATATAACTTAGTTTATATTTCATAATATGAACATAAGTTATACTCTCGATTTACCTCATGGATTCCTGTATTTTGATCCTTATAAACTATTTAATTGTTTTGGCGCATCATCCTTATATTAAACTTAAAACCCCCAAATTTAGACTAGACATCCTAGATGCCTTAGATCAGGAACCCTATACTCTTTTAAGCTTAGACGCTTATGTTGGAAAAATGAAACTTTACGTTGAGACTTTGGGATTCGCCTCACATACATTCATTACGCTTAGAGGATAATTCAGCTTAGCGGATGTGAGTATATCTTTCCCCTTTTTCATGTTTTACTCTTTTGGGCCTATTCATGTACACTATGACTAAATGTTATTCTTTCACTAAATGTAATTCTCATGTGTGTTTGCTTTATGTTAATTTGTGTGTCTATGACTTATCAAAATCATTAACCTTTGAGGGCCTGGCATTTCAATGAATAGTACTATGGTATATACCCCTTGTGACTCTGTTGAGAGACCTTAGTCATTGTCTTGTGATTCATATTACTAAAAAATGGTTTGATTCTTGATTCTTGATACTTGTTTCTTAGGGTTGATTTTGAACGGATATTACTTATGCGAAACAATTTTATACTATATGTATTCAAAACAGGGTATGCTCACCAATACAATTTTGTATTGGCCTATACTATTTTCGTGCATGTTTCAGGTTGTTTTGAGACGCTTCTTTTAAGCTTTGGATTTATATTTAAGCTTTGACTTTATTGTAATTAAGTTAGACTTGACGCTTTAGAATTATTGTATCCTGTAATTTTCCTTTCAATGTAATAAACTATCCAATTCAATATATTCAAATTTACAAATTAATACCATGAGCTATTGAGCAATCGTCACTACATGACACCTCGATGTGCCATCGGTTGGGGTGTTATATATGGAATGGGACGTTTTCATCTGTTTTGACCAGATATGGGAGATAATTATGGGTGGCTTTGGCTTGAAGATGCATTGTAATGGATTTCGAGTGTGAGGATGAGAGGAATTAGAGTAAGGGTTTGAGTTTCAAGAAGGCGGTTTCAGTATTTTGAATGCAATGAGACAGTGTAACAACTGTTGTGGTAAAACAGGGTTTTTATAGGCTCTGGTGAAACCGTTGATGTGGCCAAAACTCTGCTTTTTAGAGCAGACGTGGCAAACATCTGGTGGCATACAACTATTTCTAAAGGTCTGATGCAAACAGTTGTTGTCTTACCAAAGTGTTGATGCTAACAGCACTTGGTTTATTATTATTATTATTATTATTATATATATATATATATATATATATATATATATATATATATATATAAAATGAAACAATTGTTTTATCTAATCAGAGGTTTGAAACAGTTTCAACCAAACAGTGGTTGTTTTATCCTTAATAAATTTTTCAACCAAAATGCTATTTTAAGGATGAATTTTGATTTTCTGAAACATTTTATTGTTTTTATTTAAAACATCTTTGTTGTTTAGTCCATGTTTAGCATACCAATTCTAGAAATCAGATTTGTGAAGGTAGATGTGTCTAAAGCTTTTGTCAACACATCTGCAAACTGATCCTCTGTTGGAACATGGTGCAGAGAAATAAAACCTTTTTCATAGATGTCTCTGACAAAGTGATGTCTCATGTCTATATGCTTTGTGGTTGAATGAGAGACTGGATTTTTGATGATATTTTCAGCAGCTTGACTGTCCAACATGAGTGGAGTCCTTAGTGCAGTTATCCCAAAATCCAACAGTTGATTTTGAAGCCACATGAGTTGGGTTGTACAGCTTGCAGCAGCAATGTATTCAACCTCAGCTGTTGAAGTTGAAACAGCTGCTTGCTTTTTGCTTTGCCATTAGACTAAAGCATTCCCTAGAAACTGGCACCCTCCTGATGTAGACTTCCTTGTGGTGTGGCAGCCAGCAAAGTCACTATCTGAATAACCTGAAAGCTCAATGTTTCCATTAGCAGGATACCAGATACCAAGTGTGGGAGCACCTTTTAGGTATCTGAATAACCTTTTCACAACAATAAGGTTTGACTTTCTAGGTGAAGCCTGGGATCTTGCACAAACACAAGTGGCAAACATAATGTCTGGCCTAGAAGCAGTTAAGTACAATAAAGACCCAATCATGCATCTGTAATGTGTCTGGTCAACCAGTTCATCCTTGTCATCAATAGTGAGTAGCTTTACTATGCTCATGGGTGTACTACATGGCTTTGTAACGACCCAGGTGGCGCAGCGGATTAGTATTAACAGGTTTAATTGTAATGATTACATTAAACTGAATTTCAATATCGATGAAATACATAAAATGTAACCATAGTATCCTCTTCTTATCCAGATCTTCTATTCTTCGGCTTGTTCTTTAATAATACCTGACAACATGCTTAAAGTACATTAGTATTTTCATACTAGTGAGACATGCTGATTTTAGACATACTGATAATAATAACTCGAGTTTAACGATCATACAACTCTTTCTATTTAATTCGGTCATTCTAAGGTGGGATATATTATCGATGAAGCATAATACAAATGCTTATTGTGGTTCTAAACCTCTACTTGGTTTAGATAAATATATTCCCGTGAGTATAGATCGATTGAAATGGTCCCGTAACCTCTAATTGGTCCAGGCTATACTCTATGATACCGAATGGATCCACTCTACGTAGTTTCTATTCGACCGAGTTCTATTATTTCTATTAACAACTCGATAACACTTTTATAATATAAACCATATGAAATACTTTGATAACCACTAAACAAGCATGTAATCAGCCCAAAGGCTTTTAAGGGAAAGGGTCATGTACTCACCTCTATTATATTCTCCCAGATTCTGTAGTCTATTCCTTAACGATATATTCTCCAAATATATTGTACCTATTATATTGTATAAACATTAGCGCGTGCAAGGCTTGTGCACGTGATAACGCCAGGGACAATCCTTTAATATTATATTCTTTTATATTCTTTTATATATATATATATATATATATATATATTTATCCGGTTTAATATTATCGGGTTAATATTATTGTCCCACTCGTTACACGTTTAAAATAATAATAATAATAATAATAATAATAATAATAATAACTATTAATAATAATCTAACCCTTAAACACCCGGGTATTTGACCATGCGAATGGGTTATAACCCGGTTCAGAGTCACACGTTCGGGTTTATGCTCTCTGAATAATATAAAGAGTCCATGGTCAGGTAATACTCCATCTCCAATCAATGATCTGTTCTGAGACCGTAATTACTGTTACCGGGGAAGACAAGGTGACCGGAAAAGGTAATAGTTGGGAGACGGATGGTCATGGGTTCGATAATAGGCTGGTAACTGTTACAAGTGTAAAGGGATGACCGGTGCCGGAGAAGGCAACCGGTTGGCAGGGAGATGAAGTGGTGGTTGTCGAGGTTACCCGTAACCTTTCTGTTGACTCCAAATGTATGAACGACTCAAAACCCGGAACAGAGATGACATAGTGAACCAAGGTAACCGGATTTACTAAAACCGAGAGTTATCATGGTTGTCTGTCACAACCGAAGGTTGGCCGGAGATGGAGTTCTATAACAGAGCCGGTCACTGTGACCGGTTGTTTGAGGTGGTTTATAATTATTCGATGAAATAGAGGTTAGTCGGGTGTTGGTTGTGTGATGTTGGTTATGGTGTTAAGTGCGAATACCGGTGAGCTAAACCCAACCGGAGAAGATGATGGTGGGGTGTTGGAGGTGTTGCAGGTCGTTGTCGGGGCAGAGTGCCGGAGAAGATGAATAACCGGATATGGTTGGTTGACGAAGATGATGACTGGTGTTGGGGAGACAACCGAAGATGACTAGTGGTTGTTAAGTTTTATAGTAAGTCAAATATGGTGTCCTTAAGGGATGGTCTGTTGGTTGGAGATTCGTACAGAACCAAAGGTAAAGATGGTATGTTGTTTGTAAAGGACTATTACGCTGTTTGGCATGGTTATTGGCATGGTTATCATTGAGCTGAACTTAACCGAAGGAGATAAAGCAGTGACAAAGAGGTGATGGTGTTCGACGGTTAAGGTTTACAAGGTGTGGTTTGTCGGGTACGATCAAGACCCGGTCACTCATGTTAAAGAATAACCGGAGAAGAAAGCTTATCTAGGTGGTTGTTATTATGGTGATTCTTATTGTGATGCTCGCCGGAGATTATGAACTGGCCGGAGAAGACGACCGATCGGGGAAGAGGACCGGACCTTGGTGTCTCACTTACGGTTTATGCAGAGTGCATGCCTCATGTATGCATGTCTGCGTACATTTTCAGTAGGGAAATGGGCTGGGGGTTGGGCCTGGAGAGTATTGGACCAAACATTCTTAATGGGCTAATATATTAAATGGGCCATAGGATGATGTTGGGCTTTTACAATTAGAGTCCAATTATAATAGGTTTAGACTAATATGTTTTGGGCTTATTATTATCGAGTGGGCTTAATCTATTGGGCCGATTCCATTGGGCCGGATTAGCTTAATTAATATTAGATGTTAATTAATTATAGATTATAGAATGTTTATTCTTTCGGTTGTTACATTCTCCCCAACCTATAGGAATCTTGTCCTCGAGATTCGATTCAAATTACCCTATAATGTTTAATAATTATCTTTTAGTTATTATTTCTGATAATCTTTATTTTATTTTGTAATACTTATTATTGGATTCTCCCCAACCTATAGAATTTGTCTCCCACTTATTTTTCTGATAATAAATTCTAAACCTATAAGGATAGGGTAAATGCTTAATTCTAGAGCCTCCTCTTAGCGTTACATAAATCAAACTTATTAAACCTTAAATAGCTTCTATTCTCGATGGTTTCTCGTAATATCATTTATCTTTGGCCAATCCTTTGGCCGTATCAATTATAAATTTTCTGGTGGTGTTAAGATATCGTTATATCTTAATCTTTTCCTATTTATATAATAATTGCTTGATAAATACTAAGTCTACGTGTATTGTAACTCTTATAATTATCTCTGGTTGTTCATGCTAATACACGTTATCTTGAAATATTTTACATTCTATTATAGATTGTTTTCTTAGAATTTTGTTCTATAATACATTTTAAAATATATTCTATACTTTTATTAACAAATATTCTATAGCCAAGTCGGATGGCTAAATTCTTGGAATTATTTAATCTCTTATAAAATCTAAACTTCTTTTATATGTCCTGAAAAGGAAGTACTGGAAAGTCACTTATTAGATTATTCGAGATCGATAAATATAAACAAGTATTTTCAGGAGCAACGAGCTATAAATATTTTCGATCTATAGTAAATATTCGGGTTGAGACTAAGTTTCGCAGAAGATTCAAATGAATAACCGTATAAAATAGGTCATTAAAAAGTATCATTTCTACTTGAGTGAAATATATTTAACGAGTAAATAATTCTCAAGGGAATTCATGAAACAGGATCTAGAACGAATATCAATGAAAATAATAAATCAAAGCTTATATGATGTCAAGAAAACTATTCATGCTGGAATAATTCACCAATGTCATACATATATATGTATATATATAGATACACTGGAAAGAGGTTTAATACATATTTTCAATGTATGGAAATGATCGTGATAAATCTTTCCATTGAAAATGGTCAGATTATGATCGAATCAAGCTGGCTTAATGAATAACTCTTATACTAAATATCTTGCAAATAACCCGGATGATGAAGACCAAGAACAATAATTCATGATGTTGAGAATAATCTTTCTCAGGAGACCTGTCAGGAAACATTCGAGTATATACTGGAAAGTGATCTCTATCATGTAGGATATTTATAGTATATTCGAACGATAGAGTTCTCTTATCGATGTGAAATGAATTGAATATAACCAAAGGAAGTCAATTTATTTATAAGATACTTGATAATCTAGAAATAAGTCATTCTTATATCGAATAAAATATATATATTATGTTGACCAAACTAAAAGATTTCTTGATACTATTCTTAAAGTATTAGTAACATCTGTAATGGAAAATGCAAGAATTCTTTCCAACATTGGATAATGCGTCTTTTCCTTTATAGTATTATATGTCCCTACACGGAATCCTGTGGAAGCGTCCGGATATACCTTTCATGAGGGTCTGGATCTCTTTTACCACAGGGAATGCATAGAGGACATGCAGCCATCTTTGATTCTACATACTGATTTGATTACTAGCTTTTAATCAGTTCTGTATATAGATGAATATGGTTATAAAGAGCTTCGGATTTTTGAGGTCTAGGCTGCCATGGACGTGCCTGATCTACAGAATCTCGATTTATAGATGGTGGTTTATCATTACGATATATTACACCTTCAGTATAATCAAAATTCTCTCATCACATCGTCACAAGTTTCAGATTTCGTGATTCAATGGTTGAGAATATTGAGTATGATAATCATCCACAACTTCTCCAAATTTCTTAAATATAGATATTAGTGATAGTACCATTGGTGTAATACTGTTTCTTTCTTTCTCAAAATTTTACTAGGTTCTCAAGTCTTCGAACTTGATTTCCAGTAATATTATTTGAATGATACAAAGAAAATAGATATATTCTAGGATATACACATTTTTCTTTATATTCTTAGAATAAATAACCAACTTCATGTTTGAAAACTTAATTTGTCTCGAAGAGACTCATAAATTTCCAAAAATTAACATATCGTTAGATTATCTATGGGACTAATATTCTGGTTGGAGTTTACGATTCAAGTACTAGTCTTTTTAAAGAAAGACCAAGGCATCGTGAGTTAGAGATAAATAACTAATCATTTTCAGTAGATTGTGAAATCTCACCAAAAAGATAGAAGGTAATTTGACATATGTATTATTTCATAAAATTAAGAATATAATACATTGAATAAAGAACATGATAACAATCAGGTGGGGATTGTTTATAGGATTTTGGAGTAACGATTAACAACAGTGCTGATAACCGAGGTAAAAAGTCGTTAAGATCGAGTTTCAACTTTTGATGTTAAAGTGATAAAAGTTTAACTGAACAGGTTGGAATACTTTATAAGATTTCTGACGTAGTGAATTAGTAGTACTAGGTCGTTGATAATCATAAATAAAGTTGTATAATCGATCTTTTAAACTTGGCGATAAACAAAATCGTGAATGTTTATATTATGAATAAAGTCAGGGAATAACTCGTGACAGAATCAAAAGTTATTTTAAGAGTTTTGACACTTGATCTCGGGCTAAACATGAAGAAATGTCAACCTTAGACAGAAAATTCAGGATATAGGGCTCACCTTTCCCAGATTGCACGTGTCTCGTCATACCAGTAATCCCAAAACTTGTGGAAAGGAACGTGATTGTATAGTGATATGGTTTCAGATTGGAATACTAAGAAATCTTCAGATGAGACATTACGTCCAACGAGCTGAATTTTAAACTATAGAATTTGTTTCAAATTGTATACCGATCGGTTTTCGAATTGAAATACAAGGAAGTCTTCATGTGACACTTCAAGTCTAACGAGCCGGACTTTTAAACTTTGTTTCGGATGGAATGAAAGTACCTCTTAAGGGTCTCGATTTATTATAACTTTAATATTACTTCTATTGATGTATTCAGATCGATATGATACTGATACTATTTCTTAGTAATATAATTTGGATTCTGATATTCTTTTATCGACTTATTATAAGATTTCTTGAGTTGAAAATACTTTTCTAGATTCAAGAAATGAGCTTACAAAGCAGATAGGACGACGTTTAAAAGAATTATATATATATTTCCGGATATATTTCGTGGAAATATTTGCACTGATGGTTTCAATTGATAGGTTATACTAAATGGTATATTCTTATAGAATATATTTGTGTTTACTTGGTTTTCATCAGAAGGGAATTCGTATAAGTGGCAGATAGGAAGAATTTTGTCGGAAGAATAATATCCTTTTAGCAACTTGATCACAGGAATGCTCAAGTGGAAGTACAATATTTTTATAGATTTATAACTTTTTCTTTAATACTTAGATATATTCTTCTAATTATATCTGATTTCGAATAATTTTAAACATAAATTTCTTCTGATATATTTTGAATTCTTCTAATTATCTTATCTTTCAATTAAATATAAAAGATTTGATAACTTTTCATATGATAGGATATAGAATTATATTCTTATTCTTAACACGTTGTTCCCATATTTGTCTAACCAATACGAGAGACTGAAAGAATACTTCTATAATAACGTATTTATATTTCATATAATTCTTATTTATTCATATTTCTTGTATTTATGATATTTTATAATTTTTAGTATTACCAAAGAATTTTCTAGAATTCAATCGTGCCTGTAAATTCACAATTTTCTGGCCATTAAAAATTGTCAATTTACCTCACAATATTATACTAGTAATTTCCTCGATAATTTTTCTATACTTTCTTATAATTTCTATCAACATAAATTTCTTTCTAATATACTTTTGGTTGATCTGGATCAGAAGAGGATTTCTATTAATTAAACCTGTTGCTCTGATACCACCTGTAACGACCCAGGTGGCGCAGCGGATTAGTATTAACAAGTTTAATTGTAATGATTACATTAAACTGAATCTCAATATCGATGAAATACATAAAATGTAATCATAGTATCCTCTTCTTATCCAGATCTTCTATTCTTCGGCTTGTTCTTTAATAATACCTGACAACATGCTTAAAGTACATTAGTATTTTCATACTAGTGAGACATGCTGATTTTAGACATACTGATAATAATAACTCGAGTTTAACGATCATACAACTCTTTCTATTTAATTCGGTCATTCTAAGGTGGGATATATTATCGATGAAGCATAATACAAATGCTTATTGTGGTTCTAAACCTCTACTTGGTTTAGATAAATATATTCCCGTGAGTATAGATCGATTGAAATGGTCCCGTAACCTCTAATTGGTCCAGGCTATACTCTATGATACCGAATGGATCCACTCTACGTAGTTTCTATTCGACCGAGTTCTATTATTTCTATTAACAACTCGATAACACTTTTATAATATAAACCATATGAAATACTTTGATAACGACTAAACAAGCATGTAATCAGCCCAAAGGCTGTTAAGGGAAAGGGTCATGTACTCACCTCTATTATATTATCCCAGATTCTGTAGTCTATTCCTTAACGATATATTCTCCAAATATATTGTACCTATTATATTGTATAAACATTAGCGCGTGCAAGGCTTGTGCACGTGATAACGCCGGGGACAATCCTTTAATATTATATTCTTTTATATTCTTTTATATATATATATATATATATAGTTATCCGGTTTAATATTATCGGGTTAATATTATTGTCCCACTCGTTACACGTTTATAATAATAATAATAATAATAATAATAATAATAATAATAATAATAATAATAATAATAATAATAACTATTAATAATAATCTAACTTTTAAACACCCGGGTATTTGACCATGCGAATGGGTTATAACCCGGTTCAGAGTCACACGTTCGGGTTTATGCTCTCTGAATAATATAAAGAGTCCATGGTTAGGTAATACTCCATCTCCAATCAATGATCTGTTCTGAGACCGTAATTACTGTTACCGGGGAAGAAAAGGTGACCGGAAAAGGTAATAGTTGGGAGACGGATGGTCATGGGTTCGATAATAGGCTGGTAACTGTTACAAGTGTAAAGGGATGACCGGTGCCGGAGAAGGCAACCGGTTGGCAGGGAGATGAAGTGGTGGTTGTCGAGGTTACCCGTAACCTTTCTGTTGACACCAAATGTATGAACGACTCAAAACCCGGAACAGAGATGACATAGTGAACCAAGGTAACCGGATTTACTAAAACAGAGAGTTATCATGGTTGTCTGTCACAACCGAAGGTCGACCGGAGATGGAGTTCTATAACAGAGCCGGTCACTGTGACCGGTTGTTTGAGGTGGTTTATAATTATTCGATGAAATATAGGTTAGTCGGGTGTTGGTTGTGTGATGTTGGTTATGGTGTTAAGTGCGAATACCGGTGAGCTAAACCCAACCGGAGAAGATGATGGTGGGGTGTTGGAGGTGTTGCAGGTCGTTGTCGGGGCAGAGCGCCGGAGAAGATGAATAACCGGATATGGTTGGTTGACGAAGATGATGACTGGTGTTGGGGAGACAACCGAAGATGACTAGTGGTTGTTAAGTTTTATAGTAAGTCAAATATGGTGGCCTTAAGGGATGGTCTGTTGGTTGGAAATTCGTACAGAACCAAAGGTAAAGATGGTATGTTGTTTGTAAAGGATATTACGCTGTTTGGCATGGTTATTGGCTTGGTTATCATTGAGCTGAACTTAACCGAAGGAGATAAAGCAGTGACAAAGAGGTGATGATGTTCGACGGTTAAGGTTTACAAGGTGTGGTTTGTCGGGTACGATCAAGACCCGGTCACTCATGTTAAAGAATAACCGGAGAAGAAAGCTTATCTAGGTGGTTGTTATTATGGTGATTCTTATTGTGATGCTCGCCGGAGATTATGAACTAGCCGGAGAAGACGACCGATCGGGGAAGAGGACCGGACCTTGGTGTCTCACTTACGGTTTATGCAGAGTGCATGCCTCATGTATGCATGTCTGCGTACATTTTCAGCATGGAAATGGGCTGGGGGTTGGGCCTGGAGAGTATTGGACCAAACATTCTTAATGGGCTAAGATATTAAATGGGCCATAGGATGATGTTGGGCTTTTACAATTAGAGTCCAATTATAATAGCTTTAGACTAATATGTTTTGGGCTTATTATTATCGAGTGGGCTTAATCTATTGGGCCGATTCCATTGGGCCGGATTAGCTTAATTAATAATAGATGTTATTTAATTATAGATTATAGAATGTTTATTCTTTCGGTTGTTACAGGCTTACAGTCATTCATCTCAAACCTGGTTAACAAATTTTTCACATATTTGTTTTGATGAATGAATGTGCCATTTTGTAGCTGCTTTACTTGGAGACCATGGAAGCACTGGAGTTCACCCATATCACATATTCAAACTCTGCTATCATGAGTTCCCTAAACTCTTCACACATTTTGTTACATGTGGACCCAAAAATGATGACATCCACATATATTTGAACAATCATTAAGTCTTTCCCTCTCCATTTTAAAAATAAGGTTTTATCAATTTTACCTCTTGTGAAACCAATGGATAAGAGAAAGGTGGAAAGAGTTTCAATCCAGGCCCTAGGTGCTTGTTTTAATCCATACAAAGCTTTGTTGAGCTTGTATGCATAATCAGGATGGAATGTGTCTTCAAAACCAGGTGGTTGACATACATAGACTTCCTCCTGAATTTTTCCATATAGGAATGCACATTTGATGTCCATCTGATACACCTTGATGTTGTGGTTGACAGCAAAGGCTAGGAAGAGTCTGATAGCTTCTAGGCTAGCTATAGGAGCAAAGGTTTCATCATAATCTATCCCCTCTTCTTGTCTGAAGCCTTGAACCACAAGCCTGGCTTTATTCTTGACAACTATACCCCTTTCATCAGTTTTGTTTTTGAAGACCCACTTTGTGCCAATTGGACAAACATCCTTTGGCAATGGTACAAGTTCCGATACTTGTTGTCTTTTAAACTGAAGGAGCTCTTCCTGCATGGCTTCTACCCAACTATTGTATTTTAGTGCCTCTTGGTACTTGACACGTTGTGTGAGAGATAGAAAGCCCGCAAAAAGACAGGTCTGACTCTGTTGTGGCAGAGTTTTGACAAGTGTTTTGAACAGATGCTTCCCCTGATACAGAATAGACTTTATAGTGACTTGGAATCACAACATCTGTTCTGTAGTCTTGTTGTGGAGATTGTGAAATACTTGCACTGTTAGTTTTGACAGCAATATCTTCAAATTTGAATTTATCTAAATCAAACAACTCAGCAGGATTTGCTAGGATTTTTATGGATGAATGTTCTTTGAACTTTACATTCAGAGTTTCTTCTATTGTCTTGGTCCTTGTGTTAAACACTTTGTAGAACTTGGCAGTAGAAGAATATCCCAGAAAATATCCACAATCAACTCTGGCTGCAAATTTTGAGATAGAATCTTTAAGATTTAAAATGAAACATGGGCAGCCGAAGATTTTAAAAATGAGTTTAGTGGTTTGATTTTGAACAAAATTTCATAAGCAGTCTTTTGATGTCTTGGGTTGATTAAAACTCTGTTTTGAACTTAGCAAGCAGTGTTTACACCTTCTGCCTAGAAGGACAGTGGCAAACCAGAATCTGCTAGCCTGGTTCTTGCAGCTTCAATGAGAGTTCTATTTTTCCTCTCAACCACCCCATTTTGTTCTCGTGTTCTTGGAATGTTGTACTGCCTCACAATTCCTTTTGACACACAGAAGTCATCTAACTCCTTATTTTTAAACTCTGTTGCATTATCACTTCTAAAGACTTTTACTGGCAAGTCATATTGTTTTTCAACTTTGGTGACAAAGTCCTTCAAGATACATACAGTCTCATCCTTAGAGTGTAAAAAGTAAGCCCATGTAAACCAAGAAACATCATCAACTATGACAAGACAAAATATCTTTCTTCTTAGACTCATGATTTTTGTAACATTTCGTACTAAATAGATATACGTTACAGATTAAAACGACAAGCCTTATTATTTTTGGTTATATTTTGAACCCCAATACAATGATAATTATTCACACACACAAATATATATATATATATATATATAGATTTATAATAATAATAATAATAATAATAATAATAAACATTAATGTTGGTCTAGTCCAACCATCCTTGAAACCCAACCCAACCATAACCTTAACAATTCTGAAGCCCATCAGACAGGCCCAACAGCAGGCCCAAGCCCACACCTTCCCATCCCCTTGATTCTGTTTTAAAAAAAAAAATGAAAAATTTTGCTTCTAACGGGTATCGAACCCGGGTCAGCATCTTAACACACCTACATTGTCACCAGCTGGGCTACACCACATGATGATATATTTATCAAAGCTAATAGAATTTAACCCTTCCAAAATTTGACAGTTGACTATCCAAAAGTCAACTGTCGTGCGAGTCTTCTTCCAATCAAACAATACAACGCGTTTTAGATCATAAGCTGTTTAGGAAAGTAATTATTGGCCTCTGATGCTTACTCTAAACACGCTAATCACCATTAAATGGTACCAAACTTAGACAATTAAGCGTGTATTATGAATATTAGTCAAACATTCCAATTAGTTTATAGAAGCGTTTATATTATAAATTGAGGACTTGAAGACCCCCTAAAAGGACCGATTAAGAAACCCCACTGCCAAATCCTTTGTAATCAGCTCTCTGTATCACGAAATTGAAGCTTCTAGGCTCGTTCTCTTAGCCTAATCGTGTGTCGTGTTCCGTCTCTATACATATCAATTAAAGGTATCTTTTGAACGATTTTCATGTCCTTTACATTAGCCCTATGTATGATTAGGATAACCTGCTTGTTTTGATGATCAATTGGATGAAGTTGTTTTCTAGGGTTTATACGAATTTGGGGATTTCCATAATTAATCTTTATATATTAACCTGTTCAAAATAAAACCATAACAGATCCATGGATCAGTTGGTTCTCCTTGTTGTGATTAAAAACTTGAACCGGCTGGTGTCCAGGTTCGAACCCCAGCCAACACAACCTTTTTTTTTTTAACAACCCCTTTTCTTTTATATTATTGTTATTTCTTTTAAAATGGTATTAAAATACCAAAACAACTTTATAAATCTTAAAAAAATTATTTTATGCAATTCAAATGGTTAAGTTTATTATCCAACTTTTAGTTTTCAAAAATTAATTTATTTAATATATATAATAATTAAATCAATTTTATTCCATTATAATTATAAAATTCCATTAAAATATCAAAACAATTTTATAAATTTCCACAAAAATTATTCTAAGTTTTTATAACATTAAGCTTTTCAGAAATGATTTTTATTTCTGAAAAATCATTTATTTAATATTTTTAATCAATTTTTGTTAGTTTTAATCATAATTAAATCATAATAAATCCAATTTTTAATATTTTTGCACCAAAATTTTATAGAAATTATTTCTGATTATTTGGAACAGAAATATAAATTTTAAACTTCTAATTCTTTGATTTTAATAATTTTTAAATATTAAAGTTAAGATTTTGACAATTTGTAATAAATAGATTTAATAATCTATTTTAAAGAAAATAATTTTATCAAAATTATTTTTATACTTTAAACACATTCTTGTGACCATCCTAGATTTAACATTTATAAAAAGATTTTTGGTTATTTATTTATTAAATTTCTCTCAATTGGCGAATATTTTTAATATTAAATCAAACGAGCAATTATCCCCAATTCGAAGCCCTAGAACTTATACATTTGTAGACTCTATAGACTTAGACATGTTTATTACTTCATTTTAGGGCGATACTTGATACATTTGATCAACACATTTCTCAACAGATATAACATTTTACCAAGGTGAGTTTACATAGCCCCTTTTTTCTGTTTTACATTTTGGGGTGAAACATGTTTAAACATTTTATACACTATCATTTATTCATTCTTACATTGTTGAAACTTGTGATTCAATTACACTATCATTTACTCATTCTATCACTTGACTGTAACAAAAAGACACAGTACAATCATTAACATTGATCAAGCCGCCTGTTTAGATTATAGCGCTATAGGTCTGACAAACCCATCCCACCCGCATAGACTCAGGGATGATCGATAACAGTAATAACATTTAACTAACTTGCGAGTTAGTCATCAGTCGACACAAGGTTTGGTTGTACAAAGACGCATTGCTACATGTCAGTATCATACTCTATCATCATGCAACCCTGAGTGTTGTACAAACTATTGTTATCAACTATTTCTCAAAAACCTATGTAATTCTCACCAACTTTTGTTGACCCAAACATTTTCAACTTAACATGTTTCAGGTCCTACTTGCTTGAAGAATTGCTTGAAGATACGTGCATAGTTTATTCAATTTGATGTACGAATTCTTGTAGAACAAATGTATGTAATTTATTTAAATCAATTAATGAAACCTATTATTCTCCATGAGCTACTGAACAATCATCAATACGTGGCACCCCGATGTTTCCGCCATCGGTTGGGGTGTTACAGATTGGTATCAGAGCCATGGTTATAGGGAATTAGGTTATTAGAAAAATAATCTAGTCTATAACCATAGGACTTAACAAGTACTTGCTTCCTTTACTTGCTATTCTCTATCTCCTACTTCTTATCCCTACTTTCATTCCTACAAGAAGGTTGCTCTCCATCACTGGATCTACTCTCAGACTAATAGGACAAAAATCCTCAGGTTTAACCTGAACCCCCTTGAGATCTCGTCGAAGTTCTAGATCTTAATAACGAACACGTGCAATCTGGAAGGGTGAACGCCTGTATTCCGAGTCTTCTGTCTAGGCTGGCATTGCGCATATATCCCAATCAGACGAGGGACCCGGATGCCTACCTGGGAATTCTCGGGATGAGTGTTCACTTATAGGCTAAAGCATGTCTTCATATGTTATTAGAATCTGGAATCTTTGATAAGTCAACGTTTTCGTTTATTCGTTTTATCACCTCATTCATTTCATGCCACATTGAACCTTCATTGTGTCCCTTACGGATCATGTCTCCACGTCATAGCACTCGCAATAACAGAGGTGAAAACCAAGAGGAAAGTAACAACAACCACAGCACCAACCACAACAACAACAAAAACAACAAAGGTGTTGATGCCCGACTAGCTGCGATTATCCACAACCCTGCTCAGGTTGCAAATCCTAATCGTCCTGGTAATTTCAACTATGGTCAATACTATGAATGTGGAAACTCAAATCACTACCATAACCGATGCCCTAAACTAAACCGAGATCAAGACCCTCCAGCTATTTAAATGTTTTCTACCTTTAATTCTATGTATTGACACTTTTTGGATTCAAGTAATAAATTCAAATATTATCATAACATCTGTGTGCATGCTTGCTTTAATATGAACTAATTGCTATAACTATGATCATACGTGCTTACTTGTACAACAATTAGTTGACTACCAAACAACCTACTTAACGATTGGTAGAGGTCATCATGTCTTTCCAACAGTCGGGAGAGGCCCTACCACCTGCTCAACGACTGGTGGAGACTATCAGACCTGCTCAACAATCGGAAGAGCCATAGAAGGACGCAAAACCCTAATGTAAGGTAAGTTGGTGATTACGGTCCGGAACGTAATTATGAATTTACAGGTACGTTATGGTAGTGTGAAATTTTATTAAGGTATTCGGTAGTCGACCAATTGTAAACCTAGTGTCCTCCTTTAACTTCGGGACGAAGTTCCTAAAAGTAGGGGAGACTGTAACATTTCGTACTAAATAGATATACGTTACGGATTAAAACGACAAGCCTTATTATTTTTGGTTATATTTTGAACCCCAATACAATGATAATTATTCACACACACAAATATATATATATATATATATATATATATAGATTTATAATAATAATAATAATAATAATAATAATAATAATAAACATTAATGTTGGTCTAGTCCAACCATCCTTGAAACCCAACCCAACCATAACCTTAACTATTCTGAAGCCCATCAGACAGGCCCAACAGCAGGCCCAAGCCCACACCTTCCCATCCCCTTGATTCTGTTTTAAAAAAAAAAAATGAAAAATTTTGCTTCTAACGGGTATCGAACCCGGGTCAGCATCTTAACACACCTACATTGTCACCAGCTGGGCTACACCACATGATGATATATTTATCAAAGCTAATAGAATTTAACCCTTCCAAAATTTGACAGTTGACTATCCAAAAGTCAACTGTCGTGCGAGTCTTCTTCCAATCAAACAATACAACGCGTTTTAGATCATAAGCTGTTTAGGAAAGTAATTATTGGCCTCTGATGCTTACTCTAAACACGCTAATCACCATTAAATGGTACCAAACTTAGACAATTAAGCGTGTATTATGAATATTAGTCAAACATTCCAATTAGTTTATAGAAGCGTTTATATTATAAATTGAGGACTTGAAGACCCCCTAAAAGGACCGATTAAGAAACCCCACTGCCAAATCCTTTGTAATCAGCTCTCTGTATCACGAAATTGAAGCTTCTAGGCTCGTTCTCTTAGCCTAATCGTGTGTCGTGTTCCGTCTCTATACATATCAATTAAAGGTATCTTTTGAACGATTTTCATGTCCTTTACATTAGCCCTATGTATGATTAGGATAACCTGCTTGTTTTGATGATCAATTGGATGAAGTTGTTTTCTAGGGTTTATACGAATTTGGGGATTTCCATAATTAATCTTTATATATTAACCTGTTCAAAATAAAACCATAACAGATCCATGGATCAGTTGGTTCTCCTTGTTGTGATTAAAAACTTGAACCGGCTGGTGTCCAGGTTCGAACCCCAGCCAACACAACCTTTTTTTTTTTAACAACCCCTTTTCTTTTATATTATTGTTATTTCTTTTAAAATGGTATTAAAATACCAAAACAACTTTATAAATCTTAAAAAAATTATTTTATGCAATTCAAATGGTTAAGTTTATTATCCAACTTTTAGTTTTCAAAAATTAATTTATTTAATATATATAATAATTAAATCAATTTTATTCCATTATAATTATAAAATTCCATTAAAATATGAAAACAATTTTATAAATTTCCACAAAAATTATTCTAAGTTTTTATAACATTAAGCTTTTCAGAAATGATTTTTATTTCTGAAAAATCATTTATTTAATATTTTTAATCAATTTTTGTTAGTTTTAATCATAATTAAATCATAATAAATCCAATTTTTAATATTTTTGCACCAAAATTTTATAGAAATTATTTCTGATTATTTGGAACAGAAATATAAATTTTAAACTTCTAATTCTTTGATTTTAATAATTTTTAAATATTAAAGTTAAGATTTTGACAATTTGTAATAAATAGATTTAATAATCTATTTTAAAGAAAATAATTTTATCAAAATTATTTTTATACTTTAAACACATTCTTGTGACCATCCTAGATTTAACATTTATAAAAAGATTTTTGGTTATTTATTTATTAAATTTCTCTCAATTGGCGAATATTTTTAATATTAAATCAAACGAGCAATTATCCCCAATTCGAAGCCCTAGAACTTATACATTTGTAGACTCTATAGACTTAGACATGTTTATTACTTCATTTTAGGGCGATACTTGATACATTTGATCAACACATTTCTCAACAGATATAACATTTTACCAAGGTGAGTTTACATAGCCCCTTTTTCTGTTTTACATTTTGGGGTGAAACATGTTTAAACATTTTATACACTATCATTTATTCATTCTTACATTGTTGAAACTTGTGATTCAATTACACTATCATTTACTCATTCTATCACTTGACTGTAACAAAAAGACACAGTACAATCATTAACATTGATCAAGCCGCCTGTTTAGATTATAGCGCTATAGGTCTGACAAACCCATCCCACCCGCATAGACTCAGGGATGATCGATAACAGTAATAACATTTAACTAACTTGCGAGTTAGTCATCAGTCGACACAAGGTTTGGTTGTACAAAGACGCATTGCTACATGTCAGTATCATACTCTATCATCATGCAACCCTGAGTGTTGTACAAACTATTGTTATCAACTATTTCTCAAAAACCTATGTAATTCTCACCAACTTTTGTTGACCCAAACATTTTCAACTTAACATGTTTCAGGTCCTACTTGCTTGAAGAATTGCTTGAAGATACGTGCATAGTTTATTCAATTTGATGTACGAATTCTTGTAGAACAAATGTATGTAATTTATTTAAATCAATTAATGAAACTTATTATTCTCCATGAGCTACTGAACAATCATCAATACGTGGCACCCCGATGTTTCCGCCATCAGTTGGGGTGTTACAATGCTCATCACATTTAAATTCTTTTGATGGAAGGCCTCTGACAAGGCTTTGTTTGGAGAGTGAGTTGAAAGTTTGAAGGTTGCTGTGGAGGCAGCAGAAAATAGACAGACATTTGCCATAGGATTATCCTTCAACATATCAACCACATACACATTGCCACTCCTATGAGCAACAAGTTGTGCTTTGCTCTCAGCAATGATGGTATCAATCTTTTTCACCACTTCTGGCCCAATAATCATACAAGTTTTCTTAGTGAAGAATGAGCCATAACCTTTGTCACTCATTTGTGATACACTAAGCGGATTAAATTTAAGATTATCAATAAGATTGACATTTTCAAACTTGAGTTTCCCAGCCTGAACAGTCCCTGAACCCAACACCTTACCTTTTGAATCATTACCAAAGGATATATCACCCCCTCCATGAGCTAAGAAGTCCAGAAGAAGGGCTCTACATCCTGTCATGTGCCTGGAGCCTCCACTATCTACATACCAAAGGCTATCTAATCAAGCAGAAGCTCCCTGCACATCAGTAATGGATGAGTTTTGGTGAGTGTCCAAAGCCAAGTTGGCTTTGGATGGGTTTACAGACTTTTCAGCCTCAAGCTTAGGAAGGTGATTAGTGGTTTGAACTAGTTTTTAAATCAAGTTCAACAACTGTTGCTGACCATTTGCCAGTGCTTGGATGTCAACACTTGGTGCAACAGATGTTTGATCACTTCCTGACAGATGATAGTATCCATAGGGATTTATGTTCACTCTTGGTTTAGAAGGCCTTTTGGGTTCTTCATAAACATGTGACAGATTATGACAAGGTGGTTGTCCATATCCCTTTGGGTACTTGTTAATGGGTGGAGCATCTATTACTTGAACATCCCTGGAAGCAGATGTTTCCAAGTTTTTGGTAACAGATGTTTGAACTGGAGTAAAAGGCTGTTTGGGTTTTCCTTTTGAAGTACTCACCACTTGGTTTGCAAGAGTTTTAGCCTTGTACTCTGGTATTTTGACATCAAAATTTTTGAGATACAGGCACTCTTTGGTTTTGTGATTCTTCTTACCACATATTGAGCATGTGGTCTTAGAATCACACACACTTGTTCCTTTGTTGATATCATATGCTTTTAGAAGAAAACAGTTTTTAATAACATGATTCTTCTTTTCATAGAAATCACAGAACAAGTGAACAGACTTTTCTTTCTTTTTTCCTTTTTCAATCTTCTTTTCAACAGATGTTTGATCATCTGCTGGAAGATCTATTAAGGGAATGACCTTTTCCTGTGGTGCTTTCTTACCATCAGGGGTTCTTAATTCAACTTGTTTGAAGTTCTAAAGAGTACCACACTCATTAGACCAAGTAGGTTTAAATTCATATTTTTCAAGTTCAGTAAATGATGAGGAACCTTCTGGTTTTTCAAGAACAATCTTCTGGCCATTAGGTTCAGTGATTTTAATCTCTTGACCCTTCAAATTAGTTGGTACTACCTCAACAAACTTTTGATCCCTTTTATCAGTGTTTTCAAAAGCTGGAGCAGTGGTTTCAAAACCAAAACCAAACTTCACATGACTTTTGGTTTGTTTGTTGAGGAGCTTCTCAAAACCTTTGCATGATTCCACCCATTTTTCACATTCAACTTGGGTAGCCTCAAGCTCCCTTTTACAACTATGATATTTAGTTATCATAGTTTGGAGCTGGTCCTTGGTCATAGTTGCTTAATGTTTTTAGCTGCTTATTTCAGATTCTTTTTTCAGTCAATTTTGATTTTAACTCTTTAGAAAGTTTGTCAAATTGAACTTCATCATCTAAAACATTCTTACTAAGGTTTTCAATCACCTCTTTATTGTTAGCAAATGCTATTACAAATTTGTCTGAACACAAATCTTTCAGGATTTGAGGAGATACCTTAGCAGCAGCCATCAATGCACAATCATACTTGCACTCACAATCATCAGATGCACCCCAGGGATCTGAGAGATTCACAACCTCTTCTTCAGATTTTATATATGCAATTACTTCATCAACAATATCGTCAGTCACAACATCAGATTCAGTTACCACATCCTCAGATTCAACCTCTTCAACCATAGCCATGAAACAAAAATTTTCGAGTTCATGTTCAGCTTTGGCTATAAGAGCAAAATTCTAATCTGATAGCTCTTCTGGTAGACTGCTCCAATCAACAAAGCCTTGTGTGAAGAATCTCTGTTGACTAGTCTCTGCAGGGGCAGAGGGTGGAACAGCAGTCATTGGCATTTGTGCCTGAGCAACAGGTGTTTGCACATAGTGGATCTGAGGAACAGTGGTTTGGACAAACTGGACACGAACAGTGTTTAAGGACTACGCAAAATGAGCAGTGTTTTGCACATATAGTCCAGGGGTATTATGGGAAACTTGATAAGTGTTGGTCTGTGGCCTTTGATTTGGATAGGTAATCACAGGTGTACCATGTTGACTCCTACATTCCCTAGCAAAATGACCAAGTCTATGACATTTATAACACTTGATCTTTGATTTATCCAACCCCACTTTTGACCTGCCAGTCAACCCTGGAAACCTTCTGCCAGTTTTCTTGTAAAAATTGTTAGTTCTTACACTGAGCAGAGCCAATTGGTTCATAATGTCCATTTCTTCCAAATCATCAGGGTCAAAGTATTTTAAGTCATCATACTCAAAGGATATGTTGTTAGATGTTTGGATATCACCACCACTTGCTATGAAAGCATAGTTTGGTGAAAAAGAATCAGAGTTAAAACCTAAGTTAAAACCTGAAGTTATGTTAATGAAATGATCATAACTCTGATCCTTATTATTACCAGGCACCTCATCATGACCCAAAAGTGCTGTATTAACAAAAACATAATCATCAGACACTTTTCTAGAGTCCTGGAGCTTATTTTTCTGGTTAAGCTCTCTCTCATAGGTCAAGAGCTTACCATGAAGCTGGGTCAGTGATAGGTCCTTAAATCCAATTGAGTTTCTCATAACTATAGCAATAGTGTCCCATTTATCTGGTAGAGATCATAAAAACCTATAGTTCAAAGTTGAATATGGGTAAGTTAGACCAACCAGTTTTAGTTCACTAATGAGACAGTTAAAACTCTCAAATTGTTGAGTTAATGACTCTCCCTTTACATGACTGAATGTTTCATATTGTTGGTTAAGTATTTCACGGTTGTTTTCAATAACCTCTTTAGTCCCACCAAATTGTTCTTTCAGTGCATCCCACAACTCATTTGCACTGTTACAATGTAACAGCCCAGCATATATATCATTGGGTAGAGCCATGGCCACAATACTGAAGGCCTTGGCATCTAACTCAATTTTCTGAAAATCCTGGTCGGAGTAGTTTTCAAGTTTCTTAGGCTCTTGAACCTTGGGATCTTCAGTACTCGGCACCATCGAAACATGTTGTCTGAAGATAACCGACTTCCAACACCCGGTGTTCTGTTAAGCTAGAACATGGCTCATCCGACGTTGCCAGATATTGTATTCAGATCTGACAAGCATCGGTGGCTTGTTGTTCGTGCCAGTGTTGTGTGGATTGTGATTGATTGAAGCCATTCTCTGATTGTTTCACAAACAAAGTCTGTTTAAAAACGGTTGAAATGGAAATAAACTATTAATCTGTTTTCAATCCGACAAACAAACGATATCAATAATTGTGAGCTGATCTGTTTATATTAAATTGATTGGTTTGATCGAATTTAATTGACCAAGCTCTGATACCAATTGTTAGGATCTGAGGTTGATTGTTTTGATTGTTTAAGTACTAAGAACAACGAATGAAATGAATTATAATTGGAAAGTGCAGCGGAATGATAAACTATTAATTAAAACAAGAGAATAAATGTTTTTCAATCGAAAGCATTCATAAACTTAAATGATTACAATCAATTGTACAAGTACTCCCCCTCAGCCTGATCACTCAGTGATTGTTTGTCAAAGAGAATGTTGTGAGTGACTAATAGAACAGTACAAGCACTATTCTATTTATAGACAAATCTAAACCTCTGATGACCTAGGCTGACTTTACCTAAGACAGTGACCTCTAACAGGATAACAAACATAAAACATCTGTTGATTACAAACTACTGTTACATAAGAAAACTCTGATGGTCTTGAATCATCTGTTGGAGCCTAAGTGTTGTTGGCTCCAACAGACCTTTAGTCTTCAGTACTTTGCTCAGCAGTTGTTCTTCATCAGTCCTTTGGTTAGCAGTTATTCTCTAGCAGTTGTTATCAATCAGACCTTTGTAGCAGCAGTTGTCACAGCAGGTTTTAGGATACAGCAGATGTTAGGGTCAACAGTCTTTTGGGAGAAGTAACTAGCAAATGCTGTTATTGCTAAGGATCAATTGAGTAGTATGTTTTGGCTTTCCAATCATCTGTTCTTCTCCAGGTCAGCAGACCCAACATCAAGAAACTCAGACAAAGCATTATGCCTATTGTCAAGGTACGATGGAATTCCCGTCTAGGACCGGAATATACGTGGGAGCGTAGAGATCAGATGCGGCTCAAATATCCACACCTCTTTACTGAACCCGAAACTGTACATAGATCAAATGCGAAACATAAAGCAGCTCTTTTAAAGTGAATTTCGGGGTGAAATTCCTTTCAACTTGGGGATGATGTGACATCCAGGAACCAAGCAAACATTTTTCTAGCAGACTTTATGGTTTACATGATGAATTTCGGGACGAAATTCTTTTCAACTTGGGGATGATGTGACACCTCGCATTTTCAGGTTAACACTTTTACTGAACTCTAGTTAACTTACATATTCATACGTGGTTAAATACTTAACTTGGGTTAGTTAAGGAGGCCTAACATATGTTTGATGATATTAACATATGTTATAATTAAAAAAAATCCTTGTTTTGACACACACACGAGTCCTGTATCCCGAACGTTGGTGATTTGTCTGGCATATATAATAATGTGTACAATTGAATTATGATGAACGTGAAGTTACATGTTTATGTGGATTACATGTTTATGTGAATTACCGCTTGACTAGAAGTTAATATCTAAACCATGCAAATTACGTGCACCTTATGATTAATATGTTATGAGATGATAAAAACAATGGTTTTTATGCAAGATAGGGTGGTTAATATTATTGGGTCCAGTATTGGGCTAAAACATGATTAACGGGTCCGATTAGTGGACTAAAAGGGCCTTAAAACCTAATTGCTTGGGCAACAAGCCAAGATTTCTTATAATTAGGAAACAAAAAAAAATTAAAACCCTAACCCCCTAACCTCTTGTGCGCCGCAAACAACCTTCCCCCCCACCCCCTCTCTCTCTCTCTCTCTCAATCTTCAACAAACATCAATCTTAATCATTTCTTCAAGCTAGTTGGGTGTAGTCTCTAGGCTTTGAGGACTCTTGCATTGAAAGGTATAATCTTTACATGTTTTACGATGATTAATAATGCTTGAAAAGTTTAAAAATCATAGAGCATGCATATATATAAAAATCGCATAACATGTGTAAGTAGGAGTTCTTGAATGTTCGTTGTGATTTGATGATGATGATTGTTGTTAGTAATCATAATTAGGGTTTTTGTAGGATAATATATGTGTTTGATCATGATAATATGGGCTAATCATGTGTTAGAGATTTTATGCATGATTAGGGTTTGTGAATAACTTGGGATGCAAGTTTCAGTTTCTGGCAGATTCATTAGGGTGTTTTGTAGGGTCTGTATTGCAATGTTAAATTGATTGTTTTGATGATTTCTTTCCCTGGTTGTATTGTACATGATCTTAGCTTTTCATAATGGGCAAAACCATCAGATTTTGACATCGTTTGAGTGGTTTTTGGAATTTTATTTGATTAAAGGTCATATCAGATTTTCGGAGTTATAAATTGGGTCAACTTTAAACGGTCATAACTAGAGTTTTAAAAAGAGTTAAGTTATGAAATTTGGACTGTAGGTCAACATTGGAATACACAATTTTTGGGAATTTTTCTACTAAACTGACTTGTTGTGGAATTTTCTGGAGATAGCTGGGTTGTACGAATTTTAATAATTTTTGTGTTTCGTTTTGAGACAAAACAAACATATGTGTTATCAAATGAATCCCAATGAATAGTCAGTAAAACTTTGGGAGTTTTATTCGTTCGTTAAGTATTTTAAATAATTCATTTTTCACAGCGCACAATCTGCCCTAAAAACGCAGATTGTGTAAGGGATGTTTACGTGCCTATTTGGAGTCTTATATGGTATGTATTTGACATGAACTTATATGGATACTTATATGAGATGTGTATGAGGTATAAAACTGATAATAATCAATATGATCACCAACGGGATACGTAGGACTTACTTGTGCATGTAGAGTCATTAGGTGTCACTACATGGCTTGAACATTGAAAGTCTTGGACAAACGAGTTGTATGGTGTGTTGGTTATGCACATATACTCACCTAGTGACATTTGTAATAGGGAGTCGGTAGCTTGTTACTATTTGAGGAATTTGAATTATTCACATGCAACCTAAGGTGAGTTTCACTACTTTTTCTCAAAAGCATGCGTCTCGGGTTTGAGATAACTTACAAAATGTTTTCTAGTCCAGTTTGGGACTACTTTTACATCTCGGGTTTTGAGATGCTTTGACTCCTTGTGTGGGTCGGGTTTTGAGTCCTTGTGTGGGTCGGGTTTACGATTCCTTGTGTGGATCGCGCTTTGATCAGTATAAAACTTATTGGTCCTTTGTGAACTAAACACTCTATCACTTGAAAAGTCCTTACATATTATTGGGTTAATCGCTGGAGGCGAACGGGGTATTAGTTGATAGCGCTATTAGGTTGTGTAGCAACCTCATGTTTGCGATGCTGGGAGCATGGACATGAACTTCTGACCACATTTGTTGGCTAGTGTTGATAGACACTAGTTACTAAGGCAAATTATTACATTACTAAAGGTGTCCTAATAATACTGTTTAGTTGCAATGAGTGGGTTAGCTACCCCTGACATGATTAAACTGATAACACTTGAACATTTTGGTTTGGAGGACCTACGCTTTTACTTGGTTACGTGGTTTGGGAAACCAGCGCATTTACTTACTCACCTTCTTTACTTAGTGAACTCACCAACATTGTTTGTTGACCCACGATATACATGCTTTTGCAGGTAGTTAGCTTCCGGTGCCACGATTAGAACGCACTGCACACTTCACTGCATTTTGGGTCTTGGGAATACACCTAAATTACATATTATTCTTTTACATTATCCTTCATATGGTTTTAATTTGGGCGCGTTGTTTTGCGCATGGTTTTAAAAGGTTTAAATTTGGTTTACGCTTCCGCAGCTTAACTAAACTTGGTTTTTTAAAACGAACTAAATGGTTTGGGCATTTAGAATTTGTTCATATGACTTATGGCTATGGGATCCTGGTATGTCATGCGCCTCGCGGTATAAACTCCGCAGTGGAAATTTGATGGTGTGACAACCTAAGACAGTGACATCTAACAGATATATTACACAATAAAACAACTGATGAATACAGACACTGTTACATTGGTAAACTCTGGTGACTAAACAACTGATGGGTAAAACTCTGATGCTTGTATCCACTGTTGGAGCCTAAGTGTTGTTGGCTCCAACAGTCCTTGTCTTCAACAGTCTTTTAGCTCAACAGTTGTTTCTTCAATCAGCTCTTTGCGATCAACACTTGTACTCTAGCAGTTGTTAGGGGAACAACGGTCTTTTGGGTGAAGTAACTTAAAAACACTGATTTATTATGGATCATATATAAAGTATGTTTTGGCTTTTCAGATCATCTATTCTTCTCCTGGTCAGCAGACCCAACAGAATGGACCAATAATATTCCTCCCGAACTTATTCAGAGACTGTATGCTGATGATTCTTCACAATCAAAGGTTCATGTCACTGAATTTGTGAAACCAAAAGAGAAGGCTAACGGATTTTATGAACCGGCTTACTCAATGGAGGCAGCTCCAGAGAGTTTAAGGCGTAAGTGTGTTGATGACCAACATACGGTTAAATCTTTCGCTAAGTCCAACTCTAAGAATGTATTTGAGGAGTATCGTGCATGTTTTAAATGTGGGGAGAGAGGGCATTTACTTGCCCACTACCAATATGTAAGACATAAGAGGCACGAAGTTGAAAGAAAGCAAAATTTTAGGAATTCAGTGGAAGATCATAGACAAGCGTTTTCACAAAAACCGTCTTTCCCTCAAAGACAACAGTCTTTTAATCAAAATCATTTTTTTTATCAAAAGAGGGAAAACCACCTAGTTGTCTATGATAACAGAAACCAACTTGCAATGGAGAAGAAGCTGAAGAAACCTATGGTGAACTCAGCCAATGCCAAGCAAAAGGTTTTTCTAAAACCTATTGTGAAATCATCGGTTGGACCTGTATCTGTTAAATCAGATAAGGTGGACAAGAAAGTTTCTTTTTCAAATGACACAAAGAAACCTATTAAGGTTAAACAACCTCAAATAAGGATTCTTAAATGTTCCTAACAGACTTGGACACCAAAGGGTTCTCCAGGTGCTTCTACATCATCTGCTAAAGTTGAGAATAAGTGTGAGATAGTTGTGAACAACCAGAAAATGTTTGATTCAAACTTTAAAGTTTGTAATAACGAATCTTTGAAAACTAACATTCAAAGACCCAAGACCAAACAGGCTTGGGTCCGTGTTAAAAACTATCTTCGTTTTGATTTGTGCATGGAGCTCCAGCTGGCCCTGTTAGCAGTCTTTGGATTGTCGACAGTGGGGTTTCTGGGCACAGGACCGGTGATTTGATGCTACTTTTTGACATCAAGAACATAAATGGAGGTTATGTAGCGTTCGCTGGGAACAAGGGAGGATATATAACGATGGAGGTGAGTGTTAGTAATGGGATTGTGAGTTTCGAACGGATATCATATGTGAAACAAATTGACTATAATTTGCTGAGTGTGAGCCACATATGTGATAAGAAGTTTTATGTTCACTTTGATGACAAATCTTGCTACATTGTGAAACCCGGTTTTGCGATTCCGAAAGAATGGATCATGTTGAAACCTCCAAGAGTGAACAATTTGTACATTAATTACATGAGCCAGGTAACCATGAAACACGGTCAAGTCACGTGCTTTTTATCCAAGGCTACTGAAAAAGAATCTATCATGTGGACAGAAGGATGGGGCATATTCACCTAAGAAAGATGAATCATTTGGTGAAGAACAAATTTGTTGAAGGTGTGAATGTGAAGCATTTTCATCTTAATGACAAATGAGTAAGTTGCAAAAAGGGGAAACAGCACAAACAGTCCCACAAACCCAAGAAAGTAAACTTAGTTGAACTTCCACTTGAACGTTTGCATATGGATCTTTTCGGACCTGTTAAACGAAAGAGTACCAATGGTGAACTTTACTTTCTTGTGGTTACCGATGACTTTTCTAGATTCTCGTGGGTAATGTGTATGCAGCACAAGAGTGGAACTTTTGATAATCTGAACGTTCTGTTTACCCGGTTGGAGAATATATATGGATTGAAAATCAAAAGAATTCGTAGTGACAACGGGACGGAGTTTAAGAATTCCCAAATGGATGCATTGTGTGAATCAAAGTGTATTCATCATGAGTACAGTGCACCATATACTACACAACAAAACGGTGTTGCAGAGAGAAAGAACAGGACTCTAATTGAAGCGGCACGAACCATGCTTGCATATTCTAACCTTCCATTTATGTTTTGGAATGAAGCCATTCATGCAGCATGTTACACTCTGAATCGGGTGTTGACAGTGAAGAAGTTTGGCAAAACTTCTTATGAACTGCTTAACAAACGAAAGCCGAACTTGGAGTTTCTAAACCTTTCGGGGCGCCATGCACTATGTTGAATCCTAATGAGAAATTTGGACCTAAAGCTGAAGAAGGTTACTTTGATGGATACGCGACACCACTAAAACGTGTATTTAACAAAAGAACTAAACAGGTTGAAGAGTGGGCGAATGTTGAAGTTCAGCGTTACACTTAGAATGTTCAAGGAAGTGGGCCCGATTGGATGTTTGACTATAAGGAATTATTTGAGTCCTTCAATCTAGAAAGTATGGTTGTAGAAGCTGTTTTACGATTATATTACGAGTGTGAAAATGCAGTAACTTCACCGTTAGTGCGTCCGATCACCGTAACTCCTCCAGCAGTAGTTTCTAATGATATCAATGCTCCTGTCAATGAAGAAGAGATTTTCCAAGAAGCTTGTTTAACTCTTGATTCATCTGAGTCGGAAGAAAATGATGATGATTTCAGTGAAGCTATTTTAGATCATGCTACAGTAACACCACCAGTGAAACCCAATCCAGATATTGCATCCTCATCTAATACGAGTAATGATCTGGAGACAACAGAGAATCTCAATGTTCAAGCGGTTATTCCTATTCCTGATCATCCAGAATCTCGGATTCATCAGATTCACCTGCTCGAACATGTTATTGGTGATCCAGCTAGCAGCGTTATGACAAGAGGTCAACTCAGAAGTGCAACTTCACATGAAAACTAATGCGTTTGGTTTTAGTATTAAAAAGATGTCATTTTCCCCGGTGCCAAAGACTTTGATTTAACAAACCCAAAATAGTGGTTTGGGGGAAAAGACTGATTTTACTAAATCCTAATAAACAAAGTTTTAAATTTATAAAGTAAACAATATTTACTTAGGAAACTAAAACCAACACATAGGCAGAGAACCTGACGTGCATAGTATAGTTTCGGTGGTAAGTATTGAGTATCGTATTCCAAGGTTCACACTTTCCCCTACTCAACCATTCACGTATAGCGAGCTCCTCGAACCTTGGTCAAGTCTTCGGGTCTTCTAACTTATCATCTTCTTAAATTGGAGGCTTCACTCCCAACCATGGACACCGTACACCTCACCTTAGTTCTTGCGTTCCGTACCAAAGGGTCTCTTTATCCTGGAAACCATGTATCCCCATTGGTTAAACGATCAAAGCTGAAAGATCTCGCTTATGGTTGTCATAGGAAGGCGGTCTCTCCATTGGTTAACGGCGTTGTACTAACGAGAACCAGATAAAGAACCTTTATTTTATTTATCTTAGTAACGCTTTACAGGCCTGTTAAATATAAAGTTGGTTTTTAAATAAATGATGACTTAATTACCCAACCATAACCTCCCGAGCTGAATGAAGTCCTTGACAAAGGCGACCCCTAACCCTATAGGCGTATGATACAAAAGATCATTGGTGCACCCATAGGTGAACCATCCTTAGCCAAGAAAACCAATCAACCATCTGGTATGAACCAGAAATGTGTCACTCAGATCTGGTCCACTTCAGAAGCGATTGCTTAGAATCCGGTTAGGATATCAGAAGCCCAAAGGATCTGTCTCACTACCGGTTTCCTCACCTTGGATCTAGCTCGGGACTACCAGAAGCTGATTATACCATTAATTAATTAAATTAAGGTTGCTATTTAAGTTAATCATCATTCAAATCTGTCACAAAGATAAACAAATAAAGATTAGAAGAATATAACACAACAAGTAACCAAAAATAAACTACTATTAATAATAGTAAAAGTCTACGAATCGAAGCGGGTTCACAAATACAAGAAAGATACAACCATAGAATGATCAACACAAGGATCATGTCTGCTCATAGACAAGCTCTCCATCTTCCAAGTGATATGTATTCTCTCATGATCCTCACGACCCTCGATGTTTATTGCATACTACTCTACGATCCTCTTCTTGGCCAAGCTAATCAAGGTAGGTCGAAGCCTAACCATTGAGGGATGTTAGGAGGACTAGAAGGCCTCCCAAGGGACTCCAAGATCTTTGGAAGAAGCTTGGTAGTCGGCCCAAGAAAGCTCAAGAAAGGATGAACAAATGGTGGGGGTTGGCTTGCTATTTATAGATATCTAGTGGCAGCACTGCTGTGCCAACATGTGTCAAGGGTGTGCTCACTGTCTCACGTACGTTCTGTTGCTGCATGGCAGACTCTGTCTGTACCTTTGGTCCTCTGCACGGCCGTGCACCTTATGATGGCACGGGCGTGCACTAGCTGCTGGTCTTGATTTCTTGCTCTCCAAGTTTGCTTCGTTATTCTCTCGCGTGCAGGACCCTCTTGCAGGTGTGCGTGGGCGTGCTTGGTCACTCTAGGGCTGATTTTAGGGTTGTTTAAGTCCCGGGATTGTCTTCAAAACATACAGTGAACCGGCTGATAGTCTCGTATCTTCAGAAATCTCCTGTTTTTGTCTGGAAATCCTTCATTTTCGTTTTAGAGCTCCATTTTCTTGCAAAATACAAATAGGAACGATTTAAGTATCAAATATTAACAATGTTACCCAAATTGTATCCTATTATGAGACTGTTTATGCCCATTTTATATGATAACTTTTTAAGTTATCAACAACATTGGAGCTTTTGCCCTATATGCAAAAATACAGAAATCTGGTTGTCAAAATGAGAGGCTTTTGCTTGTTATGTTTCGCAGGTTGAGCCACGGACATACAAGGATGCTTTACAAGATGATTCATGGGTAGAAGCTATGCAGCAAGAACTACTTCAGTTTTAGAAACTCGGAGTCTGGACGCTGACAGATTTACAACCAGGGCGAAAGAAAATTGGCACTAAGTGGGTATTCAATTGCAAGAAGGATGATCGAGGCGTTATTATTAGAAACAAAGCTCGATTGGTCGTACAAGGTTTTCGTCAAACAAAAGGGATTGATTACAACGAAGTCTATGCACCGGTTGCGCGCATCAAAGCAATCCAAATGTTTCTTACGTATGCATCTTACAAGAGATTCAAGGTGTATCAGATGGATGTAAAAAGTGCTTAATAGTATGGTGTGGTCAAGGAAGAAGTATATGTTGGGCAACCACCAGGCTTGAGGATCCTATCCACCGGGATAAGGTCTACAAGCTAAATAAAGCTTTGTATGGTTTGCACCAAGCTCCAAGACAATGGTATAAGGAGCTTAGCACATATCTTCTTTCCAAGGGATTCAAATGAGGTTTGGTAGACTGTACCCTGATCACAAAAGGAGCAGAGGGTGACTTGCTTCTTGTTCAGATATATGTTGATGACATTATATTTGGTTCTACTAATGAACTTTTATCTAGAGAATTTGAACGAGTCATGCAGGAAAAGTTCAAGATGAGCGCTATGGGAGAAATGCAATTCTTTTTAGGCTTGCAGGTGGATCAATTGCCAACGGGCATCTTTATTCACCAGACGAAATATGTTTCTGAAGTCTTGAGCCGATTCCAGATGGATGATTCAAAGCATATGGATATTCCCATTCCAACCAATCTCGGGATTGGAGTTGATGCTAAGGGTGAGCTCATCGAAACCTTTACATATAGAGCAATCGTCGGATATTTAATATATTTGACTGCATCTCGGCCAAATATAATGTTAGCAACATGTCTCTGTGCTAGATTTCAATCGAAGCCGAAACAAAATCATCTTGCAGCTGTCAAACGAATCCTAAGATATCTGAAGGGTTGTCCCTCGCGTGGACTATGGTACCCCTAATGATGATAATTTTGTCTTTATTGCTTTTAGTGATGCAGAATTTGGCGGATGTGATATTGACGCTAAATCCACAACGGCTGGATGTTAATTTTTGGGGAGCAGGCTCGTGACCTGGCAGTGCAAAAAGCAGAAAGTAGTTGCATTATCTACATGTGAAGCTGAATACGTAGCAGCCTCGAGTTGCTGCTCACAGGTTTTGTGGATACAACAGCAGATGCGCGACTACGGTTTGCAATTTCTTAAAACCCCCATTCATTGCGATAATGAAGCAGCCATCGAACTCATTAAAGACACTGTCAATCATTCCAAAGCTAAGCATATCCGAATTAAGTATCACTTTATTCGTGACTTCTATGCAAAAGGATTGATTGACATGGTCAAAATCCACACTAAGTATCAGAGGGCTGATCTTTTTACCAAAGCTTTTGACAAATCACGTTTTGAATTTTTTTTAAAAGTTAATGGTATTAAAGAAAAACAAGACTGATCGTCACCTCGGTTTATTATTTTATTTTAGTTTGTTTTCAGAAAAATTAAAAATCCAAAAATATGTTTTTAAGTTTAGGTGGAGCATTTTATACAAAAAAACCAAAAACATTAAAAAAAATTTCAAAAACCCATAAAAATCAGAAAACTCAAAATTATTATTCCTAGAGAAAAAGGGGAGATGATAATACATCAGTGAGGATCTATCGCATGCTAAAGATTTGAAAAGTCAGATACTTGATCAGTGTTGACTTTGTGTGATGTGCTGATAGGCTTCGTAGGCTTATTAATGCATGCCTGATATATACATCTCAAACTATTTACTGTGTGGATGAACACCTCATGGGCATATGTTTTTGGTACTGTAATTTCGTATGATAGAGTATTGTACAAAATCGGAGGTTTCGGGCCGTTATGTTATTTGTTATATGGGGATAGCCTATCTGATTTTTTTGTCGTATTGATTTACGGACCTAGATCAGGCAGGGTATCTTAATAAAAGAGCTTTAATGCCAAAACCCAAAGTTACCGAATTGAGGAACTTTAAATGTGTGATGATAATCAAAGATTATCTAATGCATCGTATCTAATCACTGATGAAATTCATGATTGATATAAGACCTCAACCTGGTAGAGTGCACATGTTACTCTGTAGCATTGATTTGCTGACCTGTACATCTCTGTGCCTCATACCTTGTAACTACGGATAACAATAGCGTAATCACGCGTTACAATGAATCTTTGTGTAATATTTCTTGATACGGGAGTATGTCGTGTGTGTGGGAATCACAGGTGAATCATATTATACTATACATATCGGTATCAGTTTAAAGCATTGCATAACAGTCTGCATGTGAGCTTATGTGGATAACAATATCAGTAATTGCCAAAGCTACATTGTTAGTACAGTTTCGAAATGCAACAGAACAACGGTGTGATGTGATCTCTCATAAACTGATATGATCCTCTTACCGGAAAATCACAAAAAGTTTACTGCTTTTTGTTGCTTTAGTTCATATATACAAAAACTCAAAAAGATTTTTGGTGTGTTTTAACATAACTTTCAGAAAATCCAAAAGATGTTACATTTCTGCGTTATTTTTGATAACCAATGGTGATTGATGATCATTTTCTGAAGTTTGACATACCAACTTGAGTTTTGTATCATTCAAATGTGAAATGATGAATGTTTGAAAGTTTACATGGTTTAAAATGACAAAACGGGATTCGAATTTGATAATCGGTAAAAATTTCATTTTTCCAAAATTCTTATTTGACTTTTCGATAGGTCGAATGGAGTTTTGTTTCTTTGATTCGAACCTTAAAATGAGGTCGAATGGGAGTGTTTGATTGATTATTTTTCATTCGAGCCTTTTCTTTTCATTCGAGCTTTTAACTAGGGTCGAATGAACAACAGAATTTCCCATTCGAACCTATGAAGGGGTCGAACGAAGACATCTATATATATATATATATATATATATATATATATCCTTAGCTCATTCGAACCCTGATTAAAATTTTTTCAAATTCTGATCTTAACCCAACCTTGTTGCTCGTTTATTTTAGACATTGGATTATTGTTCTTGCTTACTTTGTGATCATTTCCATATAAGATTTGCAGGTATTCATCCATTAAACAACTCAAAATCATTGATTCTTCTTCTCGAACCCTAGCACATCAATTTGACATTATTAACAGTTTTAGAATATCAATTGAAATTGATAAACACTTATCGATGGTTTTAGGGGGAGAAAATTCAAAAATCCAGAGTTCAATCATGATATTAAACAGAATTGATTTTTAAACCCTAGATTTTTTTGTAAAAACCATCAATAACTGTTTAATAGGAATAATTGATGATGGATAAGTGTTAGTCGGCCATGTTAGGATCTGTTGAAACCAAAATGTGATGTTACACGTTTAATTTGAAGTTTGGTAATTTTGAAATGAATTAGGTCCTATTCGACCAGTCCAAAAGGTCGAATGAACAAAATAAGGTCGAATGGAACTTTTGTTCCTTATTCGACCTAACAATTTTTCTGGTTCGAACCCACGATTGGGTCGAATGGAGAATTATTTTGACCAAAATTTCAATTTTATCCGAATTAATGAACTTTAGTGTTTGTTTGTTTTTGCAGGATATTATGGCTGAATAATCTGATCAAGAGATTCGAGAACAGGAAGTACAAGTTACAGAGCAGCCAAAACCACCAAAGCAGCTTAACTTTGAACAAGTACACAATTGCTGTGCTTACATTGGAGAGGTTCGCAAGTACGAGGAATTTTCTAAAATTATAGAGTTTTTTAGGAGATGCAGGGTAGTATATGCAATTGCCACTTCAGTGACCATCTACAGAGATCATTAGGTCAACTTATGGGAGAAAGCTGTGATAACATTTTGGGAAAACATGTCTGTGATAGAAAGCAAGATTCAACGACAAAGAGTACTTATGAGTCAACAGGATATAAGAGAAGCTTTACAGCTCAAAGACACTCCTACTGATCCTACTTAATTGTCTTGGACTGAGTAGAGAAAATGCTTACTACGAATGAAATACAACGCTCCTATTACTGATTGTTTATTACACAAAGCAAAAATGTGTCCGCATTTCAAGTATCTCTTACATGTAGTTTTGCATGTATTCAGACCAGTTAGTGGAGGGTATGATGTATTTAGAAAGAGCTTATGTTCGTTGGTGGTCGCTCTGGTGTTGAATAAACCATTCAATGTTTTTGGAATGATATTCAAGCACATGATGGAAGTGTTGCAAGGATTGAAGAAGGATAAGTTCTTAATGTATCCAAGATTTCTTTAGATGGTTTTTGATAACAAGTATCCAAATTTGGTGAGAGATCCAGTTCAAGTAGCTAACCAAGTTCATATGAATCAAACTACTTTGGGAAGAATGAAGATTTACAAAGGGGTTCATGCTAATCAACAACCACCATACAAGAATTTATTTGGTCAACTGAGATCAGTTGCTTACAAAGATCCAGGAAAAGATAACGCAAGAAATGAGAAGAGTGATTCTGACTCTGATAGCCCTTTATGTCCGGTTGACAAGACTGCCAAACGGAAGCGACAAGTAATTAATAAAGGTGCTAAGTCTGGAAAGGGGAAACAAAAAGTGGTTGAAGTTAAGAAAAAGAAGAAAACTGTGAAAGGTAAGGGTAAAGCAAAAACCATACTTGTTGATGAAGAGTCTGTAGATTCTGAAGAGACTCAAGCTGATGCTGAATGGGATTCAGAATCCGAAGCAGCCAAAGTAATTAAACCCAAGGCCACTGTGGTTGGTGAAATTGAAGGATTAGAGAAAGATGTTGAAGAAATACAAGGAGGGTTCTACAAATACCACAATAAGATTTTCTAAGGAAAGGCATTGGGTTGGAAATATTTGAGACAACTACGGTGTATAGGTGTGAAATGGGAGAAAGAGATCTGGTACTTTTACAAATTCCATGACATAAAGACATTACCGTATTGGGCTATTAGAGATGTTTGTAGGCATACGATGACAGGTGCTTCTGTAAATAATGATGCGGTAGGATGGTTTGCTGAGAAGATGTCTAGGGAACGCTGAACCCAATGGGATTTGTTTAGGCATCAATATTCTAAATTCATTGTATATAGAGATATTGATCCCATTACCGGCATGAAGAGAGTGAGTTTGAAGTATAAGCCTCCTGTTGTGATGAAAAGGATTCCTTTAATGCCTATTCAACAACATTTTAGTAATGATTTTGTATTTTGGCACTATGACTGGAAGACAGCTGTAACCTCAGTCATTTTCTCTAGAACTTTTCTTTCATTCCCTCAAATTTTTTAAATAAGGCTTCAAGTTTACTCACCATTTCATCCAAATTCTGATATTTTGAAGCACCAGCTAAATTAACATAATCATCTGCATTCCTACCAGTTGTAGTTCTATTTGTTTCAATGCTATCAACAACTAGAAAATTTTCTGAGTTGTGTCCAGTTTCAACTGTAATAGAGGATACAATTTTAGGGTGAACTGTTTTTTTGTTTAAAGAAGTGTGATTTGTGTAATCAATTTGCAACTCAGAAAAAGTTGTCTCCATATTTGTAGTGACTACTTAATTTAAACAACCAACAACATTTACTTGCAATTTAGAGAGTGTGTTCTTCTCTGTCTCTGGTCTAGATGATTGATTTTTTTCATCAATAGTCTGTTCTGCCTATATATTCTTAGTGATGGATGATTGAGAGGGACTGTTTCAACTTTGAGATTTATTGATTGCCTCAAACAATGGATTAAATGTAGGTGGAATATTTGGTGGTGCATTTGCTGGAGACGGTGGTGGAGTTAAAAGAGATCCAGCTCCAGGAGAAGGACTTTTAAACAAATGTACAATTGAATCATCTAGGTCATGTTGTATGTGTGCTTCACTTACAAGATGATCCACTTGAGAGGATACACTGAAAATATCTGTGTTTGTTGTTATTTCCATTGGCTGAGAAGAAGCATCAACAGGTGTTGTTTGCTGCTCTTGTGTGGCTGGAGTAGTTTCGATTGGCTTCTGAACTTCCAGAGATACAGTGTTTCTCTTCCTTTTGATTTTCGTTTTTATTGGTGCTTTGTTTGTTGAAATTACTCGAATGGTATGCATAGCACTGTTTGTGGTTTCATTTTCACTAGGAGCAGTTGGTTCGTCAACAGATGTTACAACAAAAGATGTTGAAACAACAGTGTTTTTTGCTTTTTAGAAGTTTTACTTTTAATGACCTTTTCTTGACCCTTAACGTCCAACATTCTTGTAAAAGCTTCACTCGATAAGCTATTAATTGTAATAGCTACCCCCTTTTTAAAATCATTATCAGGCAACAGTTTTTGTAAGCAGAAGCTTAACAATCTTGGATATAGTAAGAAAGCATTGATAGATCCAGATTTTATAGCTTTCACATTGGATACTAAATCAGTAAACACTGTTTGGGATAAGTTGAAATCATTGTCCGTTAAAATTGCATATCCAAGATATTGTGTTTTCAAAGGTATCTCATTTAATAATGTTGTTTTTGCAGACAGACAAATAAGAAGGGTATGAAAAAAAAACTTCATTGGTGGGAGAACGTTTCATTTAAACATTGTTGAGGCAGTCAATTGGCCGTCATACCCTCTTTCAATTAACTCTGTGTGAACTTCATTTTTCAGAAATGAATTATTACCTTGCAAATCGTTTAGCGAGAATGTAGCGCACATGGATTGCGGGCTTATCTCGATATTTGTATTTCCAATCTTGGACACAATTGCATAAGAATTTTTGTCTTTTTCCACACACTCGGCTTTATTCCAGAATTCCTTCAGAGTATCCACATTTATTGGAGCATCAGCGGTGAGAATGGTTAGGTATTTCGAATTGCAGAGCACATCGATTATAGAGTGAAATTGATGGTTATGTTGTGTTTTAACCAGATATGGTGGGTAGTTATGGGGGCTTTTGAATTGAAGATCCATTCAAATGATTGGAAGAAATGAATTGAATTCGAATTAGAAATCGAATAAGACAGGAATCTTCAAAGTTTCGTGGTTGAATGGATTTAGTTTGTAATTGATATTGAAGTGCTTTTTTGGATTTTGAATAGATTAAGAGAGTGGAATATTTGGTTGGATGTAAGAGGGGTGTTGTTTATTAAAAATTGCGGCTGACGTATACAAAAGTGATGCTGACATGTCCAAAAGTTGTGTTTGAACATCTGTTAATAAGTCAACACATGTTTTAAAGAAATGCTTTATATGGTCAAGTATGATTAGAAATTGTTATTGGATGATAGTTATTTGAGAACAATTGTCGACAAGAAAATAGATGTTGTAGAAGAGGATATAAATTATAAATAGACTACTTTAAAGAAAAAGTGACAGACTTTGTGTAAAAACATATGTTTACAAGTCAACATGCGTAGTAAAACAGAGTATGCAATTTAATGAATAATATAATGGTAAGAAAATTTTCCAATTATAAAAATATTTATTTTATTATTTTTGTGTTATAATTTTGTTTCATTCTATATAAGATGAGGAAATTTTAACAATCGTTTTTTCACTCTATATAAGATGAGGAAATCCCAGCAGTCTTTTTTCAATTTTATATCCCTTAAACAAATGTTAGTATTCAACATTCCATGGTACACGCTTAATGATATTTCCTTCAAATTCCATTCAAGCAGTTTTCTCAAAGATTCTTACAGTCAAAGAAAAACAGTTTATCAACAATATGTTGGTAAAGACGATGGAATTGGTGTTCTCGAAAGATTTTTACAAACAACGAAAAACTAATTCCAATGATGGTACGTCCAGGTCTGGGTTTGAGGATCCTTCTTATCCTGATTAGGTGTACAAACTTGACAAAGCCCTTTATGGGCTAAAACAAGCTCCCAGAGCTTGGTATGACACACTTTCCACCTTTTTACTCAAAAATCAATTCACAAGAGGCTCCATTGATAAAACACTTTTCATTAAGCATGTTGGAAATCACATCCTACTTGTTCAAATTTATGTTGATGACATTATTTTTGGTTCAACCAATTCAAAACTGTGTGATGAATTTAAGAAACTCATGCAATCAAGATTTGAGATGAGTACCATGGGAGAACTGCAGTACTTTTTGGGACTACAGATCAAACAAACAACAAGTGGAACTTTGATACATCAATCTAAATATGTTAAAGAATTATTGAACAAATTTTCTATAAAATACTGTAAATCAGCTTCCACTCCCATGAGTCCAACCACACAAGTTGAACCAGATGATCAAGAAAAACAAATTGATCAAACCATGTATAGATGTATGATAGGTTCCCTACTTTATTTAACTGCATCTAGACCAGATATTATGTTCTTAACTTGTGTCAAAAGAATTTTCAGATATCTGAAAGGAACTCCTACACTTGGAATTTGGTATCCTGCTTCTAGCAATACCAAACTAACAGCTTTTTCAGATAGTGACTATGCAGGGTGTAAAATACCAAGAAAATCAACATCTGGTGGTTATCAATTCTTAGAAAACTGTCTGGTGTCCTGGCAATCAAACAAGCAAACATCTGTGTCAACGTCAACTGCTGAAGCAGAGTACATTGCAGCTGCAAGTTGTACATCACAGATTCAATGGCTTCAATATCAATTACTTGATTATGGAATCAAAGAAACCAAGACTCCATTGCTTGTAGACAGTAAATCTGCCATTAGCATAATTCAAAACCCTGTTCAAATTTCAAAGACAAAACACATAGAAATCATGTATCATTTCATCAGGGATTGCTATGAAAAAGGCAAGATTGAGGTGAAACATGTGACAACGGCTAATCAAATAGATGATATATTCACCAAACCTCTTGACACATCAACATTTCAGAGGTTAGTATCCATGCTTGGGATGTTAAATTTTGAGTAAGTACTGTAAGTGTTTTTCATTTTCCTGCATATATTTTGCTTTCACTTACATTGTTACTAATCTGTCACAAACCTCTGATGACCAAAAAGAGAGAAACTTCTAATGTACAAAAACATTGGAATGGGGATATTTTCAATAAAATAACTAACTTGTGATTAAAATAATCTTCAGAAGTTATAAAATGTGTTTATAAATTGTTCTGATCAGTGTTTTATAAACTACTGAAGAGAAAATGAGAACTACTGATGAATAATCTGTTTCATCAGCAATTTTGTCAATAAGGGCAAATCAGACATTTCCAATTTCAGAAGTTTGACCTAGGGCGGTTATAAACTTTAGCTAAACACCTTTTCTCACACTTATCCATTCAAAAAGCAAAAATTCCCATTTCTCTCTCAAAACACTCACAAACCATCCCCTGCAACATCAAAAACACTATTTGATCAAGAAACACCATGGCTCTCGTACTGAAACAGGGACACAATCAAAGAGGCTACTTCGTGAAAGATCCAGCCTGGTCCCAATATGATGAAATCATTGATTTAGTCGTCAAATCCCAGTTCTACACATCTTTCACCATTGATTCTCCTATTAATATTCAAACTCTAAATGAGTTATGGGCAAACGTCGAGGCGGTGACTGTGAACAATAAAGTGATTTCCCTCAAATGAACCATCCAAGGGAAAGTTATGGCGATCACACCAGCTACTTTGGGAATAAGACTAGGTCTAGATGATGATGATGCACCAGAACAAATTCCCAATGCTGACATTCAACTAACCATGACTTAGTGTGGTAACAAAGGTACTCTCTCACATGCTACAATTTATAAGAAGTTTTTTAATGCAAAATACAAACTTTTGTTTCATTACATAATCATGTGTTTAAGTCCTAAAACTGGATCTTATGATCAGATGCCCTCTACTTTTCAACCTAGTTTCCATTCAATTTTGAATGAGACTAAATTCAGGGCATCATCAGTTTTCTTTAATGAGTTGGTGTTGCATCACCAAAATGATAAAAAGAATTTTTTGTTGTACCCAAGATTTGTGACGCAATGCATAATAAAAGAACTTGGTTATGGAATACACATGATTATGTATGCACAATAAACCGGAAACATTGACCTCACAAGTATTTTCTATGCACAATAAACCGGAAACTTTGCCAGAAGATGACCAAGGGGAACAAGCCACATTCCCCAAGGAACAAACATCTTCAAAACCTACTCCTAAAAAGCCTAAACAGCCAAAACAACAAAAATCCAAACCCACCAACCCAAAAAGAAAAGCTGTTTAGGAGGTTGAGATGCCTGAACCGGCTCGTGTGCAATCTGCACTTCAACAAGGTGTGACTGAAACATCCTCTCAGTTTCATCCATCTCACACCCCTCAAAGAGCTCCCATACCCATTTTGTTTAAAAGGAAGAAATTCAACAAAACCATAACTACTGATCATTCCTTTGAAACTAGTGAACCTTCTAAACCTTTACCAGAAACTACTGAAAGTGAACTCTCACATCAAACAATAGAAATAGCTCATATTCTCTCTAGGCTAAAAGAAAACATCCCATATGAGAATGTCAATCCCCAACAACCACATAAAACAGGGGATACAACCTCAGAAACAGACATGGATGTGGATGTTATTAGCCCTATCCCAAGAGAAGAGGATGAACCAAGGCGTCTAAGCCCATACTTAGACACTTTAGATGCATTTGAGGCTGCTACTACTCTCATACCACCCAATGGTGGATTAGAGGACAGTAGTACCATAGCTAAGACCTCAAATGTGGCAACTACTGATGAAGGCTTTATGCCTGAAGTAAGAAAACCTCAGTACCAAGAAAAAGAGGTTCATGAGACTACTAGGTTGGGCCTTGCTCATGGTTTAACTGATGACATACTCATTGAGGATGTCACCAGGGATTTAGATGATTGCATTTGTTTGGATGATGTTTCAAACTCTCCACAACATGAATTGACGGCTCATTGTGAAGTCCTGCATCTGATGTATCTAAGCTCAAAGAGCTAGTCACAAAGGATCAGGTTAAAGACCACTTGAACCCTAATTCCGCTAAAGTGTCATCTTCAGTTCAAACTGAGGATCACCCAAAAACACCCCCTCCACAGTAAAAGTCTACCCAATTCCCTGGGTCATTAAGCATAGACTACTTATGGGTGAAAAAATATATATTTTGAACTAAAATATATAAGGTTACTTATGGGTGAAAATGAGTAACACTTTCCTAAGTGCTAGAAAAATATTCGTGGGAGAATTAACGTCAAATAATCTATAACGATTACACATTTAAACTAAGTCCAGTATGTAAGCTTGACAATGTAAAATATGTTGTCGAATCAGCAAGATCCTAGCATATCTATTATATAATTGAAAGTAATAAATCCTACATAGCATTCAAAGAGGGCATCATCCCCTTTGAGTATACCATGTGACATTAATTGATTTTAGAAAAAGGAAAGTTTAAAAACAAAATTGGATTTTTCTCTCTTATTTTTCCTCCCATAACTTTTAAATATTAATATCTTTTAAATATGATATTTTTAAAGAAAAAGTTACACCAAATTAACGAGCGTTTTATTATCTTTCCAACAAGTAATATAGTGCTATATAAAAAACAGAGAAAAAAACAACAAATTTTTTGTGGGGTTTTGTTCATACAGAAAAAAAACACAAAGTGTTTAGGTAATTCATTAATCATGTATAGGCAAGTCACTAATTATGTTCAAATCAGTAAATATGAATTCTATTTTCAACATGTGTTAGCATTGGAGTTATACATTGCTTTAGGTTAGGTATTAATATTACAGTTATATATTGTTTAAGGTTAGGCGTTAATATTGAAGATACATTGTTAATTTTTTTTGTTTAGGTGCTACCCGAAGCTTTCCTGCATGTAACTGTAAAGCACATCATTCTATTTCATATGTAAAATTTATATGTCATATTAGATTTTTTAACCCCGGGACGTGCCCGGGGTATAATCTAGTTTACTTAATAGGAAAATAAATATATGGTAAAGTGAGTCGAGACAAATGTTGGAAATGAAATCTTGATCGACAAGATTCTAGTATAAATATTTAATTAGAAAATAATTATACTGTCAAGTGAGTCGATGATGATGTATTGTGTGTTAAATTAATAAAGAAATATAAGTGTAAAATATAACAAGGGTAATTCATCACCGACAATCCTAATACATATGTTTAATTAAACGAGGAATTATGTCTAATAGTGATGTTGGGAGTTGGGTGTACAACTTGCCGGATAACACGCACTATAGACTTAGTGACTTATACGCACTAGGACGTTCATAGGTGCTTGACCTCGGGTTGCTATTCTCTGCTATGTGATTGCATGCTTTACTGTTTCTTTTTTTTTTTTAGGGGGGGGGGGATATATGCTTATTCAAGTATTGTTACATGTCAAAATGTTGATATGTGATAAGTGGCATGATGAGTACTTGGGTTTGTTGTACACTACTCGGGGTGAGTCCTCGCTACTATAACCATTTGCTTGTGTGTTGTGTGTGTGTGTGAAATTGAGAACCAAAGGAATATTTGGACAGTACTAGTGGTTCCTGGCAATGCCCACCCTTAATCGATAGCATCGATTATGTAACTGTGTATACCAAAGGTGCACGTATTCTGAACTATGTTGTTATTTTCCAAGAAACAACTTCTACTCGCGGGGCATTGCATGTCTTGGTTTGGTTATGGGCTCAAGGGATTGCTCATCATAGTTTTGTAGAAGTTAGCTACTCTTTACAATGGCCACTGCTTGTGTTTGTTCCACACATGTTTTATATATGGAACTAAAACCCGTGAACTCACCAATATTTTATATATTGACGTCTTTTTAAACATATATTTCAAGTAACTAAGTGCTGAATAGATATGAGGATAGTATGGTGGAATATGGGATGTTTGACACATATCGGCCGTTTCATCTATATTTACCCTCGGGTTAGGACATAGAGTGAAAAACCCCATGTTTGTACCTTATGTATGTTGTTTTGTGTAATGTTTGTGACAAGGTACTCTTTTCGACATCTTAATGCAATGATCTTTTCTAATTAAATATGGTTTATGTTAATCTTGACTTTGATATGCTTTCGAGCATTGTGCCACGTGTTTCCGCCATTGATGTGGTGTGACAGAAGTGGTATTAGAGCCAAGGTTATAGCGAACTAGCATTTTTTTAAAATCTAGACTATAACCTGTTTCCGCTTGAAAAAAAAGTTTTCAAAACTAAAACACAACGAAATATTTTTAGAAAAGAATGAAATTTGTACATGGGATACACAAGGGGAAATTCCGACTGACTAGCCATGTGTGTCAATATATGAAATGTTAGAAAATACGGATAGGAATGTCTATGTTCCGATTTTCTAAGGTTAGTTAATACATATACGTAGTATGTATATTTTTCCTGTAAGGATGTCCTGTCATGCTTCACCTTAGTCCGCACTCTTGCATCGGTCACCGGTACGAACAAGTGGGAAGGACGTTGTGGTCCACAATGAACTCACCAGCTTGAGGACATGATGATCGGAAGTACTAACTTCTATTTTGATGTCGTCACATTGTTTATGTTGTGGAGGCGAAACGATTCCAAGTCTTTTGTTGTATGAATCCTTTGTTTCTGGATCAAGAAGCTCGGAACTAGTGGGCACCCAGATAACAATTCAGCGCAAATTCTCTAAGTTTAGACTTAGCTTTTGATTGGTCAATGGGTTAAAGGGAGATCCTCCCGATATCCCTTGATTTTGATCATAGTAAACCGAACGAACTTTCTTTCTTCAACATTACCCCTAAGTTTGAATACGGAAGGGCTCGAACATCTGTTCATATGAGTAATCTTACGTAAACCCTTGTATCAGATGGGAACGAGAGACAAAAGCTTCCTTTTATAGGAATTGAATGCCTTCCCCACACAGTTGTTCCAAAGGAGCGGACGTATTGGCTACCGAAGGGCAAAATGTTTGGTACGATGTGTAGAATCTTATACTTGACACCTAGTAATGATCATGTGTACATCCTTGCAAAACCAACGTCTTTTGGGCACAAGACCCAGTGTAGGTCAGTTACAAGTCTCGTGACTCGTGTGCTGTTGCGTTGATATTACGAGTAAGCCGATGTTGATCTAACTCATTTCTAAGTTGTCTTCGAGGGTTGGGTGTTCTTTCTCCGATTGGAGGACATAATCGAATTGGGAAGTTTCGACGTTGTGGTTGGCATGGATTGGTTGTCTAGGAACCGTGCTGAGGTTATCTGTTTCGCGAAAGTGGTTCGAGATCCATTGCCCAATGGAGAGTTTCTGTCCATACAGGGGGAGTAGAGGAAGAATTCTTTGCAGTTCGTATCTTGCATGAAGGCCCAGAAGTGTTTGCAGAAAGGTCATTTTGCATTCTTAGCGCATGTGATCGAGAAGAAACCAGAGGAGAGAAGAATTGAAGACATCTCTGTCATGAGAGATTTTCCAGAAGTCATTCCCAAAGACCTACCAGGATTGCCACCCTCAAGGCAAGTTAAGTTTCGTATCGATCTCATCCCCGGAGCTGCTCCCGTCTCCCGTTCACCTTACTGCTTGGCTCCGTCTAAGATGCAAAAAATGTCTAACCCAGGGCCAGTGATGATTGCGGGCGAGGAGGGCGACAGCCCCATGCCCGACATCCCCGAGGGCCCCGATTTTTATTTTTTAAATATTATATATATATGTGGATCGTTATGATGGACGGGAATGAAGGTTTTGACTTTCATGGCTAGCGAGCGCTTGTGGTGTATTTGGAATTAAGGTTGACGTATATTAGAAGGAAGGTGAAGGTCTGGATTTGCAGGTATGGAAGTGTAAGAGAATAGAGAAACGTAATGTTAATATAAAATGTTTTTAAGTCGACGTGGGATATAATAAGTCCAATTTATTGTCACAGAAAACCTCAAAGTTTCAGGTTTAATTTAGTTAGATTGGGGGCCTTGATTCTAATCATTTACAACTTTAGAACCAAGATTAAGAATCAACCTATGCTGATAATTTAGGGCATGAGTATTTGACTAATAATGTTGTAGTTCTCTTTTCACTTGGAATATAAAATATATAATATATATTAAAAGAAATCTATATATTTTATTAAACAATTAAACTTATTAACGTTTATTTTTTTAATTAGGCCCATTATTTTTATACATATAAACACATACTAGTAATGTTTAAACACAGTTAAAATTGCCTAATAGGAAAAACTGCATTCCCCCCATTGCGCTCATCTCGAACTTTTCCTGCATGACTCTTTCAAATTCTCTGCACAAAAGTTCGTTAGTAAAACCAAAAATAATATCGTCAACATAAATCTGAACAAGAAGCAAGTCACCCTCTGTTCTTTTTGTGAACAGGGTACAGTCTACCATACCTCGTTTGAATCCTTTTGAAAGTAGGTATGTGCTCAGCTCCTCATACCATTGTCGTGGAGCTTGGTGCAACCCATAAAGTGCTTTGTTAAGTACGTAAACCTTATCTCGGTGGATAGGATTTTCAAAGCCTGGTGGTTGACCAACGTAAACCTCTTCCTTGACCACACCGTACCGAAACGCGCTATTCACATCCATTTGATACACCTTAAATTTCTTGTAGGAAGCAAACGCTAGGAACATTCGGATAGCTTCTATACGTGCCACTGGTGCATAAACTTCATTGTAGTCTATTCCTTCAGTTTGAATAAATCCCTAAAAGACCAACCGAGCTTTGTTTCGTACAATCACGCCTCGATCATCTTTCATACACTTAAAAACCCACATAGTACCAATCTTCTTTCTTCCTGGAGGTAAATCTGTAAGTGTCCAAACTCCCAGCTTCTGAAACTTTAACAATTCCTCTTGCATAGCTTCAACCCACGCATCATCTAGTAAAGCATCCTTGTATGTCCACGGCTCGACCTGCGAAACATAACAAGCAAAGGACCAATCATTTTGACAACCAGACTTTTGAATTTTAGCATAAAGGGCTAGGGCTCTGATATTATCATGTGAAGTTGCTCAAAGAAGTTGTCCTCTAGTCATGACACTACTTTCGGGGTCACCAATAACTTGCTCAAGTGGATGAATCTGATGAATCCGAGATTGCGGATGATCAGGAACTTGAACTCCAGTTTGAGTAGTTAGATTCTCTAACGTATCCAGATCATTACCCGTATTTGATGATGAAGCAACATCTGGATTTGGGTTCACTGGTGGTTCCTCCGTAGCATGATCTAGAATAGATTCACTAGAAACGTCATCTTCATCTTCTGATTTAGATGTGTCAAGAGTAGTAGAAGCTTCTTGAAAAACCTATTCTTCATTTGCAGGAACATTGGTATCATTAGAAGCTGTTGGAGGAGTTACGGTGATCGAACGCACCAACGGTGAAGTCACTGTGTTTTCACACTCGTAATAAAGTCGTAGAACAGCTTCTTCAACCAAGTTATCTAGATTCAATGATTCAAAGAAATCTTTATAATCAAACATCCAGTTAGGACCACTTCCTTGTACGTTCTGAGTGTATCGTTGTACTTCAACAATAGCCCACTCCTCTTCCTGATGAGTTCTTTTGTTGAATACCCGTTTGAGCGGGGTTGCATATCCAACAAAGTATCCCTCTTCAGCTTTCGGTGCAAGCTTCTCAGTAGGATTCAACATCGTATAAGGTGCCCTAAACGGTTCTAGATGCTCCAAATTCGGCTTTCGTCTATTCAACAGTTCATAAGAAGTTTTGCCAAACTTCTTCACTGTTAATACACGATTCAAGGTGTAACAAGCTGCGTAAATAGCTTCATTCCAGAACATTACTGGAAGATTCGAATCCGCAAGCACTGTCCGTGCCGTTTCTATTAGAGTCCTGTTTTTCCATTCTGCAACACTGTTCTGTTATGGAGTGTACGGAGCCACTATATTCATGATGAATTCCTTTGTCTTCACAGAGTGCATCCATCTGAGAATTTTTAAACTCCGTCCCGTTGTCACTACGAATTCTTTTAATCTTCAATCCGTAAACATTCTCCAATCGGGTGAACATAACCTTCAAATTATTGAACGTGTCACTTTTGTGTTGCAAGCACATCACCCACGAGAATCTCGAGTAATCGTCAGTAACCACAAGACAGTAAAGCTCTCCATAATGACTCTTACGCTTGACAGGTCCGAAAAGGTCCATATGCAAACGCTCAAGTGGCATATCTACAGAGTTCACTTTCTTCGGTTTGTGGGACTATTTGTGCTGTTTCCCCTTTTTGCAACTCACGCATTTATCATTGAGATGAAAATTCTTCACATTGACCTCTTCTACAAGCTCGTTCTTCACCAAATGATTCATCTTTCTGAGGTGAATATGTCCCATCCTTCTGTGCCACATTATCAATTCTTTTTCGGTAGCTTTAGATAGAAAACATGTGACTTGGCCCTGGGTTTTCATAGCCTTGCTCATATCAAAATATACAAATTGTTCACTCTTGGTGCTTTCAACATGATCCATTCTTTTGGTATGACGAAATCGAGTTTCAGAATATAGCCAGATTTATCATCAAAGTGTATAAAAAACTGCTTGTCACAAATTTGGATGACACTCAACAGATTATAATCGATCTGCTTCACATAAGATATTCTTTCAAAACTCAGATCACGTTGCTAACAGTCCCTTCCATCGTGATATAACCGCCTTTGTTTCCCACAAACACCACATACCCTCCATTAACGTTCTTGATGTCAAATAATAGCGTTAAGTCTCCGGTCATGTGCCCAGAAGCTCCACTGTCGACAATCAGAGACTACTAACAGGGCCAGCTGGAGCTCCCTGTACCAATCAAAGAAATGATTAGATCTTTCGGGGAACCCAAGCCTGTTTGGTCTTGGGTCTTTGACTGTTAAACTTCAAAGATTCATTTTCACAAACATTTGGTTTTGAATCGATATTTTTCTGATCATTCAAACCTTTCTCACTTTGAGTTTAACATTACCAGTTGAGGTAGAAGCACCTGGAGAACCCACTAGGGACGAAGATTGTTCAGAACGTTTAAAAATCCTAATCTGAAATTTTTGTGTCTCAGCAAGTTTCTTTGTATCGTTCGTAAAAGAAAATTTCTTGGTTACCTTTCCTGACTTAACAGAAACAGGTCCAACTTGTGAGTTAGCAGGAGGTTTAGGAAAAACCTTTTGTTTGTCATTAGTTGTGTTCACCATTGGTTTCTTTAGGTTCTTCTCCATAGCAATCCTGTTTCGATTATCATAGACAAATTGACAATTTTCCCTCTTTTGGAAATAACGACTTTGATTATAAAAAGGTGGTCTTTGAGGGACAAAATGTCTTTGTGTACATCTATGATTATCAACTGGACTTCTATAAGCCTGCTTGTTCTCAACTTCGTGCCTTTTGTGTCGCACATACGGGCAGTGAGCAAGTAAATGCCCTCTCTCCCCGCATTTGTAACACGCACGGTATTCTTCCAACACATATAGAGAGATAGAGAGAGGATGAATGGCAGAAATAGATAATTTGAATAAATATGGGAGAGGGAGAGAGAGAGAGAGATAATAAATGGTAGTTACCATGATTATAATTTTAATCTTTATTTAATAGTATGTCAATATTACTAAAATGCCCAAAGACCATGTGCCACGTGTCGCAACCAGAAGCCTTCTCACTTTTCTCACACATTTTGGTCTTTGTACTGGAATCTAAACCTATATATATGTATATATATATATATATATATATATATATATATATAAATGCTAGACATTACATTTGCTTAGGGAACATATAGGCGGATTGCGCTTATTGTATCTCTAAGGTTATATATATATATATATATATATATATATATATATATATATGGGAGAATCATTTGAGAAAAATATTTAAGGTAAAAACTAAAAGAAGAAATGACATAATGGTAGGACAGTAAATACTCTAACAAGTATTTAATCTCTAATTAATTAGGTATTAACATTATATCCTACATATATCAAAATTTGTCCACGCATATCAAAATTGATCTCACATATATCGAAGTTTTCATTCGTTTATCCTACACATGTCGAAATTATCACACATTTATCAAAATTATTATCCTATATCATCCCTACACATATCAAAATTATCCTTCATTATAAATCAGATTTTCTTTAAAGTAATATATTTTGAGTTTTATTTATTTAACTAGTTTGTATTGGTGTAAATAAATAATCATTTATTTAACTTAAATTAAATACAATAATTAACTGGAGGATTCCTATTGGTTTAAGTTTTTTTTTCTTTTTATTCTTACATGGCTTTTTCTTCTCATTTGAACTCTCCATTATGCACACACTCCCACACATACACACACATATATACATATATATATATATGTATAGGTATAGGTTCCTGTACAAAGTGTGAGAAGTCTATGAAGTCATTGTATTATAAATTTTGGATATGATGTTTTTGATTTCTTTTGCATTGCATTTTATCGAAAAATACCTAACGCAACAATTTAAAACACAATCAAATGTATTCTAGATGTGAAATTTAAAACACATTGATTACTTTCTTCGCAGGGTGTTTTAGATTGCATGTCGAGAATTACATTAATTAGTGTTTTAACTTGTTATGTTTTGTGTTTTTCTATATAATACTATGTCAAAAGAATATAAAACATCATGCCTAAAATTTACAACACAATGTCTATATAGACTTCTCACACTTTGTACGAAAAATGCCCTTTGTAAAGGAACCCTACCATATATATAGTGGCTCACATTGTTCCACATCACCTAATTTGCAATATATTATCTTTCCCCCATTTAATAGTTTGAAATTTTTATTCTCCCTCCTATATAAAGACATCCCTCTCTCTTTCACACACACACACACACACTTTCTCTCTCCATCTCTCTCTCTTCTCTGTTTTAACATCAGAGACACCAACATCCCCATCCTCCATCCACCACCATCCCCATCCTCCATCCACCATCGATCCACCACCGTCCCCATCCTACATCTCCTCCGTCGATACACCACCGTCGCCATCCTCACCATCCCCATCCTCGATCCACCATCATCCACCACCGTCTTCATGTCATTTTTTACTTGACTCCATTGGCAGGAAGGAGCAAGCAAATAAAGGTCAGATTTAGTATTTTAATCTCAAGCTTCTTATTCATGTCATATTTTTTGTAACTTTACTCCCATCGTCAAAAGCTTCTCCATTTGCTCTGTTTTCTGTTTTGGAGATGGGTTAAACAGAGTATGCTCTATTTTCTGTTTTGGAGATGTGTTAAACAGAGTATGCTCTGTTTTCTGTTTTGGAGAAGGGTTAAACAGAGTATGCTTTGTTTTTTGTTTTGGAGATGGGTTAAAAGTAGCAAAAAATGTGAAACTTAAAGCAACCACATTTCATTACAGAACATTTATACGTTTAGGATTTTGCATCCCAAATGCTTGAAAAGTAAAGAATTATTAATAAACGGTTAATGGAAACAAGAAGCTTTCAATTTTTATTTTTATTTTTTTTGTAAATAGATAAAACAGAGGCAGAAAGTAAAAAATTATTTAAGTTTTTTTGGGTTGTTTTTGGTTGAAGAATAATGTGGAATTTGATGAATTTGTTATTTATATGATTTGGACCTAATTTGGACTATATAGATGTGTAAATTAAAATCTAAAGTATGTTGTTTCATATGTAACACTGTATCTTTTTTCTTAAATATTGTTTTTTATCTAATTTTCACAAACCATATCAGTTAACATGTTACTAAGGAAGGCTGTTATATATTTTAATGGTTTGTTGTTATTATTGTTATTATTATTATATTGTTGTTGTTGTTAAAGAACACGTTTTTGTCGATGATGAGTTAAGCTTTTGAATAAAAAAAGTAGTGAATTTTAAAAAGTAAATTCATATGGAGTGTGTGCAATGGTACACATTTTTGTTAAGTTGCATATGACACACATCTATGCAGTTGCGTATGATACAAATAGTGAATTTTAAAAAGTAGTGAATCTAAGTTGCAGTTTTTTATAAAAAAGTAGTGAATTTTAAAAAGTAGTGAATCTATGTTGCGTATGATACACATCTAAGCTTTTGAATAAAAAAGTAGTGAATTTTAAAAAGTAGTGAATCTATGTTGCGTCTGTTCCGTATGTAACAGAACTAAGTTGCAGTTTTTATAAAAAAGTAGTGAATCTATGTTGCGTATGATACACATCTAAGCTTTTGAATAAAAAAGTAGTGAATTTTAAAAAGTAGTGAATCTATGTTGCGTATGATACACATCTATGCAGTTTTTATAACATTCCTCCTAAGTTAAGTTTGATAATTTTTGATAACTAAATGGATAAAACAATGTTTACTTTCAACACTAGTTGCATATGTTAATACGAGGGTGGTGGGGGTTTACATGTAACTTGATGATTTTGTTTTCTTTTTGCAGGTGAACATATTTGTTGAATTAAAGATGAAGATGATTATCAAGAATGAAGTGTAGACAAATTTTTTTTATGATAGTTTTTTTTTAGCATTTGTTGATTATAATGACCGTTTTGATTGTTTTTAGCATTTGTAAGAAAATTCTTGTGTACTTTTGAATGGTTTTTGTTCTGTAAAGTTTTTAAGTGATTTTATACATTCTATCTGTTTGTATGCAACAAGACATCACATATGAGACTAGAGTATGTGCAATTTTAACGTATACAACACTTCATATGTTTACATATGCAACACTACACATGTTACATATGTAACACGACGTCCTGCAGATTTAGGACAATTGTCACAAAAGTATGAGAGAGATGATGTGACATGTGTCAGGTAAACTTGTCATAGATGCTTTTTCAGAAAAATGTCATTTGTCCATTATACCCTTTTTTTGTCCACTAGTATACAATTAATTAATATAATAAGCTTGATTAAACAAGCGCCATTGATCTTAGAGATCAATGGCTAGGATGAGGTTTCTATGGGTTTCTTCAACTTTTTGAGGTTTTCATTCTAACCCTTCCCTATATATATATATATATATATATATATATATATATATATATAAGGGTTCGTCTACAAATTATGGAAATTCTTAGAAAGCTAAGAAGGAATATAAATTGACATGTAGGCATCATTTTTAGACTTAGGCATAATGTTTTGCATTGTTTTGTTTTGGCAGAAACACCAAATGTAACAATTAAAAAAACAATGGAATGTATTCTATCTAGGTTTAAAATTTTAAAGGCATGCTTAGAAAACATTTAGGAGTGTGTTTAGCTGTGTTTTAACATTCGTACCTATAATATATCCGTACCTATAATATATTATATATGGTGAAAATGACAACCCACATGTAACACCCCAAACGATGGCGGAATCATTGGGGTGCACGATAGTGACGATTATTCAATAGCTCATGGTACTAAAGTGTAAATATTGATACATTGAATCGACTAATTTATTACAGAGATGAAATACAATGGCCGGACTTTTGTAAGTAAAAATAAAATACAATGGTTCCAAAATCTAAACATAAATCCAAAGGCTAAAAGAATATGTCTCAAAATCAAACTGAAACATGTACAAAAATTGTATTTGTGAATTCAACAAATTGTATTGGTGAGCATGTGATGTGCTGAGAAATTAACATGTTTTACATACTTAATTATCGCCCTTATTGTACCTTTTATGCTTTATCTTTTATAAAACATTATTAAATCGTTCCTTTGAGATAAATGCAGGTTCTTAGAAGGAAAAAGCAAAACGGAAGAGAAAAGGCATGTTTTGAGTGGAAAACAAGCTTCTAGGGGACAAAAGGGCATATGGTACAACAACCTTGTCTCCCACATGCAAGTTTTGGAGCCCAAGGCAGGAAAACAACACGAAAGACAAGGAATTGAAGATTTTCGGAAACGATTCAGATACAGCACGGTCGCGCACTGACCGTGCACGGCCGTGCAACTGTTCCGGGTCAACAAGTCAACATTTCCAAGTCAACAGGAGTCAAATCTGGGATTTTCTGATGTTCACGGCCGTACCCTAGTGTATGGCACGGTCGTACTTTACTCCAGCGTGTTCTCCAAGGCAAATACCGACCAAGACTGACAAGAAGAGTACAAGTTCTGCTGAGCACGGGCGTGCCAGTCTCACTAGCACGGGCGTTCCAACCACCTCAGGGAACAATTCTGCAAAAAGGACTCTGCAGCAGTACGTGTTGTCCAGCATGGGCGTGCCAGAAAGTTGTCAAGGGTGTGCTGAAGCTGTTTTGCCTATAAATAGAGGCCTCCACCCCTCATTTTGAACCATCCCTGTCACACCCTCAAATTCCACTTGCGGAGTTTTACCGCGAGGCGCATGACAAACCAGGATCCAAGTCAACGGTCACAATAAACAACACTATATGAATACGTAAAAACCCAAAACATAGTTCCTCAAATTATCAAAATCGTAGCGGAAGCATTAAACCAGTTACAAAACCATGTATGACAATGTTTTCACAAATTTATTCCAAACATGAAACTAAACCTAGACGCCATGCAGACTCGTGCGCCTAGTCCAGTGTTGCTACCTTAACGACCTGAGAAAAACATGCCAAAAAGACGTCAACATATAATGCTGGTGAGTTCACAGGTTTGTTCAATAAGTTACCAAAGTTACCAAAACGTTACCATGTCCATATTATACCAATGTCACCAAGTACGCTAGCTAGGTGTATGTTTTATTACTACTACGATTGGAAACCATTACTGGACACGTTTAGCAATGTTTAGCATATGTTTAAGCAGCCCGAATATGTTCAGCATGTTTAGCAAAGTTCGAGACAAAATGCACCCGCCCGGCCCTCCAAGCTGTCGAGTGGGGCAGGTCACGCCCAATAGATCTATCCACATTTCCCCTTTGTGCATCCCTGCACATTCATGGATTCCCCCGGCACTTCCAAAGATCGTATAGCAATACAAGTTAAAACCATAGTATGACATATGTTACCAAAATAGTTTAGCGCATGTTTTCTCCCTCAAAAGTTAAAGCGGTAAAAGTGGGGCCGTGAACTCACCTTAGATAGCGTTCTTCGGTTACTAGTAAAATGCTAAGTCCTTGATAATCCCTCTACCGGAGATCTATCAAAATGTTCACATAAGTGTTCCGACTAATAACCATAAGGTTATCTAGTCCCCGATTGTCCATATCGTAACCAAGTATGTTTTAAAACGTGTTTAAATGTTCAATCGACACACTAGACCGACCCGACATCCCGTTGGTGACTCATTACCCTAACTAATCAAGTACACATAGATTACACACAAGGTTCAAGCATAAAACACTTAGTTTGTATCAAAAATCACATTTCTGCATCAGAACGGTCGAACCAGTCAGATAAAATCTCCTTCGCCAATTTTAAGTCTCCTTCGCCCATTTTTAAGTTTTCCTTCGCCCGTTTTTCCACGTTCGACCGTTTGATCAAGTTCGCCCAACATTTCCCAGGTTCGACCCTGGAATCTCTCCTTCGACCATTCGAATGGTCGAATGAGTCCATGTTCGCCCCTGTTTTATAAATTTTCCTAAAAACGCTTCAAACACATTCGAAACATCCAGAAACATCATCAAACACAGCAGTCAAGTATGATTAACATATCCCTACATAACCCCACCAATTTTGCCCCAAAACCAGCTTGTTTTAATACTTTCCCCAAATGGCAAAATTATGGAAATGTCACATCATGCATGAAATCTTTACCCAATTAGGAAACTTTTTAATGCCCACCCATACTCATCTACAAAATACCCATAATATCATCATCTATCTAATAATAACCTTTACAATCCTAAACTATCATTCATAGCAGCCCTAGATCATGTTTCTAACATTAGAACAGCAGCAAATCATTAAACAACACATAACATCACATAACACATAATTAACATATGTTTATTGATACAAAACCTATGTTTAATGATAGGGTTTAGATTTAGAAAGGTGTTTAAAAGGTTTTTATTGATAAAAACTTCCTTAGGACAGATCTGGACATCTAGGGTTAGATAAAAACGGATTAAAATGCCTTAAAAAGGTTTAGGATTAGGAACACACCTTGGATTCTTGTTTAGATGTTGTAGATAGGTTAGATTATGAAAAACAAGAGCAAAAACTCCTTCCTTAGTGATTAAAATCGTTTGAGAGTGTTTTGAGACGGTTAGGGTTTGTGAAATGGTGAAAAATGACAAAGTTTGGTATTTATACTATTCCACCATCAACCCCTATCAATGGTCGAATGTGGCCTCCTTCGACCCTTTCACAGGGTCGAATGTACCCTGTTCTGGTCGAAGGGAATTCTTCAATTCCCATATTCCAGATTCGCCCCTTTTCAAAGGGTCGAACCAATACACAATTCCACCTTCGACCACTCAAAGTGGTCGAGCCAGAACCTATGTTTATCTAGTTTTCCAGTTTGTCATGTTTAACGCATTATAACGCACCTTAACATATGAGCATGCAACCTTAGTCTATGTTTAACATATTTAAGCATGGATAATTATCTACACGTCATTTAAACACATCTATGTATATAATCCACCACACGACCCATAATCTACACTTACACTTAATTAGTTCATGTAATGTCACCAACAACGGGACCCGGTACTAGTGTATTCCCAAAATGACTCCCAATGATCCTCCAGATCATTGAACCCTGGACAATCCTAACTTGACCCGAATCAACCAACCTAGTTAAGTCTGTTTATAAACGTTTCCCGCTAAGGTAGACTTAGATGTTACTAAAATGTTTAAGCCAAATATGCCGGGTGTCACATCATCCCTACGTTGAAAGAATTTTCGTCCCGAAAATTGCACAAAGCCCCAAAATGAAAGAAACGGAAACAATGAAATGAAAAGAAAATTTACCGGATGTCACTTCATCCCCACGTTGAAAGGAATCTCGACCCGAGATTCATTCCGCTCCAGCAGTAACATGCCTCGATTCGAACGCGCGTTTCGGAAAAAGATGAGGATGCTTAGCTTTCATCTGATCCTCCCGTTCCCACGTGAACTCCGGTCCATGATTCGAGTTCAAACAAACTTTAACGATGCGGATTTTACTCCGACGAAGGCTACGAATCTTATAGTCGAGAATCTCGAAAGGTTCCTCCACAATGCGAAGACGATCATCAACCTTGATCTCCTCCAGTGGTACAATGAGAGATTCATCAGTAAAACACTTCTTCAAGTTAGACACATGGAAGACGTTGTGAACACTACCGAGCTCCGCCGGTAAGTCAAGTCTGTATGCCACCGGTCAAATCCGATCCAGGATTGCGAATGGTCCGACATAAAGAGGGTTAAGCTTGCCACGCTTTCCAAAGCGTATGACGCCCTTCCATGGTGAAACTTTCAGATGTACCTTGTCCCCAACCTGGAACTCCAAAGGTTTGCGACGACGATCAGCATAGCTCTTCTGACGATCCCACGCAGCAGCCAAACGGTTACGAATCTGTACGATTTTCTCCGAGTTTCGTACACCAGTTCCGGACCAGTGAGCTGGCTCTCGCCCACCTCGGCCCAACAAAGTGGTGATCGACATTTCCGTCCATATAGAGCCTCGAACGGAGCTGCCTTGATACTAGAGTGATAGCTGTTGTTGTAGGAGAATTCCACCAACGGTAGGTGAATCTCCCAACTTTTGCCAAAATCGATAACACACGCCCGAAGCATGTCTTCCAAGGTTTGAATCGTCCGCTCGCTCTGTCGATCAGTTTACGGATGATAAGCTGTACTCATATCCAACTGAGTACCCAAAGCCTTGTGAAGAGCCTTCCAGAAACGTGAAGCAAAACGAGAATCACGATCAGAGATAATAGAGACAAGCACACCGTGCCGAGCAACCACCTCCTTAAGGTATAGTCGAGCCAACCGCTTGAGTCCATCGATTTCCTTAATAGGTATGAAACGTGCCGATTTTGTCAACCTGCCAACAATCACCCAGATCATATCATAACCACTAGGCGACCTTGGTAGCTTGGTTACAAAATCCATCGTGATTCGTTCCCACTTCCATTCTGGAACCTCTAGTTGTTGCAGGAGACCAGACGGCCTCTAATACTCCACCTTGACTTTAGCACAAGTCAAGCATTTGCTGACATAAGAAGCTATATCGGCCTTCATGTTTGGCCACCAATAAAGTATCTTCAAATCCTGATACATCTTATCGGAGCCAGGGTGAATAGAATACCGGGATTTGTGAGCTTCATCCAAAACAAGCTCGCGTAATCCCCCTAACAAGGGAACCCAAACACGTCCCGCAAAATAGTGTAGGCCATTGGTCCTGAGTTCAAGATGCTTGTCAGCACAGTGCATAGTCTCAGCCTTAAGGTTCTTCTCCTTCAAAGCTTCCAACTGTGCAGAACGGATTCGGTCAGGCAATGACGAATGAACGGTGAGCTGTAAGGCTCGAACACGACGAGGATTTGCAGACTCCTTCCTGCTCAAGGCGTCCGCCACAATGTTCGCCTTGCCAGGATGGTATTTGATAGCACAGTCATAATCGTTCAGGAGTTCAACCCAGTGACGCTGCCACATGTTCAACACCTTCTGGTCGAAAATATGCTGAAGACTCTTGTGATCGGTATACACTTCACACTTGGTACCGTACAAGTAATGTCTCCAGATTTTCAACGCAAAGATCACCGCACCCAGTTCTAAGTCATGAGTAGTGTAGTTCTTCTCATGAACCTTGAGTTGACGAGAAGCATAAGCAATAACCTTCCCGTGTTGCATCAACACACAACCGAGACCACGAATAGAAGCGTCACAGTACACCACGAAGTCATCCGTTCCCTCAGGTAAAGATAAGATAGGTGCAGAAAAAAGTTTAAGCTTCAGCATCTGAAATGCTGATTCCTGTGGTTCATCCCAGTCGAACTTTCGGTCCTTCTGGGTAAGAGTATTGAGGGTTTGAGCGATCTTCGAAAATCCTTCAATGAAACGACGATAGTAACCCGCAAGACCTAGGAATTGCCGCACCTCAGATGGCGTCTTTGGTGCTTCCCAGTCTTTAATAGCTTCGATCTTAGCTGGATCGACATGAATTCCCAGTTCATTCACCACATGCCCTAGGAATTGAACTTCACGTAACCAAAATTCACACTTTGAGAACTTAGCATACAACTGCTCCTATCTCAAAAGTTCCAAGACTAACCGTAGGTGTTCCTCATGATCTGCCTTGTTCTTAGAGTAAATCAGAATGTCGTCAATAAACACGATGACGAACTTATCAAGGTAAGGTTTGCAAACGCGGTTCATCAAATCCATGAACACCGCCGGTGCGTTAGTGAGACCAAAAGGCATGACCAAGAACTCAAAATGGCCATAACGAGTGCGAAAAGCAGTCTTCTGAATGTCAGCTTCCCTGACGCGCAACTGGTGATAACCGGACCGCAAATCAATCTTCGAATAGTAGCTGGAGCCCTGGAGCTGGTCAAAGAGATCATCGATGCGAGGAAGAGGATAACGATTCTTGATGGTCACTTTGTTCAGCTCACGATAATCAATACACATGCGGAGGCTTTCGTCCTTCTTCTTCACAAACAAAATAGGAGCTCCCCACGGGGAAGAACTCGGTCGGATGAAACCATTTTCCAAGAGTTCCTGCAACTGGCTGGACAACTCTTGCATCTCGGGAGGTGCAAGACGATACGGAGCTCGGGCAATAGGAGCTGCACCCGAAGTAAGATCAATACCAAACTCAACCTGACGATGGGGAGGAAGACCAGGCAAATCATCAGGAAACACATCGGGAAAATCACGAACCACCGGGATATCCTCGATCTTCTTCTCATCTTTAGTAGAAACGTTCACAAGTGCCAAAATGGCCAACAACCCTTCCGAAGATACTTACGGGCTTTCATGCTAGAAATGATACTCAGCGGAGCACCGCTTTTCTTGCCATGAACCGAAAGAGTCTCTCCATCAGGGAGAGGGATCCGAATAATCTTATCAAAACAAACGATCTCCGCACGATACAGCGATAACCAATCCATGCCGACAACGACATCAAAACTACCCAGGGGTACCGGCATAAGGTCGATGGGGAAAGACAAACCCGACAGTTCCAAGCGACATTCCCTAAGGGTGTGTGTCGATTCGATTTTCTTACCATCAGCCAATTCTATTAAGTACTTAGCCTCTAAAGGTGTGGGTACTATATCTAGCAATTGACTAATGTCCATAGATACGAAACTCTTATCGGCACCAGAATCAAACAAGACAGAAACATAGCGATCATTAAGAAGGAACGTACCGCTAACTGTGTCTGGATCCTGCCTGGCCTCTGCAGATCCAATGACGAAAGCACGTGCAGTCCTGCCTCCGCCCCCATTATTCCCATTACCGTTCCCGCCCCTTCCATTATCACCCTGCTTCAGCCTAGGACAATCACGCTTGAAGTGTCCCGTATCACCACAGTTATAGCACCCCTGCTTTCCTGGAGTCCCCTGAGCAGCAGGAGTAGGAGTAGCAGCAGGAGTCTGATTTGGGGTGAGTGCCACACTGCAATCCTTAGCATGATGCCCCAACTGATGGCACCGATGACAACGAGCCCGATCACAACTCCCCGAATGATGAAAACCATACTTGTTGCACTTGGGATGCTTCCCAACATACCCACTTGACTTCTGCCCAGAAGAAGACCCAGATGATTCAAACTTCTTCGCCGGCTGAGATGGCGCTGGCACAGCACTCTTCCCCACACCATCCCACTTCCTCTTGTTCCCTTCAGTAACCTTCACAGTAGTACCTTTAGGAGGCAAAACACCTTCTGCCACCTTTACATTAGTCATCCGATGAGCTGATCGGACAACTTCAGCAATAGTGGGAAGATTTCCAGCGGCTACCAATCCAGCAATCTCCGGCACTAGCCCAGACACATAGTGCTCAATCCTCCTATACTCGGGTGTGTGCAAATCAGGGCACAACATCGCCAGCTCATTCCTCCTCACAGTGTACTCTTCTATCTCGGACCCAATCATCTTGTAGCTCCAGACTTCATGTTCCATCTTCTGTACCTCCTCCCTCGGACAGTACTCACCTCTCAACAGTTGCAGAAACTCCGCCCAAGGCATAGCAATAGCCTCCCCCAATCCCATGTTCTGAGTAGTAGCATTCCACCACGACAGTGCAGACCCCTCAAATGTCGAAGTAGCATACTTCACCCGGTCCTCAGCAGGACAGTTACACATGACGAACACAGACTCAACCTTCTCCAGCCATTGGAGCAGTCCCACCGCTCCCATAGTTCCAGCGAAGTTATGAGGCTGACAGTCCTGAAACTTCTTATAAGAGCACTGAGGTGGAGGTGGATTGGCACCAATACCTGAAACTCAGTACACGAGTAAAACACAAACGAAAGGACATGAAACCCAAGAATGAGGCAAGGTCGACAGAAATCAACTCACCACCCATGGCATTAATCCTAGCCTGGAAATTAGCCATAGCCATGTTCACTTGCTGCTGTAGCAAGTTGTTCAGCTCAGCTTGGGTCATGTTGATGTTACCACGACCACCGCCGCCGGCACGACCACCGCCGCCAGCACGACCACCGCCGCCACCACGACGTCCACCACCACGAGCACCAGACATGATCTAACAAATCAAGAAATCGAGGGATTCAGATTCACCTCTAGTGTCAACCACTAGAAATTTATAAGAATTAACTTAGGGACAAATCCAGGACTATACATCCAAACTCGAAGTCCATCGGGATTTTCATGCATTTCAGTTTATTATTTCATGTGCACCCGAAATGATAAACTGCTCTACATGGTCCTCCAGATGTACTCCTAATCCAGACTCCGGTCACTGAATATCGTCGCCTAGTAACGTGGTACGATAGGTGCAAGTGTAAGAAGGCATGTGTGTGCTAGAACCAACAAATCAACCCCTCCTCCTTCAGTCCCGAAGAAGAAGACAAAACTAGGTAAGAACCCAAATAAAAGCGGATGATGTAACATAGAAGTATGATGATGATGTAAGGACACCCTGACAACGTTAGTACATAACCCACTAATAGACTCGAGTATGTGACCGTCTAGTGTGTGTGCGACTCGGCTATAGACCAGACTCTCAATGCAGTCCTAGTTCAGTATAACCATTGGCTCTGATACCAATCTGTCACACCCTCAAATTCCACTTGCGGAGTTTTACCGCGAGGCGCATGACAAACCAGGATCCAAGTCAACGGTCACAATAAACAACACTATATGAATACGTAAAAACCCAAAACATAGTTCCTCAAATTATCAAAATCGTAGCGGAAGCATTAAACCAGTTACAAAACCATGTATGACAATGTTTTCACAACTTTATTCCAAACATGAAACTAAACCTAGACGCCATGCAGACTCGTGCGCCTAGTCCAGTGTTGCTACCTTAGCGACCTGAGAAAAACATGCCAAAAAGACGTCAACATATAATGCTGGTGAGTTCACAGGTGTGTTCAATAAGTTACCAAAGTTACCAAAACGTTACCACGTCCATACTATACCAATGTCACCAAGTACGCTAGCTAGGCGTATGTTTTATTACTACTACGATTGGAAACCATTTCTGGACACGTTTAGCAATGTTTAGCATATGTTTAAGCAGCCCGAATATGTTCAGCATGTTTAGCAAAGTTCGAGACAACATGCACCCGCCCGGCCTCCAAGCCGTCGAGTGGGGCAGGTCACGCCCAATAGATCTATCCACATTTCCCCCGTTGTGCATCCCCGCACATTCATGGTTTCCCCCGGGACTTCCAAATATCATATAGCAATACAAGTTAAAACCATAGTATGACATATGTTACCAAAATAGTTTAGCGCATGTTTTCTCCCCCAAAAGTTAAAGCGGTAAAAGTGGGGCCGTCAACTCACCTTAGATAGCGTTCTTCGGTTACTAGTAAAATGGTAAGTCCTTGATAATCCCTCTACCGGAGATCTATCAAAATGTTAACATAAGTGTTCCGACTAATAACCATAAGGTTATCTAGTCCCCGATTGTCCAGATCGTAACCAAGTATGTTTTAAAACGTGTTTAAATATTCAATCGACACACTAGACCGACCCGACATCCCGTTGGTGACTCATTACCCTAACTATTCAAGTACACATAGATTACACACAAGGTTCAAGCATAAAACACTTAGTTTGTATCAAAAATCTCATTTCTACATCAGAACGGTCGAACCAGTCAGATAAAATCTCCTTCGCCCATTTTAAGTCTCCTTCGCCCGTTTTTAAGTTTTCCTTCGCCTGTTTTTCCACGTTCGACCGTTTGATCAGGTTCGCCCAACATTTCCCAGGTTCCACCCTGGAATCTCTCCTTCGACCATTCGAATGGTCGAATGAGTCCAGGTTCGCCCCTATTTTATAAATTTTCCTAAAACGCTTCAAACACATTCGAAACATCCCAAAACATCATCAAACACAGCAGTCCAGTATGATTAACATATCCCTACATAACCCCACCAATTTTGCCCCAAAACCAGCTTGTTTTAATACTTTCCCAAAATGGCAAAATTATGGAAATCTCACATCATGCATGAAATCTTTACCCAAATAGGAAACTTTTAATACCCACCCATAATCATCTACAAATGCTCAGTTCATCTTGTAATCGAAAACCCCCATTCATTTTATTAATAATACTTAACATGCACATGCCCTAGATTTCATTAAATCCCCAAAATACCCATAATATCATCATCTATCTAATAATAACCTTTACAATCCTAAACTATCATTCATAGCAGCCCTAGTTCATGTTTCTAACATTAGAACAGCAGCAAATCATTAAAAAACACATAACATCACATAACACATAATTAACATATGTTTATTGATACAAAACCTATGTTTAATGATAGGGTTTAGATTTAGAAAGGTGTTTAAAAGGTTTTTATTGATAAAAACTTCCTTAGGACAGATCTGGACATTTAGGGTTAGATAAAAACGGATTAAAATGCCTTAAAATGGTTTAGGATTAGGAACACACCTTGGATTCTTGTTTAGATGTTGTAGATAGGTTAGATTATGAAAAAGAAAAGCAAAAACTCCTTCCTTAGTGATTAAAATCGTTTGAGAGTGTTTTTGAGACGGTTAGGGTTTGTGAAATGGTGAAAATGACAAAGTTTGGTATTTATACTATTCCACCTTCGACCCCTATCAATGGTCGAATGTGGCCTCCTTCGACCCTTTCACAGGGTCGAATGTACCCTGTTCTGGTCGAAGGGAATTTTTCAATTCCCATATTCCAGGTTCGCCCCTTTTCAAAGGGTCGAACCAATACACAATTCCACCTTCGACCACTCGAAATGGTCGAACCAGAACCTATGTTTATCTAGTTTTCCAGCTTGTTGTGTTTAACGCATTTTAACGCACCTTAACATATGAGCATGCAACCTTAGTCTATGTTTAACATATTTAAGCCTGGATAATTATATACACGTCATTTAAACACATCTATGTATATAATCCACCACACGACCCATAATCTACACATACACTTAATTAGTTCATGTAATGTCACCAACAACGGGACCCGGTACTAGTGTATTCCCAAAATGACTCCCAATGATCCTCCAGATCATCGAACCCTGGACAATCCTAAATTGACCCGACTCAACCAACCTAGTTAAGTCCGTTTATAAACGTTTCCCGCTAAGGTAGACTTAGATGTTACTAAAATGTTTAAGCCAAATATGTCGGGTGTCACAATCCCTTCATCCATCCAAACCAACACTTCTCCAGGAAGTTTCAGCCATTTCAGGGGTATTGCAAGTCACCTTTGGAGCTTGGGATCACTCCATGAAAGCTTGAAGATTGAGAGTAGAGAGAGAGTTCACTAAAAATCATCCAAACCACCCTCTTTAATCCACATCACACTCACCACCATGTATTCATCGCCCGCTTTTGATTGTGCGAATGTTGTAGAGCCAATGCTTGGCTAAATTATTTGAGTGTTGCTAGGGTGAAGACTTATTTTGGTATGAATTATATAGTAGTTTTTATTTAATTAGTGGTGTTGTGTTCTTGTTAAATTCTATTACTTAGAGTCTTATTTGTTTAACTAAATAACTAATTAACTAGTCTTTGGTCATGTGGGTGTCTTGGTAGGAATTTGGAGAACTCTTGAGTGTATCCGTGGTGTGTAAAAACCCATGCACTTGGGAGCCCATCTAAAAGTTTAAAAATAATAATCGAATAACTTAACTAAAATAACTAGAGGTTTAATCAGCTTCTGGTAGTCCCGAACTAGATCTAAGGCGAGGAAACCGGTAGTGAGACAGATCCTTTGGGCTTCTGATATCCGAACCGGGTTCTAAGCAATGGCTTCTGAAGTGGACCAGATCTGAGTGACACATTTCTGGTACTTATCAGATGACTGGATGATCTTCTTGGTAAAGAGAGGTTTTCCTAAGGGCGCACCAGTGATATTTTATATCAAACGCCTTTAGGATTATGTGCCACCTTTATCAAGGGTTTCATCCAATTTGGGAGGGTAAGGGTTGGGTAATTAAGCTTTCGCTACCAAGATCTCACTTAGGGTTGGTACGGTCTTTATACTTGGTCCTAATGATAAACCAAGGATTAATCATGCGACTTAGCTACATGGTCTATGTGATAGCTTTGGCGCATGTTAAGTGTTGGTGAACCCATGTTGAGAGAAAACGGTCTTTATTTTCTCTCATCTTTATACTGCCGCATAGTTATTGATAGACCAGTGACTTATTATAATACTTATTTGGGTCAAGTAAAGGATGCACGTGTGCGGGAAAAGTCACGACTCCTTTAAGATATCAAGTGGCTTCTTGTTCGGTCATGCTCCGGCCACCGGCAAGTTGTCCATAGAGACTTTTAAGTATTAGATGTCATTATCACGGCTTTGGGAGTTGGATTATTCAGGGTTGGATGCATACAGTTTTGAGTCATCTAGTTGTCATAGTCAAGAGGTGAGCTTACCAGACCAGGGAGACCCTCATTTTCCAAACAAGAACACATCTCGTATTGTGATAGCAAACACCACTGGAGAATGTTGTAGCAACTCCAAGTTCAATAAAAGTGCGCACTTGTTCACACCACTTAATTAAATAACCACTATTAATCTGTCCTAAGATAAAGTTGGATCCCGAAGCAGCACTTTGTTTGGTATTGATTTTTATTCTGATCGCCCTTGCTTTCTTTCTTTATTTTATCTTTATATATATTAAAGCAACTTAGGGCTGCGTAGGGGAAGTCGTGTCTTTGGGTTCGATACTGGGTATAACATGCTATAGACTACACTGCGCTCGATAGGTCCACTTGCCTATCGTGTGTGTTTAAAGTAGTCAGCAGCTATCGTTTTATTTTTATAAATTTAAAACTGAGATAAGTGTTTTAATAAAAAGGTTTTGCTTTATTACCCCTTTTTACCGAGTCTTGACACTTCTTCCAAGAAAGTGTTGGTTATAAAAAGGACGTTTAAAAAGACATAATCCACACGACATATTCCATAGAAAGGTTTTAAGTTGCTAGTTACTAATTATTTTACTAGTTGTTTTGATAAGCTTTGCAGGATGGATCATCGAGTTGCTGAAGGTGACTGCTACGTTCAACAAGGATGTGACTATTGTGGTGGACCACCTTTTCCCCACAGTTGTGAAGACTATTTATTTTGTATTCTTCCATGCAGATATTGTGGTGGACCTTCTTATCCATATTATTGCGAAGAATACATCTCTCCGCATCTTCCCACTTTAGAGTCTTACCCTTGTGAACCTTCACCATATTCACCCCCACCTGAACCACCTCCATATAATCCGTCACCATTTCCACACTCTCATATATCACCACCCTTTGATTCTTCAACTTTCCCACGTTTCGAAGAAAAATACCCCCCTGAAAATTCACCACCAATTTTACCATCACCAAATCCTTTCCTCGAGTCCGAACCTGAACCTATCATTGACTTGGGAAAGTTTGCCGAAAATCTTGAGATAGTAAAAAACTATCTTCTAAAGAGATTTGCAATGGAGGATGAAGTGAGTGTAAGGGGATTGGAAGTCCAACACAAGGAAGCAGGTGCAGAAAAGGTCGAAGAAAGCATGGGGCAGAAATGGAGTGATGGACAAAGAGGTGCAAGAAGGATAGGAAGAAGCAGACTGCTGCAACTTGGAAAAGGAAGTGGTAATATCTCCATTGCCACTGTTCACGAGTGATAGCCCCCCAATGGCTGAACTTGTTCATGACTCTTGGGGTAAAGCATATCGCTCGGAGGATCACTTCACTATGAAGAAGTGGCGTTATTTCGGCAAGCCACTTGTGGTGTGTCGAGGTGACCGACTTCTTCACTACTTGCATATAGTGAAGTTTGATCCAGGAAACTTCAAGTGGGGTGGCGCGACTCGTCATCATCTCTAGTGTGCTTCCTTATCAGTCCCAAAATCTTAAATTATGGGATTGAGTAGTATTTCACGGGCTAGCCCGATGACGAATAAGTTGAGAGGTTGGTGCATACGGTAAGAAAAGGCATTTTAGGACCCTCAGGTATGATCGTTCACTTTTACTTCATTCTAACCGCCAAGTATGACCTCTCGGCACTAGGCCTTAGTAGTTTATTTTTAGTAGTTTTTCTTATGTTTTTAGTTTGTAGTCAGCTATATATTCATGCCAAGTGATTTCTCTCGAAAGGGCTCGGTGGTTTGGTAATTGTGGGTGTCACCCGAACAGTTTTCTTTTAGAAAACTAATTAGGGGAGCGTTTGTCTTTGTCCCACTTATTTCTTTAAACATAAAATATATCATAAAATCTATAATTTCAAAATATGTTAAAGAATTAAGTGTGAGGTGGTAAAATCTATAAATTTTACCACCTCTTGAAGTCAACAAACCACAACCATTTTAAAGGCAAGATTTTTCAAAAATGTTTTCATTAAATAAAAAAAGTTATTTTCAAACCCTTTGAGTCCGCCCAACGATTTTGCGGGAGATTAGGGAGGTTTTTGGTAGTCAAAAGAGCAGCCTAAGGTGTTCACGATTCCTTAAATAACCCCTACCCCTATATGTACGTATTATTGAGCCTTATTGAGCACACCATCACCTATATATATATTACTCATGCTCATTCATTTGTTTTGAGAGATATTCCCCATTGGCATGACGCGATTAGAACTAGTGTGACTTATGCGCTACAAGACCACATCAGAAGGGAGTGTGTGAAAATGATCTAGGCACCTAGGATTTACCCATTCGGTTATCCTTGGCCTTCCATATATTTTCCCCACCCATAGCCAGTCATTTTTGAGCCTTAGCCTTTTCATTTCCTTACGTTCATTTAGCCCCTGCCATGACGAAATTAGGGAGATGTTTAGGTGTTGACGAAGCTCTTTGGCAATTTTGGGACTTTGAAGCAAAATCCACACATTAAGAATCAAGAAGTAAGAATCAAGAATCGAGATCGTGATGAGGCTACAAAAGAAAGCCATCAAAAGAGCATACCAAGTGACAGTAATCACCCAACAAGCATCATGTGAAATTTGTGTTTTGAAAAAAAAAGTGTGTGAATAAAGATGTTGCAAGAATAAATGAATCAAGAGAACTTCTAAAGAAAAGTTTTGTGAAACTTTCTAGAAAGACCAAGTGATCGACCCAAACTAGTGGAGGCTTTTAAGCGGCCCTTGCGCCGAACAATTCACAATCAAAGGCCACAGTCGAGCTGCAAAGTCCAAGGAGAGAATAGCAAAGCCAACTTAAGAAGATCCGCGAGATTTCAACAAACACTTCAAGCACCAAACCCGAAGTTAGTCATGGTGGTAGACTCCCTTCCTACCCTATTTTCCATTATCTCACTAAAATAACCCTTTAAAAGTACTTTTGATTCACAAGCTTCACCTTAATAAAAGTGGTGGAGTGGCTATTTGCATACAAGCCTATGATTCAAGTTGTCCATCAGGTAGAATTTGAGTGTTCACCCCCAAATAAAACCCGAGTGAATGAGAGATGTGAGGAAAAAGGGAAAACGGACACCTTGGGAATTGTAATAAATCTCACCGAAAGCCATGCCCGAAATCCCGAAAGTTTATTAAGTTAGAGTCTTAGGAGGTAAGTTGAGCTCGGCACATCGAGTTAAACTTACAATTTTTATCCTATAAAAATTGCCTAAGGTTTGGTTTGCTTGCGGACAAGCAAACGCTTAAGTGTGAGGTACTATGATGTGTTGAGAAATTAACATGTTTTACATACTTAATTATCTCCCTTTTGTACCTTTTTATGCTTTATCTTTTATAAAACATTATTTAATCATTCCTTTGAGATAAATGCAGGTTCTTAGAAGGAAAAAGCAAAAAGGAAAAGAAAAGGCACGTTTTGAGTGGAGAACAAACTTCTAGGGGACAAAAGGGCATATGGTACAACAACCTTGTCTCCCACATGCACGTTTTGGAGCCCAAGGCAGGGAAAAAACATGAAAGACAAGGAACTGAAGGCTTTCGAAGAAGATTCAGATACAACACGTTCGCGCTCTGACCGTGCACAGCCGTGCAACTGTTCAGGGTCAACAAGTCAACAGGAGTCAAATCTGAGATTTTCTGATGTGCACGGCCGTGCCCCAGTGTATGGCACGGTCGTGCTTTACTCCAGCGTGTTCTCCAAGGCAAATACCGACCAAGACTGACAAGGAGAGTACAAGTTCTACTGAGCACGGGAGACTGGCACGGGCGTGCCAACCACCTCAGGGAACAATTCTACAAAAAGGACTCTGCAGCAGTACACGTTGTCGAGCATAGGCGTGCCAGAAAGTTGTCAAGGGCGTGCTGAAGCTGTTTTGCCTATAAATAGAGACTTCCACCCCTCATTTTGAACCATCCCTTCATCCATCCAAACCAACACTTGCAAGTCACCTTTGGAGCTTGGGATAACTCCATAAAGGCTTGAAGATTGAGAGTAGAGAGAGAATTCACTAAAAATCATCCAAACCACCCCCTTTAATCCACATCACACTCACCACCATGTATTCATCACCCGCTATTAATTGTGTGATTCTTGTAGAGCCAATGCTGGGCATGATTATTGTAACACCTGAAAATCTAAAATGTAAAATAATAGCATGATTAACTCGTTAAGAATTAGGTCTAAAGTGGTCTTGATATTAATAACTAAACAAAAACCAAGTAGTAGGATAGTGCCTTTGTGTAATTGGGCAAGACTACAAGGGCCAAAATGGTCAAATGACCAAAGTAAAGTAAATAAATTGATAAAAAGAGAAATTTGGTGTTGGTAATCAGACTATGATCGACCAAACACACATAACACACACACACACAAAATACACCCTCACTCTAAAACACTGATTTCTTCAAAATCTAGAGAGAAAAATTAAGTGAATATGCTGCATGTTTACATATAACGAATCACCATCAAAATCTGAATAAGAGGTATGTTTAATCTTTTGATTTGGTGATGAATCCCAAAATTTGGGCTCTTGATGATAATTCTCTTTAGTGGGGAAATCCTTAATTTATGAAGTAGACTAGCTTGTGTTAGAATAAGGATATCAAATATCTAACCTCAAGCCTTAATTGTTAATTTTAGGGGTGAAACCATGATATCTATAATAGGAAGGGGTGGGGTTCGACCCCTTGGTGAAGACCCCCAAGTCCTTGACTAAAAGTTGGTTTAAAATGCTTGTTTATGAAATGATGTTGCTAAAATATGATAACAATAACTTGATGTTGGGTTATGATACTTGAAATAGGGTGAAATATGAACTAGGAATTAACTTATACATTACTAGTCAAAATGTGCCCGCCAAGTGTTCGTTAAAATGCTTGAATGAAATACGGATAAATAAGTTGTTGGGTGAAAACCACATCGGATAATTTGAACACTTGTATGAGTTGTGCATGTCGTAGGACATTGATAATGGATCCTAACGATGGCTCGGTTTGCTTGGATAGGCGAATCAAGTGGAATCAAGGAAGTTAAGAGCGAGGTGGACACTCGCCAAAAGGGGAAGCTTTAAGGTACGTTATATGTACGTTTTTTGTATGAATTACTTTACTTAATTCTATAAGTTGTTAATGTGTCATTATTGACAAAGAATTGTTGAGGGCAATTTATGCGATTGGCCATGTAGTAAGGTTAGACTTAAGGATTTGTGACAATTGATGTAATTAGACATCATGGGAATGATTGTTGTTTGTAGCTTAGAAAATATGGAAGTATAGATAATAGCCGAGACATGATACCTTAGCGATTAGCTATGGTAAACTAGACAAAACATGACCATGTGTATAGTGGTCACCATCTTGATCTTGATATGGGTCAAAATGGATGAATTCATGAATACCGAGCAATCGATGTGTAAGACCAAGGCATAGACAATTCCCAAGTGGATTGTAGAGCCCAAGGCATAGATCATCGTAGAATTGCCTTAGAACGAGTCTACGAGGGTCGAGTCACTCAACCGAGTTAAGGAAAGTGGCTCAAACTGACCCAAGGACAGATCACAAGTTCTGAACGGACGTTCGGAAGTGACAAAATTAGTTAGAAAGTTTCTGTGATGACCGAATGGCCCGTTCACTTAGACTGTGTTGCTTACGGACTTCCGTAGTCGCTCTAAATTGCATTCCAAGCTAACTAACCTTGTATATTATGTGTATGTCAGGTTGTAGGTATGATGGGGCACCCGGATGGAGGATCAAGCAAGCAAACTGAACTAAATATGTCATCTTTGGAAGTCTTTGTGTAGTGTCGTTTTAGAACATGTTGTGTCCAACTAACTATCTTTTCCGCTACGTTTAAACTCTGTATCTAGGTCTGAAGTCTGTTTGAACTTAGTTCGTGTCCATTTATTTTGATACTTGCATCATCTTAATGGGAATGTATGGCGTAAGCTACACTGGCCATTGGATATAATTTCCCGAGAGGGCCTGACGTAAGCTACGCTGCCAGCGTAAGCTACGCTGGCCACTAGGCAGAATTTCCCGAAAGTGTTTGGCATAAGCTACGTTTCCAGCGTAAGCTACGCTGGCCACTGGGCAGATTTTTCCTTAATGGGCCTGGCGTAAGCTAGGCTGCCAGCGTAAGCTACGCTGGAATCCTCTTCTATAAGTAACATTTAGAAGTGTAATTACATTATTACCCATTAAATCATGATTAAGATTAGATAAGGGGGAAAGGTCTTACAAGTGGTATTCAGAGACAAAGTTTGTGTTCGGTTTGCATGCTTGATCAAGGAATCCGGGAAGAATACCTCAACTTAGTACACGTTAAAAATAAGAAGAAATGATATGGAGAAAATTCAATTGGTGGGAGTAGACTAAAACTCCAACCATGAGAAACATAATATGACGATGTTTGATGCATAAGTGTTAGAATCTTATGCATCACATGGAAATGAAAAATACTGAAATATAACAAATTTTAATGAATATTCCAGTTAGCAAAATGGCAAGTGATGCAGGTGAAGAAAGTAATCCTCTTACTCGAGAGGAAATGAACGAAAAGATTTCAGAAGAGATTGGAAAGGCATTGGAGAAAGGCTTAAAGAAAGTGACTGAGGACATCCAAGGGGCTATTCTAGCCGCCGTGGATGAGAAGATAAATGAGCTAAAGGAGAATCTCTCACAGGAAATGTAAAGAACAAGAGAGAAGAAAGGTTGTACCTATCATAAGTTTATGGCATGTAAACCACCCATTTATAATGGGGAGGTGAACCCGATAGCGTGCCAAAAATGGTTAGATGACATAGAAGGAGTGTTTGAAAGAAGTCATTGCGATCCAGTTGATCAAGTGGGGTATGCCACCGGCCAACTTCGCGATAATGCAAAGTCTTTGTGGGATGTGGTTAAGGCGGAGAAGGGCACAGAAGGCGTCCGAAACATGACATGGGAGGAGTTCAAAGTACCATTCCTCAAACACCATAGCCCGAGAGCGGTGGTGAGTAAAATCAAAGAAGAATTTATGAATCTTAGGCACAAGGGAGAAACTATTGACGTGGAGCTTGACGTGGTGGCAGGTATATTCTTAGTCAATTCTATACCCGCCCATGTTTTGTTTGATACAGGTGCCAACAAGTCATTCATTTCACATGAGTTTACTAAACACCCCTCATTTTACTTGACAAAACTAACCATACCTATAGAGGTAGAGGTAGGTAATAATCGAAGTTTCCTTGTTTGTGATGTGTGTCGAGGGTGTAACATCCTCATTGAAGGTGAAGAATTCCAAATTGATTTAATGCCAATGGCTATGAGAGAATTTCACACACTGGTGGGAATGGATTGGTTATCACACTACCGCGCCAACGTGCAACGCTACCGCAAGATGATCGAATTAACTTCACCAAGCGGGAAACTTATTACAATACACGGGGAAGAGAAACCAAATCCCATGATATGTTCATATCTTAAAGCTACCAAGTTGATCCGACATGGGTGCAAGGCATACTTAACCCATGTAATCGATTCCACTCTACAATCACCAAAGTTAGAAGACTTGCCGGTAGTGAAAGAATTTAAAGACGTGTTTCCGTAAGAATTACCGGGATTACCACCACAGAGAGAAGTAGAATTTCACATAGAGTTGGTGCCAGGGGCTAAGCCGGTTGCTAAAGCACCCTATCGGTTGGCACCACCCGAGCTCCGCGAATTGTTCTCACATTTGCAAGACCTTCTCGAAAAGGGGTTTGTACGGCCAAGTGTTTCCCATATGGGGAGCACCGGTTCTTTTGGTAGAGAAAAAGGACGGTAGCATGCGCATGTGCATTGACTACCGGGAATTAAACAAGTTGACGGTAAAGAATAGGTACCCTCTTCCCAGGATCGATGATCTATTTGACCAATTACAAGGCGCGAGCTGGTTTTCAAAAATAGACCTGAGGTCGGGGTACCATCAATTAGGGGTACGTGAAGAAGACATACCGAAGACCACTTTCCGGACCCGTTACGGTCACTATGAATTTCTCGTGATGTCATTCGGACTAACGAATGCACCCGCAGCCTTCATGGATCTCATGAACCAAGTGTGCTAGTCGATGCTTGACAAGTCAGTGATAGTGTTCATCGACGACATTCTAGTCTACTACAAGTGCGAGGCGGATCATGCCAAACACTTGCGGGAAGTGCTAGAGACCTTAAGAAGAGAGAAGTTATATGCTAAATTTTCAAAGTGTGCTTTTTGGATTCAAGAAGTACAATTCCTCGGGCACGTGATAAGTTCCGAGGGGGTGAAGGTTGATCCGTCCAAGATTGAGGCGATTACTAAACGGGCCCTGCCAAGGAACCCAACTGAGGTTAGAAGTTTCCTTGGGCTTGCGGGGTATTACCAGAGATTCATACAAGATTTCTCAAAAATTTCTATGCCTTTGACCAAGCTCACTCGTAAAGATGAAAGGATTATTTGCGGAGCCGATCAAGACAAAGCTTTCCAAACACTCAAGGATAAGCTTACTCAAGCACCCATCCTTACACTTTCCGATGGTTCAAACGACATGGTGGTATACTCCGATGCATCACATAAAGGTCTTGGGTGCGTGTTAATGCAAAATGAAAAAGTAATCGCGTACGCCTCGCGACAATTGAAAATCCATGAGAGAAAATACCCGACTCACGACCTCGAGATAACGGCAGTAGTCTTTGTATTAAAAATATGGAGGCATTACCTCTATGGAGTGAAGTGCACCTTATTTACCGATCATAAGAGTTTGAAGTATTTCTTCGAAAAGAAAGATCTCAACATGAGACAAAGCAGATGGTTAGAGATAATAAAAGATTATGATTTCGAAATTCATTACCACCCCGGAAAGGCAAATGTAGTGGCCGATGCCTTAAGCCGAAAAGGGTATTATAAGCCAATACGCTTGAGATCTATGCAATTGGTGGTAACCTCGGGGCTACTTGATCAAATCCGGGCGGCCCAAGTTGAAGCTATCAAAGAAGAAAATTGGAAGAAGGAAAGGATCATGGGCCAAGTTAAAGATTTAGTGGACGGTAGTGACGAGTTGAAGACTCGGTTCGGTAGAGTTTGGGTGCCAAACACATGCGGTGTTAAAGAGCTCTTGCTTAACGAGGCTCTCAAGTCTCGCTATTCGATACACCCGGGGGCCACGAAGATGTATCAAGATCTTAAACGAAATTATTTGTGGCCGGGAATGAAATGTGATGTGGTGAAGTATGTGGAGAAATGCTTGACTTGTCTACAAGTTAAGGCCAAACACCAAAAGCCCTACGGTAAATTACAACCTTTGGAGATACCGACATGGAAGTGGGAAAACATTACAATGGACCTGCTTACCAAGCTTCCAAGAACCGCCCGTGGCTCTGATGCCATTTGGGTGGCAGTAGACCGATTGACAAAGAGTGCCCATTTCCTTCCCATTAAGGAAACCTATAAGTCCGAGAAAATGGCGGGCGTGTACATTAACGAAATAGTCTCGCGTCACGGCGTTCCGGTTTCAATTGTGTCGGATAGGGACACCCGATTTACCTCGCAATTTTGGCGGGAATTTCAAGATCAAATGGGTACTAGGTTACTTATTAGTACTTAGAATTTCAAGATCAAATGGGTACTGGCTTATCATCCTCAAACGGATGGACAGAGCGAAAGGACGATTCAAATCTTAACCGATATGCTCAGGGCTTGTGCCATCGACTTTGGGGGTACTTAGGAAACCCACCTACCGCTTGTAGAATTTTCGTACAATAACAGTTACCATGCAAGTATCGGTATGACACCATACGAAATGTTGTATGGGAGGAACTGCCGAACTCTGGTATGTTGGGACGAAGTGGGACCTCGCAAAATTGCACCTAGGGATGTCCTTAGTGCAACAAATGAAAAGATTGAGGCAATCCGTGCTCATTTAAAGGTGGCCCAACACCGGCAAGAACACTATGCGGACAGGAAATACCGAATCATTGAATTCCAACCCGGTGACAAAGTCATGCTGAAGGTGTCGCCATGGAAGGGAATAATTCGCTTCAAAAAGAAAGGGAAATTAAGCCCTAGGTTTATAGGACCGTTTGAGGTTCTGGAACGAGTAGGACAAGCAGCATACCGCTTGCAATTTCCGGATGAGTTGAGTGCCATTCATAGCACTTTCCATGTCTCCCATTTGCGCAAATGTTTGGCCGAGGAAGCGGTGTTTCAACCGCTTGACGATCTTGTGGTGGACACAAAGCAATATTTGGCTCCTAGACCGGTGGAGGTGTTGGATCGAAAGGTTAGAAACCTTAGAACAAAGACAATAACTTAAGTGAAGGTAAGATGGGAATCACGAAAGGGGTCTCCCGTGACCTGGGAACCCGAAGAAGAGATGAAACGACTCTATCTGTTCCTATTTGATACGTGTTAAGTTTCGCAGACGAAACTCCTTTAAGGGGGTGGAGTTGTAACACCTGAAAATCTAAAATGTAAAATAATAGCATGATTAACTCGTTAAGAATTAGGTCTAAAGTGGTCTTGATATTAATCACCAAACAAAAACCAAGTAGTAGGACAGTGCCTTTGTGTAATTGGGCAAGACTACAAGGGCCAAAATGGTCAAATGACCAAAGTAAAGTAAACAAATTGATAAAAAGAGAAATTTGGTGTTGGTGATCAGACTATGATCGACCAAACACACACAACACACACAAAATACACCCTCACTCTAAAACACTGATATCTTCAAAATCTAGAAGGAAAAATCAAGTGATTATGCTGTATGTTTACATATAACGAATCACCATCAAAATCTGAACAAGAGGTATGTTTAATCATTTGATTTGGTGATGAATCCCAAAATTTGGGTTCTTGATGATAATTCTCTATAGTGGAGAAATCCTTACTTTATGAAGTAGACTAGCTTGTGTGAGTATAAGGATATCAAATATCTAACCTCAAGCCTTAATTGTTAATTTTGGGGGTGAAACCATGATATCTATAATGGGAAGGGTTGGGTTCGACCCCTTGGTGAAAACCCCCAAGGCCTTGACTAAAAGTTGGTTTAAAATGCTTGTTTATGAAATGATGTTGGGTTATAATACTTGAAATAGGGTGAAATATGAACTAGGAATTAACTTATAAATTACTAGTCAAAATGTGCCCGCCAAGTGTTCGTTAAAATGCTTGAATGAAATACGGATAAATAAGTTGTTGGGTGAAAACCACATTTGGTAATTTGAACACTTGTATGAGTTGTGTATGTCGTAGGACATTGATAATGGATCCTAACGATGGCTTGGTTTGCTTGGATAGGCGAATCAAGTGAAATCAAGGAAGTTAAGAGCGAGGTGGACACTCGCCAAAAGGGGAAGCTTTAAGGTACGTTATATGTACGTTTTTTGTATGAATTACTTTACATAATTCTATAAGTTGTTGATGTGTCATTATTGACAAAGAATTGTTGATGGCAATTTATGCGATTGGCCATGTAGTAAGGTTAGACTTAAGGATTTGTGACAATTGATGTAATTAGACATGATGGGAATGATTGTTGTTTGTAGCTTAGAAAATATGGAAGTATAGATAATAGCCGAGACATGATACCTTAGAGATTAGCCATGGTAAACTAGACAAAACATGACCATGTGTATAGTGGTCACCATCTTGATCTTGATATGGGTCAAAATGGATGAATTCATGAATACCGAGCAATCGATGTGTAAGACCAAGGCATAGACAATTCCCAAGTGGATTGTAGAGCCCAAGGCATAGATCATCGTAGAATTGCCTTAGAACGAGTCTACGAGGGTCGAGTCACTCAACCGAGTTAAGGAAAGTGGCTCAAGCTGACCCAAGGACAGATCACTAGTTCTGAACGGACGTTCGGAAGGGACAAAATTAGTTAGAAAGTTTTTGTGATGACCGAATGGCCCGTTCACTTAGACTGTGTTGCTTACGGACTTCCGTAGTCGCTCTAAATTGCATTCCAAGCTAACTAACCTTGAATATTATGTGCTTGTCACGTTGTAGGTATGATGGGGCACCCGGATGGAGGATCAAGCAAGCAAACTGAACTAAATATGTCATCTTTGGAAGTCTTTGTGTAGTGTCGTTTTAGAACATGTTGTGTCCAACTAACTATCTTTTCCGCTACGTTTAAACTCTCTGTATCTAGGTCTGAAGTCTGTTTGAACTTAGTTCGTGTCCATTTATTTTGATACTTGCATCATCTTAATGGGAATGTATGGCGTAAGCTACGCTTCCAGCGTAAGCTACACTGGCCATTGGATATAATTTCCCGAGAGGGCCTGACGTAAGCTACGCTGGCCACTGGGCAGATTTTTCCTTAATGGGCCTGGCGTAAGCTAGGCTGCCAGCTTAAGCTATGCTGGAATCCTCTTCTATAAGTAACATTTAGAAGTGTAATTACATTATTACCCATTAAATCATGATTAATATTAGATAAGGGGGAAAGTTCTTACAATTATTCGAGTGTTGCTAGGGTGAAGACTTATTTTGGAATGAAAACTAGAGTAGTTTTTATTTAATTAGTGGTGTTGTGTTGTTGTCAAATTCTTTTACTTAGAGTCTTGTTTGTTTAACTAAATAACTAAGTAACTAGTCTATGGTCTTGTGGGTGTCTTGGTAGGAATTTGGAGAACACATGAGTGTACCCATGGTGTGTAAAATCCCATGCACTTGTGAGCCCATCCGAAAGTATAAAAATAATAATCGAATAACTTAACTAATATAACTAGAAGTTTAATCAGCTTCTGGTAGTCCCGAACTAGATCCAAGGCGAGGAAACCGGTAGTGAGACAAATCCTTTCGGCTTCTGATATCCGAACCGGGTTCTAAGCAATGGCTTCTGAAGTGGACCAAATCTGAGTGACACATTTCTGGTAGTTATCAGATGATTAGATGATCTTCTTGGTCAAGAGAGGTTATCTGAGTGACACATTTCTGGTAGTTATCAGATGATTGGATGATCTTCTTGGTAAAGAGAGGTTTTCCTAAGGGCGCACCAGTGATCTTTTGTATCATACGCCTTTAGGATTATGTGCCACCTTTATCAAGGGTTTCATCCAGTTTGGGAGGTTAAGGGTTGGGTAATTAAGCTATCACTACCAAGATCTCACTTAGGGTTGGTACGATCTTTATACTTGGTCCTAATGATAAACCAAGGATTAATCATGCAACTTAGCTACATGGTCTATGTGATAGCTTTAGGAGTTGGATTATTCAGGGTTGGATGCATACAGTTTTGAGTCATCTAGTTGTCATAGTCGAGAGGTGAGCTTACCAGACCAGGGAGACCCTCATTTTCAAAACAAGAACACAACTCGTATTGCGATAACAAACACCACTGGAGAATGTTGTAGCAACCCCAAGTTCAGTAAAAGTGCGCACTTGTTCACACCACTTAATTAAATAACCACTATTAATTTGTCCCAAGATAAAGTTGGATCCCGAAGCAACACTTTGTTTGGTATTGATTTTTATTCTAATCGCCCTTGCTTTCTTTCTTTATTATATCTTTATTTATATTAAAGCAACTTAGAACTGAGTAGGGGAAGTCGTGTCTTTGGGTTCGATACTCGGTACTTGCTATAGACTATGCTGCGCTCGATAGGTCCGCTTGACTATCGTGTGGGTTTAAAGTAGTCAGCAGCTATCGTTTTATTTTTATAAATTTAAAACTGAGATAAGTGTTTTAATAAAAAGGTTTTGCTTAATTACCCCTTTTTACCGATTCTTGACACTTCTTCCAAAAAAAAAAGTGTTGGTTATAAAAGGGAAATTTAAAAAAGACCTAATCCACACGACATCAGCATACCCTGTATATATCTATCTATATAATAAATGAGTAGCCTCGGGTTGAATGGAGGCCTTAGAGAGGGCCTCTAAGATCCAACTACCTATATGTAGCTCCGAAAATTAGAGTATATAAACCATTTTAGGTTTTTTTTTTCTTCATTCTCCACAACATAATTTTCCATTTCTACCAAACAAACCTTTCTAACCTTCTACTTCATCATTCATAGTTTTTTTATTCTCTATAAAAGATTCAAGGTAGTCATCGATCATACTCTTCTAATGTTGATTCCTATTATTATTTTCACTTCGTTATTTATTTTTAAGTTACAATTTTTAAACGATTTACGATTCATTCTTCACAACATAAATCAATCGTTTATTTATTTAACTAGTTTGTATTAGTATTTTGAAACCAAAATTTGAGTCCGGAAACCACGAAGTTTCTCAACAACATCCGAAAACCCAAATGATAATTTATGAACTATTCGAAAACCCGATTTTTTAATTTAAATCCAAAAACCCAATCTTTAATTGAAATCCGTAAACTCCTTTGGAAATCTGGAAGCCTTCAAAGAACCCGAAAACCTAAACAAACTTCGTAAACCCACGGTCTTGAAATCCGAATTGTTGCGTGACTTCGACACAAATTATTTGTTCACCACAAATTAGTTCCATCACTTGAGTTATCGAGATAAGACTGTCCGTTGTGGCTAGAGGTGAGCCATGACTCTATCCTCTCATATTGCGTCATGTCAGCGTCTAGTTGGTAGAGTGATAAAGTTGTTGATCGCTTACCTGATGGTGTTATGGCTAGAGGAGAGCAGCAGCTTTATTAAGGCTTTTTTAAACATTAATAAAAATTATAAAAACATTACATAAATTAAAAATGCATAGAATAATAAAAACTAATAAAAGAACAAGTAACCTTTACCCAAAAAGAAAAAGTAAAAAATATATATAAAATAAAAAATGGTCTTCTTGCAACAGCCAACAATCCCTAAGACGTACTCTGTTCCAGAGTTTCATTAAAGGATGGAAAAGAAAGGATTGGGAAGGAAGTGGAGAAAAAATGTGTTTTAGAGTTTTTTGTATGAGGGAAAGGGACGAAATAAGAGGGATAATAAAGAGGTTTTTAGGGTGATTTTCAATCTTTCCAATTTGAAAGAATTGGAAAGAAAGGAAAAGGAGAAAGATCATTTATCTTCCATTCCTTAATGAAACTCTGGAACAGATTGTAAGTAAAACTTTATTTATTATTTTTTTATCAAAGTATATTGATAGAACAATCCATTTTACCAACAATAGGAAAAAACAATAGAAAAGGGGTCTTCTTCTTCGTTCTCCAAGAAACAAAACCTTCAATTCTCACCAGAAAAAAATAGAAAAAATATGTAGACACCCAAGTTCATCATCTTTATCTTCCATCCTCTTCAAACACAAAAAATACAGCAAAAATAAAAAAAATAATAATAAATCTGATATCTCCTCGCCAGCCCACGCGATCCGGCTCTCGACTGCTCGCTCGCGCCAGCTCTCGCTCAAGGATGTTGAGGTTCAAGCTAGCCACGTATATCAATTGTGGCTTGCGACCGGTTGCTCGCGAGCCACAACGGATAGTCTAAGAACCACCGATTATAACACTTGCACCGGTTAAAAATAATCTGAATAACTCCATCGAAATATCCAGTTGTCATCCCTTCGAAGGATTTGACCAATCAATTAATGTAGAGCACCGATTGAATTTAGAATTATTTCAGCGATTAAGATGAGCACCAAAGAAATTAACCGTCCAACCCTTGTAGCCCAGTTGATTGAGGGCCTAAAGTTTCCTATGGGATGCTTGGGTTCAATTCCCACTAGCTACATTTGGAGGACATTGGTGGAGGGGAAATGAGGGATGACCCGGCCATTCACTTGGGTTCGAGTCCTGATCCCGACCGGTTTTACGATTATTTCACTGTTGTGCCTTCGGGCGTGTGGGGTTTTCCCGGGAATTGGTGGCAATTGGTGGCCCGGGTACTCTCGAGTACATGATTCGGTAAAAGGGTGCCCGAGAATGCTCAGATATTGATTCGTTGGCCGTTCAAAAAAAAAAAAACAAACAAAGAAATTAACCAATGGAAACAATGGTTCCACCAAAACTTTTCGTAGACATGAGAATTGAGAACCAAGACTATGTCTTTGCTAAAGGTGAGCCAACACTTTATGGAATAATATTATGCCATGTAGCTGTCGATGTGGCACTGGCTCGCGACCGCGGTATTAATAAAACAATCCATTTTTACCAACAATAAGAAAGAACAATAGAAAAGGGGTCTTCTTCTTCCTTCCCTAAGAAACAAAACCTTCAACTCTCACCAGAAAAAAATAGAAAAAATATGTAGACACCATGTTCATCATCTTCATCCTCCATCCTCTTCAAACACAAAAAATACAGCAAAAATAATAAAAAAAATAATAAACCCGATATCTCCTCGCTAGCCCACGCGATCCGGCTCACAACTGCTCGTTCGCGCCAGCTCTTGCTCAGGGATGTTGTGGTTCAAGCTAGCCACGTGTATCAATTTGTGGCTTGCGGCTGGTCGCTCGCGAGCCACAACGGATAGTCTAAGAACCATCGATTATAACTCTTGCACCAGTTAAAAATAATCTGAATAACTCCACCGAAATATCCAGTTGTCATCCCTTCGAGGGATTTGACCAATCAATTAATGTAGAGCACCGATTGAATTTAGAATTATTTCAGCGATTAAGATGAGCACCAAAGAACTTAACCGTCCAACACTTGTAGCCCAGTTGGTTGAGGGACTAAAGTTTCCTATGGGAGGCTTGGGTTCAATTCCCACTAGCTACATTTGGAGGACATTGGTGGATGGGAAATGAGGGATGACCCGGCCATTTGCTTGGGTTCAAGTCCTGATCCCGACCGGTTTACCGATTATTTCACTGTCGTGCCTTCGGGCGGGTGAGTAGTCGGGTTTTCCGGGAATTGGTGGCAATTGGTGGCCCGGGTACTCTCGAGTACCTAATTCAGTAAAAGGGTGCCCGAGAGTGTTCAGAAATTGATTCGTTGGCCGTTGAAAAAAAAAACAAACAAAGAAAGGAATTAACCAATGGAAACAATGGTTCCACCAAAACTTTTCGTAGACATGAGAATTGTGAACCAAGACTATGTCTTTGCCAAAGGTGAGCCAACACTTTATCGAATAATATTATGCCATGTAGCTGTCGATGTGGCACTGGCTCGCGACCGCGTTATTGATAAAACAATCCATTTTACCAACAATAAGAAAAAACAATAGAAAAGGGGTCTTCTTCTTCCTTCCCTAAGAAACAAAACCTTCAACTCTCACCAGAAAAAAATAGAAAAAATATGTAGACACCATGTTCATCATCTTCATCCTCCATCCTCTTCAAACACAAAAAATACAGCAAAAATAATAAAAAAAATAATAAATCTGATATCTCCACGCTAGCCCACGCGATCCGGCTCACAACTGCTCGCTCGCGCCAGCTCTCGCTCATGGATGTTGTGGTTCAAGCTATCCACGTGTATCAATTTGTGGCTTGCGGCTGGTCACTCGCAAGCCACAACGGATAATCTAAGAACCACCAATTATAACTCTTACGCCAGTTAAAAATAATCCGAATAACTCCACTGAAATATCCGGTTGTCATCCCTTCAAGGGATTTGACTGATCAATTAATGTAGAGCACCGATTGAATTTAGAATTATTTCAGCGACTAAGTTGAGCACCAAAGAAGTTAACCGTCGAACACTTGTAGCCCAGTTGGTTGAGGGCCTAAAGTTTTCTATGGGAGGCTTGGGGTTAATTCCCACTAGCTACATTTGTAGGACATTGGTGGTGGGGAAATGGGGGATGACCCGGCCATTGGCTTGGGTTCGAGTCCTGATCCCCACTGGTTTTACCGATTATTTCACTATCGTGCCTTCGGGCGGGTAAGTAGTCGGGTTTTCCCGAGAATTTGTGGCAATTGGTGGCCCGGGTACTCTCGAGTACGTGATTCGCCAAAAGGGTGCCCGAGAGTGCTCGGAAATTGATTCGTTGGCCGTCAAAAAAAAACAAACAAACAAAGATATTAACCAATGGAAACAATGGTTCCACCAAAACTTTTTATGGACATGAGAATTGAGAACCAAGACTATGTCTTCGCTAGAGGTGAGCCAACACTTTATCAAATAATATTGTGCCAAGTAGTCGTTGATGTGGCACTGGCTCGCGACCGCGGGTTGATATCTAGCTTGATCCCGTTGTGGGTCAAGGTGAGTGGGTATTTTCTTTTTTACCAAATAAATTAAACATTTACCAAACATTTTAAAAAAAAAACATTAACATTAAAAATACATTGCATCGCTAAAAAAGAAACATTACACTAAAAAAACATTACACTAAAAAAGCTGTTACATTAAAAAAAAAAAAAAAAAAAAAAAAAAAAAAAAAGCCTTACGTAAGGTTGAGGTTGAGCGTAACATTTGCTTCGCCAAAACGTAGTGCAGGTCATGCCCAACCTCCGAGAGATACTCCACGTGGGTAAAGGCGAGGAGCACGTCTTCTTTCTCCCCGAGGAGATCTTTGTTCACCTTCTTGTAGGCAATTTCGAAGTTTTTACACTTCGCCTTCAAATCCGCGCACTTATGAGAGATGGAGTCACAAGTACGGTTGATACACCCAAAAAGGGTACCAAACTCCGCTTGGACCATGTGCCACTGCGTTCCGTGGCTACAAGACCCACCGCTTGTTGAAGCACCGTCACCGTGCACTTGGTTATAAGCGATAATCAACACTAGTTCTTCCTCCTCGATCCATTGCACCATGATTGAAGGTTGATTTGGAAAATTGAGGGTTTAGGGTTTAAATAATTTGGTGAAGAACGGTGATGGTTTTATGAAGACGATGAAGAAAGAGTTAATTATATAGGTAAAATTTATTGTTGGGTAATAAATGAAAATATGACAAAGTTAATTTTTTTAAAATTCAAACCCTTTGGAACCCACTAACGGCCGCGAGAGGGCTCACTTGTACTCGCTCACGACAGCTATAACATGAGTCTGTTACTGTGTTCGCTAGCCATGTGGACTAAATTGTGGCTCGCAGCAGCTTACTCACGAGCACAACACAGTCTAAGCTCAATAGAAAAAGACTTACATCGAAAAATCTTTGTAAATTGTGCACACTTCACCGGTGAATTAATTGCACCGCCTGACTTTACAAGATATAATCTTTATTTGAAGTTAAGCAATAAAAATATTACTCCCTCCGTCCCATTAGAAGTGTCTATATTCCCTTTTCTTATTTGTCCCATTACATGTGTCCACTTTAAAAAACTATTAGCCAATTTCCAAATTTACCCTTAAAAACACATCTAAAAGAAACAAAGAATATGATGGACCCACATATGACAAGGGTATTATTGTCATATGGCAAGCAAAAAAAGCAATCATTTAATATGCCTAAAACTTTGTGTTTTTCAAATCAAGACACTTCTAGTGGGACGGAGGGAGTATCAAAGTTCAGAATGAAGTTGAGCACCGAAAATATATATATTTTTTTAAATATCCCAGAACTGAGAACCCAAGAGCCTGAAAAAATCGTAAACTTGAAACTTGTAAACCCCAAATCCGTAAACATGTATCTTCATAATCCTGGAAACAAGACCAAAATCCAGAAAATCTAGGAGATCTTTTAAAACTTTTAAACTTGATAAAGATTTACTCAGATCTTTGATAACTAAACCTTCACGAAATCCGTAAACACCTTCAAATTTAACAAAAACCAGATCAAACAGTCGAATCTTACTATGTTCTTCGTGTTCTTGATTATTCTTCAAAAAAACTGAATCTGCCAATAAACCTCAAATGGTCGACCAAAATATAATTATATAAATGGCGTTCACATTCCGAAGACGATATCAGTCGAGAACAATTAACAATAAACCAAAGCCGATATCAAAACACAACAATCGAAATCAAAACAAAATCCAGCTGAAAAAGTCCTTGAATCCCTTTATATCAAACCGAGCCACAAATGACTACAATGGCTTTGATACCAATTGTAAGTCCCAAACAAATACCCGATATATAGTAATCACAATCAAATGCAAAAACAATGATGGTGATAATTCAAGAACAAAGATGAACAATTGAATAACAACTCCCTTCCATACGATTACAATGAACCGTATTATATAAGAAGATAGATTCGAATATTATTGATAAAACCGCTCACCAAATAAATGACTAGAATAAAACATTATATAGGTCATTTGCTAAGTTTGGCCCAAATGGCCTATCCCAAGCCTAAATCCAACTAAGAACAACTATACCTCAGCCCAAACACCTTAAATAACCGAAAAATAATGAAGATATCTAAAACTATTCAAATACTTAATATGGTTTGATATTAAATAATAGTAAAAATAAAATATGTTGAATAATTAAAACAACAGGTGATATTAAAAATCAAAGTTAGTTTCCATTTGAAAAAAAACAAAGTGTTTGAAAAAAAAAATACGTATCTTGACCACTGTATATGTTTACAAGTTACATTATATTTTATTCTATTAGTATAATACACCGATTTTTTCAACTGTGAAATGCATATGTTTTCTTAACATAAGTTTTTTTATTAATTAAACTAGATATTTGCCCGCGTGGACACGCGGTTCACCAACTTACAATTATTTTGAGCGGTAAAACGTATAAAAAAATATAGTAGAAATATTTTTTTCAGATTTAAAAGCAAGCAATACACATTTTATTCAAATATTACTAAATATTTCCTTATACACCACATTTTTAGTTTTAGTCTTGACATTCCCATCACCATTAAGTATAAGTAATTTCACTTCTGCCCTGCTTTTAACTCTTGACAGTGCGACATAAAGTTGGCCATGTGATAATACATGGTCTCTTAAATACAATCCAACTTTCGATAGAGACTGTGTGAAAACACATGAAGTCTATATCATATTTTAATACAATTAGTCTCTAGTTTTTACTAAACAACAAATCAAGTAACTCTGTTGGTCAAAATAGATGTTTAGTTGAACAGGGGTTGCAAACTCAAGTTGAGCTAGATACACATCGGTAAGTAGACTTACGGGTGAAAGGAGTATGGATTGAAACATGCCATTTTAAGTAGAGGTCACAACATGACGAACAATATATATCGACCAAAGAATGCTTTTGTTTCCATTTCGTACAAATAATTACAACATATCTTCTAATAAACATTTTTACAATAGTGTAGGCCTAGAAACTAAATAGACTTCAGGAAACTTTCACACCACTTTGGTTGCATTTGTTCATGATAGTTCATCAGCTTTTTATGTTTGGCTGCATTTGTTCCTTTCACCAACCGGCTGACTCCAAAGTCTGCAACTTTAAAATGTCCAAAATCATCTAACAATATGTTTCTGTTAAATTAACCATACATGATTAGCCGGTATGTAATAGTATAAGGAAACATTAAGACTTCATTACTCGTAATCGATACGTTAATGTTTAATATTAAAACTTACAAAGGTTGAAGATATTTGTGAATTATTGGTTTTGGCTTAATTTGTTTATAACAACTAACACTTTGTCTGGATCGTATAAAGTTCATCCCCAATCTTTTTAATAGCAACTTGTGTTCCACGTCATCCCTTTATCCCTTCACTAAGATGATGTTTCTAGATTACACATCTGAAACGGCCAACTCCCGGCATAACCTCCATATCCTGAACAAAAGTTTATATTTGTTTTTATTAGGAATCTAAGATAAACACTAAAAGACTAAATTCGCTTTTATTAGGAATGTAACTGTGGAGTGGTTGATGCCCCTTCTTCGTTTATATTTGAAGGTAACATGCTTTGTTAATGACACAATTAATGTAGTTCTTTTTTTATCTTTCTGAATTAGGACCTGAAACTGTTCATCCTTTTTTTAATTCGATGCAGCGGCTCAGTTGGGTCCTATATGGGTAGTATTTGTTTGCATGTTTTTATGCTGGCATCAGTGACCTCTTAGAAGAGAATTGAATATCTTACCTGATGTAAACATGTAACATGCAACTCTGTTGATGAAATCTCTAAGGTCTGTTAGTTTGTAAAAAAACAATGCCAAGATGGTTACCAGCCACCTGGAGAAAATTTAAACCTTTACTATGCAATTTTAAAAGTTCTTACATGCTTACATCATAAGGATATAAACATAGTGATTTCACGCTCGCTGTTCAAAATGCAAGAATTATTACTAAACCACAAAAGAAAATAGCTACTTACCTGATACACCTTAAGAGACTGATCAGCTGCTTCTTTTTTTGTCATTGCCAGATTTGAACTCTGCAAGATACCTATAATAGTCTCCTTTCCTGCATTCCATCAAAACCCATCACAAAATCTTTAGAACATGAAAAAGGTTAAGATCATCTTTGCAAATATCTGACAGCTCTTTTTCCACCTTTTGTTGGGTTTAGTTTAAATAAGTATGATATAGAATCAACAATTCATCATATATGTTTATTCGATGTTTATGCAGCGTTTTTTGCCTCTTCTATGCAGTTTATGCAACGTTTTGCTGCTGTAAAAAACCCGGTTTAATAATGAATCGTTTTTTGCTGCTGTATGCAACATTTTGTTGTTGTGAAAAACTGGTTTTACGATGTAGGTGATTTGGAGCTGCTGTTTGCAGCGTTTTGCAACTGTTGTTTGCAGCAGTATTGCTGACACAACCACTGATAGGTAGTTACTCATCAGTGGTTATAATGCATCAGTAGTTAAAACCACATTAGTGGTTTTATCAGCAGTACTTTCATACCTATTTCAATCTTTTACCACTAACAAATCCAAAACAAAGATTCATAAAACACCATCAGTAGGTTTATTGAGGACAATAATGGCTGAATCCTGAAAAGTACAGAACAAAAAAAGTATACATGATGAGTGTAAGCATATAATCACATTATGAACAGAGAGTCAAAGAGAATGAATTCAGCTTGGGATTTCTACTTCCGAATCTTTCACCAGAACATATTTAAAATAATAGTTGGCTTTGGAAAATGGAAGTGCTTACTGCAATGTGGCTCATGAATCACCATTGTAACATTAATCTTATTTGTGACCAAGGATGCAGCAACCTCCATTCCTTTGTGCATAAACTGTTTTTTTTTTCTTCAAGACTCCAACTTACACCTGTGTTTTAGAGTTGCGGAGTTGGAAAAGGAATTTAGAGTTAGCAACAACCTTTGATGTTTATATAAATCGATATAAGAGATGCTCGTTTAGAGTAAAACCTTTGCCGTAAATAAATATAAGAGGTGTATGCCAATTCACTATAAGAACCAAGTCAATAACTACAAATCAAAGTCATGTAGCACGACCAATATAAACATTGGTAACCATAACTGGATGAGGTTTCTTGAATGAGGTTTCCTGTACAGTTATGTACAGCACCATAACTGGATGGTTAATATCCATATTATTATTATTCAAGTAAAAAATTCATCACAAATGCAACAATAAAGATATCAATTATTTTTAATATATATTAATTTTTAATAATCATGTGGACGATTGACTTTACCTCACCATCATGCTAAAGGCAACCGCTAACTGTTGACCAACATCTTCCAATTGGTCAAATACATTCTCAGATGGCTTTAGACTCAAATTTAATTAAATTTGTGAATCTCACCTCTAAACATATCACTATAGGCATTGTCAACTACGGCATATGCATGTGGGTTGTCAATGCATCTTATCTTGGTAAGCCGTGACGACCTCACTTCCAGAAATGTGACACCCGGCATGTTTGGCTTAACATATTAGTAACATCTAAGTCTACCTTAGCGAGAAATGTTTATAAACAGACTTAACTGGCTTAGTTGAGTCGGGTCAAGTTAGGATTGTCCAGGGTACAATGATCTGGAGGATCATTGGGAGTCGTTTTGGTAATACACTAGTACCGGGTTCTGTTGTTGGTGACATTACATGAACTAATTAAGTATATGTGTAGATTATGGATCGTGTGGTGGATTACCTACATAGATGTGTTTAAATGATGTGTAAATGATTATCTATGCTTAAATATGTTAAACATAGACTAAGGTTGCATGCTTATGTGTTAAGATGTGTTAGAATGCGTTAAACACGACAAACTGGAAAATTGATTGAAAATGGATTCTGGTTCGACCCTTTGTAAATGGGCGAACCTGGGGAGTGAAATTGAAAGAATTCCTTTCGACCAGAACAGGGCTCATTCGACCCTGTGGAAGGGTCGAAGGAGACCACCTTCGACCATTGAAATGGGGCGAAGGAGGGATAGTATAAATACCAACCTTTGTCATTTTTCATCATTTCACAAACCCTAACCGTCCAAAAATGATCTAAAACACTAAGGAAGGAGTTTTTGCTCTTCTTTTTCATAATCTAACCTATCTACAACATCTAAACAAGAATCCAAGGTGTGTTCTTAATCCTAAACCTTTTTAAAAGCATTTTAATTCGTTTGCATCTAACCCTAATTGTCTGGATCTGTTCTAAGGGAGTTTTTATGATTAAAAACCTTTTAAACATCTTTCTAAATCGAAACATTATCATTAACAAAGGTTTTATGGTGAATAACATATGTAAATTGTGTATAATGTGGTGTTATGTGTTGTTCAATGATTTGCTGTTATATCTATGATAGAAACATGATATAGGATTGCTATTGATGCTAGATTATTGTTGTTTAGGGTTAGGATTGGATATGATGATATTATGGGTATTTGGGGGTTTTAACGAATCTAGACTTGATGCATGATATTTATGATCAATAGAATTGATAAGAAAAGATCGAACACTCGACAAACTGAGCATTTCAAGTTGAATATGAATCGATTTCAAAAGTTTCCAAATTGGGTAAATTATTCATGCATGAAAGTGATGTTTCCATAATCTTTACCATTTTGGGAAAGGGCTGAAACGGACGTATTATCGGGGGAAATCGGTGGGGTTTTGTAGGAATAAGTTATCAATGTTTTACTGCTGTGTTTGATGATGTTTCGAGTCGTTTTGAATGTGTTTGAAGCGTTTTTAGGAAAATTTACACAACAGGGGCGAACCTGGCCTCCTTCGACCGATCGAAGGTGCGAAGGAGGAAATTCAGGGTCGAACCTGGGTTTTTGTTTGGCGAATGTGGTTTAACGGGCGAAGGAGGCATCAAACGGTCGAACGAGATGTAAAACGGACGAAGGAGATGTAAAACGGGCGAAGGAGACTGAAAACTGACTGGTTCGACCGTTCTGATGCAGAAATGAGATTTTTGATACAAACTAAGTGTTTTATGCTTGAACCTTGTGTGTAATCTATGTGTACTTGATTAGTTAGGGTAATGGGTCACCAACGGGATGTCGGGTCGGTCTAGTGTGTCGGTTAAACATTCAAACACGTTTTAAAACATACTTGGTTACGATCTGGACAATCGGGGACTAGATAACCTTATGGTTATTAGTCGGAACACTTATGTGAACATTTTGATAGATCTCCGGTAGAGGGATTATCAAGGCCTTAACATCTTTACTTGTAACCGAAGAACGCTATTTAAGGTGAGTTCACGGCCCCACTTTTACTGCTTTAACTTTTGGGGGAGAAAACATGCGCTAAACTATTTTGGTAACATATGTCATACTATGGTTTTAACTTTATATTGCTATACGATCTTTGGAAGTCCCGGGGGAAACCATGAATGTGCGGGGATGCACAACGTGGGAAATGTGGATAGATCTATTGGGCGTGACCTGCCCCACTCGTCGGCTTGGAGGGCCGGGCGGGTGCATATTGTCTCGAACAGGAACATTGGTATCATGCTGAACATACGGGCTGCTTAAACATGCTAAACATTGCTAAACGTGTCTAGTAATCGTTTCCAATCGTAGTAGTAATAAAACATACGCCTAGCTAGCGTACTTGGTAACATTGATATAGTATGGACAGGGTAACGTTTTGGTAACATATTGAACAAACCTGTGAACTCACCAGCATTATATGTTGACATCTTTTTGGCATGTTTTTCTTAGGTCGCTAAGGTAGCAATGAATGGAACTAGGCGCACGGGTCTGCATTGGCGTCTAGGCATAGTTGCACGTTTTGTAACAAAAAGTGTTTTGAATAACATTGGATCATAGCATAGCTGTTTAAATACTTCTTAACTGCTTCCGCTTATAAAATCGTTGTTTATGGATTTATGATTTTCATATAGGGTTGTTTATTGTGATCGTTGACTTGGATCCTGGTTTGTCATGCGCCTCGCGGTAAAACCCCGCAAGTGGTAATTTGAGGGTGTGACAGATTTTTATCAGAGCCACTCCTGTGCCGTTCGGGATGGTGGGTGCACACCTCATCAGGGATGATGAGACTCTAACAGGGGGTGAATGTGACACCCCGGGAACACATCTCATCAGGGACGATGAGACTCTAACAGGGGGTGAATATGACACCCCAGGAAAATCCCACATCGGCCGTGGCCAGGATAGATCCTTGGCTCATAAGTAATGTCTTGCCTCTTAAATCACCAACGCGTTTTGGGGCTTAATGTTAGTGGATGAGAGGAGAACTCCACAGTTAAGCGTGCTCAGGTGGGAGAAATTTCAGGATGGGTGACCTCCTGGGAAGTCTTCACTTGGGCAACCAAAAACAAATCCGTAAGCTCTGGATGGGCAAAGCGGACAATATTGGTGATGAGAGGGGCGGGGTGTCACAGATGGTATCAGAGCCAATGGTTATAGTGAACTAGGACTGCATGTAGAGTCTGGTCTATAACCGAGTCGCACACACTAGACGGTCACATACTTGAGTCTATTAGTGGGATACGTACTAACGTTGTCGGGGTGTCCTTACATCATCATCATGCTTCTCCGTTACATCATCCGCTTTTGTTTGGGTTCTTACCTACTCTTGTCTTCTTCTTCTGGATAGAAGAAGGAGGGGTCGATTTGCTAGTTCTAGCACACACATGCCTTCTTACACTTGCACCTATCGTTACACGTTACTAGGCGATGATATTCAGTGACTGGGGTCTAGATTAGGGGTACATCTGGAGGACCATGTAGAGCAGTTTATCATTTCGGGTGCACACGAAGTAATAAACTGGAATGCATGAAAGTCCCGATGGACTTCGAGTTTGGATGTATTCGTCCCTAGGTTAACTCTCGTAAGATTCTAGTGGTTGACACTGGAAGTGAATCTGAATCTCTCGATTTCTTGATTTGTTAGATCATGTCTGGTGCTCGCGGTGGTGGACGTCGTGGTGGCGGCAGTGGCCGTGCTGGCGGCGGTGGTCGTGCTGGAGGCGGTGGTCGTGGGAACATCAACATGACCCAGGCTGAACTGAACAACTTGCTACAGCAGCAAGTGAACATGGCTATGGCTAATTTCCAGGCTGGGATTAATGCCATGGGTGGTGAGTTGATTTCTGTCGACCTTGCCTCATTTTCGGGTTTCGTGTCCTTTCGTGTGTGTTTTATTCGTGTATCGTGTTTCAGGTGTTGGTGCCAATCCACCCCCACCTCAGTGCTCTTAAAAGAAGTTTAGGGACTGTCAGCCCCATAACATTGCTGGGACTGAGGGAGCGGTGGAACTGCTTCGATGGCTGGAGAAGGTTGAGTCTGTGTTTGTTATGTGTAACTGTCCTGCTGGGGACCGGGTGAAGTATGCTACTCTGACATTTGAAGGGCCTGCATTGTCGTGGTGGAATGCTACTACTCAGAACATGGGATTGGGGGAGGCTATTGCTATGCCCTGGGCGGAGTTTGTGCAGCTTTTGAGAGGTGAGTAGTGTCCGAGAGAGGAGATACAGAAGTTAGAGCATGAGGTATGGAGTTACAAGATGGTCGGGTCTGAGATTGAAGAGTACACAGTGAGGAGGAATGAGCTGGCGGTGTTGTGCCCTGATTTGCACACACCCGAGTACAGGAGGATCGAGCACTATGTGTCCGGACTGGTGCCGGAGATTGCTGGGTTGGTGGCTGCGGGGAATCTTCCCACTATTGCTGAAGTTGTCCGATCAGCTCATCGGATGACTAACCTGAAGGTGGCAGAAGGCGTTTTGCCACCCAAGGGTGCTGCTGTGAAGGTTGCTGAGGGGAACAAGAGGAAGTGGGATAGTGTGGGGAAGAGTGTGGTGCCAGCTCAGCCGGCGAAGAAGTTTGATGCATCTGGGTCTTCTTCTGGGCAGAAGACGGGTGGGTATGTTGGGAAGCATCCCAAGTGCAACAAGTGTGGTTTTCACCAATCTGGGGGTTGTGATAGAGCTCGATGTCATCGGTGCCATCAGTTGGGGCACCATGCTAAGGATTGCAAGGTGGCACTCACCCCAACTCAGACTCCTGCGGCTACTCCTGCTCCTGCTGCTCAGGGAACTCAGGGGAGGCAGGGGTGTTATAACTGTGGTGATGCGGGACACTTCAGCCGTGAATGTCCTAAACTGAAGCAGGGCGATAATGGGAGGGGCGGGAACGGTAACGGGAACAATGGCGGCGGAGGCAGGACTGCACGTGCTTTCGTCATTGGATCTGCGGAGGCTAGGCAGGATCCAGACACAGTTACCGGTACGTTCCTTCTTACTGATCGCTATGTTTCTGTCTTATTTGATTCTGGTGCCGATAAGAGTTTCGTATCTTTGGATGTTAGTCGATTGCTAGATATAGTACCCACACCTTTAGAGGCTAAGTACTAAATAGAATTGGCTGATGGTAAGAAAATTGAAGCGACACACACCCTTAGGGAATGTCGCTTGGAACTGTCGGGTTTGTCCTTCCCAATTGACCTTATGCCGGTACCCCTGGGTAGTTTTGATGTCGTGGTTGGCATGGATTGGTTATCGTCGTATCGCGCGGAGATCGTTTGTTTTGACAAGGTTATTCGGATCCCTCTGCCTGATGGAGAGATTCTTTCGGTTCGTGGCGAGAAAAGCGGTGCTCCGCTGAGTATCATTTCTAGCATGAAAGCCCGTAAGTATCTTCAGAAGGGCTGTTCGGCCATTCTGGCGCTTGTTAACGTTTCTACTGAAGATGAGAAGAAGATCGAGGACATTCTGGTGGTTCGTGACTTTTCAGATGTGTTTCCTGATGATTTACCTAGTCTTCCTCCCCATCGTCAGGTTGAGTTTGGTATCGATCTTACTCCGGGCGCATCTCCTATTGCCCGAGCTCCGTATCGTCTTGCACCTCCCGAGATGCAAGAGTTGTCCAGCCAGTTGCAGGAACTCTTGGAAAAGGGTTTCATCCGACCGAGTTCTTCCCCGTGGGGAGCTCCTATTTTGTTTGTGAAGAAGAAGGACGGAAGTCTTCGCATGTGTATTGATTATCGTGAGCTGAACAAAGTGACCATCAAGAATCGTTATCCTCTTCCTCGCATTGATGATCTCTTTGACCAGCTTCAGGGCTCCAACTACTATTCGAAGATTGATTTGCGGTCCGGTTATCACCAGTTGCGCGTCAGGGAAGCTGACATTCAGAAGACTGCTTTTCGCACTCGTTATGGCCACTTTGAGTTCTTGGTTATGCCTTTCGGTCTCACTAACGCACCGGCGGTGTTCATGGATTTGATGAACCGCGTTTGTAAACCTTACCTTGATAAGTTCGTCATCGTGTTCATTGACGACATTCTGATTTACTCCAAGAACAAGGCGGATCATGAGGAACATCTACGGTTGGTCTTGGAACTTTTGAGACAGGAGCAGTTGTATGCTAAGTTCTCAAAGTGTGATTTTTGGTTACGTGAAGTTCAATTCCTAGGACATGTGGTGAATGAACTGGGAATTCATGTCGATCCGGCTAAGATCGAAGCTATTAAGGACTGGGAAGCACCGAAGACGCCATCTGAGGTGCGGCAATTCCTAGGTCTTGCGGGTTATTATCGTCGTTTCATTGAGGGATTTTCGAAGATCGCTCAACCCCTCACTGCTCTTACCCAGAAGGACCGAAAGTTCGACTGGGATGAACCACAAGAATCAGCATTTCAGATGCTGAAGCTTAAACTTTGTTCTGCTCCTATCTTATCCTTACCAAAGGGTACGGATGATTTTGTTGTGTACTGTGATGCTTCTATTCGTGGTCTCGGTTGCGTGTTGATGCAACGCGGGAAGGTTATCGCTTATGCTTCTCGTCAACTCAAAGTTCATGAGAAGAACTATACTACTCATGACTTGGAACTAGGTGCAGTAGTCTTTGCGTTGAAAATCTGGAGACATTACTTGTACGGTACCAAGTGTGAAGTATATACCGATCACAAGAGTCTTCAGCATATTTTCGACCAGAAGGTGTTGAACATGCGGCAGCGTCGCTGGGTAGAACTCCTGAACGATTATGACTGTGCCATCAAGTACCATCCTGGCAAGGCGAACGTTGTGGCGAACGCCTTGAGCAGGAAGGAGTCTGCGAATCCTCGCCGTGTTCGAGCCTTACAGCTCACCATTCATTCGTCGTTGCCTGACCGAATCCGTTCTGCACAGTTGGAAGCCTTGAAGGAGGAAAACCTTAAGGCTGAAACTATGCACAGTGCTGACAAGCATCTTGAACTCAGGACCGATGGTTTACACTATTTTGCGGGACGTGTTTGGGTCCCATTGTTCGGGGGATTGCGCGAGCTTGTTTTGGATGAAGCTCACAAATCCCGGTATTCTATTCACCCTGGCTCCGATAAGATGTATCAGGATTTGAAGATACTTTATTGGTGGCCGAACATGAAAGCTGATATAGCTTCTTACGTCAGCAAATGTTTGACTTGTGCTAAAGTCAAGGTGGAGTATCAGAGGCCGTCTGGTCTCCTGCAACAACCAGGGGTTCCGGAATGGAAGTGGGAGCGAATCACGATGGATTTTGTCACCAAGCTGCCAAGATCACCTAGTGGTTATGATATGATCTGGGTGATTGTTGACCGGCTGACAAAATCGGCGCGTTTTATACCTATTAAGGAAACCGATGGACTCGAGCGGTTGGCTAGACTTTACCTTAAGGAGGTGGTTGCTCGGCACGGGGTGCCTGTTTCTATTATCTCTGATCGTGATTCTCGTTTCGCTTCGCGTTTCTGGAAGGCTCTGCACAAGGCTTTGGGTACTCAGTTGGATATGAGTACAGCTTATCATCCGCAAACTGATGGACAGAGTGAGCGAACGATTCAAACCTTGGAAGACATGCTCCGGGCATGTGTTATCTATTTTGGCAAAAGTTGGGAGATCCACCTGCCGTTAGTGGAGTTCTCCTACAACAACAGCTATCATTCTAGCATCAAGGCAGCTCCGTTCGAGGCTCTTTACGGACGGAAATGTCGATCACCACTTTGTTGGGCCGAGGTGGGCGAGAGCCAGCTCACTGGTCCGGAACTTGTGTACGAAACTTCGGAGAAAATCGTACAGATTCGTCAACGTTTGGCTGCTGCACGGGACCGTCAGAAGAGCTATGCCGATCGCCGTCGAAAACCTTTAGAGTTCCAGGTTGGGGACAAAGTACTTCTGAAAGTTTCACCATGGAAGGGCGTCATACGCTTCGGAAAGCGTGGCAAGCTTAACCCTCGATATGTCGGACCATTCGCAATCCTGGATCGGATTGGACCGGTGGCATACAGACTTGACTTACCCGGCGGAGCTCGGTAGTGTGCACAACGTCTTCCATGTGTCTAACTTGAAGAAGTGCTTGGCTGATGAATCTCTCATTGTACCACTGGAGGAGATCAAGGTTGATGATCGTCTTCGCATTGTGGAAGAACCTGTCGAGATTCTCGACTACAAGATTCGTAGCCTTCGTCGGAGTAAAATCCGCATCGTTAAAGTCCGTTGGAACTCGAACCGTGGACCGGAGTTCACATGGGAACGGGAGGATCAGATGAAAGCTAAGTATCCTCATCTTTTTCCGAAACGCGCGTTTGAATCGAGGCATGTTACTGCTGAAGCGGAATGAATCTCGGGTCGAGATTCCTTTCAACGTGGGGATGATGTGACATCCGGTAACTTTCTTTTCGTTCTGTTCTTTTCGTTTCTTTCTTTTGGGCTTTGCGCAATTTTCGGGACGAAAATTCTTTCAACGTGGGGATGATGTGACACCCGGCATGTTTGGCTTAAACATATTAGTAACATCTAAGTCTACCTTAGCGAGAAATGTTTATAAATAGACTTAACTGGGTTAGTTGAGTCGGGTCAAGTTAGGATTGTCCAGGGTACAATGATCTGGAGGATCATTGGGAGTCGTTTTGGTAATACACTAGTACCGGGTTCCGTTGTTGGTGACATTACATGAACTAATTAAGTATATGTGTAGATTATGGGTCGTGTGGTGGATTACCTACATAGATGTGTTTAAATGATGTGTAAATGATTATCTATGCTTAAATATGTTAAAAATAGACTAAGGTTGCATGCTTATGTGTTAAGATGTGTTAGAATGCGTTAAACACGACAAACTGGAAAATTGATTGAAAATGGATTCTGGTTCGACCACTTCGAGTGGTCGAAGGAGAACCCTTGTCTGGTTCGACCCTTTGTAAATGGGCGAACCTGGGGAGTGAAATTGAAAGAATTCCTTTCGACCAGAACAGGGCTCATTCGACCCTGTGGAAGGGTCGAAGGAGACCACCTTCGACCATTGAAATGGGGCGAAGGAGGGATAGTATAAATACCAACCTTTGTCATTTTTCATCATTTCACAAACCCTAACCGTCCCAAAACGCTCTCAAACGATCTAAAACACTAAGGAAGGAGTTTTTGCTCTTCTTTTTCATAATCTAACCTATCTACAACATCTAAACAAGAATCCAAGGTGTGTTCTTAATCCTAAACCTTTTTAAAAGCATTTTAATTCGTTTGCATGTAACCCTAATTGTCTGGATCTGTTCTAAGGGAGTTTTTATGATTAAAAACCTTTTAAACATCATTCTAAATCGAAACATTATCATTAACAAAGGTTTCATGGTGAATAACATATGTAAATTGTGTATTATGTGGTGTTATGTGTTGTTCAATGATTTGCTGTTATATCTATGATAGAAACATGATATAGGATTGCTATTGATGCTAGATTATTGTTGTTTAGGGTTAGGATTGGATATGATGATATTATGGGTATTTGGGGGTTTTAACGAATCTAGACTTGATGCATGATATTTATGATCAATAGAATTGATAAGAAAAGATCGAACACTCGACAAACTGAGCATTTCAAGTTGAATATGAATCGATTTCAAAATTTTCCAAATTGGGTAAATTATTCATGCATGAAAGTGATGTTTCCATAATCTTTACCATTTTGGGAAAGGGCTGAAACGGACGTATTATCGGGGGAAATCGGTGGGGTTTTGTAGGAATAAGTTATCAATGTTTGACTGCTGTGTTTGATGATGTTTCGAGTCGTTTTGAATGTGTTTGAAGCGTTTTTAGGAAAATTTACACAACAGGGGCGAACCTGGCCTCCTTCGACCGATCGAAGGTGCGAAGGAGGAAATCCAGGGTCGAACCTGGGTTTTTGTTGGGCGAATGTGGTTTAACGGGCGAAGGAGGCATCAAACGGTCGAACGAGATGTAAAACGGACAAAGGAGATGTAAAACGGGCGAAGGAGACTGAAAACTGACTGGTTCGACCGTTCTGATGCAGAAATGAGATTTTTGATACAAACTAAGTGTTTTATGCTTGAACCTTGTGTGTAATCTATGTGTACTTGATTAGTTAGGGTAATGGGTCACCAACGGGATGTCGGGTCGGTCTAGTGTGTCGGTTAAACATTCAAACACGTTTTAAAACATACATGGTTACGATCTGGACAATCGGGGACTAGATAACCTTATGGTTATTAGTCGGAACACTTATGTGAACATTTTGATAGATCTCCGGTAGAGGGATTATCAAGGGCTTAACATCTTTACTTGTAACCGAAGAACGCTATTTAAGGTGAGTTCACGGCCCCACTTTTACTGCTTTAACTTTTGGGGGAGAAAACATGCGCTAAACTATTTTGGTAACATATGTCATACTATGGTTTTAACTTTATATTGCTATACGATCTTTGGAAGTCCCGGGGGAAACCATGAATGTGCGGGGATGCACAACGGCGGAAATGTGGATAGATCTATTGGGCGTGACCTGCCCCACTCGTCGGCTTGGAGGGCCGGGCGGGTGCATATTGTCTCGAACAGGAACATTGGTATCATGCTGAACATACGGGCTGCTTAAACATGCTAAACATTACTAAACGTGTCTAGTAATCGTTTCCAATCGTAGTAGTAATAAAACATACGCCTAGCTAGCGTACTTGGTAACATTGATATAGTATGGACATGGTAACGTTTTGGTAACATATTGAACAAACCTCTGAACTCACCAGCATTATATGTTGACATCTTTTTGGCATGTTTTCTCAAGTCGCTAAGGTAGCAATGAATGGAACTAGGCGCACGGGTCTGCATTGGCGTCTAGGCATAGTTGCACGTTTTGTAACAAAAAGTGTTTTGAATAACTTTGGATCATAGCATAGCTGTTTAAATACTTCTTAACTGCTTCCGCTTATAAAATCGTTGTTTATGGATTTATGCTTTTCATATAGAGTTGTTTATTGTGATCGTTGACTTAGATCCTGGTTTGTCATGCGCCTCGCGGTAAAACCCCGCAAGTGGTAATTTGAGGGTGTGACAAGAAACCAATGCATCTTTAATCGGATTGATTGCTAATAGAACGGGCCCTGACATGATCTAAAAGAAAGTCTACAATTAAATATAACTCGGAAACTACTATTATTATATAGGTATGATATAAACAAACTTACAAATCACCTACCCTTTAAACTCATGGGCATAAGTATCTATTGGAGCATTCAACGCAGTTTTGAACATCACTGTTGTTTCAAAGAGTCAACAATAGATATTATCATATTAAACAACTTCATTTGTAGAACCAAAATTTTAACAGACTGAAATGACCCGAAGAATACCAAAATTTCATTTGTAGAACCAATAATATAATCTTGTTACGGAGAATAAATAACTTTTTTATACAGTTTAGTAGTTATTAATCACGTATCCGCGCTACACTTCAACCTTGAAACCTTTTTTTTTTTGCCAACAATCATATCTTGTAACCCATACCAAAATTACTCGTTCGACTCATATTTCTCAACATGCCCAACTGCAAATTTCGCCGCTTCTAGAATGTACCCAAGACATTTTTGATAAAGATCGCTAATAAAAAAACACCAAATTTATTCATACGTCCTTGAGCAACATCATTGACATATGGTGCGGCGTCAAACACCAAATTTTGAGGAAGGGATTTCACAAGAGTTGTGCATTCTTCTTCTGTGGTGCAATGCATTACTTGCTCGGGTGTTAACGAATCAAGAAAGCACGTAGGTAGTTCTCTAAACCATTCCTATAATTACAAACATAAAACATTTTTATTGTCTACTAATTAAAATAAATAACCAAATATTATTAAAGTACTTTACTACCTTAATCAAGCCAGGTAAACAATGAACATCTATCCCATGGGGAACAAAACCTTTATTAAGCTGCTTCCTAACATCTTCCTCTTGACAGTTTTCTGCATTTATTCTAAATATTCCTTCTGCCTGTAACCAAACACATATAACTAAATTAACATTAAATGATTAAAATAAGTTAAAGCTATAAATCAAGTATTACTTGAAGGCCCCCTCTGCGTATAAACGCTTTTGCATCATTAGAAGTATCGTCGGCACACTATTCCCTCTCTCGTCATAAGAACATTACATCGATTCCACACACACTCCAAACACGCGTATGCTGTTTCAAATTAGATTTATTCGGTTAACTAATTCCACACCAAAATAGGAATAACATTTCAAGATTGACTTGAAAGAAAGCAATAATTCGCTTTAGATAATCAAGTAAAGATTAAAAGAAAATCAAAACTACCTAGACGAAGCAAGACGATAGCGAATCTTGGCTTTGGTCTCGAGCGCCGCCAATAACAACCCTAACCATAAACCACAACAATAACATAAAAACGTCAAGATTCGATTATATCCAGATCCAAATCGCTGACGACAATAACCATGAACACTAATCGCCCAAAACTGAAAAAATATTAGAACCAAAGAACAATACAAAATTAATCAAGATTTGAAACAAATATCATTAAAATCAGTCAAAAGAAAAGCAGATAAACATTAATCGGCGACGAAAGTAAGTAATAATCAAAACAGGGAAAAAAACGTAAAGAAAAGAAGACATGGTTGATCTACGTGTGTGTTAAAGAAGAACGGTAGAGTGTTACCTTGAAGGAGACGATAAGAAGGAGATGATCGACGATCATTGGAGTATTCATGTCTGGTAGATACAGAAAAATTGTAGAGATTGTAGTGAGCTCTCAATAGGGTTTGAATGTAGATGGCGTGAATGAGAAGCTTTGACCAAATCATAATGAATTACCTAATTTAATATAATTAATGATTTTTGATTTTTAGAAAAAAAAAATTTATATATTCTCACACTTTGACACTTGGCACAATATGATAGGCTAGGGAATTGAAGGATCAACATGGGAGTGCCATGTGTCCACATTGAGTTTCATATATTAGTTGTATAGATATTCCTTCTGCCTGTAACCAAAACACATATAACTAAATTAACATTAAATGATTAAAATAAGTTAAAGCTATAAATCAAGTATTACTTGAAGGCCCCCTCTGCGTATAAACGCTTTTGCATCATTAGAAGTATCGTCGGCACACTATTCCCTCTCTCGTCATAAGAACATTACATCGATTCCCCACACACTCCAAACATGCGTATGCTGTTTCAAATCAGATTTATTCGGTTAACTAATTCCACACCAAAAAAGGAATAACATTTCAAGATTGACTTGAAAGAAAGCAATAATTCGCTTTAGATAATCAAGTAAAGATTAAAAGAAAATCAAAAGTACCTAGACGAAGCAAGACGATAGCGAATCTTGGCTTTGGTCTCGAGCGCCGCCAATAACAACCCTAACCATAAACCACAACAATAACATAAAAACGTCAAGGTTCGATTATATCCAGATCCAAATCGCTGACGACAATAACCATGAACCCTAATCGCCCAAAACTGAAAAAATATTAGAACCAAAGAACAATACAAAATTAATCAAGATTTGAAACAAATATCATTAAAATCAGTCAAAAGAAAAGCAGATAAACATTAATCGGCGACGAAAGTAAGTAATAATCATAACAGGGAAAAAACGTAAAGAAAAGAAGACATGGTTGATCTACGTGTGTGTTAAAGAAGAACGGTAGAGTGTTACCTTGAAGGAGACGATAAGAAGGAGATGATCGACGATCATTGGAGTATTCATGTCTGGTAGATACTGAAAAATTGTAGAGATTGTAGTGAGCTCTTAATAGGGTTTGAATGTTGATGGCGTGAATGAGAAGTTTTGACCAAATCATAATGAATTACCTAATTTAATATAATTACCTAATTTAATATAATTAATGATTTTTGATTTTTAGAAAAAAGAAAAATTTTATAAATTTTCACACTTTGACACTTGGCACAATATGATAGGCTAGGGAATTGAAAGATCAACATGGGAGTGCCATGTGTTCACATTGAGTTTCATATATTAGTTGTATAGATTTGGATGCAAACACAATTTAGAGATTATGGCATCTTTATCTCCAATACTCTTTATCGCCAATACTCCGATACTACATCATTTGAAGAGTATTATCATGGTCACGTCTAATCTAGTTCACTAGTCAAGAACAAAGCACATCAATGTATGATATCACTTCATCAAAGATCGCATAGGAAAATAGGATATAGAAATGTATTTCGTTTCAACTTATCACTAGCTTGCTAATCTTTTCCCCAAAGCCGCCTTGGATGAAAAGAGATTTGATTGATTATCTAATAAGCAAGCGATGTATGATTACTATGAATTATTTTTCACATTTTATCAAACACAAAACCTGGATTAAAACATTCAATGAAAGATCTTTCTTTAATAAAGGGGGAACTTTGTGAAAATGAAAAGAGGTTTATCTACAAAATAAAAATAATTTTAGATCATATTTTTTAGAAATTCTATAGATCGTTTGAAACTCTAGAGAAAGATTTGTACAATAAGTGTTGGATTTATATGTACGGTTTCGATAATTTAACGCTACTGACTAAGCTGTGACCCGTAAGAGTTACACCTTGGGCAACGAACATTAAATCCACTTAATTTGATAAACTGGTAATTCCGAATAATTAACAAGACGAAATCCATTTATGTAATTATTTAGTATAATTATATAAATCGATAAAACGATTTTATTATTTGTACTTGTTATAAATAATATAATATTTATTTATTAATAAACGGGCTGCGGCTTATTTATTGTATTGGGCTTTATATCGCATCTTAGACTTGATCTAGGATTGTTGGACTTGAAGCCCGGGATGTAATTAGGCATGTGAGTTATTATCATATAATTTTAGGAATGATTATCATAATAATTCATTGATATCCTAAAGCTTCTGCGCAAGAAAAGGGATTGCAATTCATTGTGATCTCTAATCAATTCATTGTGATCTCTAACCCTATATATCAATCAATATATATATTGAGAAAAAGGGTTACGGCTCTTTTAAGAAAAAGGAATATCAAACTTCAAAATCCCACCACCCAATATATATTATAGACGCAAAACAAAGGTGAAAGGTCCACCTTTTTTTGTTGTCGTGCAGTCACCGACCAATCTAGCCACCGCCATCTCAATTGCCGATTGCAGCCCCGGTGTAAGGCCCTCAAAACCGACAGGTCAAACAGTTGGCATTCAAAAACTAAAACCATGTTAACAATTCAAACGAAATCTTATTTTATTTCAGAAAATACGCAGCGGAATGTTAAAAGAAGTTATTAAATTTCCAAACATGGGTTTCCCAAGACGGATCAAAAGAATATTTAATAAACAACTAAAATCTTTGGAAAATAATGAAAATAACGTTCGAGCAATCTCGTAGACGTCTTCTTAATTGAAATGTCAACCGCAACTGAGTAGCTCCACTGCATGCTAAGGCGTCCTTTATCATCAACAACCTGAAATCAATCTAACGTGTATGCAAAAGTCAGCTACGCTGAGTGAGTTCAAGTTTTATAAGTTTTCAATAATAGTAAGTTGTTAAAATAAACAATAACAAAATACTATAACCTTAGAGTCAACAATACGCGCAATCCGCCTAGTTGTTCCCTAAGCAATATGTAAAGTCTAGGATAAGCGCAATCCGCCTATTTAACAAAGACTTCAGTTTCCAACTGTAATAAGCGCATTCCGCTTGTCAACACAAAGTACAATCAAATCTATTTAACTCAACCAAGTCTAGATATCAAAGCAGGCATCTCTCAATTCTGTCATGGCTCAGATTATAATAACCCATACAACATAAACCATGTAACAACCATGACACAAAACGAATACCATAAATCAGAGCAGGCGTAACCCACTTCGAATAACACATAAGCCATAAACTATGTGAACCATGACAAAAACTATGCCATATATCAGAGCAGGCCTATCCCACTTCTAATGACACATATAACTCAAACCATATAATAACGCATTAGGCGCATTCCGCCCAATTACGTTTTATACCAAATATATATATATATATACATATATATATGTATGTATGAGCTAATATGTATTTCAATCGTACACAAAAATATTTATAACTTGACAAAAATATTTTGTGACTTCGTAAAAATAATGGTTTAGCATGCACGTCAGCCCAAAATATTAGAAAATAATAATTAAAAGAGTGGGCACAAGAACTCACCTTAGCGAAACGCTTTGTGACATTACTCACAAGAGAACCGAACGAGACATGAATCCTAGAGCGGACGAGAACATGTTTGATCTAGCTTAATTAATTGTGGTGGATGCTTGGTAGCTTGCTTCTTGTTCTTTTTATTCTAATCCAAATGAACATCAAACATCTCATGAGCATGTCATGAGTTGACCCATTAGCCAGAATAATATGCAGAAATAGGTGACATAGATTTTAAAGGAGTGAAATTAGGTTGGCACGTAAAAACAAAGCAAAAATGGGTAGATCATTGTTCCCTTTAGCGACATTTGATTATATGGTTAAGGGTGTCCGAATTTGCAGAGCTTTTCCTCTGTTGAATGACATATGGTTTCTTTCTCTATTACTATTTTATTAGCACATAGAAAAAAAGGCATAGGAGTATGATTGGAAATGTCATATTTTAGGGGTGTCGAAATTTATGACACGACCTGAAAACATGATCCAAACCTAACGCGAAATTAGCGGGTTTAGTTTTAGTCTAAATGGGTTTGGGTCAGGTTTGGGTTGAACTAGTGAACCCGTTTAGCTAAACGGGTTGGGTTCGGGTCAACCTGGGCGGGTTGACCCGTTTAACATATTTATACAATATATTGTTTTTTACAATATATTTTATGTAATAAATTAAATTGGTTAGGTATTTTATGTTACACTTATAACTTAAAATAGAAATTGGTATTAGATTTTATAAATAAAACATTAATGTTTTATATATGTTTGTGTTTTTTTAGTAAAATTTTAATTTTAATACATTAGTTTGTTAAAAATCAATGTTGTAAAACAAGGTCTCGAAGGCCGAGTACTCTCCGAGTAATCGCTACAAGGTAGGTTGCTGAGGCCCGAGTACTCCCGACTCCGACTAGGGAGCGCCTAGCAACTTTTGCAACATTGGAAAAAATAAAAAAAAAATCAGGTTGAACGGGTCGCGTTCGGGTCAACCCGAGAATATTTAGGTCGGGTTCGGGTTCATATGTATGTCACAATTTTCGGATCGGGTTGGGTTCGGGTTCATGTAAAATTTTCGGGTTAGGGTCGGTTGGACTCGCCAACCCGCGAACCCGACTTGTTAAACACCCCTACCATATTTATTTTATATTTTAATACTTTATCATCCTTTTTGTTTAATTAAAATTATCAATTTTAAACTTATAAAATTATTTGCACTGCAACGATATATTAAATTAAATTAAATAAATAAATAAATCCTAAATCGCATAAATATACATTTATGCGATTTAGGATTTATTTATTTAGTTGTGTTTTAAAGTAAATTCTAGTGTGTTTTTTTATGTGTTACTGGTTGTGTATGATAAAGATAAAACACACTTGAATATGGAGAAGATGATGATAAAACACATGGAACTGTTAAAACACAAAGTTGAGAATATGGTGATAAAACACACAGGTATGAACGTAAAACATCTCCTGGATGAAGCAACGAGTACCATAGTGCTATATAAAAAACAAAGGAAAAAACGACCAAATTAACGAGCGTTTTTATTATTTTTCCAACGAGTATCACAGTGCTATATAAAAACGAAGAAAAACACGACATTTTTTTTGTGGGGTTTTTTTCATACAGGACAAAAAACATGTGACATCCGGTAAATTTTCTTTTCGTTTCATTCTTTCCGTCTCTTTCATTTTTTGGGCTTTGCACAATTTTCGGGACGAAAATTCTTTCAACGTGGGGATGATGTGACACCCGACATGTTTGGCTTAAACATTTTAGTAACATCTAAGTCTACCTTAGCGGGAAACATTTATAAACGGACTTAACTAGGTTAGTTGAGTCGGGTCAAGTTAGGATTATCCGGGGTTCAATGATCTGGAGGATCATTGGGAGTCGTTTTGGGAATACACTAGTACCGGGTCCCGTTGTTGGTGAAAGTACATAAACTAATTAAGTGTATGTGTAGATTAATTGTTGTGTGGTAGATTATATGCGTAGATGTGTTTAAACGATGTGTAGATAATCATCCATGCTTAAATATGTTAAACATAGACTAAGGTTGCATGCTCATATGTTAAGGTGCGTTAAAATGCGTTAAACACGACAAATTGGAAAACTAGAAAAACATAAGTTCTGGTTCGACCACATCGTGTGGCGAACCTGGGAAATAATCTTGGTTCGACCCTTAGTAAAGGGGCGAACCTGGAATGTGGAAATGGAAAAGTTTCATTCGACCAGAACATGCACATTCTACCCTGTGAAAGGGGCGAATGTGGACTTGTATAAATACCAAACTTTGTCATTTTTCACCATTTCACAAACCCTAACCATCTCAAAACACTCTCAAACGATTTTAATCACTAAGGAAGGAGTTTTTGCTCTTCTTTTTCGTAATCTAACCTATCAACAACATCTAATCAAGAATCCAAGGTGTGTTCTTAATTCTAAACCTTGTTCAAGTATTTTAATTCGTTTTTATCTAACCCTAAATGTCCAGATCTGTTCTAAGGAAGTTTTTTTCAATAAAAACCTTTTAAACATCTTTCTAAACCTAAACCCTATCATTAAACATAGGTTTTCATATCAATAAACATACGTTAATTGTGTGTTATGTGATATTAAGTGTTGTTTAATGATTTGCTGCTGTGCTAATGCTAGAAACATAATCTAGGGCTACTATTGATGATAGTTTAGGAGTATAAAAGGTTATAATTAGATAGATGATGATATCAAGTCTAATTTTGGAGTTTTATTGAATCTAGGGCTTGATGCATGTTAGTGTTATCAATAAAATGATTGGGGGTTTTCTATTACATAATAAACTGAGCATCTTTAGATGATTATGGATTTATATCGAAAAGTTTCCAAATTGGGTAAAGATTACATGCATGATGAGACACTTCCATAATCTTTTCCATTTTGGGAAAGGGCTGAAACGGATGGGTTTTGGGGCAAAATTGGTGGGGTTTTGTAGGGATAAGTTATACATACTTGACTGCAGCGTTTGATGATGTTTCGGGATGTTTTCGGATGTTTTTGAAGCGTTTTCGGAAAAATAATCTGTCAGGGTCAAACCTGGGCACATTCGACCGATCGAGTGGTCGAATGTGGAATCCAAGCGTCGAACCAGGATAGTTTGGTCGAATCTGTGAAGAACGGTCGAAGGAGGCTTTCCAAAGGGTCGAAGGTGGGTTAAAACGGGCGAAGGAAGATCAGTTTTCCTGGTTCGACCCTTCTGATTCAAAAATGAGATTTTTTATACAAACTAAGTGTTTTATGCTTGAACCTTGTGTGTAATCTATGTGTACTTGATTAGTTAGGGTAATGAGTCACCAACGGGATGTCGGGTCAGTCTAGTGTGTCGGTTAAACACTTAAACACGTTTTAAAACATACTTGGTTACGATCTGGACAATCGGGGACTAGATAACCTTATGGTTATTAGTCGGAACACTTATGTGAACATTTTGATAGATCTCCAGTAGAGGGATTATCAAGGGCTTAGCATTTTATTTTTCACCGAGTAACGCAATTTAAGGTGAGTTTCACGGCCCCACTTTTACAGCTTTAACTTTTGGGGGAAAAAACATGCGCTAAACTATTTTGGTAACATATGTAATACTATGGTTTTAACTTTGCATTACTATACGATCTTTAAAAGTACCGGGGGGAAAACCATGAATGTGCAGGGATGCACAACGGGGGAAGTGTGGATAGATCTATTGGGTGTGGCCTGCCCCACTCGTCAGATTGGAGGGCCGGACGGGTGCATATTGTCTCGAACTGGTAACATTGGTATCGTGCTGAACATTCGGGTTGAACATTGCTAAACATTGCTAAACGTGTCTAGTAATGGTTTTCCAATCGTAGTAGTAATAAAACATACGCCTAGCTAGCGTTCTTGGTAACATTGGTATAGTATGGACATGGTAAAGCTTTGGTAACTATTTTGGTAACATATTGAACAAAGTGTGAACTCACCAGCATTATATATGTTGACGTCTTTTTGGCATGTTTTTCTCAGGTCGCTAAGGTAGCATTGGTTGGACTAGGCGCACGTGTCTGCATTGGCGTCTAGGCTTAGTGGCATATTTTAAATAAGTGTCTTGAACATTTTGGAACACAGTTTGTAATCTTTAAATGCTTCCACTATATTTTAATGGTTTGTTAACCAAGTTTTGAGTTTACGTATTTCATATAGTGTTGTTTATTGTGACCGTTGATTTGGATCCTGGTTTGTCATGCGCCTCGCGGTAAAACTCCGCAAGTGGAAATTCGAGGGTGTGACAAAACACAAAGTGTTCAGGTTATTCATTAATCATGTATAGGCAAGTCATTAATTATGTTCAAACCAATAAATATGAATTCTATTTACAACAAGTGTTAGCATTGGAGTTGTACATCGTTTTAGGTTAGGTTTTAATATTAGAGTTATACATTGTTTAAGGCTAGACATTAACACTGGAGATACATTGTTAATTGTTTTAGGTTAGGTGCTACCTGAAGCTTTCCTGCATGTAACTGTAAAGCGCATAAGTTTATTTCGTATATACATTGATTTGTCATATTAGATTTCTCAACTCGAAACCCTCCCGTTATTTAAATCTAGTTTAATATATGTTGAAGTGCAATGTTTAAAATTTATAATTTAATTAAACAAAAAGGATGATAAAGTACTAAAATAAATATGGCATTTCTAATCATGCTAATAAAATAATAATAGAGAAAGAAACTCTATGACATTCAAAGGAGGAAGCTCTGCAAATTTTGACACCTTTAAATTTATGATCAAATGTCGCTAAAGGGAATAGCGATCTACCCACTTTTGATTTGTTTGTACATGCCACCTAATTTCACTCCTTTAAAATCTAAGTCACCTATTTGTGCATATTATTCCATTAGCCATGCAAACCCATCCAATGGATCCAAAGACCCATGCACCATTCCATCTTCTCAACATTATGTGAATGGTTTATTATACTCATATAGTAATCATCAAAATTAATATCACCATCCCTACAAAACTCCAACCATTTTAACCACCTCCGAAACTTTAAACTCACTCTGTGCACACGCATCATCCCATGCAACCCATCTTTGAACATTACCACTATGTCACCCAAAAGAATTGCTAAACTCTATGCATCCCAAGTATCATCATATAATACATGCAGCCAAATAAGCAAGCTAACCAATGCACACAACTTTACTTGCTTCCCTACGTACTGTTACCATTGAAGCATAGAGTATAGACCTCACCATATTCATAAATCACCACCAAAACTCTACATCACCGTATACCGCCTTGTCGCCTCTACTACCACCATTGCAACCGACCGTAACACCGGCCTCACTACCGAACGACACCACTCGTTTCGCCACCGCCACAGCCATCACCCCCATAACCTTCAAACCTGACCACCGCTATCATTGACCGCCATATCCACGACTACAACCATAATGCAACCATCCAAGAGAGTCGTGACCATATATATATATATATATATATATATATATATATATATATATATATATATATATATATATATATATATATATATATATATATACGCACACACACACACGAGATACACCATAACCCATGGATAAGGTATCGAATGGAAAAAAGAGGCCTACCGTGGCTTTGGTCGGAAAAACTAGCGACCAGCGGCAGAAGACCGCTGAGTAACAGAGGAGGGATGTGTGACGGTCAGAGGCTGTCGGGAAAACAGAGCGGTGTCCTGCTTGAGTTGATCTAAGGGGAGGAGACCGTGAGGAAGATGATTAGTGGTGTCTGCGGCGTCTGTGGGTGGTACGACATGAGGTGAATTTGGCATGATGGAAAAGATTAAAGATGGTCGATTGATTGTTTGAGAGGGATCTAATTCCCGTCTTTTAAGTCGTGTACTTTGGAAACCTCTATAAAGGAAACTCGCGTCAATTTGCTTGGAAATTTGAAAGAATGTGGAAACATAATGTTTGACCATTCATAATTAATACCCTCGTTATTTTATTTATTGCTAGAACATAAATTATTTTCATAACTATTCTAGTTAATTTGTAATTAATAGGATTTGTTAAATTTCCGACAAGATTCCATCAATATTACGAGGTAGTAAATAGTCTAAACCGACATACTAATACGATAGTTACTGTTTAGTCGATTTATTTAAATAATTATTTGGCGAAATTTGGGGCGTTACACCCGGTCATTAACCGCACCCGTTTCACGTCTCGTGTTCGTTTTCTAGCTCTAGTTCGTTGTACCTCGGTGTCTCAAACGGTTAATCTTTAACCACTAAGGTATATCTATCTCATTGGTAGATTAATATTGTTTGTACCGTGTTTGTATGTTTTTGTAACCAGATCCTGTTTGGTTAGTTTTGGTGCTAAAACTTTATAAACATTCCGTTGCGTTTCTTAATTATATATTTAATTAATAACAAATATATCAAACCCGTTTTGAAAAAAAGTAAAGTTGATACCACTAAAACCCAACAGTGGTATCAGAGCCTCGGTTACAACATACAAATCGGATCCGGTCTTTTCACCGGTTACAGATCTCAAACTTTATATTATTTAAAGTTTCAGATCTAGATAATTTTTTGGGCCAACAAAATATTTTTTGGTCAAAGTTTTATTTATTTTATTTGACCAAAAGATTGCCCAATTTATGTTGATTGTATAAAATATGTAAATCTGGCCCGACCTTGTTCTTGTGTATTTTGTTTTTCTTTCAGTTTTGGATCTATGGTTTTTTGGCCCACTTTGCTGGCTCAAAGTTGTAATAGAATAAGGTTTTTTTGTTTTTTTTATTTTTTTATTATAAATATTAAATCATGAAGACCCGAAGACAAAACTGAAGACCAAGACAGGAGTCATGAAGTCAGTGGGAATCTCTCAAAACAAGAAGATGCACTCAAGTCTAAGTCTATCATTGTGGTTGTTTATGTGATGTGACCCCGTGACCCCGTTTGGTCTTTCTAAAAGGCTCTAGCAAGATCAAACAATTTTTGGCCATATGATTTACATATTTATTTGCTATTGTGGTTGCTTTATTTTATAAATTGTTATAACATACCAACCTAATACCAAACCTTTTAAAAAGGAAGTTTTTTAAAATATTAACACAATCAAATAAAACAAGTTCTAAACTTAGTTTTACAACTTGTAAGATTTATTATAAAACAAATAGTTTGTTTTTAAAAATAAATAATAACCACTAGAGTTTTTGAAATTTAAATTATTTTTTAACTTTCTAAAAGCTCACAACTTAATAGTTTGAACTATTAACTTTGATTGGTTATTCAAGTCGCGACAAACTTAGTTTTAATAGGTTGTTTAAAATTAAGTGTTCCGAGTGATGAAAGGGTTAATTATACTGTCACGAACATTATATAGCAAAACTGGCTTTTACGACCCTATTTGGTAAACTCTAAATAAAATCCCATATATAAAATCAATAGTCTATGCCATCGTATAATAAGGAACACTTGGAGCATAATGCGAACCATTAGTGTTGGGAGCCACAGCACCGCACTTAATGTCTAGTTTATCCTCCAAGGTGCAAGGGTTTTGTAGACACATCCGGCCCTTCCACACGTACCTATTTTAGGGCGACTATTACTTTTCCCTCTTGGCATGCCACAGCGGCCTGGAGAGTGAAAGTAGGCATAGATGAGGCTAAACGTATTAATGCTTAGACAAGAGTTGTCATAGTAGGCCTCATACTCGAGAGTTGTGCATTTCTCACAATTGGCACTCGTTGTCTGTCTGCCTAACTACTTACTAATATTACATGCCACAGCTGCCTTTCGTAAGTGATATAGTTAGATTCTCATTCCCTATAATTATTGTAAATGGGTCATTAATTCATAAGGAAATTATACATCGATAATACTAATTAAAAAATATTTTGCTTATTAACAGATGGCTAATGAAAACAACTCCACCTTTGCTCTCAAGTCAATACTTGAGAAAGAAAAACTAAATGACACTAACTTTCTCGAATGGCACCGCAATCTGAGAATCGTTCTCAAGATGGCAAAGAAGCTCTACGTTCTAGATGGCCCAGTACCCAACGAGCCTGAAAATAACACTGCTGCTGCTCGTAGGGCACTGGAAAAGAATAACTAGGATGCCGTTGAGGTAGCCTGCCTTATGCAAGCCACTATGTCTCCTGATCTCCAGAAGAACATGGAAGACAAGAATGCATTTGACATGATCGAGCAACTTAAGGACATGTTCCAGAAACAAGACCGACAAGAACGCTACGACACCTTGAAACAGCTCATAAGCTGTAAAATGCAAGAGGGCTCATCTGTTAGTGCTCATGTGCTTAAGATGAAAGGGTACATTGACCAACTCAATAAACTTGGTTATCCCCTGCAAAATGAAATGTCATCGGATTTCATCTTGAACTCTCTCCCCAGCTCTTACAACCAGTTCGTTATGAATTTCAATATGAATGCCTGGGAAAAGACAGTGACTGAGCTTCATGGAATGCTCAAAACGGCTGAGATGAATATACCTAAAAAACTAATCAAGTTCTGAAGGTCAAATCTGCTGGTGTCAAAAAGCCCAACATCAAGAAAAGGGGTTATAACAGCAAAGGCAAGAAGAAAGTTAATGTTGCTGCCAAACCTGCCACCAACAATAACAAGCAAGTTGCAAAAGCACCACCTCCTGAAGAGCGTCAGTGTTATGAATGCAACAAGATGGGGCATTGGAAACGCAACTGCCCTGAATATCTGGCTAAGCTGAAATTGAACAAGGCCAACGGTGTTGGCACTTCTTCAGGTATTCTTATTTATGTTATTGAACTTTTCACTATTTCCCGCAACACATGGGTTTTTGATACCGGATGTGGTTACCACATCATTAATGTTCTGCAGGAGCCTGAAAAGTGGAAGAAGCTGAAACAAGGCAACATGTAGCTCATCGTTGGTGATGGGAAGAGAGTACCGGTTCTTGCAACTAGAACGTATCATCTTTCATGTCCTTCTGGCCTTGTAGTTACTTTAAATAATTGTTTGTTTGCACCTGGTTTAACCAGAAACATTATTTCAGTTTCTTTATTGTTTGAACAAGGTTTCAAGTACGTTTTTAATGGTATTGCTATTTCTACTTACTTGAATGATGTCTTTTATTTTGAGGCTAAACCTCAAAATGGTATTTATGAGATAGATCTTCAAACAGACAATAACATATATAATCTTTCTAAACGTAACAAAGCTGGCAGTAATGAAACATTTCTATGGCATTGTAGACTTGGCCACATAAGCAAGGCACGCATAAAATGGCTCCAATCCGAGGGGATCCTTGAATCCACTGGACAGGACTCCTTTAATGATTGTGAGTCTTGCTTAGCTGGCAAACTCACCAAAGATCCTTTCACCCATGTTGGTGAACGAGCCAATGGTTTATTAGGACTCATACATACTGATGTATGTGGCCCTTTTAAAACCATGACTAGAAATCATGAAAGATACTTCGTCACATTTATCGACGATTATAGTCGATATGCTTATGTCTATCTCATGAAGCATAAGCATGAAACTTTTGACAAGTTCAAAGAGTTTCAAAATGAAGTTGAAAACCAGCTCAGTAGAACGATAAAGATACTTAGATCAGATAGAGGTGGAGAATACCTCAACTTAGAGTTCCCCAATCATCTAAAAGAGTGTGGAATAATTTCACAGCCCACTCCTCCTGGCACACCCCAACTTAATGGCGTGAGTGAGAGGAGAAATCGAACCCTACTTAATATGGTTCGATCGATGATGTGCAGGACTAACTTGCCTCACTCCTTTTGGGGTCATGCTCTTATGACCGCCGCCCGCCTAGTCAATCTGGCTCCGATTAAGAAGGTAAACAAAACCCCATATGAGATATGGCATGGGCGTAAACCCAATTTGAAATACCTAAGAGTATGGGGATCTAATGCTTATATAACCAGCGATTCTGATGATAAGATCGATCCTCGAGGCGAAAAGGTTATTTTTGTCGGATACTATAACAAAAGCAGATATCTTTTCTACTATCCTGATGCAAAAACTATTTCCATCAAAAGGAATGGAAAGTTTCTCGAGGAAGAACTTCTTACTCGAGGAACTGGAAACAATATTGTGGATCTTGAAGAAATTCGAGAACCATAAACAACCGCTGATGAAGTCGGAATGTCTGACCAACAAGAAATTGTTGCTGATGAATCAGACATAAGCGTTCGCAGAAGTACCATGACTCGAAAAGAGCCTGAAAGATACCTCTGGCATCTTGATGGTTCTGAAGTCCTGGTAGTAGCTGAGTCTAATGATGAACCTGCTAACTACAAATCTGCTATCTTAGATCCCGAATCTGCGAAATGGCTGGAAGCCATGAACGCTGAGATGCAATCTATGCGTGACAATCAAGTCTGGGACTTGCTTGAGCTACCCCCTGAATCTCGGGCAGTATGGAGCAAATGGGTTTTCAAGAAGAAAACCGACATGCATGGAAATATACACACCTATAAAGCACGGCTAGTTGCGAAAGGTTTCACTCAGACTCAGGGCGTTGACTATGATGAAACCTTCTCGCCCGTTGCTATGATCAAATCGATCAGGATATTGCTTGCCATAGCCGCGTACTATGACTACGAGATATGGCAAATGTATGTCAAAACCGCTTTTCTTAATGGACATCTCTCTGAAGATGTTTATATGGTTCAGCCTGAAGGTTTTATTGATCCAAAATATCCTAATAGGGTGTGCAAACTGAAAAAGTCCATTTATGGACTTAAACAGGCATCTCGTAGCTGGAATCTTCATTTTGACCAAAAGATCAAAGAATTTGGTTTTCTCAACAATGAAGATGAGCCTTGTGTTTATAGAAAGGCTAGTAGGAGCTATATCATTCCTTATCCTCAATGTTGATGATATACTGATAATTGGAAACAACATCTCTAAGGTACGTTATATGTACGTTTTTTGTATGAATTACTTTACTTAATTCTATAAGTTGTTGATGTGTCATTATTGACAAAGAATTGTTGATGGCAATTTATGCGATTGGCCATGTAGTAAGGTTAGACTTAAGGATTTGTGACAATTGATGTAATTAGACATGATGGGAATGATTGTTGTTTGTAGCTTAGAAAATATGGAAGTATAGATAATAGCCGAGACATGATACCTTAGAGATTAGCCATGGTAAACTAGACAAAACATGACCATGTGTATAGTGGTCACCATCTTGATCTTGATATGGGTCAAAATGGATGAATTCATGAATACCGAGCAATCGATGTGTAAGACCAAGGCATAGACAATTCCCAAGTGGATTGTAGAGCCCAAGGCATAGATCATCGTAGAATTGCCTTAGAACGAGTCTACGAGGGTCGAGTCACTCAACCGAGTTAAGGAAAGTGGCTCAAGCTGACCCAAGGATAGATCACTAGTTCTGAACGGACGTTCGGAGGGACAAAATTAGTTAGAAAGTTTCTGTGATGACCGAATGGCCCGTTCACTTAGACTGTGTTGCTTACGGACTTCCGTAGTCGCTCTAAATTGCATTCCAAGCTAACTAACCTTGTATATTATGTGCTTGTCAGGTTGTAGGTATGATGGGGCACCCGGATGGAGGATCAAGCAAGCAAACTGACCTAAATATGTCATCTTTGGAAGTCTTTGTGTAGTGTCATTTTAGAACATGTTGTGTCCAACTAACTATCTTTTCCGCTACGTTTAAACTCTCTGTATCTAGGTCTGAAGTCTGTTTGAACTTAGTTCGTGTCCATTTATTTTGATACTTGCATCATCTTAATGGGAATGTATGGCGTAAGCTACGCTTCCAGCGTAAGCTACACTGGCCATTGGATATAATTTCCCGAGAGGGCCTGACGTAAGCTACGCTGCCAGCGTAAGCTACGCTGGCCACTGGGCAGAATTTCCCGAAAGGGTTTGGCGTAAGCTACGCTGGCCACTGGGCAGATTTTTCCTTAATGGGCCTGGCGTAAGCTAGGCTACCAGCGTAAGCTATGCTGGAATCCTCTTCTATAAGTAACATTTAGAAGTGTAATTACATTATTACCCATTATATCATGATTAATATTAGATAAGGGGGAAAGTTCTTACAATTATTCGAGTGTTGCTAGGGTGAAGACTTATTTTGGAATGAAAACTATAGTAGTTTTTATTTAATTAGTGGTGTTGTGTTGTTGTCAAATTCTTTTACTTAGAGTCTTGTTTGTTTAACTAAATAACTAAGTAACTAGTCTATGGTCTTGTGGGTGTCTTGGTAGGAATTTGGAGAACACATGAGTGTACCCATGGTGTGTAAAAACCCATGCACTTGTGAGCCCATCCGAAAGTATAAAAATAATAATCGAATAACTTAACTATTATAACTAGAAGTTTAATCAGCTTCTGGTAGTCCCGAACTAGATCCAAGGCGAGGAAACCGGTAGTGAGACAAATCCTTTGGGCTTCTGATATCCGAACCGGGTTCTAAGCAATGGCTTCTGAAGTGGACCAAATCTGAGTGACACATTTCTGGTAGTTATCAGATGATTGGATGATCTTCTTGGTAAAGAAAGGTTTTCCTAAGGGCGCACCAGTGATCTTTTGTATCATACGCCTTTAGGATTATGTGCCACCTTTATCAAGGGTTTCATCCAGTTTGGGAGGTTAAGGGTTGGGTAATTAAGCTATCACTACCAAGATCTCACTTAGGGTTGGTACGGTCTTTATACTTGGTCCTAATGATAAACCAAGGATTAATCATGCAACTTAGCTACATGGTCTATGTGATAGCTTTAGGAGTTGGATTATTCAGGGTTGGATGCATACAGTTTTGAATCATCTAGTTGTCATAGTCGAGAGGTGAGCTTACCAGACCAGGGAGACCCTCATTTTCAAAACAAGAACACAACTCGTATTGCGATAACAAACACCACTGGAGAATGTTGTAGGAACCCCAAGTTCAGTAAAAGTGCGCACTTGTTCACACCACTTAATTAAATAACCACTATTAATTTGTCCCAACATAAAGTTGGATCCCGAAGCAGCACTTTGTTTGGTATTGATTTTTATTCTAATCGCCCTTGCTTTCTTTCTTTATGATATCTTTATTTATATTAAAGCAATAAATTAATGTAGAGCACCGATTGAATTTAGAATTATTTCAGCGATTAAGATGAGCACCAAAGAAATTAACCGTCCAACCCTTGTAGCCCGGTTGATTGAGGGCCTAAAGTTTCCTATGGGATGCTTGGGTTCAATTCCCACTAGCTACATTTGGAGGACATTGGTGGAGGGGAAATGAGGGATGACCCGGCCATTGGCTTGGGTTCGAGTCCTGATCCCGACCGGTTTTACTGATTATTTCACTGTCGTGCCTTCGGGCGTGTGAGTAGTCGGGTTTTCCCGGGAATTGGTGGCAATTGGTGGCCCGGGTACTCTCAAGTTGTAACACCCCAACCGATGGCGGAAACATCGAGGTGTCACGTAGTGACGATTGCTCAATAGCTCGTGGACTAAAAGTGTAAATATTGATACATTGATTAAATAGTTTATTACATTGAAATGAAATACAACGATTCTAAATGTCACCTAAACTGAAATACAATGAATCAAAATCTAAATATGAATCCGAAAGCTTAACGAATGCATCTCAAATAACCTGAAACATGTACGAAAATAATTTGTCAATACGAAAATGCATTGGTGAGCATACCCTGTTTGAATATATATATATATATATATATATATATATATATATATATATAGTAAGAAAAGTGTTTAGCAATTCATGAGCAGTACCATTTGCAATTATGTAATAAGTAGTATCAGTCAAAACCAAGCCTATGAATAATGACTAACACATGACTAACAATTTGAATAATGAATTAACAAGACAATGACTAAGATTCTCTCAACAGAGTCTCAATGGGGTATACCATAGTACTATTCATTGAAATGCTAGGCCGCCCAGCGGTTAATGATTTTGACTAAGCATACACACAAATTCACATAAGGCAAACACACATGAGAATTGCATTAAGTATAAGAAATAGAAACTTGATTAATAGGTACATGAGTCACCCCAAAGTAGTAAAACAGTAAAAAGGGGAAAGATATACTCACATTGATTGTAATGATAAACATGCAAGGAAAACAACAATTAACGAAGGTTGATATAAATTCTACGGCTTGAATCATCGAGAAACCCTACAATATTGTCGTGTTTACAAGTTATGTAAGTCCTCATACATTGTTGTTTTGTTTGATTCTCTTGTCGGTAGAAGTGTGACAATAAAGACTTGAAATCTTATCTTGTTATACTTGTTTTGGTTCAAGAGTATAAATTTATTATTTTTCAAATTTACAGTAAGCCACAAGTTTATTACTTTCAACCTCTTGGTATTCTTTGATTCACAAAGGTATGCATTTTCTTTCTTTTTTTTATCTTTTTTGAAAGATAACCAACGGGGATATATTTATAAATAAAAAAAGAAGTTTTATAAATGAACCATCAAAATGTCAATCACACATTAGAACACACTTAATAAAACTATAATTATGATTTAATCAAAATAAATTCTTTACGTAAGTTTTTTTATATACAAACTATTTAACAAGTTCATATGTTTTGGATCCCATATTGAACTTATTTAATTAACAAAATTTTATTTAAAACATAGAGTTTGAAAGGAGTGTTGACCTGAGAAGTTAAAAAAATATTAATAATAATTAAAACAATATATTTGAGACAAATATTCTTCTTCGTTACCGGTTCATCAGATTGGTAGTTATTGACATATTTATGTTCATCGTTCGTGCGTATATGTAAACAATGAGATTACGGGTCGATTGGTTACCTTGAACGGCTAATGCGGTGTCGATCCAAACTTCTAGAATCCAAAAGATAATGGTAGCGACGAGCGATAGTTTTGAGGTTTAACAGTAGTGACGACTATATCACGTGACAAAAGAGAGTATGTGGTAGCTAGCATCATTTCGGTTATGATTCAGAATCCGTGGCGAGGACAGCAATGGCTAATAACTTTGATACGGTGCCACGGTGGTACATCGGTGGTGCCGTTTAGGTGGTCGCATCATAAGAACGTTGGCAAACGGTTATAGAGATGGTTGTACGACGCGACGGAACCCGAAACGAATTAGTGATGATCCAATTCGTGATGCGACAGGTAATAGTTTAAATAAGGTTGATGCTCTCCTTGATTGTAGCTGAAACATCAGTAGTGTAAATGGCCATTGAATTCGGTTCATAATTATCGCGTGAAGATTTGAAGTTGATAACTTGTTTGGTTTAACAATGAGTTTGTTATTCAAATGCTTTAAATGTTTTTATGCGTTTTATATATAATATTTATTTCATTTTTGTTAACTCCTATCCAAGTAAATGCCACAATTAATTGTCGGAAATTAATACAAGTTCGAACGATCTTTTCATCTCCTATTATTTAGTTCTTTGATTATTTAATTAGTTAAAACAATTATACTACATATTATTAAATGATAATATGATTGGTATATGTACATAATAATTGATCAGTTTCACAACAAATTAAATTTGTTTATGATCTAGTAAAATAACTCGATATTTTATTGTTCTAACATTTTAGATATTTTTCGAGTATCACAATTCATTATCATTAGAAATTTTCTATTGATATTTAAAAATTTGGATTTTCATCACTTTAGATCTCAAAAGTTATAAATACTTTATCGGCAAAAATTGCAAATGTTACAGTCTCCCTTAGTTAAGGGAATTTTGTCCCCAAAATTATACTAGTAGAGGCTTTTGTACCTTGTGAAGGATGATTTTTAACTAAAGGCTAGTACTTGGTTCGACCTCTGGTCTTGTCACACCCTCAAATTACCACTTGCGGGGTTTTACCGCGAGGCGCATGACAAACCAGGATCCAAGTCAACGATCACAATAAACAACTCTATATGAAAAACGTAAACTGACATAACCATTAATTTAACCAGCGGAAGCATTTCAGTAGCATTTAATCAACTATGCTATCATCTCAAAAGTTTTTCAAAATACTTTTATTACAAGACATGCACTAAATCTAGACGCCAATGCAGACCCGTGCGCCTAGTTCCGTTCATTGCTACCTTAGCGACCTGAGAAAAACATGCCAAAAGATGTCAACATATAATGCTGGTGAGTTCACAGGTTTGTTCAAAAATGTTACCAAAGTGTTACCATGTCCATACTATATCAATGTTACCAAGTACGCTAGCTAGGCGTATGTTTCATTACTACTACGATTGGAAACCATTACTAGACACGTTTAGCAATGTTCAGCATGTTTAAGCAGCCCGTATGTTCAGCATGATACCAATGTACCTGTTCGAGACAATATGCACCCGCCCGGCCCTCCAAGCCGACGAGTGGGGCAGGTCACGCCCAATAGATCTATCCACATTTCCCCCGTTGTGCAACCCCGCACATTCATGGTTTCCCCCGGGACTTTCCAAAAGATCGTATAGCAATATAAAGTTAAAACCATAGTATGACATATGTTACCAAAACCGTTTAGCGCATGTTTTCTCCCCCAAAAGTTAAAGCAGTAAAAGTGGGGCCGTGAACTCACCTTAGATAGCGTTCTTCAAATATTAGTAAAGATGTTTAGCACTTGATAATCCCTCTACCGGAGATCTATCAAAATGTTCACATAAGTGTTCCGACTAATAACCATAAGGTTATATAGTCCCCGATTGTCCAGATCGTAACCAAGTATGTTTTAAAGCGTGTTTAAATGTTTAACCGACACACTAGACCGACCCGACATCCCGTTGGTGACCCATTACCCTAACTAATCAAGTACACATAGATTACACACAAGGTTCAAGCATAAAACACTTAGTTTGTATCAAAAATCTCATTTCTGCATCAGAACGGTCGAACCAGTCAGTTTTAAGTCTCCTTCGCACCTTTTTATCTCCTTCGCACCCTTTTACATCTCGTTCGACCGTTTGATGCCTCCTTCGCCCGTTTTATCACATTCGTCCAATAAAAAGCCAGGTTCGACCCTGGATCCCTCCTTCGCACCATCGACTGGTCGAAGGAGGCCAGGTTCGCCCCTGTTGCATAGTTTTTCCTAAAAACGCTTCAAACACATTCAAAACGACCCGAAACATCATCAAACATAGCAGTCAAGCATGGATAACTTATCCCTACAAAACCCCATCGATTTCCCCCGATAATACGTTCGTTTCAGTCCTTTCCCAAAATGGTAAAGATTATGGAAACATCACTTTCATGCATGGATTATTTACCCAATTTGGAAACTTTTGAAATCGATTCATGTTTAGCTTAAAATACTCAGTTTGTCGATTATCCGATCTTTCCTATTCATTCTATTGATCATAAATATTCATGCATCAAGTATTAATCCAATAAAACCCCCAAATATCAATATACCCAATTCTAACCCTAGACAACCATAATCCAATCATTAACAACAATCCTATATCATGTTTCTATCATAGATATAGCAGCAAATCAGTGAACAACACATAACACCACATAACACACAACTAACACATGTTATTCATTATGAAAACCTATGTTAAATGATCATGTTTTGATTTAGAAAGATGTTTAAAAGGTTTTTAATCATAAAAACACCCTTAGAACATATCTGGACAATTAGGGTTAGATGAAAACGAATTAAAATGCTTTTAAAAGATTTAGGATTATGAACACACCTTGGATTCTTGTTTAGATGTTGTAGATGGGTTAGATTATGAAAAAGAAGAGCAAAAACTCCTTCCTTAGTGTTTAAGATCGTTTGAGAGCGTTTTGGGACGGTTAGGGTTTGTGAAATGATGAAAAATGACAATGGTTGGTATTTATACTAATCTTCCTTCGCACCATCACATTGGTCGAATGTAGTCTCCTTCGCCCCTTTCACAGGGTCGAATGAGACCTAGTTGGTCGAAGGGAATTCCTCAAGTTCCACTTCCCTGGTTCGCCGACTTGCATGGGTCGAACCAGACAATTTTCCTCTCCTTCGACCACTCGAAGTGGTCGAACCAAGACCTCTTTTAAACTAGTTTTCCAGTTTGTCGTGTTTAACGCATTCTAACACATCCTAACACATAAGCATGCATCCTTAGTCTATATTTAACACATTTAGGCACAGATAATCATTTACACATCATTTAAACACGTCTATGTATATAATCCACCACACAACCCATAATCTACACATATACTTAATTAGTTCATGTAATGTCACCAACAACGGAACCCGGTACTAGTGTATTACCAAAACGACTCCCAATGGTCCTCCAGATCATTGTACCCTGGACAATCCTAACTTGACCCGACTCAACTAACCCAGTTAAGTTTGTTTATAAACGTTTCCCGCTAAGGTAGACTTAGATGTTACTAATATGTTTAAGCCGAACATGCCGGGTGTCACATCATCCCCACGTTGATAGAATTTTCGTCCCGAAAATTGCGCAAAGCCCAAAAAGAAAGAAACGAAGAGAACCAAACAAAAAGAAACTTACCGGATGTCACATCATCCCCACGTTGAAAGGAATCTCGACCCGAGATTCATTCCGCTTCAGCAGTAACATGCCTCGATTCAAATGCGCGCTTCGGAAAGAGATGAGGATACTTAGATTTCATCTGATCCTCCCATTCCCATGTGAACTCCGGTCCACGGTTCGAGTTCCAACGGACTTTAACGATGCGGATTTTACTCCGACGAAGGCTACGAATCTTGTAGTCGAGAATCTCGACAGGTTCCTCCACAATGCGAAGACGATCATCAACCTTGATCTCTTCCAGTGGTACAATGAGAGATTCATCAGCCAAACACTTCTTCAAGTTAGACACATGGAAGACGTTGTGTACACTACCGAGCTCCGCCGGTAAGTCAAGTATGTATGCCACCGGTCCAATTCGATCCAAGATTGCGAACAGTCCGACATAACGAGGGTTAAGCTTGCCACGCTTTCCAAAGCGTATGACGCCCTTCCATGGTGAAACTTTCAGAAGTACCTTGTCCCCAACCTGGAACTCTAAAGGTTTTCGACGGCGATCGGCATAGCTCTTCTGACGATCCTGTGCAGCAGCCAAGCGTTGACGGATCTGTACGATTTTCTCCGAAGTTTCGTACACGAGTTCCGGACCAGTGAGCTGACTCTCGCCCACCTCGGCCCAACAAAGTGGTGATCGGCATTTCCGCCCGTAAAGAGCCTCAAACGGAGCTGCCTTGATGCTAGAGTGATAGCTATTGTTGTAGGAGAACTCCACTAACGGCAGGTGGATCTCCCAACTTTTGCCAAAATCGATAACACATGCCCGAAGCATGTCTTCCAAGGTTTGAATCGTCCGCTCACTCTGTCCATCAGTTTGCGGATGATAAGCCGTACTCATATCCAACTGAGTACCAAAAGCCTTGTGCAGAGCCTTCCAGAAACGCGAAGCGAAACGAGAATCACGATTAGAGATAATAGAAACAGGCACCCCGTGCCGAGCAACCACCTCCTTAAGGTAAAGTCGAGCTAACCGCTCGAGTCCATCGGTTTCCTTAATAGGTATAAAACGTGCCGATTTTGTCAGCCGGTCAACAATCACCCAAATCATATCATAACCACTAGGTGACTTTGGCAGCTTGGTGACAAAATCCATCGTGATTCGTTCCCACTTCCATTCTGGAACCTCTGGTTGTTGCAGGAGACCAGACGGCCTTTGATACTCCACCTTGACTTTAGCACAAGTCAAACATTTGCTGACATAAGAAGCTATGTCAGCTTTCATGTTCGGCCACCAATAAAGTATCTTCAAATCCTGATACATCTTATCGGAGCCAGGGTGAATAGAATACCGGGACTTGTGAGCTTCATCTAGAACAAGCTCGCGTAATCCCCCGAACAATGGGACCCAGACACGTCCCGCAAAATAGTGCAAGCCATCAGTCGTGAACTCAAGATGCTTGTCAGCACTGTGCATCGTTTCAGCCTTAAGGTTTTCCTCCTTCAAGGCTTCTAACTGTGCAGAACGGATTCGGTCCGGCAACGACGAATGAATGGTGAGCTGCAAGGCTCGAACACGGCGAGGGTTCGCAGGCTCCTTCCTGCTCAAGGCGTCCGCCACAACGTTCGCCTTGCCAGGATGGTATTTGATGGCACAGTCATAATCGTTTAGGAGTTCAACCCAGCGATGCTGCCGCATGTTCAACACTTTCTGGTCGAAAATATGCTGAAGACTCTTGTGATCGGTATATACCTCGCACTTGGTACCGTACAAGTAATGTCTCCAGATTTTCAACGCAAAGACCACCGCACCCAGTTCCAAGTCATGAGTAGTGTAGTTCTTCTCATGAACTTTGAGTTGGCGAGAAGCATAAGCGATAACCTTCCCGCGCTGCATCAACACGCAACCGAGACCCCGAATAGAAGCATCACAGTACACAACGAAATCATCAGTGCCTTCCGGCAAGGATAAGATAGGTGCAGAACAAAGTTTAAGCTTCAGCATCTGAAATGCTGATTCTTGTGGTTCATCCCAGTCGAACTTTCGGTCCTTCTGGGTAAGAGCAGTGAGGGGTTGAGCGATCTTCGAAAATCCCTCAATGAAACGACGATAGTAACCTGCAAGACCTAGGAATTGCCGTACCTCAGATGGCGTCTTTGGTCTTCCCAGTCTTTAATAGCCTCGATCTTAGCCGGATCGACATGAATTCCCAGTTCATTCACCACATGTCCTAGGAATTGAACTTCATGCAACCAAAAATCACACTTCGAGAACTTTGCATACAACTGCTCCTGTCTCAAAAGTTCTAAGACCAACCGCAGATGTTCCTCATGATCCGTCTGATTCTTGGAATAGATCAGAATGTCGTCAATGAACACGATGACGAACTTATCAAGATAAGGCTTGCAAACGCGGTTCATCAAATCCATGAACACCGCCGGTGCGTTAGTGAGACCAAAAGGCATGACCAAGAACTCAAAATGGCCATAACGGGTGCGAAAAGCAGTCTTCTGTATGTCAGCTTCCCTGACGCACAACTGGTGATAACCGGACCGCAAATCAATCTTCGAATAGTAGCTGGAGCCCTGAAGCTGGTCAAAGAGATCATCAATGCGAGGAAGGGGATAACGGTTCTTGATGGTCACTTTGTTCAGCTCACGATAATCGATACACATACGAAGACTTCCGTCCTTCTTCTTCACAAACAAAATAGGAGCTCCCCATGGGGAAGAACTCGGTCGAATGAAACCCTTTTCCAAGAGTTCCTGTAACTGGCTGGACAGCTCTTGCATTTCGGGAGGTGCAAGACGATACGGAGCTCGGGCAATAGGAGCTGCGCCCGGAGTGAGATCAATACCAAACTCAACCTGACGATGGGGAGGAAGACCAGGTAAATCATCAGGAAACACATCAGAAAAGTCACGAACCACCGGGATATCCTCGATCTTCTTCTCATCGTCAGTAGAAACGTTAATAAGTGCCAGAATGGCCGAACAACCCTTCCGAAGATACTTACGGGCTTTCATGCTAGAAATGATACTCAGCGGAGCACCGCTTTTCTCGCCACGAACCGAAAGAATCTCTCCATCAGGGAGAGGGATCCGAATAACCTTGTCAAAACAAACGATCTCCGCGCGATACAACGATAACCAATCCATGCCAACCACGACATCAAAACTACCCAGAGGTACCGGCATAAGGTCAATGGGGAAAGACAAACCTGACAGTTCCAAGCGACATTCCCTAAGGGTGTGTGTCGCTTCGATTCTCTTACCATCAGCCAATTCTATTAAGTACTTAACCTCTAAAGGTGTGGGTACTATATCTAGCAATCGACTAATATCCAAAGATACGAAACTCTTATCGGCACCAGAATCAAATAAAACAGAAACATAGCGATCATTAAGAAGGAACGTACCGGTAACTGTGTCTGGATCCTGCCTAGCCTCTGCAGATCCAATGACGAAAGCACGTGCAGTCCTGCCTCCGCCGCCATTGTTCCCGTTACCGTTCCCGCCCCTCCCATTATCGCCCTGCTTCAGTTTGGGACAATCACGCTTGAAGTGTCCCGTTTCACCACAGTTATAACACCCCTGCCTCCCCTGAGTCCCCTGAGCAGCAGGAGTAGGAGCAGCCGCAGGAGTCTGAGTTGGGGTGAGCGTCACCTTGCAATCCTTAGCATGGTGCCCCAACTGATGGCACCGATGACAACGAGCCCTATCACAACTCCTAGAATGATGAAAACCACACTTGTTGCACTTGGGATGCTTTCCAACATACCCACCCGTCTTCGACCCAGACGACTCAAACTTCTTCGCCGGCTGAGCTGGCACCACACTCTTCCCCACACTCTCCCACTTCCTCTTGTTCCCCTCAGCAACTTCCACAGTAGCACCCTTGGGTGGCAAAACGCCTTCCGCCACCTTCAGGTTAGTCATCCGATGAGCTGATCGGACAACTTCAGCAATAGCGGGAAGATTCCCAGCAGCCACCAACCCAGCAATCTCGGACACTAGTCCAGACACGTAGTGCTCGATCCTCCTGTACTCGGGTGTGTGCAAGTCAGGACACAACCCCGCCAGCTCGTTCCTCCTCACAGTGTATTCCTCAATCTCCGACCCAACCATCTTGAAACTCCAGACCTCATGCTCCAACTTCTGTATCTCCTCTCTTGGACAGTACTCACCTCTCAAAAGCTGCACGAACTCCGCTCAAGGCATAGCAATAGCCTCTCCCAATCCCACGTTCTGAGTAGTAGCATTCCACCACGACAATGCAGGCCCCTCAAATGTCGCAGTAGCATACTTCACTCGGTCCCCAGCAGGACAGTTACACATAACGAACACAGATTCCACCTTCTCCAGCCATCGGAGCAGTCCCACCGCTCCCTCAGTTCCAGCGAAGTTATGGGGCTGACAGTCCCTAAACTTCTTATAAGAGCACTGAGGTGGGGGTGGATTGGCACCAACACCTGAAACATGGTACACAAATAAAACACAGACGAAAGGACACGAAACCCAAAAATGAGGCAAGGTCGACAGAAATCAACTCACCACCCATGGCATTAATTCCAGCCTGGAAATTAGCCATAGCCATATTCACTTGCTGCTGGAGCAAGTTGTTCAGTTCAGCTTGGGTCATGTTGATGTTCCCACGACCACCGCCTCCGGCACGACCACCGCCGCCAGCACGGCCACCGCCGCCACCACGACGTCCACCACCGCGAGCACCTGACATGATCTAACAAATCAAGAAATCGAGGGATTCAGATTCACTTCCAGTGTCAACCACTAGAAATTTACAAGAGTTAACCTAGGGACAAATTCAGGACTATTCATCCAAACTCGAAGTCCATCGGGATTTTCATGCATTCCAGTTTATTATTTTGTGTGCACCCGAAATGATAAACTGCTCTACATGGTCCTCCAGATGTACCCCTAATCTAGACCCCAGTCACCGAACATTGTCGCCTATGTGGCAATAGGTGCAAGTGTAAGAAGGCATGTGTGTGCTAGAATCAACAAATCAACCCTTTCTCCTTCAATCCAGAAGAAGGAGACAAGAGTAGGTAAGAACCCAAATAAAAACGGATGATGTAACGGAGAAGCATGATGATGATGTAAGGACACCCCGACAACGTTAGTACATACCCCATTAGTAGACCCAAAGTATGTGACCGTCTAGTGTGTGCGACTCGGCTATAGACCAGACTCTACATGCAGTCCTAGTTCACTATAACCATTGGCTCTGATACCAATCTGCCACACCCTCAAATTACCACTTGCGGGGTTTTACAGCGAGGCGCATGACAAACCAGGATCCAAGTCAACGATCACAATAAACAATTCTATATGAAAAACGTAAACAGACATAACCATTAATTTAACCCGCGGAAGCATTTCAGTAGCATTTAATCAACTATGCTATCATCTCAAAAGTTGTTCAAAATACTTTTATTACAAGACATGCACTAAATCTAGACGCCAATGCAGACCCGTGCGCCTAGTTCCGTTCATTGCTACCTTAGCGACCTGAGAAAAACATGCCAAAAGATGTCAACATATAATGCTGGTGAGTTCACAGGTTTGTTCAAAAATGTTACCAAAGTGTTACCATGTCCATACTATATCAATGTTACCAAGTACGCTAGCTAGGCGTATGTTTCATTACTACTACGATTGGAAACCATTACTAGACACGTTTAGCAATGTTCAGCATGTTTAAGCAGCCCGTATGTTCAGCATGATACCAATGTACCTGTTCGAGACAATATGCACCCGCCCGGCCCTCCAAGCCGACGAGTGGGGCAGGTCACGCCCAATAGATCTATCCACATTTCCCCCGTTGTGCAACCCCGCACATTCATGGTTTCCCCCGGGACTTTCCAAAAGATCGTATAGCAATATAAAGTTAAAACCATAGTATGACATATGTTACCAAAACCGTTTAGCGCATGTTTTCTCCCCCAAAAGTTAAAGCAGTAAAAGTGGGGCCGTGAACTCACCTTAGATAGCGTTCTTAAAATATTAGTAAAGATGTTTAGCCCTTGATAATCCCTCTACCGGAGATCTATCAAAATGTTCACATAAGTGTTCCGACTAATAACCATAAGGTTATATAGTCCCCGATTGTCCAGATCGTAACCAAGTATGTTTTAAAGTGTGTTTAAATGTTTAACCGACACACTAGACCGACCCGACATCCCGTTGGTGACCCATTACCCTAACTAATCAAGTACACATAGATTACACACAAGGTTCAAGCATAAAACACTTAGTTTGTATCAAAAATCTCATTTCTGCATCAGAACGGTCGAACCAGTCAGTTTTAAGTCTCCTTCGCACCTTTTTATCTCCTTCGCACCCTTTTACATCTCGTTCGACCGTTTGATGCCTCCTTCGCCCGTTTTATCACATTCGTCCAATAAAAAGCCAGGTTCGACCCTGGATCCCTCCTTCGCACCATCGACTGGTCGAAGGAGGCCAGGTTCGCCCCTGTTGCATAGTTTTTCCTAAAAACGCTTCAAACACATTCAAAACGACCCGAAACATCATCAAACACAGCAGTCAAGCATGGATAACTTATCCCTACAAAACCCCATCGATTTCCCCCGATAATACGTTCGTTTCAGTCCTTTCCCAAAATGGTAAAGATTATGGAAACATCACTTTCATGCATGGATTATTTACCCAATTTGGAAACTTTTGAAATCGATTCATGTTTAGCTTAAAATACTCAGTTTGTCGATTATCCGATCTTTCCTATTCATTCTATTGATCATAAATATTCATGCATCAAGTATTAATCCAATAAAGCCCCCAAATATCAATATACCCAATTCTAACCCTAGACAACCATAATCCAATCATTAACAACAATCCTATATCATGTTTCTATCATAGATATAGCAGCAAATCAGTGAACAACACATAACACCACATAACACACAACTAACACATGTTATTCATTATGAAAACCTATGTTAAATGATCATGTTTTGATTTAGAAAGATGTTTAAAAGGTTTTTAATCATAAAAACACCCTTAGAACATACCTTGGATTCTTGTTTAGATGTTGTAGATGGGTTAGATTATGAAAAAGAAGAGCAAAAACTCCTTCCTTAGTGTTTAAGATCGTTTGAGAGCGTTTTGGGACGGTTAGGGTTTGTGAAATGATGAAAAATGACAAAGGTTGGTATTTATACTAATCTTCCTTCGCACCATCACATTGGTCGAATGTAGTCTCCTTCGCCCCTTTCACAGGGTCGAATGAGACCTTGTTGGTCGAAGGGAATTCCTCAAGTTCCACTTCCCTGGTTCGCCCACTTGCATGGGTCGAACCAGACAATTTTCCTCTCCTTCGACCACTCGAAGTGGTCGAACCAAGACCACTTTTAAACTAGTTTTCCAGTTTGTCGTGTTTAACGCATTCTAACACATCCTAACACATAAGCATGCATCCTTAGTCTATATTTAACACATTTAGGCACAGATAATCATTTACACATCATTTAAACACGTCTATGTATATAATCCACCACACAACCCATAATCTACACATATACTTAATTAGTTCATGTAATGTCACCAACAACGGAACCCGGTACTTGTAACACCCCAACCGATGGCGGAAACATCGGGATGTCACGTATTGATGATTGTTCAGTAGCTCATGGTGAATAATAAATTCCATTAAATAATTTAAATGAATTACATACAATTGTTCTAAAATTTGTACAATAATTTGAATAAAACTATACACATATCTTCAAGCATCAATTCAAATCTTCAAGCAAATAGAACCTGAAACATGTTAAGTTGAAAATGTTTTGGGTCAACAAAAGTTGGTGAGAATTACATAGGTTTTTGATAATAGAATAAAAATGTTGTGCAATTCATGTGTCATGTCAATCTAGTCCATATATGAGAACATACTAGAAATAAATCGAGTGCATAATCAACCCTGATGACTGTTATAATATGATACATACCATACGCTCATGGTCCAATTGAATATGTTATACGATAACAAACACCCACGCTACCTTTGTAGGAGGCACGTATCCGGGTGGGATTGTCAGTCCAATAGATCTATCAATGTATACCGTCGGCTTGTACGGAGTTAATGATTATGCTAGAATGGTGCTTACTCTAATCATGCTCAAGACATAATGCAACATAGAAAACACATAGACACATTGATGATTGAATTGCATAAATGATGTGGTAACATGTTTCACCCCAAAAATGGTGATAAATAGAAAAGGGGCTATGTAAAACTCACCTTGGTAAAATGTTATATCTGTTGAGAAATTTGGATAATTGTGTTGACCAAATGTATCAAGTATCACCCTATAATAAAGTAATAAATATGTCTAAGTTTATCAATCCTAAAAATGTATAAGTTTCTAGGGCTTCGAATTGGGGATAATTGCTCGTTTGATTAATATTAAAAATATTCGCCAATTGAGAGAAATTTAGTAAATAAATGACCAAAACTCTTTTCATGGAATTTAAATTTAAGATGGTCACAATAATGTGTTTGAAGTATAAAAATAATTTTTATAAAATTATTTCTTTTAAAATAGATTTTTAAATCTATTTATTACAAATTGCCAACATTTAACTTTAATATCTAAAAATACCAAAATTAAAGAATTATTATTTTAAAAATTATATTTCTGTTCTAAATATTCAGAAATAAATTGTATAAAATTTAGGTACAAAAATAATAAAAATTGAATTTATTATGATTTAATTACGATTAACACTAACAAAAAATGGTTAAAAATATTAAATAAATGATTTTTCTGAAATAAAAATCATTTTAGAAAAGTTTATTGTTATATAAACTTAGAATAATTTTTGTGGAATTTAACAAGATTGTTTGGATATTTTTATAGATTTTTATAAATAAAATAGGATAGACTTGATTTATTTATTATATATATTAAATAAATAAATTTTTGAAAACTAAAAATTGTAAATAAATCTTTTACATCAGATTTGATAAATATAATTTTTTTTTTTAGAATTTATAAAAAGGTTTTAATATTTAAAAATGAATTTACAAGATTTAATGTATAATATATATTTAAAATGGTTTGTTTTAAAATGTAAAATAAATGGAAAACAAAAAGGGTGTCCATGCTGGGACTCGAACCCGGCTGGCCACAGTTATAAACACTTTGTCACAACCACTTGGCCTAGGCCTGTGGTTGTGATAATCCCCGTTTTAATAAAAATAAATACATTATGTGAAAACAGTTTCATCCCCAAATTCATACCCACGAACCCTAGATTTCCCAATCGAATGATTTACCCATTGTTAATCTAATTAAGCATAGGGTAAACGCTGTGTAGGTTCCGATTAACAATTCCCACATCAAAAATTATACTTACAATTTCGTTTCAATACTGATTTGATGGGTCAACTTCGAAGTCAACAAACACGATCAATTGCCAAGAACAGAGAATTCTTATGAGGAATTGGAGATTGGGAAGGGTTGTTCGGCGATTTTAGTGAGTCCAGAAGAGTTCAATTTATAGGGAAGGGGCTTGGTGCTTGAAATGGTAATTTTTGACTTGGGATTGAATGTTTACGCGTAACATCAATCAATTTGGTCAAATTGATTGCAATTGTTCGTGTAATTGATGAACATTAGGCCGGCAATCATGGTCCCATTCCATTTCAGGATTAAAACGCGTTTATAATTGTTGATTGATTAGTCAAAATTGATAGTCCCATTCCATATCTGCTGCTGCACGTTCCCAGGGAAGGAAATGGTGAATTGAATAACACCTTAAATATAATATACGTTGGGTTTAAATCAAAGTTAAGGTGTAGAGCAGACGGTTACCGCGTGTGGGTGTGTTTGTTGTGACTCGGGTTCGAGTCACGCGGGGAACATATTTTTTTACATGTAAGGGATGAGGGGGAGTGGGGTGCTGGGCCGGTCTGTTGGACCTTAGGGGGTTTGGGCTGGGCTAATGATGGTTTGAATAAAAGTGTTGGGTTTAAGAAAATGATTTGTTTGTGGGTTTGCTTATCCAAAACTCTATATATTTTTTTTTACACACTAAACTTATTATTATTATTATTATTATTATTATTATTATTATTATTATTATATATATATATATACACATATAGATATATAATTATCATTGTCTAGGGGTTTCAAAATATTACCAAACATAATAAGGCTAGTTTTGTAACGTACATGTATTTAATGCGAAATGTTACAGTACTAGTGTATTACCAAAACGACTCCCAATGGTCCTCCAGATCATTGTACCCTGGACAATCTAACTTGACCCGACTCAACTAACCCAGTTAAGTTTGTTTATAAACGTTTCCCGCTAAGGTAGACTTAGATGTTACTAATATGTTTAAGCCGAACATGCCGGGTGTCACAGGTCTCACTGTTAATATACCATTAGTGTTTATGTATAGGGTGTACCGTAGCTAACCCACCAAACTACCGATATTTTGGACTCGCACTGATTGTCTACCAATAGCCTAAGTGAAATCACACACCACCCCCATGTACCTGTAAACCCATGATTGCGTTCCGGACCGTAATCATCGATTTACCTTACACTTGGGTGTTATGCTTTTCCATAACCCTATTCTAAGTAATATTATAAGCAAATGCGTGCAACCAATATGTACTAGCCACTGTAATGAAATATTGTTCAATCATGACATGGTTAGAGGTCCTTCCCTTTCGGGTTTACCCTTTAACCGTAATGTGAATAACATGTAAGTATAAGACATGGTTAGAGGTTCTTCCCTTTCGGGTTCAACTTTAACCGGTAAATTTCTATTCACATCGTTGGGCTCTAAACACCCATATTGATAAACTCCGAGATTTACACCGTTCCCCTCGGATTAAAGAAATACTCTAATCCGAGTCGTACGTGGGCATTGGCTTAGATCTCATACGAGTTATCAACTAGTATGTTCATTGGCCATGATGATGAACAAAATAATGTAAAGTATAACAGGGTTTTGCTCAAAGTAGGAAAAAATATGCATACCAAATATGCGTTCATGTAAGTATATAAGTATAGCATCAAATTTCGATTGAAAGAATAGTATAACGTAAATCGAGTAAATCACAAAATTTGCACAAAATGAAAGTAAACGGGTTGAACTCTTGCAAATAAGCAGTGTGAATATAATCACAAATAACGTGTTAGAAATAACTATGAATAAAATGGTGCGAGAATAAAATAATAAAATTTACGGCAAGTGAGAGTACGCAGAACAGACGTATAGTCTACTGACATAAGGGTTTAAATTTAGTTAGTTTTACATATATGCATTATATGATAAAAGACAATTAGCAACATTCTGAAAAGGATATGTCCAATATTTTGTTAAACCAAAAAGGTTTGCGACTGAAAGAGTGTGAGTATAATAAGATAAATTTTCGTTTATAAAAAAAACGTAGTTTGCTCAATCTTTGTGATATAGTTGAAAGAATATTAGTAATGCATGAGGATAACTTTTTAGAAATCGAAGTGTGTTTTAGATTCAAAACAGGTTCATTTGAAAAATTTTCGTAAATATACATTTTCATGTATTTACGAGAAGTCGAGTTTTAAAAAAATGTTATAAGGTTTATTATTAGTTGCAAATTTCTCCCGAAAACATATATTGGATACGTCACATGAAAACAAAAGGTTTACATTTAACTTGTAAAATATGCAATACCAGTTTATAAAATGCATGATGAAACCATTTCAAGAAGTATGTGTAAATCTATTGTGTTTCAAAAGACCAAGATTTAAAATGGCGTGAAAGTTGTGAATGATCCCAGATGCCTTGACGAATTTTGGAAAATAGAATTTTCTGTATTTAAACATTTATTTAACTTGTAGGTTGAAATCTCATTAAAGTCGAAATTTTTTTAATTATTATGAAATGTTGAGAAAATCTAAGTATTATTGAGGCAACTTGAAACCTTTTAATTGTCAAACTTCTATGGAAATTTATACATAGAAAGATCGTTTGTTTGTAAGGATCGTTAAGGCATATCTTCGGGCTCACGGCGGCAACTTGTTTCAAGACACAAGGTGTATATAAAGTGTGTTCTAATTTGGCGAATAGGCTTTGTGAAAAACTTATAGGATAAGTTGTCAAATTAATCGTTTTAGAGATTTAAGGATATACTGTGACTTTGATCAAGTAAGTTTGTAAACATGGAGATATAATATAAGCTTTAATGTGAAAATAAAACGCACAAAATGTTTTAATAATGATGATAAGGAATTCAAAAGCGAATCATCAATGAATAATGGCATATGAAACATCAAGTGATTAAATTGAGTCTTCAAATGATAAACAAATATAAATATTAATGATATAAAACATTGGAATTGTTTCAATAGGAAACTTTGACTAACTCAAGTATTTGAAATTTCCTAGTGACTTGTGGGGGCGTACTTTAGCCTATAAGTGAATGCTCACCATTCCAGATTGCACGTGTCCCATCACTAGTGAATTCCAAAGCTTTAGCGAGATGAAAAACGAGATACAAAAATAGATCCTTGAGATATGGATTTCACTCCTAAGTCAAAAATGTATTTCAAAATTGAAAACTATTGTGGAATGAAACCAATCACTAAGTTAAGGACATCACTCCCAGCTTAGTGGTTAAGTTTCTTTTTGAAGGAAATACTCTTTGAGGTGTGGATGTCACTCCTATCTCAAAGATATATTCCAAAGATATATAACATATAGGGGAGTGAAACTAATCACCAAGGTATGGATGTCACTCCTAACTTGGTGATATCGTTTCGTTTGTGAAATACGAAGGTCTTCTACTCCAAGCAAAATACCAAAAGAAAAACGAGAAAGAATCATAGCTAAAATATCTTGAAAAAAAAATATAAGAATAAGAGAAATATACACGAGAGGACTCGTGAAAGTAAGCTTAGTTATAGACTAGGCTAAAAGGCATTCTAATAACCTAATTCCCTATAACCATGGCTCTGATACCAATCTGTAACACCCCAACCGATGACGGAAACATCGAGGTGTCACGTAGTGACGATTGCTCAATAGCTCATGGACTAAAAGTGTAAATATTGATACATTGATTAAATAGTTTATTACATTGAAATGAAATACAACGATTCTAAATGTCACCTAAACTGAAATACAATGAATCAAAATCTAAATATGAATCCGAAAGCTTAACGAATGCATCTCAAATAACCTGAAACATGTACGAAAATAATTTGTCAATACGAAAATGCATTGGTGAGCATACCCTGTTTGAATATATATATATATATATATATATATATATATATATATATATATATATATATATATATATATATATAGTAAGAAAAGTGTTTAGCAATTCATGAGCGGTACCATTTGCAATTATGTAATAAGTAGTATCAGTCAAAACCAAGCCTATGAATAATGACTAACACATGACTAACAATTTGAATAATGAATTAACAAGACAATGACCAAAATTCTCTCAACAGAGTCTCAATGGGGTATACCATAGTACTATTCATTGAAATGCTAGGCCGCCCAGCGGTTAATGATTTTGACTAAGCATACACACAAATTCACATAAGGCAAACACACATGAGAATTGCATTAAGTATAAGAAATAGAAACTTGATTAATAGGTACATGAGTCACCCCAAAGTAGTAAAACAGTAAAAAAGGGAAAGATATACTCACATTGATTGTAATGATAAACATGCAAGGAAAACAACAATTAACGAAGGTTGATATAAATTCTACGGCTTGAATCATCGAGAAACCCTACAATATTGTCGTGTTTACAAGTTATGTAAGTCCTCATACATTGTTGTTTTGTTTGATTCTCTTGTCGGTAGAAGTGTGACAATAAAGACTTGAAATCTTATCTTGTTATACTTGTTTTGGTTCAAGAGTATAAATTTATTATTTATCAAATTTACAGTAAGCCACAAGTTTATTACTTTCAACCTCTTGGTATCCTTTGATTCACAAAGGTATGAATTTTCTTTCTTTTTTTTTTCTTTTTTGAAAGATAACCAACGGAGATATATTTATAAAAAAAAGAAGTTTTATAAATGAACCATCAAAATGTCAATCACACATTAGAACACACTTAATAAAACTATAATTATGATTTAATCAAAATAAATTCTTTACGTAAGTTTTTTTATATACAAACTATTTAACAAGTTCATATGTTTTGGATCCCATATTGAACTTATTTAATTAACAAAATTTTATTTAAAACATAGAGTTTGAAAGGAGTGGTGACCTGAGAAGTTAAAAAAATAATAATAATAATTAAAACAATATATTTGAGAGAAATATTCTTCTTCGTTACCGGTTCATCAGATTGGTAGTTATTGACATATTTATGTTCATCATTCGTGCGTATATGTAAACAATGAGATTACGGGTCGATTGGTTACCTTGAACGGCTAATGCGGTGTCGATCCAAACTTCTAGAATCCAAAAGATAATGGTAGCGACGAGCGATAGTTTTGAGGTTTAACAGTAGCGACGACTATATCACGTGACAAAAGAGAGTATGTGGTAGCTAGCATCATTTCGGTTATGATTCAGAATCCGTGGCGAGGACAGCAATGGCTAATAACTTTGATACGGTGCCACGGTGGTACATCGGTGGTGTCGTTTAGGTGGTCGCATCATAAGAACGTTGGCAAATGGTTCTAGAGATGGTTGTACGACGCGACGTAACCCGAAACGAATTAGTGATGATCCAATTCGTGACGCGACAGGCAATAGTTTAAATAAGGTTGATGATCTCCTTGATTGTAGCTGAAACATCAGTCGAGTAAATGGCCATTGAATTCGGTTCATAATTATCGCGTGAAGATTTGAAGTTGATGACTTGTTTGGTTTAACAATGAGTTTGTTATTCAAATGCTTTAAATGTTTTTATGCGTTTTATATATAATATTTACTAGATTATTGCCCGCGTGTACACGCGGTTCAACAATTAACAATTATTTGGAGCGGTAAAACCTATAAAAAATATAGTTGAAATATTTTATTAAAATTTAAAAGTAAGGAATACACATGTTATTCAAATAACACTAAATATTTCCTTATACACCACATTTTTTATTTGAGTTATGACATTCCCATCACTATCTAGTATAAGTAATTTCACCCCTGCTTTGCTTTTAACTCTTGACAATGCGACATAAAGTTGGCCATGTGAAAAATACGTGGTCGCTTAAATACAATCCAACCTTCGATAGAGACTATCCTTGGCTTTTATTGACAGTCATTGCGAAACATACGGATATTGGGAATTGACGCTTTTGGAACTTCACTGGAATCTTGTTATCAGATGGTATTTAAGGAGTTGTGACATCCGGTAAGTTTCTTTTTGTTCGGTTCTTTTCGTTTCTTTCTTTTTGGGCTTTGCGCAATTTTCGGGACGAAAATTCTTTCAACGTGGGGATGATGTGACACCCGGCATGTTCGGCTTAAACATATTAGTAACATCTAAGTCTACCTTAGCGAGAAACGTTTATAAACAAACTTAACTGGGTTAGTTGAGTCGGGTCAAGTTAGGATTGTCCAGGGTACAATGATCTGGAGGACCATTGGGAGTCGTTTTGGTAATACACTAGTACCGGGTTCCGTTGTTGGTGACGTTACATGAACTAATTAAGTATATGTGTAGATTATGGGTTGTATGGTGGATTATATACATAGATATGTTTATATGATGTGTAAATGATTATCTGTGCCTAAATGTGTTAAATATGGGCTAAGGATGCATGCTTATGTGTTAGGATGTGTTAGAATGCGTTAAACACGACAAACTGGAAAACTAGTTTGTTGATGCGTTTTGTGACTAAGGATTGGATATACAATATTAACATATGTTAGTGTTTGGCCGAAGGTGAATTGAATGGGGCGAAGGTAAATAAGTTTGGGCGAATGTAGAAAAGAATGGGCGAAGGTAGATGATAAAGGGGCGAAGGAAGAATGGACCTGAATAGAAGACACATTCGACCACCTGATGTGGGCGAATGTGGAAAAAGCTCACATTCGACCAGAAGAAACGGGCGAATGTGCAGTGCCTATATATAGTTTTTGTGTTTTTGATAATTGAAGAGAGTTGTCATTTGTGTCCTGGTTCAGTTCAGGTTCAGAGGTGTTTTTGAGAGATTATGTGTGTGTTCTAGATTAACATAAACAGTTTGTAAATGCTTTTTGAATGAAGTTAATCTATGAATTGATATTGAAAATGATCTTGATTGTGTCGTGATTTGTGTTTTATCAATTTGTTCAGATCTAGGGTTTCCGCACCTAGTTTTGTGACTTGTATGATCGTATAATCCTGTTTTAGATAAAATCCAACGCTCACAAAGTGGTATCAGAGCATAGAGTATGATCGTATAATCCTGTTTTAGATAAAATCCAACGCTCACAAAGTGGTATCAGAGCATAGAGGATCATACAACAACAAATTTGATAAGATCAGAGCTGATTTGGACATGTTTTTGACATAAAATCATCTGTTTTTACATAAACATTGTTTTTAAAGTTTTTGATCGATTTAAAGGTGAATTTGTGGTCGAATTCAAGTTTTCCAAGACTTAAAGTTGTTCCAAATCAATTCCGAAACATAACCTGATTGAGATCATTCAAATCCATGAACTTTTGAAAATCTGAGATCAGAATAACCGTTTTTCAAACAATAACCGTTTTTCAAAAATGAGATCTGCTAGTTTTGGGCGAACCTAGAACCTGAACTGAGTGTTGTGGTCGAAAGTGATAAAAAGTGGTCGAACCTGAGTAGTTTTTGGGCGAACCTGGAATTTTCTTGTTGAACTTTTCACTTTCGGGTAGAATTTCCACATTCGACCGTTCTTGTTTTGGACGAAAGTGGAAAGTCTGTTAGTTTGATTTACATTCTGGACAAAGCTATCTTCGGGTGTTCCTGTTTGGACGAAAGTAGAACCAAAAGGGACGAAAGTGAGAAAGTTTGGATGAACATCGGAGTATTTGGACGAACCTACTGAATTTCGGGCGAACATAGGATTTTTGCTGAAAAATTTTTTTCTAAGTGTTGAGATTTTCAGATTGTGATCATGTGGCGTTTTCAAACTACTTCGGGATCAGCAACAACACAACCACAACAGCAGACGATGGACCCATGGACAGTGGCAGCGCAAAAGACGAACACACAATCCTCACAACCACTTAACTACATGACAACAACGAGCACGATGCCTCAAAGTGTAGTACATCCGGCACTACAATCTGATTACTGGGGAGTAGCTGCAGCGGCGGTAAATACTCAAACCACTAATGCTATTTCTACTTTGATTAAGGATTTGTCTACAGGTAGTGGAACTCGGCCACCGAAGCTCATGGATATGCAAGAGTATAATCAGTGGCATACCATGTTCAAGATCCATTTGGAAGGCATGGGAGTTGAAGGAGCTGAGGCATGGAGCATGATTGTTAAAGGATACACAGCACCGATTCTGGAGAATACAGGTGAGATGATTCCTCTGGAAAGCTTAACTGAGGACGAGAAGAAGACATATGTGGTAGAGAAGAAGGCGTTTTCTCAACTGACACAGGCAATCACAAGTGACCTGTTGCATCAGTTTGGAACATGTACTACGTCAAAGCAGCTTTGGGATAAGCTGAAGAGGAAGCATGATGGTAATGAGAAGACCAGGAGTCTGAGAATGGAGGAATTGGTCAAAGAGTTTGAGAATTTTTCTTTCATTCATAATGAAACTTTGAAAGAACTAACTCCTAGATATATGCATTTGTTGTCTGAATTGTCTAGCTATGGTGTACAGATTCCAATGACTAAGCAGGTGGATAAGTTTGCAGATGCTTTACCACCACAATGGGATCAGCATGTGGAGGTACTGAGAGAGAAGGATGCTTATCAATTCTGGACCATTTCAGAGTTTATTGAAAAGCTGGAGAACAAAGAGCTGGAGGATAGGAGGAAAGCTAGAAGGTCACAGATTCCTCAGAATCCCAGTTTGTATTTTGGAGGCACTTCAGTTCCAGCTGGAAACTCGAGCTCAGGAAGCGTTGCACCACATGTTGCATGTATTTCTAATGTCATGGAATCATCAAAACCAACCACCAACTACACACCACCACAATAAAATTCCTACTCACAACCATCATACACACCACCACAATATAATTCCTACATTTCACCAATCTCTCCAATGCAACAAGCAAGTTTTTACACCGCTAACCAATCACAACAACCAGTAAACCAAGTTACTCAACATAAACAACAACCGGTGGTTTTGGATACATCTAACTTGGGAAATGTGACTGTGGAGGTTGCTCAGCAACACATTGCATTAGTCTCAGCAATGGTTTCATCCTACAATGGGTTGGTTGCTAGTCAGATTGGGAACAACAACTTAACCAACGAAGACTACGCACAGATAGACAAGGAAGAGATGGAACTCATTGACATTCAATGGGCTTTTGCGAGTATAATGAGAAGAGCAACAGAGTTCATCGAGAAAACTGGAAGAACTGATTTGGCAACTTCTCCCAACACAACCTATGGATTCAATAAGGAGAAGGTTACGTGTTTTAATTGTGGAGAAAAAGGACACTTCAAAAGGGAATGCACCCAGCCACCTAAACAAGGTAATCGAAACCCTTTCAATGCAAATTACCAGAATCGTCAACAAAACCAAGTTTCTTACCAAAATAATCACAACTACCAAAACCGAAACTTTAACAACCAAAACAGACAACCAAACAATCAAAACCAGATTCAAAACCAATCTCCTAATCACACAAACCGAACAGTTGTACCTATTACTACACCTAATGAGACTCAACAAAATGCGAGTCAGAACCAAGCTTTGGTGACTCAACAGGATGAGAGGTTTGACTAGTCGGGTATGCAAATAGGAGTTGAGGAAGTGACTACTGGTGGGAATGTGGCATGTGTTGCTTATCAGGTTGATATGGAAGAGTCGGTGGTAGTTGATGAGAAGAAAGAAACTGAGGAGTGTGAAAGTGATGATTCTGAGACTGAGATGGAAGTGGAGAGTGAACCTGTTGAGGTTAAAGCTGAGGAAAAGAGTTCTGGAATGGTGATTGATTCAGTTTCTGATGTTCCCGAAGAGTGTAGATCAGTTTATTCAAATTCTGAGAGCGAATCAGACACAGAGGCAAGTGTTGATTCTTTAGATGATGATATTGACCAGTTGCTGGCAGAAGCTGACTTTTTGATGACGAGGAAGTCGTGTATCGCTGATGATGCTTTCACTAAGATTGACTACTCCAAGTTTTTCACTGGAAAGGAAGCTCATTTTGCATTGATGGCCATGACTGAACCGCCAAAACCTGTAAGTTCTGAATCTAGCACTGATGTTATGAGTGATAAATATTGTGGAACATGTGATAGATTGACTGAGGAGAATAAACAACTCCGAATTTCACGAGATAGTGCTATCTTGAACTGTCAATCTACTCGCAAAGAGTTAAATGCTTTTAACAAAGTATTAGATGGCTATAAAAAGGACATTTCCGACTTGAAAAATACTTTGTCATTGAAACAATTGGCCATAAACAACTATATCAATGAAATTGAAAACACCAAGTTGGAAATGGCAGCCATAAAATGCTTTGCTGAAAAGGTTAACAAGAAGTTGGAAAGTTATAAGAATGTTGCTTATGTGGTAGATCATATCATTGATGATAACACCACCAATTACAAGTCTGTACCATCTCCGGTTCTTTTTGAAAACCATAACTATCACCAAGTTATACCGGAGAGTTCGGTAAAATCAGACTCATCATCAGAAATGGAATCTAATACCTCGAGTATTGGTGATCCATATTCCGATGTGAGACCGATTTTGGGCTTGAACAATGAGGGTGTTTATGCTAAGAGTGATAATTCAGACTCAGAAAATGATGATACTGGTAGTGATCAAACTGTTAATGAATGTGAGATTCCAAAAGAAAATCACATCATTACTACTGAACCAGTATCACCGTCTGATCATGTTCATCCGATGGCAAATGCTAATCGTGATAAAAAGTCTGAAAAGATTGATGTTAATAAAGATAATGGTGTTAAGAATGTGGTCAACAAGAATGAGCTGAATGAACAAAGTGATAAACCGGTTAAAGTGTTTTATCGGATGGAAGGATCCGATAAGATCATTTCTGATGAGGAATTTCCGATCAAAAATGTTAATTATTCTAAACTTGATAAAATCTGGCAAGAAAGCACAATATGGTTTCCAAAACATGAGAGAACCAATGAAATTCCACCAGAAATCTTAAAGAAATTGTTTTCAGAAGTTCCTCAAGAACCAAAGGTCCATGTCACCGAGTTCATTCGACCAAATGATAAAGCAAATGGTTTTCTTGAGCCTTCTTACTCGAAAGGACCACTTCCTGAGAGTTTAAGAAATCAACAGTATAATGATCAATTTCCTGTTAGATCATTTGCTTCACCAAATGCTCATTATGTGTTTGAGGAATATAGAAAATGCTTTAAATGTGGAGAACGCGGGCATTTACTTGCTCAGTGTCCATATGTAAGGCATAAAAGACATGAAGTTGAGGTTAAGAATTCCATGAGAAAGCCGATTGATCATTATGTTCCACCACATAGACGGGCTGTTCCTCAACAACAACATTTTTATAATCAAAACAATTTTCAAATGAGGAACAACCGTCCATTTCAATATGATCGGAGGAATCGGATTGCAATGGAACAATGTTGGAGAAAACCTGTGGTGAACACAACAGCTGATAGACAAAAGGTTCCACAAAAACCAATTGTCAAGTCAAATGTTGGACCTAAGTCTGTTAATTCAGATAAGGTTGCTAAGAAAGTTACTTTTAGTAACAATGTTCAGAAACCAATTGAGAAACCAAAATCTCAAATTCGTATTCTCAAAAGGTCTGAACAATCTTGGACACCTAATGGTACTCCAGGAGCTTCTACTTCGAAGGTGAGTGAGAAAAATGAAAGTGTTTTGAAAAATCAGAAAACGATTGATTCAAAACAGAAAGTTGTTGAAAAAGTCAATGAGGATGTTTCTTTGAAAACCAATGTTCAAAGGCCCAAGACTCAGGCTTGGGTCCCCCGAAAGAACTAAATGTTTACCTTTTGTGTGCAGGGAGCTTCAGTTGGCCCTATTAGCAGTCTCTGGATTGTTGATAGTGGAGCTTCAGGCCACATGACGGGGGATTTGGCATTGTTGTTTGATGTGAAGAATATTAATGGAGGTTATGTCGCGTTCGCGGGTAATAAAGGAGGATATATTACGATGGAAGGAAGCGTGAGTAATGGGATTGTGACTTTCGAGCGGATTTCTTATGTCAAGCAGATAGACTATAATCTGTTGAGCGTCAGTCAAATATGCGATAAACAATTTTCTGTGCATTTTGATGACAAATCCTGCTATATTCTCAAACCGGGCTTCAAAATTCCAAAGGAGTGGGTTATGTTGATGGCACCTCGAGTCAACAATCTTTATATTCTTGATATGTCCAAGGCTATGACATCACAGGGACAGATAACATGCTTTCTATCCAAGGCGACCGAAAAAGAATCGATAATGTGGCACCGAAGAATGGGGCACATTCATCTGAGGAAAATGAATCAGTTAGTGAGAAATGGACTTGTCGATGGAGTAAACGTGAAACATTTCCATCTGAACGACAAGTGTGTGAGCTGTATGAAAGGAAAACAACACAAACAGTCCCATAAAGTGAAGAAAGTTAACTCTGTTGAGATGCCGCTTGAGCGATTGCACATGGACCTTTTTGGACCGGTCAAGCGCAAAAGTCATCTTGGAGAGCTTTATTGTTTAGTCGTCACTGATGACTATTCACGATTCTCATGGGTGATGTGTTTGAAGAACAAAAGCGACACCTTTACCAACCTACAAGTTCTGTTCACTCGACTGGAGAATATCTACAATTTGAAGATAAAAAGGATCAGGAGTGACAACGGGACGGAGTTCAAAAATGCAAAGATGGATGAACTTTGTGAAAGCAAAGGGATACATCATGAATATTCGGCTCCGTATACCCCGCAACAGAATGGTGTTGCTGAAAGAAAGAATAGGACTCTGATTGAGGCTGCTAGAACAATGCTCGCTGACTCAAATCTTCCAGTAATGTTCTGGAATGAGGCGATTTATGCAGCAAATTATACATTAAATCGGGTTCTAACAGTGAAGAAGTTTGGAAAAACATCTTATGAGCTGTTACACCGACGAAAGCCCAATTTAGAGTATCTAGAACCATTTGGGGCGCCATGCACGATGTTGAATCCAAGCGAGAAGTTTAGTCCTAAAGCTGAGGAGGGATATTTTGTTGGATATGCAACCCCGCTCAAACGGGTATTCAACAAGCGAACTCGTCAAGTGGAGGATTGGGCTAACGTGGAAGTTCAACGTTACACTCAAAATTTGCAAGGCACGGGCCCTGATTGGATGTTTGATTACAAAGATTTCTTTGAATCATTCAACCTAGATAGCCTGGTTGAAGAAGCTGTTATCAGATTACTTTACGAGTGTGAAAATGCGGCAACTTCACCGTTGATGCGTCCAATCACCGTAAACCCCTCACCAGCTTCTAATGATACCAGTGCTCCTATACAAGAAGAAGAGATGTTTCAAGAAGCTTCAACTTCACTAGACACTTCAGAATCTGAAGATGAACAATTTGAAGAAGCTGTTCTTGAACATGCAGAAGACTTAGAAGAGCAAACTGTGAACCCAACTCCAAATCCAGATGTTGCTTCATCTTCTAACACGGGTCATGATCAGGATGCTGTAGAAAACTTGACTGCTCAGACGGGTGTGATTGTACCTGTTAATCCGGAATCTCGGATTCATCGTATTCACCCGCTAGAGCAAGTTATCGGTGATCCTGGAAGTGGAGTGATGACCAGAGGGCAGCTTAAAAGCGTTAATTCACCAGAGAGTTTTGGTGCTTTAGCATTGTATGCCAAAATTCAGAAATCTGGTAGCCAAAATGATTGGTCGTTTGCATGTTATGTGTCGCAGGTAGAGCCAAGGACATACAAAGACGCTTTGAATGAAGATGCCTGGGTTGAGGCAATGCAGGAGGAGTTATTGCAATTCCAGAAATTGGGAGTCTGGACGCTCACAGATTTGCCGCCGGGAAGAAAGAAAATAGGCACTAAGTGGGTGTTTAAGTGCAAAAAGGATGATCGTGGAGTTATTGTACGCAACAAAGCCAGATTGGTTGTGCAGGGTTTCCATCAAATTGAAGGGATTGATTACAACGAAATCTATGCACCAGTAGCACGAATTGAAGCTATTCGGATGTTCCTTGCGTTTGCTTCGTATAAGAAATTCAAAGTATATCAAATGGACGTCAAGAGCGCATTTTTGTACGGTAAAGTCAAGGAGGAGGTTTATGTCGGGCAGCCACCGGGCTTTGAGGACCCAATCCACCGGGACAAGGTCTACGTGCTAAACAAAGCTTTATATGGTTTGCACCAGGCTCCAAGACAGTGGTACGAGGAGCTAAGTACATACCTCATCTCCAAAGGATTCAAGCGCGGCCTCGTCGATTGCACCCTCTTTACGAAAAAGACGGGAGATGACTTGCTTCTAGTACAGATTTACGTTGATGATATTATATTTGGTTCAACTAACGAACTTTTGTGCAGGGAATTTGAAACTGTTATGCAGGAGAAGTTTGAAATGAGCGCTATGGGGGAAATGCAGTTTTTCCTCGGCCTACAGGTGGATCAAAGACCCGACGGGATCTTCATTCACCAGACGAAATACGTAGCCGACATCTTGAGCCGATTCCAGATGGAGGACTCTAAGCCGATGGATACCCCGATTCAACCCAATCACGGGATTGGAGTGGACGCTAAGGGGGAGCTGACAGACCCATTTACATACAGAGCAATCATCGGATCTCTGATGTATTTGACAGCGTCTCGACCAGATATTATGTATGCAACGTGTCTCTGTGCTCACTATCAATCGAAGCCGAAACAAAGTCATCTGACGGCGGTCAAGCGTATCCTTCGATATCTGAAGGGTTGTCCATCAAAAGGACTTTGGTACCCTAATGATGATGATTTTGATTTTATTGCATTTAGTGATGCAGATTGGGGCGGCTGTGACAAAGACAGCAAATCAACAACAGCCGGTTGCCAGTTTTTAGGGAGCAGGTTAATTACCTGGCAATGCAAGAAACAGACTTCAGTCGCACTGTCTACATGTGAAGCCGAGTACATTTCAGCCTCGAGTTGCTGTTCGCAAGTGCTCTGGATCCAACAACAGATGGTCGATTACGGTTTGCAGTTTCTTAAAACCCCTATACACTGTGACAACGAAGCCGCAATTGCATTAACTAAAAATACTGAAAATCATTCTAAAGCGAAACATATCCGGATTAAATATCATTTTATCCGTAATTGTTACGCTAAGGAATTGATTGATATGGTCAAGATCCATACTGACTACCAACGTGCAGATTTGTTTACAAAAGCTTTTGACAGATCCCGCTTTGAATATCTTTTGAAAGTAAACAATATAAAGGAAAAACAGGACTAATCGGCTCCTCGGTTTATCATTTTTACTTTTTAGTTTTAGTTTTAAATTTTTTGCTAATTGGGAATTTCTCTTTGCTAATTGGGAATTTCTCTTTACTATCATAATCCTCAAAGAAGTTGATGCTTTCGAGGGGGTTGTTTAATCCTCAAAGAAGTTGATGCTTTCAAGTGGATTGTTTCTTTCAAATTTTTGTTTTGTTTTTCAGAAAATTAAAAACCCAAAAATATGTTCTTTATTTTAGGGGGAGTCATTTTATCAGAAAAACCAAAAACATTGAAAAATTTTCAAAATACCTAAAAATTAGAAAAACCCAAAATGATTTCCTGGATAAAAGGAGGAAATGATAGTACATCAGTGGGGATTTGACACAGGCTAAAGAATTGTATAGTTTTATGTGACGTATGTTGATTACGTGTGATATGCTGATAGGCTTCGTAGACTATATATTGCGTGCATTAGTGATACAAACATAACAAACTACGCGTTTGTGGATGAACACCTCATGGGCATATGGTCTTAGTACCATAATTTCGTTTGATAGGGTGTTTGTACAAAACTCGGAGGTTTAGGGTCGTTATGTTATTAGTTGTCTGGGGATAGCTTATCTGATCTTCTGCTGTAAGTCATTACGGACCTAGATCAGACAGGATGTCTTTATAAAAGAGCTTTATGCCAAATCCTAAAGTTACCGAATTGAGGAACTTTCCATGTTATATGATGATCAAAGATTATCTATAATATCGTATTGATCATCGATGCAAATCATGATTAATATCAGTCCTCAACCTGGTATAGTGCATATGTTGCTTTGCTGCATTAATTTGCTGACCTGTATACCTCTATGCATTATATCTTGTACAATTACAGACGACGAAAGCATAATCACGCTTTACAATGAGTCTTTGTGCAAATTACTTCTTGATACGGGAGTATGTCGTGTGTGTGGGAACCACAATGTGTTAGTCTAATACATCTAATTAGTATCATTTTAAAGCATTGCGTAATTGTCTGCATGTAAGCTTATGTGGACAACAATATCAACAATTGTCGTGTCACATATTGTTTCTAATGATAATATTGAAACAGATCAACGCTGTGTTCAGATTTCTCAGAAAACTGATATGATCCTCTTACCGGAAATCACAAAATGTTTACTGCTTTCATTTACTTTGATGCATTTTACTTTGTCGCATTTTACTTTTATTGTCAAAAAGATACAAAATCCAAAAAGATTTTAGGTGTGTTTTGATAAAAATTTCAGAAAATCCAAAAGATTTGCATTTCTGCTTTATTTTTGATAACCGGGGATGCTTGATGGTCAATTTCTGAGATTTGAGAACACCATCTGGACTTTGTAACATTCAAAAAGTGAAAATTTGAGTTTTGGAAGTTTAACGGATTGAAAAATGTTGAACGGGATTCAAATTCGTGATTTGGCGAAATTTTCAGATTTTTCCATTTCACATTCGCCCCTTAAATGGGTCGAATGTGGAAAAATCATCATATTCGACCGTTTTGTTTCTGGGCGAATGTGGATTTTTCACTTTCGGGTGAACATTCCACTTCCGGGTACAAATTTCACCTTCGGGTCTTTAAATAGGGGCGAAGGTGGAATGGTTTTTACATTCGTGCCATTCACTTGGGGCGAATGTGGAATTAACCCACATTCGTCCACTACAAACGGGCGAACGTGGACCCTTATAAATACTCCTTTCAGGTTCGATCCCATCATTCAAAATATTTTTCAAAATTTCTTCATTACCAGACCTTGTTGCTCGTGACTTTTATGATTCCGTGATTTGTTCCCTAGTTCTTTCTGATCAATTTGATACAACTTTTACAGGTATTGGACTTCAAATCAGATCAAAATTGATCGTTTTCAGAACCGGACCTAGGGTTTCACAATTTATGGTCTTAGAGTTTGTTTTAATGGTGGATTTTGATCGCATTTCATTCCACATCAGTTTTAGGGGGAGATATAATGAGGAATTAGTGTTTAACATCGTTTAAATTGATTGAATGAGTGATTGAACATAGTTAAACCTAATTTACCTTTAAAAACTGATGTAAAATGAAATAAATGGACAATTGGTGATGAACGAGTGATAATCGGCCAATATAGAACACATTTGAATCATTTTTATGGTTTAAAATCAAATTTGGCAAAAATTTAAATTTTTGGGGAAAACCATTTCACCTTCGGTTCAAAAACCGGGCGAAGGTGAAACTGGTTGGGCGAATGAACATAAAATGGACGAATGTGAATTTTTAATCTGAACTTTTTCATATTCGACCAATATTTTTCACATTCGACCAGATCTACTCACATTCGACCAGTTCAAAACGGGCGAATGTGCAGTTTATTTGGATCAAAATTTGATAATTTTGTCGTTTTTGTATTTTGACGTGTTTAATTGATTTTTATGTGCAGATGGCTGATCAAACCAAGAACGTTGAAGCACCAGCAGTTAATGTGGAAACTCCAGCTGAGATTACAGTTCCAGATCCAGCGCCAGAAGCTGAAACGTCTGTTCAGAGCAGTTGGCCGTTTGAAAGATCGCACAACTGTTGCGCTTATCTAGGAGATGTTGAGAAGAACACGGAGTTTACCGGGATTATAGCATTTCTGAAGAGGAGCAGGATTGTTCATGCCTTAGCCACACCAACCATCATATATAAAGACATCATTGAAGATTTTTATCAGAATGCGAAGTATGACTACTGGGAGAATCAGACGATTATCAAGAGCAAGATTCAGGATATGGATATGTTTTTGACTGAAGCTGATATTCGGGAAGCTTTACAGATTAAGTTTGAAGATAGTGAAGATCCCAGGGAATTGTCATGGACAGAACAGAAGGCGTGCTTCTTACGAATGAAATACAAAGGTCCAATCACTGACGGATCTATGTATAAGGGGAAACTGGGAGTGCAGTACAAGTATTTTGCACATGTTCTTATTCATGTTTTTGGATGTGTGAGTGGTGGTTATGATGTGATGAGAAGGAGTTTGAGTTCATTAATGGTTGCGTTGACACTCAACAAACCATTTAATGTTTCTGGGATGATTCTTGATCATATGCTGGAGATGCTGAAGGGAATGAAGAACAAGAAGTTTATGTTGTATCCGAGATTTCTGATGATGATCTTTGACTACAAGTATCCTATGCTGAAAAAGGATCCGACTATGATCCTACGTCAAGATCATATGAACATCAGAACATTGATGAGGATGAAGGGTTACAAAGGTGTGCCTGATAGTGAGAAGCCACCTAACAGGAGATTATTTGGTGCTTTGGCTCGTCCGGATTACACTGATCCTGGCAAGAACAAAGCAAGACATGATGATAGTGACTCAGACAATGATGATCCCTTAGTGTATGTTGATTCAAGCACTAAGCGGAAACGGCAAGTAGTCAATCCTGGAGCCAAAGGGAAGGGCAAGGGAAAGGCTGTGGATCAGGGAAGCACTAAGCAACAAGTGGCTAGAAAGAAATCGACGGCAAAGAAAGGATCGGGTTTGGTGGATGAAGAGTCGGTAGATTCAGAAGAGACTGAAGTTGATGAGCAGTGGGATTCTGATGATGAGAATGTAAGGACCACCAAACGTAAGGCCACTATGGTTGGTGAGTCTGAATCCTTAAACCAGTCGATAGAAGAAGCTGAGAGAAGAAAGAAATCAGTTGAAGATGAGGGTCTAGGTGTTGACCTAGCAGAACTGAGTGTTGGAGATACTGTAGTGGTGAATTTGCCCAGAAAGACTAAGAAGCAAAAGACTATGGCTAAGAAATCAAGTGTAAAAGAACTGAGAGAGAAAGAGTTAGCTCAGTTATTGAAGGGAAAGAGATTACCTGATGCTGGTACACCATCTAAGCTATCTTCACCAGTTGCCAAGAAGCAGAAGAAAACGAAAGAGGCAGAGACTTTACCAATCGATCAATTCAATATCGATATGGATAAAGTGCTCGATATGTTTAGAAAGCCACAGAAGGAGAAAGTAGTTGAAGTTGAGCCATCCAGATCTAAGTCGAAGAAAGTGACTGTGGATGATGATGTCATGAAGCAAGTTAATAAGAAGATGGAAGACATGATGAAGATGTTGGTTGCTCAACAAGCTGAAATTGCTAAGTTCAAGCAGAATGAGGAGAAAATGCTTCAGATAGTGGTTGCTTCGAAATCTAATCAGGATGATATAAATGATAAGATTAAGATGATTGAAGCAAAGAATGAGAAGCTTGAACGAAAGTGTGAAAGAAACAAGAGCAAAATCAAATTGATTAAGGCTGATAACAAAGAACTAAAGAAGGAAAACAAACGCCTTTGTAATTTGATTGAAGATCTTTATAGCAGGGCACCCCAGTTGAAGGAGGGTGAAGAAGATGAAGAAGAAGATGAACAGAAAGTTGATTATGAATATTCTGAATCTGAGAAAGAAGAAGATGATGATGAGGATAATGATGAATCGGAGAAAAGTGATGATGATAATGATGATGATGATGACAATAATGATGATGATGATGGTGCTGAAGGTACGGGGAAAAAGCAAGGTGATGAGTTTAGCAGTGGAAGTGATCATGATGGAGGAGATGATACTTCTAGATTTAGTTATGAGAAGAGAACACCGAAGAAGAAAGATACTGGAGAATCAAGCTCCAAGAAGAAAGGTGAGAATGTTGATTCGGATGAAAGTATTTTCTGGAACGAGAAGGTGAGATCTTTGTCTGATGATGCTAAACAGCTGTATAAGAATATGTTGGAAAAGAGAGAGTGGACCATTGAGTTCACAGGATGCTTCGCTGAAATATTCCAGACTGATGAATTAAGATATGAGTTGGAATATGAAGATCCAGATCTTGAAGAAGGGGAATTACCTGCATCTGTGGCGAAAGAAATTTTAGATGGTCTTGCACAGAGGGTAGGGAAAACGTTTGAGGAGTTTATGATGGATGAATCGATTCCTGATATTCCTGAAAAGGATATGCGAAGTCATTCAGATGATGTGCAGACTCCAGAAAACAATGAAGTGGAGGTAGAAGATATAACTCATGAAGAGTTTCCCCAATATTTCAGACAAGATGATGAAAATGAAGTATTTCCTGACTTCACTGAGATACCAAATAAGTCAGCGAAACAGAAAGCAAAGAAAAGGAGTGAAGAGTTTGTTGAGAAGGTATTTGGTACTGAAAAGAAAGATTCTTCTAACCAGTCTGATGAGTTGAAGAATTATATGAAGAAATTGAAGGAAATGGATGAGAACCGACCAAAGCCTGAAGCTCAAGGTAACTTTTATCGATTTCATAATGCCAAGTTCAAAGGCAGAGCTCTCGGGTGGACTTACTTAGGCAGACTGAAGTGTATTGCTGCAAAATGGGAAACCGGAATTCTGTACTTCAACAGATTCTGTGACTTGCTTACTCTACCGTACTGGGCGGTTAGAGACTTATGCAGATTCCCAATGTCAGGTGCCGAAGTAAATGGATCACATGTCGGTTGGTGTGCTGATAAATTGGTTTGGGAAATTCGTACGAGATGGAAGAGATTTCAGCCTCAATATCCCCGTAGAAAAGTGCATAGGGATATTGATCCTCAAACCAATATGAAGCGTGTTACTTTGATTTATAAAGCACCTAATGTGATGAGGAAGATACCGTTGATGCCAATGCCACAGCATTTTAGTGTTGATTTCATCTTTTGGTATTACGATTGGAGAAAGGCAGAAGCGGTGATCGTGTTGAGAGATGGAAAGGATAAATACAAGCATGTTCATGTATTTGATCCTATGTGGCTGATTAATTACACATTTGAAGACATCATCATGTTGTTCTACAATCCGATCTACTATGAACCCAATGATTTTGCTCAAGCGAGAAAGTATACGCAAGTTGTTGGAGTTTGTTTTGCGTATGATATAAATGCAGGAAGCAACTTGGAGGGTAAACTTGGCAAGACTGTGAAGATGGCCAATGTGTCTAAGCCTGTGAAGAAAACATTTGAGCCGCCAATGACTAATGAGCAGAAGAAGCAGCTCAGAATCAAGCTGATGAACAAGACGATGGACCAACAGAGAAAACTATCCAATCAATAGTCGAGGAGGAGTTTGTTGATGCGTTTTGCGACTAAGGATTGGATATACAATATTAACATATGTTAGTGTTTGGCCGAAGGTGAATTGAATGGGGCGAAGGTAAATAAGTTTGGGCGAATGTAGAAAAGAATGGGCGAAGGTAGATGATAAAGGGGCGAAGGAAGAATGGACCTGAATAGAAGACACATTCGACCACCTGATGTGGGCGAATGTGGAAAAAGCTCACATTCGACCAGAAGAAACGGGCGAATGTGCAGTGCCTATATATAGTTTTTGTGTTTTTGATAATGGAAGAGAGTTGTCATTTGTGTCCAGGTTCAGTTCAGGTTCAGAGGTGTTTTTGAGAGATTATGTGTGTGTTCTAGATTAACATAAACAGTTTGTAAATGCTTTTTGAATGAAGTTAATCTATGAATTGATATTGAAAATGATCTTGATTGTGTCGTGATTTGTGTTTTATCAATTTGTTCAGATCTAGGGTTTCCGCACCTAGTTTTGTGACTTGTATGATCGTATAATCCTGTTTTAGATAAAATCCAACGCTCACATAGTTAAAAAGGGACTCTGGTTCGACCACTTCGAGTGGTCGAAGGAGAGGAAAAATGTCTGGTTCGACCCATGCAAGTGGGCGAACCAGGGAAGTAGAATTTGAGGAATTTCCTTCGACCAAACAAGTCTCATTCGACCCTGTGAAAGGGGCGAAGGAGACTACATTCGACCAATGTGTTGGTGCGAAGGAAGATTAGTATAAATACCAACCTTTGTCATTTTTCATCATTTCACAAACCCTAACCGTCCCAAAACGCTCTCAAACGATCTTAAACACTAAGGAAGGAGTTTTTGCTCTTCTTTTTCATAATCTAACCAATCTACAACATCTAAACAAGAATCCAAGGTGTGTTCATAATCTTAAACCTTTTTAAAAGCATTTTAATTCGTTTTCATCTAACCCTAATTGTCCAGATCTGTTCTAAGGGTGTTTTTATGATTAAAAACCTTTTAAACATCTTTCTAAATCAAAACATGATCATTTAACATAGGTTTTCATAATGAATAACATGTGTTAGTTGTGTGTTATGTGGTGTTATGTGTTGTTCACTGATTTGCGGCTATATCTATGATAGAAACATGATATAGGATTGTTGTTAATGATTGGATTATGGTTGTCTAGGGTTAGGATTGGGTATATTGATATTTGGGGGTTTTATGGGATTTATACTTGATGCATGAATATTTATGATCAATAGAATGAATAAGAAAGATCGGATAATCGACAAACTGAGTATTTTAAGCTAAACATGAATCGATTTCAAAAGTTTCCAAATTGGGTAAATAATCCATGCATGAAAGTGATGTTTCCATAATCTTTACCATTTTGGGAAAAGGCTGAAACGAACGTATTATCGGGGGAAATCGATGGGGTTTTGTAGGGATAAGTTATTCATGCGTGACTGCTGTGTTTGATGATGATTCGGGTTGTTTTGAATGTGTTTGAAGCGTTTTTAGGAAAAATCATACAACAGGGGCGAACCTGGCCTCCTTCGACCAGTCGATGGTGCGAAGGAGGGATCCAGGGTCGAACCTGGCTTTTTATTGGACGAATGTGATGAAACGGGCGAAGGAAACATCAAACGGTCGAACGAGATGTAAAAAGGTGCGAAGGAGATAAAAAGGTGCGAAGGAGACTTAAAACTGACTGGTTCGACCGTTCTGATGCAGGAATGAGATTTTTGATACAAACTAAGTGTTTTATGCTTAAACCTTGTGTGTAATCTATGTGTACTTGATTAGTTAGGGTAACGGGTCACCAACGGGATGTCGGGTCGGTCTAGTGTGTCGGTTAAACATTTAAACACGTTTTAAAACATACTTGGTTACGATCTGGACAATCGGGGACTAAATAACCTTATGGTTATTAGTCGGAACACTTATGTGAACATTTTGATAGATCTCCGGTAGAGGGATTATCAAGGGCTAAACATCTTTACTTATATTTGAAGAACGCTACTTAAGGTGAGTTCACGGCCCCACTTTTACTGCTTTAACTTTTGGGGGAGAAAACATGCGCTAAATTGTTTTGGTAACATATGTCATACTATGGTTTTAACCTTATATTGCTATACGATCTTTTGGAAAGTCCCGGGGGAAACCATGAATGTGCGGGTTTGCACAACGGGGGAAATGTGGATAGATCTATTGGGCGTGACCTGCCCCACTCGTCGGCTTGGAGGGCCGGGCGGGTGCATATTGTCTCGAACAGGTACATTGGTATCATGCTGAACATACGGGCTGCTTAAACATGCTGAACATTGCTAAACGTGTCTAGTAATGGTTTCCAATCATAGTAGTAATGAAATATACGCCTAGCTAGCGTACTTGGTAACATTGATATAGTATGGACATGGTAACACTTTGGTAACATTTTTGAACAAACCTGTGAACTCACCAGCATTATATGTTGACATCTTTTTGGCATGTTTTTCTCAGGTCGCTAAGGTAGCAATGAACGGGACTAGGCGCACGGGTCTGCATTGGCGTCTAGATTTTAGTGCACGTTTTGTAATAAGTGTCTTGGATACTTGGGAACACCGTTTTGTAGAGATTAAATTCTTTAAATGCTTCCGCTTATGAAATTTATGTTTTTGGGTTTACGTACTTCATATAGTGTCGTTTATTGTGATCGTTGACTTGGATCCTGGTTTGTCATGCGCCTCGCGGTAAAACCCTGCAAGTGGTAATTTGAGGGTGTGACAGGAGTATTATCTAGTAAAAAATAAATAGTAGTGAAAAATATTTCTAGTAAAATGTTAAAAGTAAGACACCGTTTGAGTCAGATCATTCAAAATTCGAATTAAATGTTATAATTAAGTTTAATTGTTACCATTATAGATATTAAAATATGAAATTATATACTTAAATAGAACATTTAATATTTGAATATTAATAAAGTTTAACTGAAATCTATCAATTCAAATTCTTGTATTCAAAATTTGAATTTTAACTTATAACTAATTTGAGAATTTATAACTAAAACTATTATTTGTTAAAATTTAAATATATTAGGAAATATCTAATTAGTATATCTCTATTTTAAAGTTAATTGTAGGATTGTTTGTTACAATTATTAACTTAACTTCAAAAGTTTGAAATTTTTTTAAATATTCAAATCATTCAAAATTCGAATTAAATGCAATAATTAAGTCTAATTGTTACTATTATTATCTAGAATTCAAAATTTAGAATTTTTATAATGTTAGCAAAATTTTAAAATTTATATTATAGATAATGAAATATGAAATTATATACTTAAATAGAACATTTAATATTTGAATAAATATAAATTTTAACTGAAAAATTTGAATGTTAACTTCTAACTAATTGGTGAAGTTTATAATCAAAACTATTATTTGTTAACTTTTAAATATATTAGGAAATCTCTAATTATAATATCTCTATTTTAATGGTCATAGTTGGATTAATTGTTACAATTATTAATTTAAATTCAAAGTTTAAATTTTTTTAAAATATTCAAATAATTCAAAATTTGAATTAAATGATATAATTAAGTCTTATTGTTACCATTATTATAAAAAATTAAATTTTTTTATAAGGTTAAAAAAATTTAAAAATTAAAACTCTAGATATCAAAATATGAAATTATATACTTAAATAGAACATTTAATATTTGAATATTTATAAAGTTTAATTGAAATCTATCAATTCAATTTCTAGAAATCCAAATTTGAAAGATTCAAATCATTCAAAAATTTGAATTAAATATTTTTAATGTGTTAATTAAATCTAAATGTTATCATAAATCTTAAATTCAAAATTTTGAGATTAAATATTTAAATAAAACATTTAGTATTCAAAAATTTTTAAAGTTTAACAGAAATCTATAATTTCAAATTCTAATATTTAAAATTATAGTTTTTACTTGTAATTAATTTGAGAAAGTTACAACCAAAATTATTAATTGCTATATTTTAAATATATTAGAAAATCATAATTTAAAGATAATAAATAGTTGTAATGGTTACCATTATTAACTTTAATTCAAAATTTTATTTTTTTAAAAGATTAAGTCATTCAAAATGTGTAATTAAAAGCATAATTAGTATGTGTAATTTGTTACCATTATTAAACAAAATTTGAAATTTGAAATTTTGTCTAATTCGTATTTAAATATTTCGAATTTTAATTTGAAATTTGAAATTGATAATTTGTTATTTAATTGATTACCAATATAAGCTAAAATAATTTTAGGATAATACATGGCAATTAATATGATCAATTAATGTATTAATAAGAGTTGACACAACTTATGTAGGGACTTTGAATCATATTAACTGTGTAAATAAAAGGATAATTAGTTAGTGTAATTATTAACCAAAATTCAAAATTTTAAAATTTGTCAAATTAGAATTTAAACATTTCGAGCTTTAATTTGAAATTTTGAAATTCAAAATTCGATATTTAATTGATTACCAATATGAATAATATAGCACAACTAATATGATCAATTAATATATTAATTGGAGAATTGACACTACTTATGTAAAGACTTTGAATCTTATTAAATGTGAAATTAAAAGAATAATTAGTGTGTGGAATTTCTTACCATTATTAACCAAAACTCAAAATTTGAAATTTTGTATAATTCGAATTTAAAAATTTTGAATTTTAATTTGAATTTTGAAATTCAAAATTTGAAATTTAACTTATTACCAATATAAATTATATTAAATTTAGAAAATGAGTAATTTGAATGTAATAAGGAAATTTAATGAGTTTCTAATTTACGTCAGTTTTATTTCTCATTCTCATTTATTGTTTTTTGTTTTTTAAGAAAAGTAAAAAGACTAAAACGTGAAAAAGCGAGATATCTTCAATTAACCAATATCTCCATCATGCAAAGCATGAACATAAAAAACATAGTTGGAACAAACAACACCTTTTAAAAACGACCCAAATTAAAGACTTTGTTTTCCCAAACCATTTTTTCTTTATAAAGTTACGCATAAATCCAAAAATTACATTATTATTGATTCAAAAATTAAACTTAAATCAAGCCTAGCATAAATTGAATTGATAATATAGAAATCACTTTAGGTGATATAAATTGAAATTAGTTATCTATAACTGAACCTAATAATAGTTTTAGAGGTATATTGAATATAATTCATAACATGAGCATGGGAAATAGTGATGAGCAACTAAATAAAAAAGATTAGAAACTATTACCGTGAGGTGAACCATCTCACCATACGAATCTTCATCAATTATTCAATTTACCAATCCAGATTCCAGCTTAAAAAAAGCAAACAAAACTGATATTGTAGCTTACTAATGAACAAACCTACAAACCTTAAAAAACATAAAAAATGAATGAAAATCATATGAACTTACTGATTCATATCCAGCCAACTGAAGATTCTTCTTCAATTTCGTATTCCAAATATAAACTGGCTTATATCACGAATTATTACAAAACACAGAAAAATAAACTCAGTTATGCAAACTATTTTGAAGCACGGATTACCTGAAAGCAAACTTCACATTTAGGATATTTACCTCAAGTTCAGTGATCCGGTGACCATTCGCATGACATGACAGTGAAAGCACTCCGGATTTTAGGAGGTACCCATGCATCCCAGATACCTACTGTAACCATTGTCACGATTACAACCACCACATGGTTTGATATTTCATCAAACTTTTAAACTATAAACCAATGTCAAATTAAAGAACTAATCTACTGATAGCAGCATATAAGAACTTATTTTTCATAGGTATATATTTAAAAAATGGACAAAAAAGAAGAGTATTACCAAAATGCCTTGGGTCATAATGCTTGTCGAATAGTAAGCTTTGATGGTATTCAATCATTTACATCATCAACTACTCGTTATAAATATTGGTATCTTTTCATAAAACAATTTTGGCTGCAAAACCACAGAGTTATACTTTATAATTGTTAACACATAGCCTGCCCAACCAAAACACAAAATTAAAATAGGAAAAAAAAAGTAAGCACACCTTGCTATCCCATACGCCGGTGACAATATCAAATGCATAAGCTCAGTTTCCTCAAACTCGGCATCATCTTGACTCGGGATTTGAGACGCTCAAAACAACAATGTTCCAGTCAATCACAAAATGTTTCTAATTATCCTTAAGAACGCCTTCCACAATAAATGTAAAAAAATAGTTTGTATCAAACATTGGTTTTGTAAAAAGTGTGGGTTAAGCAAAACAACAAACAGCTTGTGGGCATGAAAGTAAACCAAAAATTTAATCATCAACCTATTTTAAAAATAACTCATGCAAGTAATAAACTTGTTCTATACATTTATATATAAAGCCAATAAAAGAAATAAAGAATCAAACTACCACTTAGTAATCAAAGTCTCAAAATTGAAAATTATGAGAAATAAGTTTTTACCGTTTCATCATCTCCTCCCGACGGAAGTGACAGGATGATGAAAAGATGAAGCTCCTTAACGCTCCAATTCGCTAACGTCTCCGGTAAGGCGGTAATCATATTCATCACCATTCTTGGAATTGAGACATTGATATGTGATAATTGTCTAGTTTTTTTAAATTCGATGGATGAAAGAGAGAGAGAGAGAGAGAGAGAGAGAGAGAGAGAGAGAGAGAGAAATGAGATGAATAGAGTGATTGAAGCTCAAATTTGACCACATTTAATTATTTAGAGCTCAAATTTTGACCTCATTTAATTAATTGACCAAAATTAATTGAATGATTTTTGATTTTTAGAAAAAAGAAAAATTTTATAAATTCCCACACTTGGACACTTGGCACAAATTGATTGGCTATATAATTGGAGGATCAACATGGGAGTGCCATGTGTCCACATTGAGTTTCATATATTAGTTGTATAGATAGATTTTCTATTGACAACAAGACTGTCTTTGCTAAAGGTGAGCCAACACTTTATCGAATAATATTATCCCATGTAGCTGTCGATGTGGCACTGGCTCGCGACCACGGTATTGATAAAACAATCCATTTTTACCAACAATAAGAAAAAACAATAGAAAAGGAGTCTTCTTCTTCCTTTCCTAAGAAACAAAACCTTCAACTCTCACCAGAAAAAAATAGAAAAAATATGTAGACACCATGTTCATCATCTTCATCCTCCATCATCTTCAAACACAAAAAATACAGCAAAAATAATAAAAAAATAATAAATCTGATATCTCCTCGCTAGCCCACGCGATCCGGCTCACAACTGCTCGTTCGCGCCAGCTCTTGCTCAGGGATGTTGTGGTTCAAGCTAGCCACGTGTATCAATTTGTGGCTTGCGGCTGGTCGCTCGCGAGCCACAACGGATAGTCTAAGAACCATCGATTATAACTCTTGCACCAGTTAAAAATAATCTGAATAACTCCACCGAAATATCCAGTTGTCATCCCTTCGAGGGATTTGACCAATCAATTAATGTAGAGCACCGATTGAATTTAGAATTATTTCAACGATTAAGATGAGCACCAAAGAACTTAACCATCCAACACTTGTAGCCCAGTTGGTTGAGGGCCTAAAGTTTCCTATGGGAGGCTTGGGTTCAATTCCCACTAGCTACATTTGGAAGACATTGGTGGAGGGGAAATGAGGGATGACCCGGCCATTGGCTTGGGTTCGAGTCCTGATCCCGACCGGTTTACCGATTATTTCACTGTCGTGCCTTCGGGCGGGTGAGTAGTCGGGTTTTCCCAGGAATTGGTGGCAATTGGTGGCCCGGGTACTCTCGAGTACCTAATTCGGTAAAAGGGTGCCCGGGAGTGCTCAAAAATTGATTCGTTGGCCGTTGAAAAAAAACAAACAAAGAAAGAAATTAACCAATGGAAACAATGGTTCCACCAAAACTTTTCGTAGACATGAGAATTGTGAACCAAGACTATGTCTTTGCTAAAGGTGAGCCAACACTTTATCGAATAATATTATGCCATGTAGCTGTCGATGTGGCACTGGCTCGCGACCGCGGTAATGATAAAACAATCCATTTTACCAACAATAAGAAAAAACAATAGAAAAGGGGTCTTCTTCTTCCTTACCTAAAAAACAAAACCTTCAACTCTCACCAGGTAAAAAAAAATAGAAAAAATATGTAGACACCATGTTCATCATCTTCATCCTCCATCCTCTTCAAACACAAAAAATATAGCAAAAATAATAAAAAAAAATTAATAAATCTGATATCTCCTCGCTAGCCCACGCGATCCGGCTCACGACTGCTCGCTCGCGCCAGCTCTCGCTCATGAATGTTGTGGTTCAAGCTAACCACGTGTATCAATTTGTGGCTTGCGGCTGGTCGCTCGCGAGCCACAACGGATAATCTAAGAACCACCAATTATAACTCTTGCGCCAGTTAAAAATAATCCGAATAACTCCACCGAAATATCCGGTTGTCATCCCTTCGAAGGATTTGACCAATCAATTAATGTAGAGCACCGATTGAATTTAGAATTATTTCAGCGATTAAGTTGAGCACCAAAGAAGTTAACCGTCGAACACTTGTAGCCCAGTTGGTTGAGGGCCTAAAGTTTTCAATGGGAGGCTTGGGTTTAATTCCCACTAGCTACATTTGGAGGACATTGGTGGAGGGGAAATGAGGGATGACCCGGCCATTGGCTTGGGTTCGAGTCCTGATCTCGACCAGTTTTACCGATTATTTCACTGCCGTGCCTTCGGGCGGGTGAGTAGTCGGGTTTTCCCGAGAATTGGTGGCAATTAGTGGCCCGGGTACTCTCGAGTACCTGATTCGCCAAAAGGGTGCCCGAGAGTGCTCGGAAATTGTTTCGTTGGCCGTAAAAAAAACAAACAAACAAAGAAATTAACCAATGGAAACAATGGTTCCACCAAAACTTTTCATGGACATGAGAATTGAGAACCAAGACTATGTCTTTGCTAGAGGTGAGCCAACACTTTATCAAATAATATTGTGCCATGTAGTCGTCGATGTGGCACTGGCTCACGACCGCGGGTTGATATCTAGCTTGATCCCGTTGTGGGTCAAGGTGAGCGGGTATTTTTTTTTACCAAATGAATTAAACATTTACCAAACATTTTAAAAAAAAAAACATTAACATTAAAAATACATTGCATCGCTAAAAAAGAAACATTACACTAAAAAAGTTGTTACATTAAAAAAAAAAAAAAAAAAAAAACCCTTACGTAAGGTTGAGGTTGAGCGTAACATTTGCTTCGCCAAAACGTGGTGCAGGTCATGCCCAACCTCCGAGAGATACTCCACGTGGTTAAAGGCGAGGAACACGTCTTCTTTCTCCCCGGGGAGATCTTTGTTCACCTTTTTGTAGGCAATTTCGAAGTTTTTACACTTCGCCTTCAAATCCGCGCACTTATGAGAGATGGAGTCACAAGTACGGTTGATACACCCGAAAAGGGTACCAAACTCCGCTTGGACCGTGAGCCACTGCGGTCCGCGGCTACAAGACCCACGGCTTGTTGAAGCACCGTCACCGTGCACTTGGTTATAAGCGATAATCAACACTAGTTCTTCCTCCTCGGTCCATTGCACCATGATTGAAGGTTGATTTGGAAAATTGAGGGTTTAGGGTTTAAAGAATTTGGTGAAGAACGGTGATGGTTTTGTGAAGACGATGAAGAAAGAGTTAATTATATAGATAAAATTTATTGTTGGGTAATAAATGAAAATAGGACAAAGTTATTTTTTTTAAAATTCAAACCCTTTGGAGCCCACTAACGGCCGTGAGAGGGCTCACTTGTACTCGCTCACGACAGCTATAACGTGAGTCTGTTACTGTGTTCGCTAGCCATGTGGACTAAATTGTGGCTCGCAGCAGCTTACTCACGAGCACAACACAGTCTAAGCTCAATAGAAAAAGACTTACACCGACAAATCTTTGTAAATTGTGCACACTTCACCAGTGAATTAATTGCACCGCCTGACTTTACAAGATATAATCTTTATTTGAAGTTAAGCACTAAAAATATTGTATCAAAGTTCAGAATGAAGTTGAGCGCTGAAAATATATATTTTTTTTTAAATATCCGAGAACTGAGAACCCAAGAGCCTGAAAAAATCGTAAACTTGAAACTTGTAAACCCCAAATCCGTAAACATGTATCTTCATAATCCTGGAAACAAGACCAAAATCCCGAAAATCTAGGAGATCTTTTAAAACTTTTAAACTTGATAAAGATTTACTCAGATCTTTGATAACTAAACCTTCACGAAATCCGTAAACACCTTCCAATTTAACAAAAACAAGATCAAACAGTCGAATCTTACTATGTTCTTCGTGTTCTTGATTATTCTTCAAGAAAACTGAATCTGCCAATAAACCTCAAATGGTCGACCAAAATATAATTATATAAATGGCGTTCACATTCCGAAGACGATATCAGTCGAGAACAATTAACAATAAACCAAAGCCTATATCAAAACACAACAATCGAAATCAAAACAAAATCCAGCCGAAAAAGTCCTTGAATCCCTTTATATCAAACCGAGCCACAAATGACTACAATGGCTTTGATACCAATTGTAAGTCCCAAATTAACAAATACCCGATATATAGTAACCACAATCAAATGCAAAAACAATGAATGTGATAATTCAAGAACAGAGATGAACAATTGAATAACAACTCCCTTCCATACGATTACAATGAACCGTATTATATAAGAAGATAGATTCGAATATTATTGATAAAACCGCTCACCTAATAAATGACTAGAATAAAACATTATATAGGTCATTTGCTAAGTTTGGCCCAAATGGCCTATCCCAAGCCTAAATCCAACTAAGAACAACTATACCTCAGCCCAAACACCTTAAATAACCGAAAAATAATGAAGATATCTAAAACTATTCAAATACTTAATATGGTTTGATATTAAATAATAGTAAAAATAAAATATGTTAGAATAATTAAAACAACAGGTGATATTAAAAATCAAAGTTAGTTTCCATTTGAAAAAAAAAAACAAAGTGTTTGAAAAAAAAATACGTATCTTGACCACTGTATATGTTTACAAGTTACATTATATTTTATTCTATTAGTATAATACACCGATTTTTTCAACTGTGAAATGCATATGTTTTCTTAAACATAAGTTTTTTTATTAATTAAACATTATATTTATCAACCCGTGTATATACGAGGTTGTAACCTAGTTCCCAACATACTATTTCTAGTATCCAAATAGGGAAATAATGTATTTATTATTATTATTATTATTATTATTATTATTATTATTTCATGTCGAATTCAACCCGTCTAACTCAAACATGGCCCAGTTAACACCCCTCCCGACTGAATTCGGCTTCGTATATAGGAGAAGTACCTAATTCAATTTTGGTTGCCGTCATCATTCCTTTCTTTGTAACAACATGTTGCCGACTATCAATGGTATCCATTGTTTGGTAGACCTCATTAGGTGTATCAACCTTTCCATCATCAAAGATGTCACAGTAGGCCTACACAACATATATCCAAATTTAAAGCATTCAATTTACATACATATATGTACGTGTAGATGTATATGTATATGTACATGTAGATCTAGATGTATATGTACATTTACACTTACTTGGTTGTTATATCTCGTTTGTCTCCAAGGGGTCGACCAAGAAATTAGCTGGTTGCAGAATTTTGTTTCATCGACCCTAACACGATACACCACAAACCCAACAGAACCAGAAGCTACACCTGATCTTTTCACATGAAAAAACGTACCCCACTGCCCATTTTGAACTCTGATGGGATACGAACCATAGATCTTCCCATACCAGGAGTTCTCTTGAGTAAAAATCATGGTCTCCCCAGTAGCATTATAAAAGATACCTAGTGTGGACACTCCATTCCCCCAGTTTCTTTTCACTTGCCTCACATAGGCAAGCGCTTGATTGCGCTTACCATCTGCGTTCTGATTATTTAAAGCCTCGAATGCCCTCTCTATCCTATTCCCCTTTATCATAGGCTTACCGAACACATTAGTACCCATTAATTTTTGTGAGGTTATTTGTTTTGATGTGGCAAACGAATTCATCAACTTAAGCTTTGTTTATAGCCCATATTTCTTAAGCATGGTCGTCAATCGGTATACCCACTGTCCTTGTGTCTCTATCACTAAGCATATATTCTTTTTTTCATATATGCTAGGAATAATGTTTAGTGGATGATATTTTATTAAGGTTGTTGTAGTTAAATGCATCTTATTCTCCATGTTTTTCTTGGAATATTGATTTAACTACAAAAAAAAAGTAAAGATTCCATCCGTTTTTGGCTCATGGCATGTTTGGATAAACTTATAACTTATAAGGTTGTTCGTTGTGGTGCGCGATCAGATATGCGCGAAAGACCTTGCGAGCCACGTGGATCGGCAAAACAACAACACCTACACGTCAACGACCGCGCGAGCGAGCAGTCGTGAGCCGGATCGCGTGGGCTAGCGAGAAGAAATCAGATTTATTTATTTATTTTTTTATTATTTTTTTTTTATTGTATTTTTTATGTTTGAGGAGGATGAAGGATGAAGATATTTTTTCTATTTTTTTTTCGATGAGAGTTGCAGGTTTAGGTTTGTTTGTTGGGGAAGGAAGAAGAACTAGGGATGAGATCGGTACCGTACCCGTACCGAAAATACCCGTACCGAATTTGAACAAAAGTGGGTACCGAGTACCGTACCGAATATATAGGTACGGTACGGGTACGAGTACGGGTATGGGTACCGGTATTTCGATACGGTACCCGTTTGGTACCATTTTGTTATTTTTTCTATTTTGAGCACTCGTACGGGTTCCAAGTAGGTAAACAATTACGAGTATCAATACTATACAGTATACGAGTACCAAATTGAAAATTTTGGTACGGGTATCAATATGGTACATGTACCAAATAGGTAAAATTGATACGAATACCATAAATACCATAATACGAAGTAAAATATACAATCAAATTCAATAGTATATAGAATTTGGTACCCGTATCATTTTTACCCATACTCGTACCCGTACCGATACCGAAAGTACCGAATACCGAAATCAGTAAAAGTGGGTACTGATACCTATACCGAGTACTCAAAATCGGTACGGGTACGGATACCGGTACAGGTACGGTATGGGTACCGGTATAGGTACTCGGTAAAAAATGCACATTCCTAAAAAGAACACCCTTTTTCTATTTTTTTCTTGTTGATGGATGTTGACCCTTTTTTATTTTATATAATTTTTTTTTTTACGTTTTCTTTTTGGGAAAAGATTGGCTCCGTCTATTCCCACCCACCTCCTTCTATTTTCACCCCCCCCCCAAGCGTCTCGCTTAGGCCTAAGCGAGGCGCTTGGGAGCTGAATTCGAGGAGGTCAGTACGAGGGGCAGAAAAAGCTGATTTTTAGGCCTAAGCGTCTCGCTTAGGCCTAAGCGAGGCGCTTAGGATCAATTTTTTTTTTTTTGGTCTTTTTAGTTAGTTTTTTGTTTTTTTTTAATATAATTATTATAAAAAATGTTTTTATAATAATGACTTGCATGAAAAGTATGTGTGAAGATCAAGATCAAGAAGAACAGTACGGTCAAACTCCGGGGGTTGTGTTGTATGTATAAAATAGTGAATAATTGTAGTGTGTTCGGTGAATTTTGACTTGCTTGCATAGGAATCTTGACTGCTACAACATAACTTGCACCGGCTTGAGATATGAGTTTAATTAGCTTAAATCTCTCTGATCCATGATATGAGAGCAATATAAAAAAATGTTTTTTTGACTTGACTTGATTGCATGAAAAGGCAACATGGAATGAGATGATCTCGATTTTCGTACAAAGTAAAAGTCAGTTGTTATCGGAGAGATAGCTGTCAACGATCAAGGCAACATACTTGAAATCAATGGGAAGGTTAACAATTCCTGCTCATCTTGATGATATCTTCATCAATCTCCTTGATCTACGCATAAGTGTTAAAAGTATCAAGACTATGAAATTAGTAAAACAACTTTTCAGTTGTTATCAGACGAGGACTTGCCTGTGTTGCCGCATTTAATGAAATTTAACGCGCATACCGCATTCATTGTTATAGAGAGAGATGATATGAGAGCAATATAAAAAAATGTTTTTTTGACTTGACTTGCTTGCATGAAAAGTAATGATCAGGAACATTCCAAATAACCGTCCAATTTCAGCTAAGGAGGTATATGTACAATGATGTGGTTTCTTTTAGATAAGGAGGTATATGTACAACGATGAAGACAACCTGAAAGTGGATACCATGGATCAGAGAGATTCAAGCTAATTAAACTCATATCTCAAGCTAATTAAACGAAGCGAAACGGGGAGATATAATTTTCTTGGCTTGGAAACAACTTAAAAGAACCAAAAATGAATTAAAATTATTTTTTGGTGATTAACAGTCCAAATAACTGTAGCATCCTTGATCATCTTCTTGTAATTACTTTCTATTGTTTCGGGTTCCCTTCCATCGATGACAATTATCTCTCTGAGATGATAGCTTCTCTTCAGATTCTGATTGCACCGGTAGAATTGGAATTGGAATTGGAATTAATGAGACAACTTTTCAGTTGTTATCCGAGAGATAGCGGTCAACGATGAAGACAATCTGAAAGTGGATACCATGGATCAGAGAGATTCAAGCTAATTAAACTCATATCTCAAGCCGGTGCAAGAGGGTCACTATTCGTATATAAAGAACATTAATTTATTCTGTTTCATCTTTGTTATTTTGATAATTATCGTATTTGCAACTTAGTTCCTTTGATTCATCATTGTTGTACAAAGCTGGATGTTCGTACGGGAAAACCAAAACGAGCAATAAACGAAGCGAAACGGGGAGATATAATTTTCTTGGCTTGGAAACAACTTAAAAGAACCAAAAATGAATTAAAATTATTTTTTGGTGATTAACAGATAATTTTATAGAATTAAAAGAAATTCAATTTTTTATAAAAAATGTCCACACGCCTCGCTTTGGTCAAAGCGAGGCGTTTGCCTGCCTCGCTTTGGCCAAAGCTAGGCACAAACAGCCTAGCTTTGGCCAAAGCGAGGCAAGCAAACGCCTCGCTTTGACCAAAGCGAGGCGTTTGGACTTTTTTTAAAAAAAAATTGAATTTCTTTTAATTCTTTAAAATTATCTGTTAATCACCAAAAAATAATTTTAATTCATTTTTGGTTCTTTTAAGTTGTTTCCAAGCCAAGAAAATTATATCTCCCCGTTTCGCTTCGTTTATTGCTCGTTTTGGTTTTCCCGTACGAACATCCAGCTTTGTACAACTTTGATGAATCATTGTACGTGGTCCTCCGAGTAAACCTAACTCGCAACAATTGTTTTTAATTCATTTTTAAGTGTTTTTAATTACTTTTCGAGAAATGATAATTTTCAGATATTACAGATCAAGGTGTTACCAAGCATGTCAAGAAATGATATTTTTCAAATATTGTAGATCAAGGTGTTACCAAGCATGTCAAGAAATGATAATTTTCAAATATTGCAGATCAAGGAAAGAATGAAAATACGTGATGCACATACCGTGAGTGTAGTCCATTGATGTATTAATATATTATTAATCACAAGTTTCAATACTAGATAATGCACGTAACTCCCTAGGAGTCTTGAAGACGAAATGAATTTTACAAGATACTTGAAACAAGGTATGGATACCATGGATCAGAGAGATTCAAGCTAATTAAACTCATATCTCAAGCCGGTTGATATAGAGTATACCAGAGAAAGACTTAGTTGAAAGTGGATATAACTGGACAGTGAGATTGATAACTTCTCTATGGAAGTTGCTACAATAGTTAAACAAAAGCTGAAATTGAACAGTTATTTGGAATGTTTCTGATCATTACAGTTATGCCTTTTTTGGTGAAATGAACTTGAAGAAATGATTTGGTGGATATATCATGAGTTAAACAAAAGCTGAAATTGGACGGTTATTTGGAATGTTCCTGATCATTACTTTTCATGCAAGCAAGTAAAATTCAGTTGTTGGACAGTGAGATTGATAACTGGACAGGTTAGCCAGACGTTTGTCAAAAGAACATTTTTTATAATAATTATATTAAAATTTCAAAATTTCAACTTCCCGTTCAGGTGCTTAAGTCCACCTTGAAGACTGAATGTGACTACGCCATGTTTCACGTCATGCTTTCATCCTTCATTCCCGTTCAGGTGCTTAAGTCCACCTTGCTTGCATGAAAAGTAATGATCAGGTTGCCTTCATCGTTGACCGATATCTCTCCGATAACAGTCAATCTCACTGTAATGATCAAGAATATTCCAAATAACTGTATAATTTCAGCTTTTGTTTAACTATTTTAGCAACAGTCCAAATAACTCGTGTACAGCCTTTATCAGGTTCTTTTGGCCACAGGTACAGAAAGGTTATAAATGTTCATGTCGTTTCAGGTTGCCTTCATCGTTGACCGATATCTCTCCGATAACAACTGAATTTTACTTTGTTATAGAGAGAAATGAACAGTCGGATCGACTGTTGGTTGGTATATTAAGAGCAAACCGACGATCATTCAAAATTTAAAGTTACCGCTAACCTCTGCGCCATCATCGACTACAGCAAACCGACGATCTTCCTCCACGGCATTCCTAATGGGCCTCTCTTTATTTCACGGTACGATTTGTGTTTTTGTTGCTTTATAAATAATAAGTTTTGTGTTTATCAAACCCTAACGTCTGAGCAATGATTTATTAAATCGTTTTACTAATTTCCGATTCTTGATAATAATAAATTATTATAATAATAAAACAAAGGAACTAAATTACAAATATAATAAAATAATAATAATAATAATGTTTATTGAGCAATATCTTCGACCTCTCTTATAATCAGGTAAATATGGATATTGTCTTTCACATCCGGATGGGTCAAACACAAAAAAGTCAAACACCATGTCTCCTTTGTGACTCATAGGAGTCTTGAAGACGAAATGAATTTTACAAGATACTTGAAACAAGGTATGGATATGGAGAATAAATATTTGACTATACGTGGTTGATGATGTCAAGTTTAAGTCGTTGATTCATTTGGAAATCGAAAACGCCTATCGTCACTCTGTATAGAGAAGAAAAACAACAACCGAATATTTAGTTCTCTCCGAACTTCAGCTTCCAAAATACGACGTCGTTGTAGCTCATATGTTATTATCTCTTCTCTTATTCTCTGTTTCTCTAGTTCTCGATGGATTATTGCTCTCTATCGACTCTCACAATTATTCACAATTTTATACATACAACACACCTTCATCGTTGACCGTACTGTTCTTCTTGATCTTTTTATGTATGAATAGTGACCCTCTGGCAAACCTACCTCTGTTTTGAATTTGTTGCTTCCATAGAGAAGTTATCAATCTCACTGTAATGATCAGGAACATTCCAAATAACTGTATAATTTCGTTCAAGATTCCTATGCAAGCAAGTCAAATTCAGTTGTTAGACCAACTTGAGATATGAGTTTGATTAGCTTGAATCTCTTTGATCCATGGTATCCAGTCTTCAAGGTGGACTTAAGCACCTGAACGGGAAGTTGAAATTTTGAATGATGTTCGTCGACTGCACCGAACACACTACAATTATTCACAATTTTATACATACAACACACCTTCATCATTGACCGTACTGTTCTTCTTGATCGTGATCTTCACACTTGCTTTTGACAAAGGTCTGGCTGACCTGAAGTTCCTTTGCAACCAGGTAAAAAGGAACTAAGTTGCAGATATAAAAATCCATCACATCACGATTATACTCTTTATGCATGAATAGTGACCCTCTAAGTGTGGTATGCTCAAAGATTTAAGTTAAAAATATTTTGTAAGGATTTATTTATAGATTAATGAAACAACTTTTCAGTTGTTATCCGAGAGATAGCGGTCAACGATGAAGACAGCCTGAAAGTGGATACCATGGATCAAAGAGATTCAAGCTAATTAAACTCATATCTCAAGCCGGTGCAAGTTATGTTGAAGCATCTTTGATCATCTTCTTGTAATTACTTGACAGATATCACTCTGAGATGATAGCTTCTCTTCAGATTCTGAAAGTGGATACCATGGATCAGAGAGATTCAAGCTAATTAAACTCATATCTCAAGCCGGTGCAAGTTATGTTGAAGCATCTTTGATCATCTTCTTGTAATTACTTGACAGATATCTCTCTGAGATGATAGCTTCTCTTCAGATTCTGAAAGTGGATACCATGGATCAGAGAGATTCAAGCTAATTAAACTCATATCTCAAGCCGGTGCAAGTTATGTTGAAGCATCTTTGATCATCTTCTTGTAATTACTTGACAGATATCTCTCTGAGATGATAGCTTCTCTTCAGATTCTGAAAGTGGATACCATGGATCAGAGAGATTCAAGCTAATTAAACTCATAGGTAAGAACATTGTGGATGAGTAACCTAGTAACCTCTACAATGATGTGATTTGTTTTTAAATAAGGAGGTATATGTACAATGAACTTTTTACGCTAAATAATGGCAGGTTTGCCAGAGGGTCACTATTCATACACACAACTTTTTGCTCTAGTGGCGTGCTCTACCTTTTTGACAAACACCTGGCTAACCTGTCCAGTTATCAATCTCATTGGCAATCATCCGGTGCAAGTTATGTTGAAGCTCATATGTTATTATCTCTTCTCTTATGCTCTCATATCATGGATCAGAGAGATTTAAGCTAATTAAACTCATATCTATGGGAAGGTAAACATATATAACATTCTCTTCTTCTTCCCTTACAAATCACTTTGCCATTAATACAAAATCACATTTGTGCATGACATTACATTCTGCATGTGTCATTTCATAACTTGCACCGGCTTGAGATATAGAGAGCAAACCGACGATCATTCAAAATTTAAAGTTACCGCTAACCTCTGTTGCGCCATCATCGTTGACAGATATCTCTCTGAGATGATAGCTTCTCTTCAGATTCTGATTGCACCGGTGGAATTGGAATTGGAATTGAATTGGAATTAATGAGACAACTTTTCAGTTGTTATCCGAGAGATAGCGGTCAACGATGAAGACAACCTGAAAACAACCGGATACCATGGATCAGAGAGATTCAAGCTAACTAAACTCATATCTCAAGCCGGTGCAAGTTATGTTGTAGCATCTTTGATCATCTTCTTTGTAATTACTTTTTATTGTTTCGGGTTCCCTTCCATCGTTTGACAGATATCTCTCTGAGATGATAAAGGTAGATCATGGAAAGTTGAACTCAATAAAACAAAGATGAAACCGATTAATGTTCTTTATATGAATAGTGACCCTCTTGCAATATTAGTAAAACAACTGAATTTTACTTGCTTGCATGAAAAGTTCAATTTCAGTTCAAACTTTTCAAACACCTGCAACATCTCAAGAGTCGAGGTCCTCTGAAAAAGACATCGTACAATGAACTTTTCATGCAAGCAAGTAAAATTCAGTTGGTATTAATGGCAAGATATGTGGCTTTAGTCCTTTACGCAGGATATTCATGTGAGAATGATTTCGTTACAACATAACTGGCACCAGCTTGAGATATGAGTTTAATTAGCTTGAATCTCTCTGATCCATGGTATCCACTTTCAGGTTGTCTTCATCGTTGACCGCTATCTCTCGGATAACAACTGAAAAGTAATTACAAGAAGATGATGTCAAGTTTAAGTCATTGACATTTAATTTTTTTTTAACTTTTTATAATTATTAAATTAAACAAAAAAAAACAACTCAAAACACCAAAAAACTACCAAAATAAAACACCCCCCAGAAGCGCCTCGCTTAGGCCTAAGCGAGGCGCCTGGGTGCTGAAGTCGAGGAGGTCAGTACGAGGTCAGACCTCCTCGACTTCAGCACCCAGGCGCCTCGCTTAGGCCTAAGCGAGGCGCTTCTGGGGGGTGTAAATAGAAGCTGGGGGGTTTAAATATCACCACCCAAAAGATTACTTGTTCTTTTATATTAGTGTTTATTATTTTATGCATTTTTTATTTTATGTAGTATGATGTTTTTTATAATTTTTATTAATGTTCAAAAAAAAACTGGATAAAGCTGCTTCTCACCTCTAGCCACAACATCATCAGGTGAGCGACCAACAGCTTTATTACTCTGCCAACTAGGCACTGACATGGCACAATATGAGAGGATAGAGTCATGGCTCACATCTAGCCACAACAGACAGTCTAACTTATATACTTTTCCACCTCCTTCTCTAATTTTTCAAAAAGTTACACATTACTAATTTTTTGAAAAAGTCATTTTCCCCTTATTTAAACCCAAAAGGTCATTTTTCAACTCATCATCCAAACATTTTTAAAACAACTTATGACTTTTTAGAAAAGTTATAAGTTATAAGTAGGTGGAAATAAAGAGAGCCAATTAATGACACTCTAATATTTAGTTATCAATTAAATATAAAGTTGGTTTGATGATTAATGACTTAATAAACCCAACTGATAACATCCCAAGCTGAATGAAACCCTTGACAAAGGTGGAACATAATCCTAAAGGTGTGTAATCCGAAGATCACTGGAGCACCCGTAGGGAATCCGCCCTTTACCAAGAAGATCATTCAATCATCTAGTAAGTACCAGAAATGTGTCACTCAGATCTGATCCACTTAAGAAGCCATTGCTTAGAACCCGGTTTGGATATCAGAAGCCCGAATGATCTGTCTCACTACCGGTTTCCTCGCCTTAGATCTAGCTCGGGACTACCAAAAGCTGATTAAAACTCTAGTTAGTTTATTAATTAAGTTGGGGTTGATTTTAGTTTATCATGTTAATCATCATCTAAACCTATCACAAGATAAATAAACAAGAATTAGAAAGAACATAACACAACAAATAACTAAAAATAAAGTACTAGTAATAATAATAAAAGCCTACAAATCGAGGCAGGTACGAGAATAATAGAAAGATACAACCATAAGAATGATCAACACATGAACATGGCTGTTCATAGACAAGCCTTCCATCTCCTATTGCTATGTATCTAGTATCATCCTCACGACCCTCGATGTTTATTGCATATGCTACTCTACGATCCCATGCTTGGCCAAGTTGATAAAGGTAGGATGAGGCCTACCCATTGTGGGTGAGTTGGGATGGCCCTAAGGCCTCCCACTGGACCCTAAGCTCTCTGCAAGAAGCCTGGAAGTCGACCCAAGATGGCTCAAGACTTGAAGGAAGAGGATAGGACGTGACCTCTCTGGGATGTCTTAAATGGTGGAGTCAAGCTTGCTATTTATAGGCTTACCAGGGCAATCACGGCCGTGCTTCAAGGTGTGGCACGGTCTTGCTATAACCCGATGTATGTTATGTTGGCTACAGTCCTTCCTATCTGTACTATTTGTCTCTAGCACGGGCGTGCCATGGTATGTGGGACGGCCGTGAAATGTGTTCCAGGAAGTTTTCTTGTTCCCCAAGTTGGCTACGTTGTCTTCTAGCATGCAGGGCCTCCGTGCAAGTGTGCATGGGCGTGCTGAGTCTGTCTCGGGCTGGTTTGATCACTGTTTAAGTCCCGAGAGGGTCTTAAAACATACAGGGAACATGCTACAAGTCTCGTATCCTTAGGAGTCTCCAGTTTTTGCCTGTTTTTGCCTGAAAATCTCCTATTTCCACCTTGGAGCTCTAGTTTCCTGAGAAACACAAATAGGAATAAATTAAGCACCGAAAATCAGTAATTTAAGCCTAATTCTACCTTATTATGAGATTGATTATGCATGTTTTATATGTTAATTATGTGATACATCAATAGACCTCATCATCCTTAGTCATCTTTCCAAGGCAAGATTGACTTCCCAAAGTGTAGGATTGTATGTACATAAATCGGCCAAAGAGGAGGACAACAAGAAGACAACTAGCAACCATCAAGAAGGAATATGGATCAATCCTTGTCCCATGATATGTGACACTAACACCCACATCACACCAAATCTTACATGAATTAGAAGCCTACCTCTTTCTACCTCAATTCTTAGGAGAGTTTTCTGCCAAAAGGATCATCCTAACCCACATAGTCATCGGCCTACACCTTTGGAATACATGCTTCAATGTATCAAGTTGATATATGGATTTGGAAACCACCTTAACTTATCACCTTCCAATCAATGCCAGCATACCATAAACAACCATCACTCTACCTCCCCATCGGCCTATATAAAGAGTCGATTACCCACCAAGGATCCTTGCACCAACATATCACAACAAACCACAAGCTCACTTACTCCCACATTTGGTTTCGGCTTACCCAAAACCTCCCTCGCCTCCCTCGATTCATGTTTGGTGATCGGTGATTGATTCAGGTAGCCGGTTTCTGTAACCCACAACCTCTATTAACGATCGATACCCTTTTTATAACCTTTCACTCCCTTGTTCCGATTATCCAACTATAAACCATCAAGAACCCATCTCTTTTATAAATACTATCGGCTCACTTATGAATCTCGGGTCCGAACCCGTCAAACACCCGAATTTGTTAAAGAGAGGTTATGTTATGTTAGGGTGGACGGGGTGGTCCGTCATCCGTGATGGCCACCCCGTGATAGTCGTGATGGTCACAACCATTGCCCCACCATTTCTATCACGGACGCGAAAGCAAGAATCCGTGACACACATCATGGCAAACACTTTGGAGTTTAAAAAAAAAACCCAACCACCATCCATCATCATCTTCACCACATGTCGTCATTACCACCACGACCATCGTTGCCGCGGTAACTACGGTTGTTGGTTGTCGTTGCCGTCATCACCACCACCATCATCTTCACCACCCGTCATCACCACCACCACCATCATCTTCACCACCCGGTGGCCGTTGTTGTTGTGTTGTGGTTGTCGGTTGTTGTGCTTTTCATCTTCACCACCCGTCATCACCACCACCATCTTCACCACTCGTCCTCCTCAGTCACCACAACCGTTAAAAAAATTGTGATGGGTGTGAACACTGCCCCATGGTTTTAGTGATGAATATGATGGAAATGAGGTGACACAATGGGATTGGTTGTGATGGCGTGATGACCGCCCCGTCCCCCCTTATATTATTATTATTGTTTATTATTATTATTATTATTATTATTATTATTATTATTATTATTATTATTATTATTATTATTATTATTATTATTATTATTATAAAACGTGAGACGTGTGGGACGATAATGTAACCTGACAATATTAAACCGAATAAAGATAATAAACCAACTTATATATATATATATATATATATATATATATATATATATATATGTGTGTGTGTGTGTGTGTGTGTGTATATATAAGTTGGTATACGGATAATGTACGAGGTCAGCTTCTTAGCGGGATATGAGTGCCAAGCTGTAATGGCCAGCTTTTTAGATTAAGATGTCCGTGTCTATATAAATCTCAAGTTTAGATTATTAAACGTATATCAATTTATAATATATATGTATATACAAGAATATAAAATATTATAGAATGATAATAAATGATTGTCCCCGATGTTATCACGTGCATAAGGTTGCATGCGCTAATGTTTATAACAAATACTAAGTACAACTTCTCAGGATATATTAATAAATATAGACTACGCAATAAGAAGAATATCATAAAGGTGAGTACATGATCCTTTCCCCTTTTTATTATCAAGCTTTTGGGTGATTACATGCTTGTCCAGTCTTATCAAGTTATTTTACATGGTTTATGTTATACAATTATTATTATCATGAGATTAAGATCATTCACATAGAAACGAGTAGAAGTGGATCGACTTTGTATTTCATCTTGTTATATACTTCTTGTTTCGTAAAGGGGTTAAGAACCATTTATCTACCATTGACAAAGTAGTACCATAAATTATTATATATGAATGATCGGTTATTAAGTTATTATTATATAGTTGTGTCTAAATCTCGACATGACTCACTAGTAATGAAAATACTAACGTACTTTAAGCATCTGGTCAGGTATCTATACAAGATTATTAAGAGAAAGGTGACGACTAGAAGATCCTGGATACGAAGAAGATATATTAGTTACATTTTATGTATTTCATTTGTGTTGGAATTCAGTTTAATGTAATTAATGTTATTAAATCTTTTAATGATAATCCACTGCGCCACCCTGGTCGTTACAGGTGGTATCAGAGCAGCAGATTTAATTAATAGAAATCCTCTTCTGATCCAGGGCCAACCAAAAATATTTTAGAAAGAAATCCATCTCAATAAAAATTATATCTGAAATTTTAAGGGATATCAAAATAAGAAAAATTTTCAATGAAATTACTAGAATAATATTGTGAGATAAATTGACAATTTTTGTGACCAGAAAATTGTAAATCTACAGGCACAGTTGAATTCTAGAAAATTCCTTGGTAATACCAAAAGCTATGAAAATATAAGAAATACAAGAAATACAAATTATAGATATCAAAGTAAAAGCAATATAGATGAGTTATTATAAAGGTATTCTTTCTATCGCTCGTATTAGTAAGAAAAATGTAAGAGCAACATGTTAAGAATAAGAATATGTTAGAAGTTCCATATCATATCACATGAAAAATTATCAAATCTTTTATATCTACTCGAAATATAAGAAAATCAAATCTAGTAACTTTCCTCATAAGAAATTCAAGTTTAAAAGTATACAAAATCAACATAATTAGAAGAATATACCTTATTTAAGTAAATTTATAATTACTTGTAAATCTGTACAAATATTGTACTGCGGCTACAACATCAACATAGCCTACGGCTATGTTTATGGTTTTAATCATACATTTTAAGTCTTGTAAAACATATGATATTTCATGTTCATAACACACGTTACATATTGTGTTTAGCTATTTAACACAATTAAGATTATGCTTAACAATTTATTTTACAAAAACAATATTAACACCATAACAATACCCTACGGCCCAAAAATCACTTTTAACACCCATTGTATTAACATGTGTTTTATTGTGTTAGGATTCATAACCCTACACCATGTACAACTTGCTTTTAACATATGAAAACATAAACTTTCAAGATTGAAATGACAAGATCAAGAAGCTTACTACTAGAACAAGGCTAGGGAAGACAAAATCTCTTGATTTGGACGGGGTTTAGTGTGTTCTTCCAAGGGTTATGCTCCAAGCTTCCTAACACACTTGATTTAGGGATGGAATGGAAGTGTTTTTAAGTGTTGTATCTTGAAAACTCAATGTGGTGATGATCTTGGCCTCATGGCCGTGGGTTTCATCAAGGGGAAAGAGGATGAAGTGTTGTGTGTTATGTAGTGAATTAAGGGAGGTTGGATGTTTATAAAAAGTATTATATGTGTATAATGATTAGACAATACATAAGCATGCCAAAAAATAATTATTATGCTTAACATAGGAAGGAAAATAGGGTGGCTTGAGCCACACCCTAGTATATCCAATGCCTGTTGGGAAAATAGGTAAAGATGTGGTATTAATATATGATATTGGACTAGTTTTACCAAAGCCCCTCATAGATCCATTGGCATCCTTTTTATCATGACTTTCACCTTTTTGTCGTGCATCAACTGAATCTTGATGGTAGTTGATTTGGCCAATTACTGACATTGCAATAAGCATCATCAAACCAAACACTATACATCCCGATCAATAATTTTGTTTTTGTGTCTCAAGGATTTCACAATGATCATAGGTTACAAACTTCAAGCCGGGTTCTGGGTTTGAGTATCTTTGAAATATGATTTTATGATCGATTCACTACCGCCCACCATTTGGATCAACCTTCACAATAAAAACCCTTGGCTGTGGAATAGTTTAAAAGAAAAACAAAGTGCGTAAAATTTGTGAACATATGCTTTCATAATTAACTCAATGCTACAGTTTTTTTTACCTTGAGTTTCTGTATTTTATTTCATACCAAGACAAAACAAGTTACATTTAGATGGTGGGTAAGCGGGCAACAAGCTGCGCCGCTATCCCCTTTGAATCGCAAAGCCTATCCAGCTAAACACAAACCCTTGGTTCTTAGGGATCTGCGAGTCACTGTGGGCCACCTTCTGCACTCGTTTCAGAAACCGTACTGCTTCAGAGGCCAGAGATCCAAATGTGTCAAAAGCAAACAGCAGGAACACATGTTGATTCTCTAAACAGGTTGCTTCACGCTTAGCGACCTTCTTAGCTTCTGCCCTCAAAACTGCCTGCCTCGGTACAAAGCCGCTTTCTCGCAAACCTACCAAGAGGAAACCCCTGTCAGGTCAACACAAACATGTTTGCCCCAACCCATCCAAACACCAGAACATCCGCAGGACGCAAGGTAGATCTCCCCTCCCACGGATCAGTCAGAAAATTGACCGGTGCTTCTTTCTTGGCTGAGACCCCCGCACTTCGAAGCACATCCCATAGAACATCTCTGACCAAATCATGGCGGTACTTGAACCCCGACAATTCCTTGCAGTGGAACGCATGCTCACCAAATTTATCTAGACATGTTTTTTTTGCAAATGGGGCATGGTTCATCCGAGGGGAACAGAGGTATCATGAGCCGGTATTTGAGAATAGCCTTGTATTTGATCGCCGACATCCGCTGCCCCAGCCCTTCAGTGGGCACGACAGTCATAAAATCTTGAGCATGAGCCTCTTGAAGGCATGCAAACACTGCCTTTTGTCGCGGAGTCATATCAAACTGCCCCTCCATAGTCTGCACGTGTTTACCATAAAGAGCAATCGCCAAGGTTTGTTGAGGTTTCTTGGGGGGGCTCCTTATCGGTATAACCGCCTAGATCAATTTTTGGAAGAACTGTTTTGATATTACCAAGTGCGAGGGTGTAGTCAGAATCCATCCCCATCACACCAGCACTCCGTAGGATGTGGTCCTGCAATCTCCACGACTGAGCCCTCGACGCTACAAAGGCGTATGTTGACACATCCCCTGCCATGAAAATCCCTAAGCCCCCATGCCGCATAGGCAAGGATGCTAGCCTCCATTGGAGGTCCCCAAAATGTGTCCCTCCACAGACAACAATGCTTTCAACCGCCTCCCGAAGGCCTGCATCAAAAATGGACACCGCCTCTTTGACATGCTCTGGCTGACATGTCCAGAGCCCGAACACTAATTTAGCAACCCCTATGCATGAGCGCAGTAAGAGAAGCTTACTTTGAGGGTCTCTTAATTTCAGCTGGTGTTCCATGCTACAGTTAATTATACAAAGTGCATTTGTTTAGTGTTTAGATTTCCTAGGTTCCAAGTAGTCAATTTAAGAGGTAGAAAATATGTAATTAGCATTTGAATACTTCCGCCATTAGCTCTCCCTCCAACAATCCTCCGCTTTCATCCCCTGTTTCTGTTCCAGGCGAAACATAGAACCTTTATACTTCAACTCTCCATTTCCCGACGATTGTCGAATCAGGGCATTGGTCAACACACTACAAGAAAATGAAGCTAATGCAACTCTCATAAAATGTTGCATTAGGTCTAATGCAACCTTTTATAAAGGGTTGCATTAGGTGAAGTTGCATTAGGCATAATGCAATCTTTTTTTGAGATAATGCAACCATTGTTGAAAGCGTTGCATTTCCTATTCAAATGCAACCTTTTTATAATGCAACATTTTTTACATGCTAATGCAACTTTTTTCACTTTTAAATGCAACTTTTCTAACACTCAAATGCAACTATTATTATATTTTTAGCAAGCAAAATGCAACCTTTTTTTACTTTAATTGCAACACTTTCTTAATACTTTGGTTACAACAAATGCAACATTTTTATAGCCAAATGCAACACTATTGCATTATAGTTTCAGTGTTGCATTATAGTTTCAAGTACTAAAGCTCTATTAATATGTAGTAGTTTCTCAAATAAATCAACATAGGACAATAACATAAATATAATAGATAATTTATATTCTAACTTAACATATGTCCAACCTTCATATGCTAACTTAACCAAAATAATTTGTAAATTACAACAACAAAAAGTAATGAAAACTTTTTACTCGTCTATAAGATCATGAAGTACTCCGTTAGTTAGCTTTTCCATAATACTTCGCATCGTAGATTCAAAGTTTGCTTGTTGGTTGTCAAAATCTTTCTACATAGCTTCTAGCTCAACCTTTTTCCCTTGATGGTCATCTTCAATTTTTTTTCCAATTTCAAGTAAATATGTTTTCGAAACTTCAAAGCTTGCTTTGAATGATTCCATGAGCCACCCAGAATCATGTATGGCTCCTCACCACCATCCATTTTTTACATCACATTTTAGTTACGCCTCAGTCATAAAAGGTAGCCATCATGCTCCTTGTTCATTAGAACTATAAAATGATTTACAAAAGCACTCCCATAATGCTTGTAGTCCTTTATTTGTTCCTTCAAAAGAGATTAAAAAAAAAACTACCAATAAACCAACAATACAAGTTGCTTGTTGAAAAGAACATAAAACAAGAACAAGCAATTGACTTTAAAAGTCAACACGTGCGGGATAGATCATACGAAATTCTCAAAACGAAAAACAGATAAAAAAAAATTACAATTTTCGTTGCAATTGTCAACATATGTATCAAGATATGCATGTCCTTCGGTCTTTTTATGTGTATGTGCAAACATTTTGGTTAAACTATATATGTAGTTCCTTGCCAGGGACATCATTTCTCTGCATCAATGATAACGTACATTAATAAACAAAATCAACATCAATTAAAAATAAAAGGAACCATCAGAGTATCCATAAAAAAAATATTAGACTAATCCCATCACGGCAGACTAGTAGTATTAGAGGTGCCTTACTCGAAAAGATCAATAACTCTCTGTATAATTCCACAGCTTATACATTCTTCTCTGCAACTTCGTTCCCCATTTTCAGTAAAGTGCAATTAACTCCACAATATGCAAGCAAATAGCATCACATTAACTAACACATCACAAGATTAGGTAGCATTTTTTTGACCCATACATATATGGAATGGTTTATTCAGGTTATTTTCATCTCTAACTGTAAATAATCACCATAAGTTTACTTTTTAACTTGTAGGATCTCCTAAAGAATTTAATTCAGAAAATATATTACTATTGAATTAATATAGTTTTTGTAATTGCATTTAATACACTAAATATTTACACAGAGGCATAAGTTTGAGCATTAAGTGTTTCAAATCAACATGATTGTTTCAATCTTTCATCACATTAGCCAAAAGCCATGATCATCATCACTAAAATTTTACCGTTACAAGAACAACCATATGAAACAGACAGAAGCAAAATACCAAGTAAACAAACCTTTAATTATGCTTTCCTAGAGGTGGCTTCAACGGCTTCAACTGGCCATGTGTTGTTGACAAGTTGTTGTTATCTACTGACACATTCAATAACATCAAGTCACCTGAAGCATTTAACATGTCACCAAAAAATTATATCTATACATATAATATTCGAAACCAATTTTGTACACATGGAAATCCCTCACTCCACCAAAAAATTATATCCAATTTTGTACACCTGAAGCATTTAACATGTCATCAAACCTTGTGCCACATGGCAATATGTGAGGATTTCTAAAATTTTCATATTTTTATAAATCAAAAATCATAAAATATATAATCTAAAGAAAACACACGGTTCATAACCTAACCCCCAAATCACCTATCCTCCTCTCCGCCAAACACAAACCCTAATCAGGCGATTGCACGAATACATCATTGTTTTAATCTCTTCTACAAGGTAATCTCTTCGATTCTATATTAATCAATCGTGTTTTAGGGTTTGATTTATTTATATTCATGTTTTAGTGTTCGATTGATGTTTTAGGGTTCGAATGATGTTTTAGGGTTTGATTTATTTATATTCATGTTTTAGGGTTTGATTAATGATGTACACGTGTTCGTTGTTTGCAATGGCTGGAAAACAAGAACTGGGAAATCGTATGTCACGATATTAAAGGGGCTGCAGAAATCGTATGTGACGGTATTAAAGGGATTGCAGGTGCGTACCATCAACTACACATGATTGGTGGAAAGGAAATCTGTAAAAACTGATTTCTGTTTACTTACAATAAAGCGTATGACTTATGTGGCAAATGTTTTAGACTCAGATTTGGCTACACCTGAAAGTCATCCTTATGTCTAAAATGTCATGAAACTTGCTCTTGAATTACACTCTGGCATAGCAGCTGTCTTAGCACAGGTGCGGCAATTGGAAGTAGACAAGTAGTAGCATATGATCATCTAGATTGTCATGTTTTGTATATTAAATTTTTTCTCTTCTAAATTTGTTTCGAGTCCTGATACAACTAAAATTATGGTTTCATTTTTAGGTGAGATTAGAGCTAAGTGAACTCCTCTTAGAAGAGGGAGCAACATTTTTTACATCTCTTGGTGCGGATGAGAGCGGGCTTGGGAGTATTATGAGGGCGACATATACCCTTCATGGCTTACGAACATACTTTGCTTCTGCAGAAAAGGTGCAGGAAGTCAGTTTGTTTTTTATTTAGTGATTTTTATATATTTTACTCATTAAAGGGTTTTTCTCATTCATTTTGCAGGAAACTAAACAATGTGCCATACGCAGGTTAAAGTTTACTCTTTCACATAAACTTCTCCGGAAAAAAACTAAACGCCCTGATCACCTTTCAGGCCCATTTAGCACTCTTCGTTTCAAGGCTAATTTAACTAACTATACTATTTTATGTGCTAGGAATGACAACACCCTAAGCTGCAGGGGTTATCCATTCTGATTTTGAGAAAGGCTTCACTAACGCAAAAATAGTTAGTATGTTGGGTGATAAGCTGAACATAATTTCAGACTGATATTATGAGGTGGCATCATATATTGATAGATAGCGAAGCAATTGACTGAGGATGAGGAGTAGCATTTTGGTGTTTCGGATTATATTAACATGATAGTTCAGGTTTGACATTCAAGGTGTTAAACTTTCCTTATGTTTGTGTAAGATGCTTATTCATTAAGGACTACATGAGTCGTAACAAACTAATTTGCAATCGCGCAACACGCCATGGTGCTTCTAAGTATATTTTATAGAGTTATTTAATTCTCATTTATTTACACTCACATCTTTTACTAATCACTGACACGCCTTAGGTTATTTAAAGTTCGGGCTCAATAGAGAAGAAGGGTGCATTGTCTATTGTGAATGGGCCCCGGCTGCTGAGTATGTTATTCACATAATGTCCTCATACAAATATAAAATTTTTGAACTGTAAATTATCAAGCTTCTAAGTTATTGATTTTCAGTATAAATGAGCAGAGAAGCACAGTTGATCGGGGATTTCAATGGGAGGATGGATGGAACCACAGGATGGAAAAAGATCAGTTTGGAGTAGAGCTGCAAACGAACCGAACGAACACGAACAAGGCCTTGTTCGTGTTCGTTTGTTAAGGAAATTAAGTGTTCACGAACAGTTCATGAACACTTACCGAACGATATTTTTTGTTCGTGTTCCTTTGTTAACAAAACACTCGTGTTCGTGTTCGTTTGTGTTTGTTTGTTAATTTTGCTCATGAACACACACGAACATTAATGAACACAAACGAACACAAATAAGTGTTCATGAACAAAAACAAACACAAACGGGCATATATTAACTTTCGAATAAGATCGAATTCACACACATTAAGACATTAACTAAATCCACCCAAAATAAGATCGCTTCTATAGGAGGTGGATGGAGGAAGGTGTTGGAGGTGGATGGTAGCGGGCGTCGAGGGTGAAGGACATCAGCACTGGAACGTGGAAATATAATGAACTTGGATACTAAAAGTATGTTTATCAATCTTATATAGTCATATATTCACCTCACAAATATTATTTATTTGGATAAAATAAATAAAAATATATAAGAATATAAAAAATTATAAAAGTTAAAAATCCTAATAAACTATCAACACAAACGAATATAAACAAACACGTTACCGAACGTTCACGAACATAAACGAACGAACGCAGCCTCTGTTCATGTTCGTTCGTTTAAGTGTTCATTCATTTATTAAACGAACGAACACAAACGAACTTCCCGCCGAACGGTTCATGAACTGTTCGCTGAAAGTTCAGTTCGTTTGCAGCCCTAGTTTGGAGTATGAACTGTTATGCTGATGTACACAAACTGCAATCAAATTCGTTCAACGCGCTTAACAAACCAACATAAAGAAGCCCAACATTCAAATATGATGCAACTCACAAAAGACCCTTATGATTGACTATACTATTGTGAAGTTTCAGGATATGTTGCGACTGTTTTTTACAACCTTGCACCGAATGCTCCAAAGGTATTTATTAATATTTATCCTTTTAGATCGTACCTGCATCCAAGTCTATGGTACGCCTTTTTGTCTCAAAGTTCCATATTCTGATTTTGCCAATTAATGTTTCCAATTCACAGGGAAAAAAATCCAAATACAAGTTTGAGAGGCGCGAACCATTTGACATGAACCGGTGGATACATTTCAGCAGCAGGCACATTAACGAAAAAAACTTGGTATTATCTTTCAATTCTTCTCCAACGTTTTTTAAAGTGTCATCATATTTGTATAGTGTTTAGATTACGCGAATGCATATACATTATTTACAACCAACCATTTGATCTCAGTTTTTCATCTCTGCTGTGAATTAATATCAGCTGACTGACTATATACGATGATTATGAATTCTGATTTGATCTAGCAGGTACACAACAATATCCATACCCGTGTCACGTCAACCCATCCGGCTTTGTTTCCATCAACCTATCTGGTAAAGTCAATTATGATCAGTGGCGCAAACAGATGACATGCCTCATAGACAGCCATGCTATGCGAGGCTTCATCGATAGTAGCTTGAAAAACCCTGGCAAGCCCAATTACGAAGAATGGAAAAAATCCGACACGCTTGTCAAAGGATGGATGTTCGGTTCACTATATATTATTTTTAAAACATTTTGATTACATGTTATTGTCGAGACACGTTTTGTAAATATTGGATCCCTGCCGCGATGTTTTGTATTTTGTAATACTAGATGACCGCCGCAACGTATCGTAAATGGACCACCGAATAAAACGTGTCAACGCGTGTATTGGTTTCTTTTAAATTTAATAAAATATTTCTACTATATTTTTTTACACGTTTTACCGCTCAAAATAATTGTAATGTTTGGAACCGCGTGTCAACGCGGGCAAAAGTCTAGTACTTAATAAACCAAACTCATTTAGCATAACTACCCATCAAATTCATTGTATGCCCTTGATCCCCAATTCCATCACTCACAAGAACGCAACTTCCTATGATCCTATCTACATAAATTAAGTCTACGCTACTTCGCTATTTCTTTCCACTAAAGAGCATGTTATTAAAAACATGTGGAAACACACTAAAAACAATTGATTAGTATTGCAGATGTTAGGATTTGAGTTTGATTGTTTTGATTTGTTTAAGTAAAGATGAGAAGAATGAAGTGAACTATAAATGGAAAGTGCAGCGGAATGATAAACTATAAATCAAAACAAGAGAATAATTGTTTTCAATCGAATGCTTTCATTAATTGAAAGATTACAATATTACAAGTACTCCCCCTCAGCCTGATCACTCTATGATTGTTTGTCTGAGAGAATGTTTCGAGTGATGAATAGAACAGTACAAGCACTGTTCTATTTATAGACAAATCTAAACCACTGATGATCTAAGCTGATGTCACCTAAGACAGTGACCTCTAACAGAATAACAACATAAAACATCTGTTAAATACAAACTACTGTTACATTGTAAAACATTGTAAGGTAAACTGCTGTTGGGGAAAACTCTAATGGTCTTGTATCATCTGTTGGAGCCTAAATGTTGTTGGCTCCAACAGACCTTTAGTCTACAGCACATTAGTCAGCAGTTGTTCTTCATCAGACCTTTAGTCAGAAGTTGTTCTCTAGCAGTAGTTTATCCAGCAGTCCTTTGCAGCAGCAGTTGTTTCCAACATTTGTTGAGTACAGCAGATGTTAGGGTCAACAGTCTTTTGGGAGAAGTATCTTGTAAATGCTGTTTATTTCTAAGGATCAACTGAGTAATATATTTTGGCTTTCCAATCATCTGTTCTTCTCCAGGTCAGCAGACCCAACAATCTCCCCCTAGAACAGATGATGCCAAAACTAACCTTTATTCTTGATCTTTATTTCCTCATCAGACTTTCTCTGATTTGACCTTTGAATTGTAACTCAAAGTTCAATGAGTAGAGGTCTTCTGCATCTCTTTCAAGCTCAAGGTTCTGTAGTGTTTGGAGGTCTTCTGCACACAGGCCATATGCATCATCCATGCTTAGATTTGAGCTTCTACATCTGATCTAAGCAAAGTCAATTCATGGGTGTCTTTGTTGACCTTCCATTTTAGAATTTTTGAATCAGAGGATTTGTTGAGATGCACTTTTATTCTGGATGAGTTTGGTGATGGAGGTCTCCCAATGAGCTCTGAGATTTTCAGAAGTGGGATCAGAGAAATAGTGTACTTGATTGTAAAGGCCCTCTTTATAAAAGTATCAGCAAACTTCTTCTGATCTTCTTCAGACATTTCTTTCTTCCTCTTGAACTGTCTTCTTGCAGCAGCAGATAGATCAGAAGTATCAAGTAGGCTGTCTAATGTAAAAGCCTGTTGAGGTCTCTTCATCAAGGGTTCATCAGAGTAGGTAGGTTTTCTGGGCAAGGTAGGGTCTTTCTTCCTGTTTTCTTCCAACTTCTTGTAAGTTTCAACCAGCCTCAGCTCTGACCATCTTGCAACAGGCTTCATCTCCCCATACTTTGCAGCCACAATCTCTTGTCTCATTCTCCTAAATTTTAAGGCTCTGGCTGGATCTCTGCCTTTACTGAAATCTGGGGCAGAGACCTTAGTTGGGGAATTCTTGGTCATGTCCTCAATTCTTATGAGTTCTTCTCTGAGAGCATGAGTGGTCCAGCCTGCAAACTGTTTTCTGTTTGCTTTGTAAGGCATGGTTGCCAAGATCTGTTCAAGAAGTGATTCCCTAACCTCCCTTTCCATGTCACTGCTGAGAGGCATGGTAGACATGGAGTTGCTCAGGGTCTTAGAAAAATCTTCAATCCTTTTCAGTTTGCTAAGCTCTGCTGAATGGATGCCCTGAACACTCCTGTCATCTTTCCCTTTGCATTTCTCTTTGATGATTGCATATGCCTGTTCAGCCTTGTATTTAAGATATTTGTCTATGTTTAGGTGTAACACCCCAACCGATGGCGGAAACATCAAGGTGTCACGTAGTGACGATTGTTCAATAGCTCATGGACTAAAAGTGTAAATATTGATACATTGATTAAATAGTTTATTACATTGAAAGGAAAATTTACATAATACAAGAATTCTAAAGCGTCAAGTCTAACTAAAATACAATAAAGTCAAAGCTTAAATATAAATCCAAAAGCTTAAAAGAAGCGTCTCAAAATAACCTGAAACATGTACGAAAAGAGTATATGTCAATACATAAATGTATTGGTGAGCATACCCGTTTGATATATATAGTAAGGTAAAATTTAGCAATTCATGTGTTATTTTGCAAAATGTAATAAGTGGTATCCGGGTCAAATCAACCCTATGAAAGGAAAGCAGATATATATAGTATGCGCTAGTAGTAATGTAATACATAGCAATGACGAGGACTCTCAACAGAGTCACAAGGGTATATACCATAGTACTATTCATTGAAATGCCAGGCCGCAACGGTTAATGATTTGACAGGTCATAGATACACGAAATGACACAAGCAAACACACATAAGAATTGCTATTTTAGTAAGATGAAATAGAAAATTGATAGTAAGTACATGAGTCACCCCAAAATAGTTAAACAGTAAAAAGGGGAAAAGATATACTCACATGTAAGCGAAAAGCAAACGCAAGCATATAGCAACCATGTAGCAAAGTCTGAAGATGTATATGTGCATCACGCTACCCATGCCCTAAAGTATACATTATCACTTTAAGATCTATATGAGTGTTTCTAGCGTGCATGTTGGTTACGTATCCTATTCACCCAACTAAACTGATCATGATTTACTAGTTATGTTTCCAAATGTTTTAACTCAACGACTGTTGAAATATAGTGTAAAACTTCTTGAAAATATATATTTATATGGAATATATATATATATATACACACACGTGATTATATGATAAAATGTCATAACACAAACTTGTACTCTTGTGTATGAATTATGTTTGGGGTTTATTTATTTATTTAACAACTAATAATATTTATTTTAACCCGAGTCATAGCTCGCATAAAAGACATCAAGGTTTCTTCATTTTCTTTAACTTTTAAAATCATGATTTACATATAGAAGTTTATAGAAAACGAAGAACTTATTTTTATAAATTTGACCTTGCATGAATAAATAAAATAATTAATCCATATGCCAAGACTTTTGTAGTTTGTCTAAAATCATGTATAATGTTTATATATATACCAAAAAAATGGATAAGTGTAGTGAACCAATATTTAGTTCCTATGAAAAATTAGGCATCGTGTGTATGTATATATATTTTGACATCAAAAGTAATTATTATTGTGTGTACATATATGTTTGAAAAAAATAATCATGGATGAAATATTAGCCTTTATGTATTATAATAACAAAACATTTACTATATAAATGGGTTGGGTGACAAAGATTCGTTCTAAAAAAATATATATAAAATGTAAACAAAAAGTACAGATGAAAACCATACCAAAAACTAGTAGGAAACAAGGGTTTAAGACTTGATACTTAAGGGCTTTGAGCTTGAACTTGTGAACATAAAACATGAACTGGAAATGGTGAGAGAGACGGGTTCGGTGGTGTGTGTTTGGTGGTGACTAGCTAGACAGGGTGATCGATGGTGCGGCTACGACATATTATATAACGAATCCAAAGATTATAACTAAGAGGAATCCAAGAGACTAATGAGAATATCAAGATGGTATGAGGTATTATGAATATAAAGACTAATAAGAGTATGAATTCACAATTGTAACATACAATTTAATAGTAAAACAAATTTATTGACGTATTGATGGTCAATTATTGCTTATGACTTGGTGTTTAGAAAAAAAAAACCCAAAAGGCATTTGAGAGACTAAAGGTTTGTGTTTTGTTCATGAAATGATCATAATATACCTTAATGGTCATTATGACCATAAAGTAAGCCATGAAACCTACGTGAAACTTCCGGTAGTAATTAAGAATAGGTTGTTAATGTTTATTGCTTAATCAATTCTCATTTAATAATAACAATGAAACATATATTTTAGGTTGTCAAAATTTGACCATCACAAGTACTCATGCCTTGACACTTTGTTTCAATATCATATTATTTATTATTTTAACTAAAAATCTATATAAAACATATGATCATTTTTTTTATAAACCAAAATTTATATATCTTGAAAATAAATTGCATTTGTAAACATATATAGGTTCATTTTGAATGATATTTTAAAATAAAATGAAATAATGATAATAAGGACTGAAAGTGAAAATTAAATATAGTCGAGGGACTAAAAGTGTACATTTATGAAAAGTGAAAGGTCAGGTTGTCACATTAGGGGAACAAGAAAATTTGGAGGAGATGGGAAAGATCTTTTAGATGGTTGTTCAGTATTGTAAAAGGATTGCATTTCCCCCTTGAGTAGATCAAGTTCAAGAGGATACTGAACAGCCAATGGTGTAATGGTTGGTGGTGGTCTATGGGATGTAAATTGTGAGGTATGTGGTGAGAATGATGAAAGTGGAATGGCAGATATGGGTGTAGATTGTGTGGTTGAAGTAGTAGGTGGTGATGTGTGAATGTTTTCATCCTGTACCACAAAGGTAGATTTTCTCTTCCTTTTGTACAAGATTTTTGGTGATGATGGTGTTGAAGCAGTGGTTGTGTTAACATCTGTTGGCACTTTTGTAGAACCAGCAGATGTTTGGGATTTGGGTGGTTGAATGGTTGTAGGTAGTGTATTGGTGGTGCTTGTGGTAATAGGTTCAGTGGTTGGTTTGGTAGTTGTAGTGATAGGTTCAGATGTTGTGGTGGTATCAGTGGTTTTGGTGGCAGCAGTGGTTTTGGTAGCAGTGGTTTTAGCAGCAAGTTTGGATGGTGGTTGTCTGACATGTTTGGCACGCATTTTCTTTCTTTTAGAGGAACCCACATCTTCAACTTCTTGCTGTTGTTCTTTCTTCAATTGCACCAAAAACTCTGCTTTAACTTCCAAAGTGTCAGCCCTCTTTTGCTTTTCCTCAGCAACCTTTTCAGCTTTTTCATTAGCAGAGGTATCAACTTCCTTTGCCTTGCTGGTTTTGGCAGTTTCAGTAGCCGCAGAGGTTTGAACATTTGGTTGTTGTTGTTGTTGTGGTGTTGTATGGCTAGACCCTGGTTCGTTGGCAGACTTTGATTTTCCCTTTTATGAGGGTGGACAACCAAAGGGATCTAACTTTGGCAATCTATCTCTGCCACTCTCCCCCTTTTTGGCATCATCAGCAGTGAAGTCGTCATTATCTTCATCTCTGAGAATTGTGGTAGGGGCAGAACCAGTGGTCTTCAGCAAATGATCTGTAATGGCTTTAATGTCATCTTGGGTATCTTTGTACCTAGCATCCACCATAGTTCTAATTTCAGCCATGTATGTTTCATGTGTCTGATCTGCTAGTTTTCTGTGAGCTATGATGATAGGGGAAACAGATTTCCATAGCTCACTAGCAATATCAGCTGTGGATGGTTGACTCTTGGTAAGAGTAGCCAAGGATCCCAATATTGTCTTGATATTTGATTTGATATCAGCAACATAGGTTTCTATGGACTGTAGTCTGGCCGTCAATTCTTGGTATTTTAACCCATCACCTAAGTTAATAGGATCATCTGGATTCCTACCAGTGGTAGTTGTAACTGGTTCAGTCCTAGGAGGTGAGTCCAAAGGATGAGAACCAGATGCCCCTTTTTCTTGGTTCTGGGGACTTCCAACTGATTTTGGGGACACTATAGTGGCCTCATCAGTTGTTGCCTTCAAGGAAGTCTTAGCTATGTAACCACTTTCCTGTTATGAGACAAGGGTCTCTACATCAGTAGTGGCTGCTTCACTTGAAAACTCACCTAGAGTTTCATTGAACTCTAGGGGTGTAACCTCCTCTTCTGTTTGTGGGATGCCTGATTGATTTTCCTCAGTCCCAGTCACTTGTGGAGGTATACTCTCATTGATGGGTGAAAGAGAAGTATAGCATATCCCAAGTCAGAGTCTGACAACATAGCATATCCCAAGTACTGAATCCTCAATGGGATTTCATTGAAGGAAGTAGACTTAGCAGAGACACAGAGAAGGAGGGTATGAAAGAAAATTTTCATGACTGGTGGGACAAACATTTTAAACAGAGTTGATCCAGTCATTTGTGCATCATAACCTCTTTCTTGAAACTCTGTGTGAAGCTCAGCCTTAGGGAAAGAGTCGTTACCTGACAAGTCATTGAGTAAGAAGGTTGTGGATATCAGTTCAGGGGTAATGGCGACATTTGTGTCTCCAATTTTTGAGATTATGGTTGTAGGATTTTTGTCTTGAAGAAAAAACTCAGCGTTTAACCAGAATTCTTGGAGTGTGTCGAGATATATGGGAGCATCAGCGGTTAGGATTGTCAGGTATTTGGAGTTTAGGATGATGTCGATGGTGGAATGGAATGGAACGTTTTCATCTGTTTTCACCAGATATGGAAGATAATTGTGGGTGGCTTTTGCTTAAAGATCCATTGTAATGGATTCCGAGTGTGAGAGTGACAGGAATTTGAGTAAGGGTTTGAGGTTGAAGAAGGCGGTTTCAGTATTTTGAATACAATGAGACAGTGTAACGACTGTTGTAGTAAAACAGGGTTTTTATAGGCTCTGGTGAAACCGCTGATGTGGCCAAAACTCTGCTTTTGGGAACAGACGTGGCAAACATCTGATGGCCAAAACTATGGTGGCATACAGCTGTTGCGAAAGGTCTGATGCAAACAGATGTTGTCTTACCAAAGTGCTGATGCTAACAGCACTGGATTTTTTTTATATAGATAGATATATGTGTGTATATATATAGTGAAACAGTCGTTTTATCTTATCAGAGGTTTGAAACAGATTTTTCAACCAAACAGTGGATAGAGTAGATGAAACAGTGGTTGTTTTATCCTTAACAGATTTTTCAACCAAAATGTTATTTTTAAGGATGAATTTTGATTTTTCTGAAACAATTTAATGTTTTTATTTAAAAAATCTTTCTTGTTTAGTCCATGTTTAGCATACCAATTCTAGAAATCAGATTTGTTAAGGTAGATGTGTCTAAAGCTTTTGTCAACACATCTGCCAACTGATCCTCTGTTGGAACATGGTGCAGAGAAATCAAACATTTTTCATAGCTATCTCTAACAAAATGATGTCTGATGTCGATGTGCTTTGTTGTTGAGTGAGATACTGGATTTTTGATGATATTTTCAGCAGCTTGACTGTCCAACATGAGTGGAGTTCTTAGTGCAGTTATCCCAAAATCCAGCAGTTGATTTTGAATCCACATGAGTTGGGCTGTACAGCTTGCAGCAGCAATGTATTCAGCCTCAGCTGTTGAAGTTGAAACAGCTACTTGCTTTTTGCTTTTCCATGAGACTAAGGCATTCCCTAGAAACTAGCACCCTCCTAATATAGACTTCCTTGTGGTGTGGCAGCCAGCAAAATCACTATCTGAATAACCTGAAAGCTCAATGTTTCCATTAGCAGGATACCAGATACCAAGTGTGGGAGCACCTTTTAGGTATCTAAATATCCTTTTCACAGAAATAAGGTTTGACTTTCTGGGTGAGGCCTGGGATCTAGCACAAACACAAGTGGCAAACATAATGTCTGTCCTAGATGCAGTTAAGTACAATAAAGACCTAATCATGCATCTGTAATGTTTCTGGTCAACCAGTTCATCCTTGTCATCAATAGTGAGTAGCTTGGCTGTACTCATGGGTGTACTACATGGCTTACAGTCATTCATCTCAAATCTAGTTAACAAATTTTTCACATGTTTGTTTTGATGAATGAATGTGCCATTTTGCAGCTGTTTCACTTGGAGACCAAGGAAGCACTGAAGTTCACCCATAGCACTCATTTTAAACTCTTCTGTCATGAGTTCCCTAAACTCTTCACACATTTTGTTACATGTGGATCCAAAAATGATGTCATCCACATATATTTGAACAATCATTAAGTCTTTCCCTCTCCATTTTAAAAATAAGGTTTTATCAATTTTACCTCTTGTGAAACCAATGGATAAGAGAAAGGTGGAAAGAGTTTCATACCAGGCCCTAGGTGCTTGCTTGAGTCCATACAAGGCTTTGTTAAGCTTGTAGACATAATCAGGATGAAATGTGTCTTCAAAACCAGGTGGTTGACATACATAGACCTCCTCCTGAATTTTGCCATATAGGAATGCACATTTGATGTCCATCTGATACACCTTGATGTTATGGTTAACAGCAAAGGCTAGGAAGAGTCTGATAGCTTCTAACCTAGCTACAGGAGCAAAGGTTTCATCATAGTCTATCCCTTCTTCTTGTCTGAAGCCTTGAACCACAAGCCTGGCTTTATTCTTGACAACTATATACCCCTTTCATCAGTTTTGTTTTTGAAGATCCACTTTGTGCCAATTGGACAAACATCCTTAGGCAGTGGTACAAGTTCCCATACTTGTTGTCTTTTAAACTGAAGGAGCTCTTCCTGCATGGTTTCTACCCAACTGTTGTCTTTTATTGCCTCTTGGTACTTGACAGGTTGTTTGAGAGATAGAAAGCTTGCAAAAAGACAGATATTTGAGGATTGGCTTCTTGTGAGCACACCCTCTCTGATGTTGCCAATGATTTCATCTGGTGGATGAGCTCTTAGGTAGATTAGATCTCCCTGATATGGTATGATGGCATTTTGAGGTGAAGGACAGAGGTTTGGTGACTCTATTGATGTAACAACTGTTTGCACTTCTTTAGTGCCAACAGATGTTTGAAATGGAGGTGGGGGAATGGGTCCAAGTGGTCTAAAACTGGACTGACTTTTGTCAACAGAGGTTTGACTTTTGTCAACAGATGATTGAGCAGTGGATGTAATTGGTGAAGCAGTGGTTTGAGAGTAAGACTGACCAACAGTGGCTGACTCAGCTGTGACAGAGTTTTGACAGGTGTTTTGAACAGCTGCTTCCTCTGATGCAGAATAGACTTTATAGTGACTTGGAATCACAACATCTGTTCTGTAATCTTGTTGTGGAGATTGTGAAACACCTGCACTGTTAGTTTTGACAGTAATATCTTCAAATTTGAATTTATCTAAATCAAACAACTCAGCAGGATTTGCTGGGATTTTTAAGGATGAAAGTTCATTGAACTTTACATTCAGAGTTTCTTCTATTGTCTTGGTCCTTGTGTTAAACACTTTATAGGCCTTGGCAGTAGAGGAATATCCCTGAAAATATCCACAATCTACTTTAGCTGCAAATTTTGAAATGGAATCTTTAAGATTTAAAATGAAACATGGGCAGCCAAAGATTTTGAAAAATGAGATTAATGGTTTGATTTTGAACAAAATTTCATAAGCAGTTTTTTGATGTCTTGGATTGATTAAAACTCTGTTTTGAACATAACAAGCAATGTTTACAGCTTCTGCCCAGAAGGACAGTGGCAAACCAGAATCTGCTAGCATGGTTCTTGCAGCTTCAATGAGAGTTCTATTTTTCCTCTCAACCACCCCATTTTGCTCTGGTGTTCTTGGGATGCTGTACTGCCTCACAATCCCTTTTGACACACAGAAATCATCCAACTCCTTATTTTTAAACTCTGTTCCATTGTCACTTCTAAAGACTTTTACTGGCAAGTCATATTGTTTTTCAACTTTGGTGACAAAGTCCTTCAAGATACCTGCAGTCTCATCCTTAGAGTGTAAAAAGTAAGTCCATGTAAACCTAGAAAAATCATCAACTATGACAAGACAAAATCTCTTTCTTCTTAGACTCATGATTTTAACTGGGCCAAACAAATCCATGTGCAACAATTGTAGACATTGACTTGTTTTGGACTCATCAATGGATTTGTAAGAGCTTTTATGTTGTTTTCCTTTTAAGTAGGAAACACAATGCTCATCACATTTGAATTCTTTTGATGGTAAACCTCTGACAAGGCTTTGTTTGGAGAGTGAGTTGATAGTTTCAAGGTTGGTGTGACCCAGTCTCCTATGCCATAATTTTGTCTCGTTTGTGGAGGCAGCAGAAACAGACAGACATTTGCCATAGTATTGTCCTTCAACATATCAACCACATACACATTGCCACTCCTGTGAGCAACAAGTTGTGCTTTCCTCTCAGCAATGATGGTATCAATCTTTTTCACCACTTCTGGCCCAATAATCTTACAAGTTTTCTTAGTGAATAATGATCCATACCCTTTGTCACTCATTTGTGATACACTAAGAAGATTAAATTTAAGATTATCAATAAGATTGACATTTTCAAACTTGAGTTTCCCAGCCTTAATAGTCCCTGAACACAACACCTTACCTTTTGAATCATTACCAAAGGATATATCACCCCCTCCATGAGCTAAGAAGTCCAGAAGAAGGGCTCTACATCTTGTCATGTGCCTGGAGCCTCCACTATCTACATACCAAAGGCTATCTAAGCATGCAGAAGCTCCCTGCATATCAGTAATTGATTAGTTTTGGTGAGTGTCCAAAGCCAAGTTGGCTTTGGATGGGTCCACAGACTTTTCAGCCTCAAGCTTAGGAAGGTGATCAGTGGTTTGAACTAGTTTTTGAATCAAGTTCAACAACTGTTGCTGACCATTTGCCAGTGCTTGGATGTCAACACTTGGTGTAACAGATGTTTGATCACTTCCTGACAGATGATAGTATCCATAGGGATTTCTGTTCACTCGTGGTTTAGAAGGCCTTTTGGGTTCTTCATAAACATGTGACAGATTATGACAAGGTGGTTGTCCATATCCCCTTGGGTACTTGTTGGTGGATGGAGCATCTGTTACTTAAACATCCCTGGAAGCAGATGTTTCCAAGTTTTTGGTAACAAATTTTTGAACTGGAGTAAAAGTCTGTTTGGGTTTTCCTTTTGAAGTACTCACCACTTGGTTTGCAAGAGTTTTAGCCTTGTACTCTTGTATTTTGACATCAAAATTTTTGAGATACAGGCACTCTTTGGTATTGTGATTCTTCTTACCACATATTGAGCATGTGGTCTTAGAATCACACACAGTTGTTCCTTTGTTGATATCATATGCTTTTAGAAGAAAACAGTTTTTAGTAACATGATTCTTCTTTTCACATAAATCACAGAACAAGTGAACAGACTTTTCTTTCTTTTTCCCTTTTTCAGTCTTCTTTTCAACAGATGTTTGATCATCTGCTGGAAGATCTATTAAGGGAATGACCTTTGCCTGTCGTTCTTTCTTACCATCAAGGGATCTGAATTCAACTGGTTTGAAGTTCTCAAGAGTACCACACTCATCAGACCAAGTAGGTTTAAATTCATATTTTTCAAGTTCAGTGAATGATGAGGAACCTTCTGCTTTTTCAAGAACAATTTTCTTGCCATTAGGTTCAGTGATTTTAATCTCTTGACCCTTCAAATTAGTTGGTACTACCTCAACAAACTTTTGATCCCTTTTGTCAGTGTTTTCAAAAGCTGGAGTAGTGGTTTCAAAACCAAAACCAAACTTCACATGACTTTTGGTTTGTTTGTTGAGGAGCATCTCAAAACCTTTACATGATTCCACCCATTTCTGACATTCAACTTGGGTGGTCTCTAGCTCACTTTTGCAACTTTGATATTTAGTTATCATAGTTTGGAGCTGGTCTTTAGTTATAGTTGCTTCATGTTTTAAGCTGCCTATTTCAGATTCTTTTTCAGCCAATTTTGATTTTAACTCTTTTGAAAGTTTCTCAAATTGAACTTCATCATCTAAAATTTTCTTTCTAAGATTTTCATTCATCTCTTTGATATTAGCAAATGATATTACACATTTGTCAGAACACAAATCTTTAAGGATTTGAGGAGATACCTTAGCAGCAGCCATCAATGCACAATCACACTTGCACTCACAATCATCAGATGCACCCTAGGGATCTGAGAGACTCACAACCTCTTCTTCAGATTTTTCACCTGCAACTACCTCATCAACAATATCATCTGTCATAACTACAGATTCAGTTACCACCTCCTCAGATTCAACTTCTTCTACCATAGCCATGAAACAAAAATTTTCTGGTTCATTTTCAGCTTTGGCAACTAGTGCAAAATTTTCATCTATCAACTTATCTGGTAGACTGCTCCAATCAACAAAGCCTTGTGTGAAAAAAATCTGTTGACTGGTCTATGCAGGGGCAGAGGGTGGAGCAGCAGTCATTGGCACTTGTGCCTGAGCAACAAGTGTTTGCACATAGTGGATCTGAGGAACAGTGGTTTGGACATACTAGACAGGAATAGTGTTTGAGGACTGTGCAAAATGAGCAGTGTTTTGCACATTTGGTGCAGGGGTATTATGGGAAACTTGATAAGTGTTGGTCTGTGGCCTCTGAGTTGGATAGGTAATCATAGGTGTACCATGTTGACTCCTACATTCCCTAGCAAAATGACCAAGTCTATCACATTTATAACACTTAATCATTGATTTATCCAACCCCACTTTTGACCTGCCAGTTAACCCTGGAAACCTTCTCCCAGTTTTCTTGTAAAAATTGTTAGTTCTTACACTGAGAAGGGCCAATTGGTGCATAATGTCCATTTCTTCCAAATCATCAGGGTCAAAGTGTTTTAAGTCATCATACTCAAAGGATATGTTATCAGATGCCTGGATATCACCACTATCACACCCTCAAAATCCACTTGCGGAGTTTTACCGCGAGGCGCATGACAAACCAGGATCCAAACCAACGATCACAATAAACAAGTCTAACATGAACATAATGCAATTTCAAAACAATGTTTAAAATCCCCGTTTACAGCGAAAGCTTATTCAAAACAATTATTCAATAGTAAACCAATGTTCAACGTTTGTAAAATCATGCAACTCTAGCTAGACGCCGTGCAGACGCGTGCGCCCTAGTTCCATTGTGCTACCTTAGCGACCTGAGAAAACATGTAAAAGTTTACGTCAGCACAAAAATGCTGGTGAGTTTACAGGTTTTGTAATCCAAGCACCAAGTCCACCTGTCCATACTATAACAAATCGAAAACCAGTGTACGCTAGCTAGGCGTATGTTTTGTTACTACCACGATTGGAAAACCATTACTAACACGCATACCAGATGTTGTGCCCGAAAAGTAAACCAGTTGTTCCTGTTGTTCCTGTTTGAGACAATATGCACTCGCCCGGCCCTCCAAGCCGACGAGCGGGGTTGGTCACTCCCAATAGCGCTATTCACATTTCCCCGTTGTGCAAACCCGCACATTCATGGTTCCCCCCGGGACTTCCAAAGATCGTGTAGTACACAATAGAAACCCATAGTATGACAGTAGTTACCAAATAATCGTTTTAACACATGTTTTCTCCCCCGAAAGTATAAAACTAGTTTAAAAGAGGGGTCGTAAACTCACCTTAAGTTGCGTTACTCCTTAACCCGAGTAAACTCAGCTGCTATGCTAGTCCCGTAAAGCGGCGACCTAACATATGACAGTTACAAGTACTTAGACTAATAACCCGCAGGTTAATTAGTCCCTAGATGTCCAGACCATAACCAAGTTCGTTTGAAAACACCGTGACTGTTTAACTGACCCAAAGTACAAGACTCGACATCCCATTGGTGACCCGAGACTCCCCGTGTTATGTTTACGCTCTCAAACATGCAATCATGCAATCACACTTAACTTACGTTAACGCACAACAAGTTATAGCACATAGTTCACGTATCACCGAATTACATCCAAAAATGTTACCAAGTTATTAGATATGTTACGGGGTTCCTAGCATGTTCCTACATGTCAAATCGGGTCTCGGAATGCTAATTTATACTTACAGCAGCAGTACACGCGATTAGGAAAAGTCAACTAGCATTTAGGTTGGTCAACTGGCATTTAGGGAGGCTAATCGCATGTAACTACTAGCATTTAGGACTGATTGCATGTAACTACTAGCATTTAGGACTGATTGCATGTAACTACTAGCATTTAGGACTGATTGCATGTAAAAACTAGCATTTAGGGCTGATTGCATGTAAAAACTAGCAATTAGGGCTGATTGCATGTAAAAACTAGCGATTGGAGCCTAATCGCATGAAAGACTGGCGATTGGCCTCCTAATCGCCTCTAACATAGGCGATTAGGATTGCTAATCGCCTGTAACCTTGCTGTTCCAGTTTTTCGCGCGTTTAACGCTCCAAATCAGATCCAGAACGTGTGTAACCACCCAATATCATCCCAAACACTATCTTAAACATGTTTCAACTAAAACCCTTCGTTTTGCCTCGTATTATCAGCCCTGCATGCAATCACGTAATCCAAACACCATTCACATAGCATGCAACATCATACTAACATGCGTAACTATAACCCTAATAATCAATTCTCAGATTTTATCATCATAATATCATTATTATTCTGATCTAACATAATAACATGTCATTCATTCATCTTGAATCATAAAAACCCTAGCTTTCTAATCATAAACACACATAACACATGTATACTAGTTAAAATCCGATTAACAACACTTATTAACGATTTTCAGAAAGCTTTTCCGTTTTAGAACAGGTCTGGACCATTAGGGATTGATTAAAAACGTTTATAAAGATTCATGGATGGAAACCAAACCTTAGAATTGTGAAAGAATGATGGATTAAGCTTAAAACCTTGTGTTTTGATCAAAAATCACGTTCCAGAGGTTGTGTGTGTGTTGGGGCAGGTTATGGGACGACTAGGGTTTGTATAATGAAGTTTATGAGGTCAAGTATGGTATTTATAGTCGTTTTTAGTCGTCCAGCACGTAACACGCGATTATGCAGCCCTTACACGCGATTAGGAAGCCTAATCGCATGTAAGTTTATGCAATTAGGGCCAAATCGCATGAACAGTCATGCAATTGGTCCCTAATCGCCCCTATGGTCCCCCAGTCGCCCCTCCTATAGGCGATTGGGCTATCCTAATCGCCTATAGGGGCCTGTTCCGTGTGTTTTGCGCGTTAAACCCCGTTTTAACATATGTTAACACATATTCACGTACCGACAAGTCACATAATGATTGTAAACACATAACACTTGTAAATACACATATTCACACTCGTTCACCAATTCCCGGGACTCGAGACTTGTATGTTCCGTATGCCCTGACGATCCTACAAATCGTCACCGTTTGTACACTTGGTTAAGGACTGACATCTAATGAACCTCTAGACCAGCATCCAATGATCTTCTAGACTAACCGATAGTTCCCGAACCATAACCCGACTTAACTAACCCAGTTAAGTACAATATACGCGTGACTCGCTAAGGTAGACTTTCATCTAGACAACGTTGTTAACCAGAATTTGCCGGGTGTCACAACCACCACTTGCTGTAAAAGCATAGTTTGGTGAATAAGAATCAGAGTTAAAACCTGAGTTAAAGCCTGAAGTTATGTCAATGAAATGATCATAACTCTGATCCTTACTATTACCAGGCACCTCATCATGACCCAGAAGTGCTGTATTACCAAATACATAGTCATCAGACACTTTTCCAGAGTCCTGGAGCTTCTTTTTCTGGTTAAGCTCTCTCTCTTAGGTCAAGAGCTTACCATGAAGTTGGGTCAGGGATAGGTCCTTGAATCCAATTGAGTTTCTCATAACTATAGCAATAGTGTCCCATTTATCTGGTAGTGATCTTAAAAACCTATGGTTCAAAGTTGAATGAGGGTAAGTTAGACCAACCAGTTTTAGTGTAACACCCCAAAAATATTAAATTAATGATAATATGGTATGTATGTATGTATATATGTATATATATATATGTTATTACGGGTATGTATGTATGCGTGGATGTATGTATGTATATATGTGTACCCCTAGTTGTAAGTAATGCATTGTAGTGGTACATGTAACAAAAATAAAAATTTAACCAAGTTAGCTACTTGGTTAATTTGGTAGAACTTAGTTGGTAAAAAGGGGAGGGGTTAAACATGACCCAACACTCTTCTTGAGGGGTGGGTCTTAGAAGGAATTAAACAACTAACTAAATAGAGGGGTTAGAAGGAAATTGGGGATTGTTGGGAAAAAGAAAAGAGAGAGTACGCAGAGAGAGAGAGGGAGGCGACAAGGAGGTCTCAAAATCAGCCATCCATAGCTGAAAATTTGAGAAGGAAATCATCCCCCAAATCCCTGCATGTCTAGGAGTTCATAACCATCTAGTGGCCCTAATACTATTGGTAAGTTGTAGAACTAGTAATTGTAAGAATTGGAAGTAGTTTGGTGGGTTCCATGATTATGTTATGATAATTACTTCTTGTGATTAGAAAAGCATGCTTATATGTGTAAGTAGTGTAAAATTGAAGAAAATGTATGTTAATTGCTTGTAATAGGGTTGAATTGAGAATGTGTTAAGTGGGTGTTGGGATGAAGTTTCTGTTGACTTTTAAAAAGTCAAACAGGACCTTAATCTCATAAGAACTCAATTGATTATGCGTATTGTTAAGAAATTCATGAAGATTGTAAGTATAAGTGTAGAATTGGGAATGTTGTGTCATGGAATAGTATAATCACTTGGATGTAGGAATATGCACATCAAGTGTATGATAAAATGCCTAGTGATTTAGAATAGGTGAAATTGTGGGAAAATACATGATAACTATGATGGTAGATGTTGTAGCTATGTGGTTATGCTAGTTTATCTACCTTGTACCTAGAATGGTAAAGGGTAAAGTGCAAAAAGCTAAAGTATGAATTCCTTCGCTATGTAGGTGTGAAGGTGGAAGGTACAAGCGGTTACAAGGAGCAAGGTGCGCACGATAAAGGTAAGTTGGTTACTACCAACTATGTAGTTTAATGAGTATGTTAGTCATAATTGTTATGTATGCATTTGTGAATGAATTTGGTAGAATGGAAGTAACATGTAGTATCCTTGTGGCTAAGAAGGGTATAAATAGGTAGAATGATTTAGATGGTGGAAACACCCTTAACGGGTCAAAATAGTAGGAACACCCTCGATGGGTCAATACGGTGGAAGTACCCTTAACGGGTCAAAATGGTAGGAATACCCTTAACGGGTCAAAATGGTGGGAATACCCTTAACGGGTCAAATGGTAGGAATACCCTTAACGGGTCAAAATGGTAGAAGTAAGGATTTCATTGTGATTCCATGGACTTCTTGGGTCCCTTGGATAAGATGATCATATGGTTTATAACCTACTAAATGTTTGCTTTGTTGATTTGAAATAGGTAAAGCACATGAATGAAGATCAAGTCTCAAGCAAGGATGGGTTATGCACGCTCGCGTTCTTTTTGGGTTGGGTACCATGGTTATGTTAGGATCTTTGAGTCTTTTAAAAACAAATGGTTAATGTTTTGTATATGGTTTGGATATGGGTCAAAGATTCGCATGGTAGCCAACTTAGGCTTTGTCTTTTGTAACTTAACTAGTGTCGCCAAGGTTGTCGGCACGTTGTGAACTTGACGTTTTGGATATATATATATATATAATGGATGTTTATATATTATCCACATGTTTTAAAAAAAAAAAAAAAAAAAAACGAGTCGTTACAAGTTGGTATCAGAGCCAAGGTTTGAGCGAATCAAGTATATTAGGTACTTGATCTCAAACCGGAAGCTCGTAGGGGCGTGCATTCGATCCGAGACTTGATCAAGGTATGTGCGGGATAATGGGTGGGAGAGTTACCAAATGAGAAGCGGGAATGTCGGGAATTGCGGGTAAGAAGGGCAGGAACGATATGGCGTTGAAACGGGAAAAGCGTGGGCAAACCTGCAGTTGGCGTACCCTACGCCAATTTTGGCGTAGGATACGCCAGACCAGCTTGCCTACGCCAACCTGTTCTGGCCTACGCTACCCTGCCTCCTTTTGCCTACGCTAGTGGCGTAGGCTACGCCATTTTTGGCGTACCCTACGCCAAACCTCCTGTCAGCCTTGGATGCTGATTTTTCAGCTTGTTACGCTTCCGTACCTTGCCCGAGCAACTCCAAACCTTGTTTATAGACGCAATTATACACATGGGATTGCGAATCCGTGTATACATATAGTAAGGAATGTGGAAGCCCAAATATTGGGAGTAGAAAAATTTACTTTCGTAGAAAGAATGAATGATGATTGAAATACCTTATATGGTATACATGTTAAATGGTTGTTAATGTTTCAGAAACATGACGGACGAAGGTGATAACATGGTGGGGGAACGTACCCAACATGGTGAAGTGAAGGAAATGGTAGCAACAGAAGTGGGGGAGGCTATAAATGTAAACCTCCCCAAGATAATAGAAGAGGTGGAGAGTAACATCATGGGGATAGTGGAAGGTATGATGACAAGTAGGTTTGATGAATTGAAGAAATTGATTGAAGAGGGGTCGACCGGCTCCAAGAGTGTTAAGAGATGTACATACCGAAACTTCATGGCGTGCAACCCCACCGTGTTTAAGGGAGAAATAGATCCACTCGAATGTCTAAGGTGGATCTCGGATATGGAAGGGGTGTTTGCACGAAGTCATTGTGAAGGCGAAGATGAGGTAATGTTTGCCACGGGTCAATTGCGACTCCGCGCGAAGGATTGGTGGGATAGTTATAGTAAGGAAGTGGGCCAAGAACGAGTAAGAATCATGACTTGGGCTGAGTTCAAAGAGCCCTTCCTGAAGCATCATTGTCCTCAAACTGCAATCGATCGCATTCAGGAAGAGTTTCTACACCTCCGCCAGAAGAATGAAACCATTGATGAGATCACGAACATATTTCTTGACAAAATGAAGTTTTGTCCAGAATTGGTGGGAACGGAACGGATGAAGATTAACAGGTATCATGCCATGTTAAGGGCAGAATACCGGGAGTTTATCACTGCATCGAAATGCAACACGTTGGGTGAACTCATTGATTGGGCTCGTGAACGAGAAACGGAATTAAAACGACAAGAACAACGGGGTGAGAAGAGGAAAGCCGAAAAGATTTGGGAGTCGCCAAAGAAGGCTAAGGGGCACGAACAAGGCAAGAAGGATCCTAAGAAGGGAGAAACACCGAGTTGTAAAACGTGTGGGAAACCGCATACGGGGGAATGCCGCTTGGGGCAAAAGACGTGCTACAATTGTGGGAAGACGGGACATCCGTTTTACAAATGCCCTAGTCCGGTTCAGTTGTGTTATCATTGTTATGAACCCGGGCACTTCAAGGCGGATTGTCCCAAGCTCAAGAAGGAGGCACCGAAAGAAGGAAAGAAGAATGAAGCTTCGAAGGCTCGTGGAAGAATGTTCCAAATCACCGCCGAAGAAGCAAAGAACCACCCCGAGGTGGTGTCGGGTATGTTACTAGTCAACAATACTCCTATGTATGCGTTGTTTGATACAGGGGCAAGTAGGTCTTTTGTGTCTACCAAAGTGATTTACCACCCCTCCTTTATCATAGAAACCTTGGCAAGCCCATTAGAAGTAGAAATTGCGGATAGTAAAAACTATTTATTACACAACATATGTAGAAATTGTACTCTCATGGTAGAAGGGGAGGATTTTAGGGTAGACTTGGTACCCATGACAATGGGGGAATTCCAAGTGGTGATAGGCATGGATTGGTTGGCCAAACACCACGCGGAATTCCAATGTAAGAATAAAACCATATGCGTTACCTCACCTAGTGGGCGGCGGGTTAGTTTTATAGGGGATAGAAAGGTCAAAGCCAAGTTATGCACCTTGGTGGAGACCATGAAACATGTGCGTAATGGGGGAAGGGCATTCATGGCCTATGTGGTTGATACCACTATCACCACCCCCAAGATTGAAGAAGTACCGATTGTTAGGGAGTTTCAGGATGTATTTCCGGATGATCTTCCGGGGCTTCCTCCCGAACGCGAAGTGGAGTTTAAAATTGAATTGGTGCCCGGGGCTCAACCTGTTGCAAAAACACCATATAGGTTGGCACCCACCGAACTCCGAGAGTTGATGACACAACTTCAAGAGTTACTCGATAAGGGCTTCATTCGCCCGAGTGTGTCCCCGTGGGGAGCCCCTATATTGTTTGTGAAAAAGAAGGATGGGTCTATGCGAATGTGCATAGACTACCGGGAGTTGAATAAATTAACAATAAAGAACCGCTACCCCTTACCCCGTATTGATGATTTATTCGATCAACTACAAGGGGCGAGTTGGTTCTCAAAGATTGACCTTCGTTCCGGGTACCATCAATTGAAGGTAAGGGAAGAAGATGTGGCCAAAACGGCGTTTAGGACCCGGTATGGGCATTACGAGTTCCTAGTAATGTCCTTCGGGTTGACAAATGCTCCGGCCGCATTCATGGATTTAATGAATCGGGTATGTCGTTCGATGTTGGATCGTTTTGTGATAGTGTTTATAGACGACATTTTGATTTACTCCCGAAGTGAATCAGATCACGCGGACCACTTACGGGAAGTCCTCGAGACGCTTAGAAAGGAAAAGCTTTATGCTAAATTTTCTAAGTGTGCCTTTTGGTTGAGGGAAGTCCAGTTTTTGGGGCACGTAGTGAATGAGAAGGGCATTTCGGTAGACCCTTCGAAAGTGAAGGCGGTGGTGGAATGGGTTTCTCCTAAGAACCCGAGTGAAATTCGAAGTTTTCTGGGCCTAGCCGGTTATTACAGAAGATTTATCCAAGATTTTTCAAAGGTGGCACTACCTTTGACCCGGATGACAAAGAAGAGTGAAAAGTTTATGTGGGGCGAAGACCAAGAAAGAGCCTTTCGAATGCTAAAAGAGAAGTTGACTAGTTCGCCTGTTCTGACCTTGCCTGAAGGGTCGGATGATTTTGTAGTTTATACGGATGCCTCGCATCAAGGGTTGGGGTGTGTTCTGATGCAACGGGGGAAAGTCATCGCCTACGCATCAAGACAACTCAAACCCCATGAATGTAATTACCCAACCCATGATTTGGAATTGGGGGCCGTAGTGTTTGCGTTGAAAATCTGGAGGCATTACCTGTACGGGACAAAATGTACCATATATTCCGATCACAAAAGCCTCAAGTATTTCTTCGAACAGAAAGATCTCAACATAAGGCAACGGAGATGGCTAGAGTTGATCAAGGATTATGATTGTGACATCGTGTACCACCCGGGCAAGGCTAATGTGGTGGCCGATGCTCTAAGTCGGAAGGAATACCCACCCCCGATTCAAGTTAAGGCCTTGGGTGTTGTGATTACACCTACCCTTTTGGGTGAGATACGAAAGGCCCAAGTCGAGGCTTTGCAAGCCAATGACCCAAAGAAGATAAGAATGAAAGGGATGATAGACAAGTTGGAAGAGAATGCGGATGGGATGAAGACCCGATATGGGCGGGTATGGGTCCCTTGGACATGTGAAGTCAAGACTTCACTACTTGACAAAGCCCACAAGTCCCGGTTCTCAATCCACCCGGGGGCGACCAAGATGTATCGGGATTTAAAGAAAGACTATTGGTGGCCGGGAATGAAGCGCGACATCGCTAAGTATGTGGAGAAATGTTTGACCTGCTCTCAAGTCAAAGCCGAACACCAAAAGCCTTACGGGAAATTACAATCACTTGAGGTCCCGGTGTGGAAGTGGGAGGAGATCACTATGGATCTCGTGACAAAATTACCAAAGACAAGGAAGGGTTATGATGCGATTTGGGTAGTGGTGGACCGACTCACTAAAAGCGCTCACTTTTTGGCTATCCGGGAGGCCTACACCTCCGAACGGATGGCAGAAATTTATGTGAATGAGATTGTATCCCGGCATGGTGTACCCGTGTCTATTGTGTCGGATCGGGACACTCGATTCACATCCCGGTATTGGAGGAGGTTCCAAGAAGAAATGGGTACGAAGTTGTTGGTTAGTACCGCCTACCACCCCCAAACTGACGGACAAACCGAAAGAACCATTCAAACCCTCATAGATATGTTGAGGGCATGTGTCCTAGATTTTGGGGGAAGTTGGGATGAACACTTACCATTAGTGGAATTCTCGTATAATAATAGCTATCACAGTAGCATCCAAATGGCACCATTTGAAATGTTATACGGGAGAAAATGTAGAACCCCGGTGTGTTGGGGAGAAGTGGGTCAGCGGGAGTTAGCTCCAAGTGATTTGGTGGCTCTCACTAACGAAAAAATTAGCCTAATACGGGCTAGGATTCAAGCCGCCCAAGACCGACAAAAGGCGTATGCGGATCGTAGAAGACGACCGATCGAATTTCAAGTGGGAGATTTTGTGTTGCTAAAAGTCTCCCCTTGGAAGGGCATCATCAGATTTCGTAAGCGCGGGAAGTTAGGCCCGCGTTATATAGGACCCTTCAAAATTTTGGCACGGGTCGGGCAAGTGGCTTACCGGTTGGAGCTACCGCCATCTTTGAGTGGGATCCATGACACCTTTCATGTGTCCCAGTTACGAAAATGTCTCGCAGATGAAACCGCGTACGTGCCTCTTGAAGACATAGAGGTAGACGACAAGTTGAATTACGTAGAAAAACCGGTGGATATAAAAGATTTCAAGGTGAAGCGGTTGCGAAATAAGACCATAAACCAAGTCTTGGTTCAATGGCAACATCGGAAGGGTTCGGATCTTACGTGGGAATCCGAAGAAGAAATGCGGAAACACTACCCGGCTCTTTTCGGTACGTATTCAGGTTTCGGGGTCGAAACCTTTTTAAGGGGGGTAGACTTGTAACACCCCAAAAATATTAAATTAATGATAATATGGTATGTATGTATGTATATATGTATATATATATATATGTTATTACGGGTATGTATGTATGCGTGGATGTATGTATGTATATATGTGTACCCCTAGTTGTAAGTAATGCATTGTAGTGGTACATGTAACAAAAATAAAAATTTAACCAAGTTAGCTACTTGGTTAATTTGGTAGAACTTAGTTGGTAAAAAGGGGAGGGGTTAAACATGACCCGACACTCTTCTTGAGGGGTGGGTCTTAGAAGGAATTAAACAACTAACTAAATAGAGGGGTTAGAAGGAAATTGGGGATTGTTGGGAAAAAGAAAAGAGAGAGTACGCAGAGAGAGAGAGGGAGGCGACAAGGAGGTCTCAAAATCAGCCATCCATAGCTGAAAATTTGAGAAGGAAATCATCCCCCAAATCCCTGCATGTCTAGGAGTTCATAACCATCTAGTGGCCCTAATACTATTGGTAAGTTGTAGAACTAGTAATTGTAAGAATTGGAAGTAGTTTGGTGGGTTCCATGATTATGTTATGATAATTACTTCTTGTGATTAGAAAAGCATGCTTATATGTGTAAGTAGTGTAAAATTGAAGAAAATGTATGTTAATTGCTTGTAATAGGGTTGAATTGAGAATGTGTTAAGTGGGTGTTGGGATGAAGTTTCTGTTGACTTTTAAAAAGTCAAACAGGACCTTAATCTCATAAGAACTCAATTGATTATGCGTATTGTTAAGAAATTCATGAAGATTGTAAGTATAAGTGTAGAATTGGGAATGTTGTGTCATGGAATAGTATAATCACTTGGATGTAGGAATATGCACATCAAGTGTATGATAAAATGCCTAGTGATTTAGAATAGGTGAAATTGTGGGAAAATACATGATAACTATGATGGTAGATGTTGTAGCTATGTGGTTATGCTAGTTTATCTACCTTGTACCTAGAATGGTAAAGGGTAAAGTGCAAAAAGCTAAAGTATGAATTCCTTCGCTATGTAGGTGTGAAGGTGGAAGGTACAAGCGGTTACAAGGAGCAAGGTGCGCACGATAAAGGTAAGTTGGTTACTACCAACTATGTAGTTTAATGAGTATGTTAGTCATAATTGTTATGTATGCATTTGTGAATGAATTTGGTAGAATGGAAGTAACATGTAGTATCCTTGTGGCTAAGAAGGGTATAAATAGGTAGAATGATTTAGATGGTGGAAACACCCTTAACGGGTCAAAATAGTAGGAACACCCTCGATGGGTCAATACGGTGGAAGTACCCTTAACGGGTCAAAATGGTAGGAATACCCTTAACGGGTCAAAATGGTGGGAATACCCTTAACGGGTCAAATGGTAGGAATACCCTTAACGGGTCAAAATGGTAGAAGTAAGGATTTCATTGTGATTCCATGGACTTCTTGGGTCCCTTGGATAAGATGATCATATGGTTTATAACCTACTAAATGTTTGCTTTGTTGATTTGAAATAGGTAAAGCACATGAATGAAGATCAAGTCTCAAGCAAGGATGGGTTATGCACGCTCGCGTTCTTTTTGGGTTGGGTACCATGGTTATGTTAGGATCTTTGAGTCTTTTAAAAACAAATGGTTAATGTTTTGTATATGGTTTGGATATGGGTCAAAGATTCGCATGGTAGCCAACTTAGGCTTTGTCTTTTGTAACTTAACTAGTGTCGCCAAGGTTGTCGGCACGTTGTGAACTTGACGTTTTGGATATATATATATATAATGGATGTTTATATATTATCCACATGTTTTAAAAAAAAAAAAAAAAAACGAGTCGTTACATTTAGTTCACTAATGAGACAGTTAAACCTCTCAAATTGTTGAGTTAATGACTCTCCCTTAACATGACTGAATGTTCCATATTGTTGGTTAAGTATTTCACGGTTGTTTTCAATAACCTATTCAGTCCCACCAAATTGTTCTTTCAGTGCATCCCACAACTCCTTTGCACTGTTACAGTGTAACAGCCCAGCATATATATCATTGGGTAGAGCCATGGCCACAATACTAAAGGCCTTAGCATCTAACTCAATTTTCTGGAAATCCTGGTCGGAGTAATTTTCAAGTTTCTTAGGCTCCTGAACCTTGGGATCTTCAGTACTCGGCACCATCGGAACATGTGGTCCGAAGATAACCGACTTCCAACACCAAGTGTTCTGTTGAGCTAGAACATGGCTCATCCGACGTTGCCAAATATTGTATTCGGATCTGACAAGCATCGGTGGCTTGTTGTTCGTGCCAGTGTTGTGTGGATCGTGATTGATTGAAGCCATTCTCTGATTTTTCAAAAACAAAGCCTGTTTACAAACGGTTGAATCGAAAATAAGCTATTACTTTGTTTTCAATCCGACAAACAAACGATATCAATAATTGTGAGCTGATCTGTTTATATTAAGTTGATTGGTTAGATCGAATTAATTGACCAAGCTCTGATACCAATTATTAGGATCTGAGTTTGATTGTTTTGATTTGTTTAAGTAAAGATGAGAAGAATGAAGTGAACCATAAATGGAAAGTGCAGCGGAATGATAAACTATAAATCAAAACAAGAGAATAATTGTTTTCAATCGAATGCTTTCATTAATTGAAAGATTACAATATTACAAGTACTCCCCCTCAGCCTGATCACTCTATGATTATTTGTCTAAGAGAATGTTTCGAGTGATGAATAGAACAGTACAAGCACTGTTCTATTTATAGACAAATCTAAACCACCGATGATCTAAGCTGACGTCACCTAAGACAGTGACCTCTAACAGAATAACAACATAAAACATCAGTTAAATACAAACTACTGTTACATTGTAAAACACTGTAAGGTAAACTGCTGTTGGGGAAAACTCTGATGGTCTTGTATCATCTGTTGGAGCCTAAATGCTGTTGGCTCCAACAGACCTTTAGTCTACAGCACTTTAGTCAGCAGTTGTTCTTCATCAGACCTTTAGTCAGCAGTTGTTCTCTAGCAGTAGTTTATCCAGCAGTCCTTTGCAGCAGCAGTTGTTTCCAACATTTGTTGAGTACAGCGGATGTTAGGGTCAACAGTCTTTTGGGAGAAGTATCTTGTAAATGCTGTTTATTTCTAAAGATCAACTGAGTAGTATATTTTGGCTTTCCAATCATCTGTTCTTCTCCAGGTCAGCATACCCAACAGCAGAGGGTATAATATTTTGAGCGTATGTAAAATTTAGTTGCGAACTCATTCATGTTCAGAGGACTTAAAATGGAAAACTCATACACGCGAACAACGACAACCAAGAACAGAAAATCATAAATTCATATTAGCAATTAAGGAGATACTAGAGGCATTTCCCATGTGAAGCAGTACTTGAGTGTAAAAGATACGACTATGTAAAGCGTTAACGAGTATATAATATACGACAATTGAAGATTCGTTAATAACCGGTGAAGAACATTAGAACCCTAATCAGTAATAGAAAAATAGATGGAATGTACCAATCTAACCATGATTAATCGCACAACAAAAGTATCATATATCAATAATCAAGTTATCCATCGACCAATAAAAAGTACAAAATCACTATTCATATAAGACGAAGAATGATCGAATAACATGTTAATAAATACGCCTTGGCATAATGATCAGAATTGCTTGAATCAGAGAGCCATGTGCTTGATTCAGACTACATCTTGATTTCTTGAATTAGAGATGTGACCTCAACTGGAATGTGTGTGATTTGCTCTCGTCAACTGAAATGTGAATTCAATTATGTGATTTAGAGTGTAGACCATGTGTTCACAGCGTGTAGAGTGGCGAATGGAGTTTGGAACGGGATTGCTAGATGGGTTAATCTCCTGTCTTTTTATTTTTTCTCGGTTAATGATATCATGCAGGTGCATTATTCTTTATCGTGGTCAGTGGTAAAGAGATTAGCGTTGTAAGGTATTCTTGTATTGACGTGTTAGCACATCTGGAAGGCGAGGAATGAAAAGATTTTCAGACACTATAGCCGGAACATGGTTGACATTGTTACGGACATTAAAGCGTTGGGTTTTATATGGTTTTCAAATAGATGTAAAGGGAGTGGTGGGTTGGAGGGATTGGCAAAAGTTTGATTTTGATGTAATGTAACTTCGTCTTTGGGAGTCTCCATCTTAGAGATTTCTCGTCGTCTTTGGGTGTTGTTAATAAAATTTGCCTTTCAAAAAAAAATTATGTGATTTAGTGGTCAATCAGCTACAAAAATTAGACCATGTGTAATCGTTCGCCAAATGGGCGCTAAATGGCCCCTTTGGCGCCCCATTCGCGCCCCGTTAACAAGCTACACCGCCCCCAAAGGGCATTTTTGCTCTACAATCAGTTTGGGAGCTAAATTTTTCACAGGGGAACCTACGCGAAATCTGCCAACTTTTTGCTCCACCAACAAAAAACAGCCAAGTGGTTGAGGGGCGCCAAATTTGGCCGGCCATTACGGTTGGTCTTGGGGGGGGGGGGGGGGATTTAAATTTTAGGAAATTTAGATAATTGTAAATTAGGCGGGAAATCTTAAATTTTTTTAAGTAAAAATAAGAGGGAAGAAATTAAATGGAAACTAAATAATTTCTTTCTTGATTCAAATGACCCAGGTTCGCATCTTTTAACAATTTTGTTTTTCTTAATTTGTTTTTCGAACTGAGAATTCATAAAACTCACACAAGGAGATAATGAGTTACTGTATAGTTTAAGATAAGAATGTGATTGGCTAAGACCATTTGTTATTTCATTAGTTCAGTTATTGTAAAAACAATCCTAAATATTGATTGTAACTAAAAAAACATATATCTAACATGAACTATAAAAAACTAATTTAATAACAACTTACGGTTCACTCCGGTTTGAAAATATTGACACTAACCAACCAAAAGTTAAATAAAATAAAACTGTGAAAGCAAACCAAACAATCGGTTTTAATAGTTTCACGATTTAGAAACAAATATTACTAACTATAATGTACTATTTAAATATATATCAAATATTACTAAATCAATAATTGAATTTTCTATACTTTACAAATCAATACTTCTTGATGTTTTCAATGATTTTCTCAATTTAACATATTACTTTATGGTAGTTAAAGTTCATGAGCTAATAAGTATTTACTTTATACATAGCCCCTTTAGATTTGGATGGAACCTATAAAAAATGTATTTAAACTTTTAACAATGCAACCCTTTTAAAAAAGAGTTGCATTTAAGTGTTTACAATGCAACTTTTCTTTTTAAAGGTCGCATTCTATACTTTAATGCAATCTTTAAGTTAGACTAAGTTGCATTAGAGTCAAATGCAACTAAATTGAAAAAGGTTGCATCAAAAGAGTCACATTAGCCTCATTTTCTAGTAGTGACATAATGACAATAGCTTTTGCCCAATTCGGTTTCAGGCCATAATATGACGGGACACATTCTTACTACGTATTAACCTGCAGTTACAGGGGTCAGCAAGTACCGAGTCTGAGTTAAACATGGTAGTTTCAACCTATTGAAGTATAAATAGATTGTTGGAATAAATATACGTAACGTTTGTATATTTATTGATAGCCATTATAATCATTTATATTATGATGATCAATTATTAATATTATCCTAAGCCCAATAACAGATATGTCTTTGATGGGCGGACTATCATTAGATGGGCCTTATTAGGGTGTCCCCTGGGTATGTATAAATAAGGAGATTATTATGAGATTAGGGTTGACACATTCATAACACCATTAGTCATCCCCTATCTCTCTCTCTCAATGTGTTCATAACTCAAGAACACACAAACCATCAGAACTGCATACCCTAAAAGAAACCCAATCAAGATGATGGTATCTTCCATTACTGAGGTTCCTGAATGGTTAAGCATACCAGGTACACATGATTAATTCTTATGTTTATACCTTATGTTCTAATTAATATAATCAACATGTGGTATCAGAGCAATGTTGATTATATAAATTCACTCATGAAATTCAACCTTGATAACTTTTTCTTATGATGGATCTAAAAGTTCATCGGCAATAACAAAAAAAAAATTGATGTCGTAAACTAAAAAAAAAAAACATTGTTTCCATTCTAATTGTTTTAATAAAATACAAATGGTTACAATCATGAACAGCCCAGCTGGTTTGAGGTAGGGTGGGTTTTCTCTTAGGGGTTCCCATCCTGGGGGTAGATCACAAGTTCAATTCATGCACACCACAAAAAAATTCCCCGTGATGGTTTGAGCTTAGGCAAGGAGGACACCAGTGTGTGGGTAGGGATTCGAACTTGAGATCACTAGGTTAAGGTTGTATAAGGATTTCCACTGAACTAAGCCTTTAAAAAAAAACAATCATGAAGTACTTGTGTTTGCGACAGCTTTTTTCCATCATGGTTATAAATTAGTTGAATGTTATTTGTTTTCGAATTCAACGAGAACCAAAGAAAAATTCGTAGATAAATAATGAGCATTAGTTTTTATGAGTCCATGATTTGTTTTTCATATTTGTCATTATTCGACAAAATTATGTGCCTTATAATATGATATCTAAATATCAATTTGTGATCATCGAAATACATTGCATAATTTGAAATCCCCTTATTTTGGGATAAAATTAGATTTTGATGATATTTCTTAAAATTGTGTAACTTTATCTCCAAGTTTTAAATAAAACATTACTTATTTATTTATTTATTTATTTATTTATTTATTTATTTATTTATTTTTATTCGAACTAATAGACTTGGATAGATATAAACACACCTAAGATATTTGGAAATTATAATTAAAAGCCATTAAGAATCGCAAACCAGCCTTATCAGGTTATTAGTTCTCGTTTTATCTGGTTTATGAATTCATTAGTTTTCGAAATACTAGGTTCTCGATTTTATCAGGTTTACAGGTTTAGGTTCACGGCTCACGCATTCTCGATGCTTAGGTTCTTGATTTAATGGTTCATAAACTACAGTTCTCGGTCTCAAAGTTCATTTCTGAGAACATTAATTTTCTCGAGAACCTAGTAGTTATCAAAAACCATAACTTCTCCGAGAACCGCATCGTTTTTCGAGAACCATAACAAAACCGAGAAACATAATCAAAATTCGAGAATCATATTACTTTCGAGAACATCATTAAATTTGAAAACCACTCATTACCGGGAACCAACTTCTCCTCCCGGGAACTCCTTATGTTATTCGAGAACTCATTAGTCATTCAAGAACTCATTACTTATTCGAGAACTCATTATTTTTCCGAGAACTCATAACATTTTTGAGAACTCATAAGATTAATTCGAGAACTCATTATTTTTCCGGGAACTCATAAGATTATCGAGAACCCATTAGTTCTTTAAGAACCCATTAGTTTCCGGGATCTCTAACAAAATTTGGAGTTTTGATAAAACCTAAGTATCAAGTTTATTCAAAACATTATTTCCAAAACCTTGCTTAACTTGAATTAACATTTTACGTGTCACTTCTGCCCAAAGGTGATGTGTCACATTAGTTCGTTAATATAAAGATCTCGTTAAGCATTGTAGCTCGTTTACATAAGTGTCATAAGGTTTCACTTATGCCCAAAGGTGATGTGTAACAGATTATGTTGGTGAACTGAGTATATTGCATTAGGACTTTGAATGTCTCACTTCTTGTAACACCCCAACCGATGGCGGAAACATCGGGGTGCCACGTATTGATGATTGTTTTCAGTAGCACATGGTATAATATAAATTTTAAATAATTTATTCAAACATAATATCCAAAATGTGAAATAATGTCTAAGAATTCAAATACATAACATCCAAATAATAACTTCAAAAAAAAACTTCAAATAGCTTCAAGATAAATCCTCATGCTAACTCAAGCCTCAGCTTCATTGTTACCTGAAACATGTTAATTTTGAAAGTATTTTGGGTCAACAAAAGTTGGTGAGAATTACATAGGTTTTTGATGATAAAATGAATAAAATGTTATGCAATTCATGTGTCATGTTAATCTAGCCCATATGTGAGAAACATATTAGAAATAAATCGAGTGCATAATCAACCCTGTTGACTGTTATAAATAATACATACCATACACTTATGGTCCCAATGAATAATGTTATGCGATAACAAACACCCACGTAACCTTTGTAGGAGGCACGTATCCGGGTGGGATTGTCAGTCCAATAGATCTATCAATGTATACCGTCGGCTGATCAATGTTAATGATTATGCTAGAATGTGCTTACTCTAATCATGTTCAAGACAATATGCAACATAGAAAACACACAAACACATTGATGATTGAATTGCAATGAAAAGTGTTATAACATGTTTCACCCCAAAAGTGGTGATAAAAGGGGCTATGTAAACTCACCTTAGCAAATGTTAACTTGTTGAAAAAGATATGATAATTGTGTTGCCCAAAGTGATCCCAAATATTACCCTATAATGAGGTAATATATAATAAGTCTAAGTCTAATAACTAATATGTGTATCCTAGGGTTTCGATTTGGGGATAATCAATTGTTAAATTTAATTTTTAAAAAAAAAATGTTAATTAAATAAAGGAAATTGGATAATCAATGAAAAATAGTCTTTTTATAAAGTTTGAATTTTGAATAAGTACAATAAAGTGTTTGAAGCAATAAAATAATTTTTATAAAATTATTTCATTTAAAATAGATTTTTAAATCTATTTATTTAAGAATAGCCAATTATTAACTTTAATATCCAAAAATACTAAAATTAAAGAAATCTATTTTTAAAAATCATAATTCTGTTCTAAATGATTAAAAATAATTTGTATAAAATTTTGGTGCAAAAATGATGAAAATTGGATTTATTATGAATTAAATATGATTAAATCTTACAAAAATTGATTAAAAATAATAAATAAATGATTTTACTGAATTAAAAATTATTTCAGTAAAGTTTAACTTTATAAAAAGTTAGGATAATTTTTGGAGAATTTAAATAAATTGTTTTGATATAATAATGGATTTTTATAATTATAATTGTATAAAAATGATTTAATTATTATAAATATTAAATAAAAGAATTTCTGAAAAATAAAAATTGTAAATAAATCTTTTATATCAGATTAAGTAATAATAATTTTTTTAGAGTTTATAAAATAGTTTAGGTATTTTAAAAAGAATTTAAAAGATTAAAGGATTAATATATATATATATATATGATTAATGTTTGTTTAATAAAAAGAAAAGAAAAGAAAGCATAAAAACCGGTCAGAGCCGGACTCGAACCCGGATGACCACGATACAAGACCAGAGTCTCAACCACCTGGCCTAGGCCGGTGGTTGTGTTTTCTTCTGGTTTAAATTAAATAAATACAGTATGCAAAATCAGTATTATCCCCAATTGAAACGCGATGAACCCTAGCTTAACAATCAGACGATTCAGGCAACTATAGCCCAATTAATGTTAGGGCTATAGTTGCTTGGATGCCGATGAATGAAACCAACCAAAACAATTGAACTCACAGTGTGGTAATGATGATGATGATCGGGTCAAAGCAAAAGTCAACCACGAGCGATTTACCCAATTACAGAGAGAATCAGAGAGGAATAGGGATAGAGAGAGAGGTATGAGCGATTTGTCAAGGTCCAGGAAGCCTCAATTTATACTAATGGATTAGGGTTAGGGTTAATTGGATTGTTTGACTTTCCATAATATAGAACGCGGCCAATAAGATTATTAGGGCACGATTGCCGTGTAATTGTTGTTCAATTAAGTTGGATTGGGCCGGATTATACACGAAGATACCATAGATAGCATTATTATGTGTTAATACTACGGATTGGGCAACAAGGTATTCCCACAGTTGACTTTCCTAGTCAACTGAGGGGATTAAAACACGCGTATATAATTATTGTTTGTCCGGGTTTATCTCAAACAGAAAGCCAGCCCAGCTGGTTTGTGCATTGTGTGTTGGTTGAGCCGGCCTTGGCGCGGGTTCGAATCCCGGCCAAGGCTATTCATTTTTTTGATTTATTTAAACATTCACACACATATATATAATATAATATATAGTATTAGGGTTCCATACTAGCGACAAAAATAATAAATGCGACGATAATTATGAAACTTGACGTTTTATTAAATGTCGGTGCGTAACGTACAAGTATTTAAATGCGTGATGTTACAGTCTCCCCTACTTTTAGGAACTTCGTCCCGAAGTTGGAGTTGGAGAGTCTGGTGGAAAAAGATGCGGATACTTCGACTTCATCTGGTCTTTACGCTCCCAAGTGAACTCTGGGCCTCGTTTAGATTCCCAACGAACCTTAACGATCGGAATACGACTGCGCTTGAGTTTCTTGACTCCAGTGTCAACAATCTCGACGGGTTTCTCGATAATGTGCATGCTTTCATCGATTTGCACATCCTCAAGAGGAACATGAAGGTTCTCATCTGCTAAGCATTTCTTGAGATTCGAAACATGGAAGGTCGGATGAACATTGCTTAGCTCGGGTGGAAGCTCAAGTCTGTAAGCCACTTTCCCAACTCTGTCAAGAATTTTGAAGGGGCCTACATATCGAGGAGCTAGTTTTCCCTTCCTACCGAAACGAATAACTCCTTTCCAAGGGGATACCTTAAGCAGCACAAGGTCCCCAACTTGAAATTCCAAGGGTTTACGACGTTTATCAGCATAACTCTTTTGGCGACTTCGAGCCTTGAGAAGATTATCCTGAATAAGCTGGATTTTGTCTGTGGTTTCCTGGATTAGTTCGGGTCCAGTAATACGAGCTTCACCAACCTCGGTCCAACAGACAGGAGAACGACATTTCCGACCATAGAGTGCCTCAAAAGGAGCCATGTTAATGCTGGCGTGATAACTGTTGTTGTATGAAAACTCAACCAAAGGAAGATGAGAATCCCATGCGCCACCAAAATCGATGACACACGCCCTGAGCATGTCCTCAAGTGTCTGGATGGTTCGTTCAGTCTGACCATCCGTTTGAGGGTGATAAGCAGTGCTCAGGTTCAACTTAGTACCCAAAGCTTTTTGTAGAGATTCCCAAAAGTGAGAGGTGAAACGACCATCGCGATCAGAAATAATGTCCAAAGGTATACCGTGACGACATACGATTTCACTTACGTACATCCTTGCCAACCTTTCCACAGAATACTTCTCACGAATAGGTAGAAAGTGAGCGGACTTGGTCAAACGATCGACGATTACCCAAATACTGTCAAAACCTTTGGGTGTGCGAGGGAGTTTGGTGATGAAATCCATAGCTATGCTCTCCCATTTCCAGACAGGAATCTCTGGTTGTTCAAGCATACCAGATGGTCGTTGATGTTCAGCCTTAACCTTGGAACAAGTGAGGCATTTTGCGACGAATAGAGCAATGTCTTTCTTCATACCAGGCCACCAATAAGAATAACGAAGATCTTGGTACATCTTGTCAGCTCCAGGATGAATAGAATAACGAGACTTATGAGCCTCGTTCATGAGAAAAGTACGAAGATCATCACGGTCGGGAATCCACAGTCGATTAAGAAAATAAAGGAGACCATCGGGTTTGGTTTCAAGTTGAGTCTCAGCACCACAAGACATTTCATCGTACATGTTACCTTGGGTGACTGAGGTGTGTTGAGCCTGGAGGATGCGATCTTGGAGATCGGTACGAACTCTCGCACATTGGAGTTTGACACGCTCTTTACGACTAAGTGCGTCAGCCACAACATTCGCTTTGCCAGGATGGTAGCGAATTTCGCAATCATAGTCGTTAAGTAATTCAACCCAACGTCGTTGCCTCATGTTAAGATTCTTTTGGTCGAAGACATGTTGGAGACTTTTGTGGTCCGTGAACACCACACATTTGGTCCCATAGAGATAATGTCTCCAAATCTTGAGTGCAAAGACAACAGCACCCAATTCGAGATCATGGGTGGTATAATTTTTCTCGTGAATCTTGAGTTGTCGAGACGCATAAGCAATAACCTTTCCTCGTTGCATGAGAACACAACCGAGACCTTGGTTCGATGCATCACAGTAGACCACGAAATCATCATTACCATCAGGTAGGGATAAGACAGGAGCTTCACAGAGTTTCAGCTTAAGAGTTTCAAATGCTTCCTCTTGCTTAGGTCCCCACTCATAGGGTTTACCCTTGTGAGTTAAGGTAGTGAGAGGAACAGCGATCTTGGAGAAATTGGCGATGAATCGACGATAATAACCAGCCAACCCAAGAAAAGAACGGACTTCCGTTGGAGTGGTAGGAACACTCCAATCCTTTACAGCTTCGATCTTTGCAGGATCAACATGAATTCCGTTCATATCAATGACATGTCCCAAAAATTGAACTTCCTTAAGCCAAAATTCACATTTTGAGAACTTGGCGTACAGTTGTTCTTTCTTTAGGAGACTCAAGATAGAGTGAAGATGTTGCTCGTGATCGGATTTTGATTTAGAGTAAATCAAAATATCATCAATGAAAACGATCACGAATTTGTCGAGATAGGGTCTACAAACCCGATTCATCAGATCCATAAATACTGCGGGAGCATTGGTCAAACCGAAAGGCATAACCATGAATTCATAGTGACCGTAGCGAGTGCGAAAAGCTGTCTTGGGAATATCTTCATCGTGGACTCTAAGCTGATGATAACCAGAACGGAGATCAATCTTCGAGAAGTGGGTTGCTCCTTGAAGTTGATCGAAGAGATCGTCAATCCTAGGAAGTGGATAACGATTCTTGATGGTGAGTTTGTTGAGTTCACGGTAGTCAATACACATCCGAAGAGAACCATCCTTCTTTTTAACGAATAAGACAGGGGCTCCCCATGGAGAAGAACTAGGGCGAATGAACCCTTTATCAGAAAGTTCCTGTAATTGACTAGCAAGTTCTTGCATCTCAGAGGGTGCAAGACGATAAGGAGCTTTAGCTATAGGATTAGCACCAGGAACAAGATCAATACGAAACTCCACTTGTCGAGCAGGAGGCAAACCAGGTAAATCTTCTGGGAAAACTTCAGGATAGTCACGAATAATAGGAATGTCTTGGATACTCTTGCCTTTGTCCTTCTTCTCTATCACGTTAGCTAAGAAGGCTGTATACCCCTTTCGTAAGTACTTTTGGGCAGTAGTACAAGACATAAGCTTAAGCTCACCACAGGGTTTCTCACCATAGATCTTCAAAATCTCACCAGATTCGAGAGGAATGCGTATGACTTTCTCGAAGCACAGAATTTCGGCACGATGAGTTGATAACCAGTCCATGCCTACTATAACATCAAAACTACCAAGATGCATGGGAATAAGATCGATAGGGAAGGTATGATCATCGAGATTCAACAAGCAGTTACGAATAATAGAACCGATCGAAATAGACTTCCCGTTAGCTACCTCTACCACAAAAGGGTCTTCTAGATTAGTGTGGGGTAAGTTAAGTAAAGGTTCAAACTTCAGTGACACGAATGACTTATCAGCTCCTGAATCAAATAATATGGATGCATAGTGATTATTAATGAGAAACGTACCATTCACCACTTCATTGTTGTCACGGGCCTGATTAGCGTTGAGATTGTAGGCGCGACCTCGAGCACCTTGGTTCTGGTTGCGGTTCGGGTTTTGGTTTTGGTTCTGATTTTGGTTTTGGTTACGGTTACGGTTAGGACAGTTGTTGATGTAGTGATTAGGGTTACCACACTCGTAGCATTGACCACGAGTAGGCCTGTTGTTTTGTTGGTTTTGGTTGGGAGCTGGGTTGTTGTTGTCTTGGGCAGCAGGAGATCGGCAGACGTTCACCAGGTGACCATATCTTTGACACTTAGTACAGAATCGACATGGCACCTGTGTGGGATGGTGATACTTGCAAGTGTTGCACAAAGGGTGAGGTCCGGTGTATGGTTTCTTGGCTGGGTTTTGGGCAGCAGGTGGAGTAGCAGCAACCATATAGTTTCTAGCCTTGCGCTTCTTGTTGCTTGAGGTCTCAGGCTTGACTTCAATTGCAGGCTGTGGAGTATCTTTGGCAACAGTCTTCTTAGAGCCCTTGCGAACCAGAGTACCATTCTTCACATGATTATCAGTAAGAGTGGCCGCTAGACGTTTGGCCTCTTCCAGAGTTGCAGGATTTCTACCCCAAACAGTGTCCTGGATTTGCATGGGCAGACCACCGATGTACTTCTCGATGGCTACCGGCAGAGGAGTAACCTTGTGTGGCAACAATAAGCTAAGCTCATGAAAGCGGGTGTTGTAGGCAAGATTTTCCCCACTATCTTGAGCCAAGGTGTGAAACTCATCCTCAAGCTTTTTAACTTCATTTCGAGGACAGAACTCCTCCTTCATGATCTCTTTGACCTGGTCCCAAGTCATAGCAAGAGCAACTTCGGCCCCACGAGTACGCTTTTCTTCATTCCACCATGTGAGTGCTCGTTTATGGAGAACACTCATGGCGTAACGAACCTTGAAATTGTTGGGGCACTCACTGTTGATGAAGGTATTTTCAATACCCTCAAACCATTGGAGAAGTCCAGTAGCTCCTTCTTCACCGCTGAACTTTGGAGGGTTACAAGAGTTGAAGTGTTTGAGGGTGCAAGCTTGGGGTCCATTGCCATTGCCATTGCCATTGCCATTCCCGTTCCCGTTGTTGTGACCATTCCCATTCAATTGGATGACCTGAGCAAGCAAGTTGGGAACCAGAGTTGCGATTTGCTGTGCCATTTGTTGAGAAATGATCGCAGCCAGTTGAGCATCGACCCCATTGTTGTTGTGGTTAGGAACTTGGTCATGGTTGTGGTTATGGTTATCACTACCTTCTGCGGGGTTCTCACCATTGCTGTTGCGAGTGCTGCGACGAGGAGGCATGATCTGTAATAGACACAATGAAATGAATGAGAGTTCATATAAGGAATGTAATCATTTATTCATTAATTAAAACGAATAAACGAAAACGTTGACTTATCAAAGATTCTAAATTCTAATAACATATGAAGACATGCTTTAGCCTATAAGTGAACACTCATCCCGAGAATTCCCAGGTAGGCATCCGGGTCCCTCGTCTGATTGGGATATATGCGCAATGCCAGCCTAGACAGAAGACTCAGAATACAGGCGTTCACCCTTCCAGATTGCACGTGTTCGTTATTAAAATCTAGAACTTCGACGAGATCTCAAGGGGGTTCAGGTTAAACCTGAGGATTTTGTCCTATTAATCTAATGGTGGATCAGGATTGCAGCAGACAATTAAGAGTAGTCACATGTGGGTTTAGGGTTGTAGGGCATAGGATAAGGATAGGATTAGGGAAGCAATTAGGGTTACAAGTAGGAGAAGCAAGTACTGTTTTAGTCCCTAAGGTTATAGTCTAGATTATTTCTAATAACCTAATTCCCTATAACCAAGGCTCTGATACCAATCTGTAACACCCCAACCGATGGCGGAAACATCGGGGTGCCACGTATTGATGATTGTTTTCAGTAGCACATGGTATAATATAAATTTTAAATAATTTATTCAAACATAATATCCAAAATGTGAAATAATGTCTAAGAATTCAAATACATAACATCCAAATAATAACTTCAAAAAAAAACTTCAAATAGCTTCAAGATAAATCCTCATGCTAACTCAAGCCTCAGCTTCATTGTTACCTGAAACATGTTAATTTTGAAAGTATTTTGGGTCAACAAAAGTTGGTGAGAATTACATAGGTTTTTGATGATAAAATGAATAAAATGTTATGCAATTCATGTGTCATGTTAATCTAGCCCATATGTGAGAAACATATTAGAAATAAATCGAGTGCATAATCAACCCTGTTGACTGTTATAAATAATACATACCATACACTTATGGTCCCAATGAATAATGTTATGCGATAACAAACACCCACGTAACCTTTGTAGGAGGCACGTATCCGGGTGGGATTGTCAGTCCAATAGATCTATCAATGTATACCGTCGGCTGATCAATGTTAATGATTATGCTAGAATGTGCTTACTCTAATCATGTTCAAGACAATATGCAACATAGAAAACACACAAACACATTGATGATTGAATTGCAATGAAAAGTGTTATAACATGTTTCACCCCAAAAGTGGTGATAAAAGGGGCTATGTAAACTCACCTTAGCAAATGTTAACTTGTTGAAAAAGATATGATAATTGTGTTGCCCAAAGTGATCCCAAATATTACCCTATAATGAGGTAATATATAATAAGTCTAAGTCTAATAACTAATATGTGTATCCTAGGGTTTCGATTTGGGGATAATCAATTGTTAAATTTAATTTTTAAAAAAAAAATGTTAATTAAATAAAGGAAATTGGATAATCAATGAAAAATAGTCTTTTTATAAAGTTTGAATTTTGAATAAGTACAATAAAGTGTTTGAAGCAATAAAATAATTTTTATAAAATTATTTCATTTAAAATAGATTTTTAAATCTATTTATTTAAGAATAGCCAATTATTAACTTTAATATCCAAAAATACTAAAATTAAAGAAATCTATTTTTAAAAATCATAATTCTGTTCTAAATGATTAAAAATAATTTGTATAAAATTTTGGTGCAAAAATGATGAAAATTGGATTTATTATGAATTAAATATGATTAAATCTTACAAAAATTGATTAAAAATAATAAATAAATGATTTTACTGAATTAAAAATTATTTCAGTAAAGTTTAACTTTATAAAAAGTTAGGATAATTTTTGGAGAATTTAAATAAATTGTTTTGATATAATAATGGATTTTTATAATTATAATTGTATAAAAATGATTTAATTATTATAAATATTAAATAAAAGAATTTCTGAAAAATAAAAATTGTAAATAAATCTTTTATATCAGATTAAGTAATAATAATTTTTTTAGAGTTTATAAAATAGTTTAGGTATTTTAAAAAGAATTTAAAAGATTAAAGGATTAATATATATATATATATATGATTAATGTTTGTTTAATAAAAAGAAAAGAAAAGAAAGCATAAAAACCGGTCAGAGCCGGACTCGAACCCGGATGACCACGATACAAGACCAGAGTCTCAACCACCTGGCCTAGGCCGGTGGTTGTGTTTTCTTCTGGTTTAAATTAAATAAATACAGTATGCAAAATCAGTATTATCCCCAATTGAAACGCGATGAACCCTAGCTTAACAATCAGACGATTCAGGCAACTATAGCCCAATTAATGTTAGGGCTATAGTTGCTTGGATGCCGATGAATGAAACCAACCAAAACAATTGAACTCACAGTGTGGTAATGATGATGATGATCGGGTCAAAGCAAAAGTCAACCACGAGCGATTTACCCAATTACAGAGAGAATCAGAGAGGAATAGGGATAGAGAGAGAGGTATGAGCGATTTGTCAAGGTCCAGGAAGCCTCAATTTATACTAATGGATTAGGGTTAGGGTTAATTGGATTGTTTGACTTTCCATAATATAGAACGCGGCCAATAAGATTATTAGGGCACGATTGCCGTGTAATTGTTGTTCAATTAAGTTGGATTGGGCCGGATTATACACGAAGATACCATAGATAGCATTATTATGTGTTAATACTACGGATTGGGCAACAAGGTATTCCCACAGTTGACTTTCCTAGTCAACTGAGGGGATTAAAACACGCGTATATAATTATTGTTTGTCCGGGTTTATCTCAAACAGAAAGCCAGCCCAGCTGGTTTGTGCATTGTGTGTTGGTTGAGCCGGCCTTGGCGCGGGTTCGAATCCCGGCCAAGGCTATTCATTTTTTTGATTTATTTAAACATTCACACACATATATATAATATAATATATAGTATTAGGGTTCCATACTAGCGACAAAAATAATAAATGCGACGATAATTATGAAACTTGACGTTTTATTAAATGTCGGTGCGTAACGTACAAGTATTTAAATGCGTGATGTTACACTTCTGCCCATAGGTGATGGGTTACATTCACTGTCGGCAATTCAATACTTAAATAAATAGCGTATAGCCAAAGCTAGAGCATGTTATTTAAGTAGCTTATGTTGGTGTTATGATATTATCACGTCTTCATTACAAAATTGATCCTCACGATTAATTATCCTTCATTAATATAATGATCATAATCTAAGTCTGCCTTACATCAATCCCCCATAACTCGAAACTAATCTCACATTCTTCTATAAATTACTATCTCAACTAAGTGATCCACTCTAATTATCAAAACTACGAAGAGTTATCTTAAACTTTGTTCTTATTAAATCATAAATTACCTCTTAAGACATAACATTCCTATGCTCTATCTGATAAAGTATTACAAAATAACATTGAGCATAAGAAAGTGGGATACACAAAATGTCTATTATGGTAATTAAGAACGCTTTTGCTGATTCCTATCAGGTGAGCTATTAAAGATTCTGAAATTCCTAAGAATAATGTATTATCTATGGAATGAAAGAATATAACGAATTCCTAAGAAGCACGAAATAAATATATCTAACTTTATGGTTAAATGACATCTGCGAAACATCTTAACATTGAATAACATGACCCATAAAGCTAAGGGGTTATAGATGGAAATCAATAAAATTTCTAGTGCATTATGACTTTTCCACCAGTACGATTATATGCATTATGAATCAACTATAACACTCGGAAATATCAAAATAGAAATGAGTGTGTTGATAGCGAATCACGTACAGGAAAAGGAACGCATTAAACTAGAAAAGTTGATGTTATTCACCTTAGTACCATTAAACCTAAAAGAGGAAGAATAATTACCATAGAGAGGATAATTATAAGGTCTGGAAACAAAATACAAGTACTACTTTCAGCTATAAGTTTCTCTAAAGGGAAAGTCTTACTAATCAAAACTGTGCCATTAAGAATAGGCATAAGCAATGAGATTACCCATAAGTAGAGAGAACAGCTGGCTAAGATATGTAGTGCCTAATTAAGAAAATTTAACTCCACAAATGCTAATGAATTCCAATTAACACATGATGGTTGAGTTTAGTTTTATACGTTTCCTTACCAGAATTCAACAAATACTTAAGATGAGAGTTAGTGGCGAAATTAAGGGTCTATTAACCACTAACAACTGATCTTAGTGTTGAAGATTTATGATACCTTACAATGTTCTTGAGATTACCCAGAATTTAGTATCAATACTAAAAGCTACAATTTTTTTGATAGTTACAAGGTTTTAATGACCAAACCAAAGCCACTATTAAGTTAAACTCTTATATTGTTTGTTGTCATTATCTGAATAGAAACCTTATGAAATAAAACTAGATGATCCAATAACGTTTTTTACAACTTTGTTATCATGAAAATGAGAATTTAACAAAGGAAAATGAGACCAATGCAATTCATCCACTAAGACCAAAATTTCATGAAAGGATGCTTGGCTATCAAATCTCATTCTCAGTGACTTTAAAGCATGTGTTAAACGCCCTAAACATTAAATGGCGAAAGGAATAAATGGGTTTCCATCATAAGTCATAACTAATTGACATCAGTGGAGCTTAGATAAATATCTAATTGTATCCATTCCGTTTCCTATAGACCAAAAGTATTAAAGAAATCAATTCATATATACTTAATAAGATTCCCTTTAAATATGTTCTTAAAATTTCTTATGAAATCTGAACGATAAGGGAAATCAAGTATTAAATATATGAAATATTCTCGTTCACACGCATCGTTAAAACTTATTATGTGGAGGTACTAAGAGACCTAAAAGATTAGTGGGAGCATAAGATGTCCTACTTATGACTTGCAAAAGTTACAGAGGTGGGGGGAACGACAATTTGATCTATCCTCAAATTACACCTCTTGCACTGGACAACGCTCTATCACAACTTGTCTCCTTAGCATTTAACGTACTCCTAGCAAAGTTTTGTGGATGCCTAAATATGGGCGAACTTAGATTTCTTACTAAAGTAATCCTCATTAAGAGAAACGACAATAAACATCATTAGGTTGTTTTCTCTATTAAAATCTATAGATCTTCCAAATGTTAGATCTTAAGCATGCTGAATTCATTAAGATTTCTAAGGTAAGTGGGAGCAGTAAAAGTCCTTATTATGACTTTTCGGAAGTACAAGATGCGGGGGAGAGACTCATTAAAATTCGAGACTCATTAAGTTTAACTCCGAATTTAACTTCGATTATTCCTCTTATACACCTTACTACACCAACTATTACACACTTAGAAACTAATATTGCTCATTATATACCTGAAAATAAAAACACCTAACTAAAGTTAAGTTTGTATCATAATACCCAATGTTTAACTCAGGAGGTCATCTGGGTCTAAAAGTCCATTAAATTTGATGATTATGTAACCTGCCTATCTAACACAAAATGGATGTTTGGAAAGCTTACCGATCCTACCTCTTCTAATTAAATCATTAGTATCAATCAATCTTCTAAATGGAATAAAGTTATTATTAGCATAACTCATTCCATAATTTAGAATAACGTTTGGGATTTGGTTGAATAACCTAAAGGTATTCATAATTAAACCAAATCCGAATGGGAACGTTGTAAGATAAGATTGATTGTAAAAGATTATACTCAATGAGGGATTAGATTATCAAAGAATCTTCTTATCTGTATTACAAAAGATTTCTTCGAGGATCATTACCGTCCTAGTAGCTCATAATCAAGAGCCACATTAGATGGACATTAAGACAACTTTCCATAACGATGACCTACATGTTCATTAAGCAACCTGAAAGTTCTAAACTGAAGGGTAAGAACACTTAGTCTGTAAGTCAATAAGATCCATGCATGGGCTGATGCAAGCATAAAATGTGTTGGAATCATAATGAAATTCTCTTCATCAAGAACTAAGTGGATTAAAGAACCTACCTCAAGATGAGTGGGAGCAACTAATGAAAACTTGTCCTTACATAGATGACGTTTCTCTTGACAAGTGTATGTTACCTAAGTCAAAGCATTATTCATGCATACTTTTGACATGATGAATATCGGGGATTCCTCTTACGTGATAGGAATCAAAATATACTGAGATAGACCCAACGGGATATTAGTTTCATCCCATAAGTTTTACTCTAAGCGGGTCCTTAAGCATGTAACATACAAATTGCTCTCTTTTAGAGGATAATAGGATAATTTGAGATTATCAACTTATGCTTCATTAATTAGAAGACTGATGTAAATTTAAGTCTATGCTTGTTTATGATATTGTTCGTATTGCTTGATACTAGACTTCATGTCTAGATTGATGAAAAGCATCTAATGGAACATTACAATATCTTTAAGAAACAAGAGACTATAATCTAAAGAAGAAGTGAGAACCTAAAGTGATTGACTACTCTTACTCTAACTTTGTTATATTCAAAGGAAATCGAGTGTCAATTTCGGGGTATATCATAACGTTAGCAGACATAACTATCTCATGGAGGAGTCATAAGGAACTGTTAACAACAACCTAAGTTATCATGACATAATGTGTTGCTGATCACAACAGAATGGTCATTAAATGTTGTTGGTAAATTTATCAGTTGACTCATAACTTATTAACTCCATATAAATACTAAGTTGAAGACTTACTGTGATAAAGTCAGCTGCCCTAATTTCTCGAACAGTAACAGTTTGAGAGGAGCTGCACTAGAGTTCGATACGAAATTATTGTTCGCTTATGTTAAGAACAAATAGAGGAAATCAGGATTTTGTATCGAATGCATTCATGATATGCTTATGGATCCAATAACTAAAGGTCTATTACCCATAAGGTCTCACTAAGGGCCAACTAAGAGAAAAGGGTATTACTAATGACCATGTACAGCTGCATATCGTACTATGAATGACAAATGACTAATGATTAATTTTCCTCATTATGATTTGTTTGTCTATTAGTATGCTAAGCTAGCATAATGGTATAAAGACAATAATATAACAAATCAACTAAGGGCATAACGTTAATTGATCCTAATGTTAAGTTTTAAATTTGGGTGTAGTATGATTAATGGGGGTCCTAAGTCGAATAAAGACTTAACGGCTGTATTTCTCTGCTACATTTTGGGTTTAGAACTAAAATGAGTATTAATCTCTGCAGACTTACGTAATACTCATAATAAATGATTACTCGGCTAAGTGAAAGAATGTTGGAATAAATATACGTAACGTTTGTATATTTATCGGTAGCCATTATAATCATTTATATTATAATGATCAATTATTAATATTATCCTAAGCCCAATAACAGATATGTCTTTGATGGGCGGACTATCATTAGATGGGCCTTATTAGGGTGTCCCCTGGGTATGTATAAATAAGGAGATTATTATGAGATTAGGGTTGACACATTCATAACACCATTAGTCATCCCCTATCTCTCTCTCTCTCTCTCTCTCTCTCTCTCTCTCTCTCAATGTGTTCATAACTCAAGAACACACAAACCATCAGAACTGCATACCCTAAAGGGAACCCAATCAAGATGATGGTATCTTCCATTACTGAGGTTCCTGAATGGTTAAGCATACCAGGTACACATGATTAATTCTTATGTTTATACCTTATGTTCTAATTAATATAATCAACATAGATTGGTTAAATTTTAATTTTGTTTTATCTCCAAAAAGGTCGAAAGAATCGAGTTTCACCCACTGTCAATTCAAAGACCTAGCAAAACATATTTATTCTCAAGTACGTACAAAATTGTTATATAACCCCAACTGTTGTTTATTCAAAGATGACAAAAAGATCCAACCCATCTTGCTAGCTCTACCACTCCTTTGTCCTTATACCTTTTGCCTACGCCCATCCCTAGACATATCAAGATGTGACTGATTCAGTTTTATTACAAAAGTTTAAGAATCCTTTGCATAAATAGGGGATTTATCATTTTACAAATTACATTTGGGGGTATTGAGGGAAAAAACTGAAATTGGTGATGTATACAAACCATTTGGCGGTATCAAATAAAAGAATACTTGATGCCGCCAATTCATTTTGTGTGTTTAATGATGCCACCAATTCACTTCTTGTATTCCCACATGATGCCGCCAATTCAATGTGAGGCATCATTTCTTATATAAGGAATCGACCAGCTTCCAATTCTCTCCATCCCATTTACAACACAAATATATTCGATCATTCCCACATATCTCAATCCCATTTATAACACCACATATCTCAATCCCATTTACAACACAATTGTAAAAAACTAAACAAAATACCAATATGAGATATAATACTTTTCCTGCAATTGTTCTGGAGGGTACGGTTTTTTATTGATATTGGGTCGATGTTACATTCACATGGAGTTTTAACTGTTTTCGGCGGGGATGAGTCATGCTTAACAGCATCGTCTGCCGTTTCATCCCCCGCTTAGCATCGCTTTTCTGGGGTCCAAAAAAGCGGTGTCTTTGGATCGGTGTTACATCCACATTAAACTACACCTCTCAATACATCTACACGTGGTATAACACGTGTAGAATGCAACATTGAGGGTTTAGTTTAAAATATTAGAGAGTTATGGATCGTTGGGGGGTATTGGGCCTCTAGTCTACCAAAGCTGGACATTCCAACGGGCTCTTTAGGCGGGTCTACTTTCCAGGCAAACCCACGCCATCCGGTGTTGATGAATCACATCACGTCATTAGCGACCTGTCCGGCAACGGATGATGCGATTCTTCACCGTACTACTTTCGTATGGCAGGCTGGTTTGAACATTGGGTACCTGTAGATTTGGTACACATATTCAACAGGTAGAACCATGTTCTCCTGGATCAAATTCAGATGGGTTTGAATCTGAATGCGGTCCTGAGTTCCCGCTGACTGGAAAAGAGAAGTTTCTGGGTGCACAACACAAGCTATTGTTGATTTCAACAAAGCAATTGTGATTGAAGGTGCGAAACAGAAACTTAATGAACTATGCAACAAGAAACGGTGGTAGAATATTGGAATAGGTGATCTCGGAAAATATATTGTCTTGTAAATCCGTAGATTGTATAGTTTGAGTGACTAGTTTTGAAAAACAGTTGTTAAATAAATTTGTAATATTTGTTTTAAATAAATCTATCAAATTTGTATTATTTGTTTGAGACATTCCAAAAATGGAAAGTCTGTGTGTTATTATTTGATTTAAATAAATCTATCCCTCCGAGCCGTTTTCGGGCCACCGGGATCAGGCCCCGGAGACCCGAAAACCGCCCGGACTTCGTGCGACGCCCGTGTGTTACCCAAGGGCAACGCGTCCGTCAGTCCGGTTACCTGTCCGGCAGGCCCAGCCAGGCTGCACAGAGGCCCAAAGAGGGCAGCCTGGCCCGTTTTCAACATAGTGTGGGTTTTGAGAAAAACACCTCCGAGCCGTTTTCGGGCCACCGATAAATGATTACGTAATCTTGTTTTAGTGTTTAACGCTTTTATTTGGATTTTAATTTTATAAAGCAAATCAATGTTCGAATCACAGGTGGCTAAACGATTCATATATTCATATATTTATAAAGCAAATCAATAATTAATGTTATAAAGCAAATCAAAATGTTACAACAAGTAATTATGAACACACTTGAATTCGACAATGTTACGAGTTAAACCAGTCCATATCGTTCGAGGGTCCCTGATTCATAAGACGTTCGGATTGCCTCCTGGGTGGTTGGTTGGTGGGTGGTGCTCCTTCATTACCGTACTCATCATCAGGAAAGAGGTTTAAATTCAGCGTGGTCGATGGTCCTGGCCGGCTTGAAGGTCCTTCATCACACGAATTATGCGGGGCATGGTAATGAAAATCACTAAAAAGGTCGTGATCAAACCGTGCCAACCCCTGTCCAACCGGCGTCACGTAACCCGGTGATGAAGGAAATGCCCAACTATCTCCGATGCCAATTCCGCCTGCACGAAAGTTAGCTAGCGGACCCATCTCCCCCGGTTGACTGCCACCGGACCCACCAACATCACCAGTTCCCTGTACGAATGATCCACCCAATCCAAATGGAGTTCCCATCTAGTCCAATCCACTGTCCATGAATTGCGGGACATATCCCCCGGTCTGGTTCTGATTGTTGCTGGCCGCAACAGGTGCACGAAACCCAGCGTCATTGTCAAAGTGACTTCCAGCAGCTTGGTCTTCATTTTCCGGTACGTTTTCCGCCACCTAACGGGGAGCGCGTCGCCGGCGCACCCTTTGAGGCCGTGCAGGTGCCGACAAGTCAACGGCGTCCCTGGTAAGATGCGTCGGATTTTGAAAGTGTCCGACATTGTGTGACATCATCATACTGTGAAACGCCGTGTTTTGTATGCGCTCAAGCTGCGTGGAGAATGCCTGAGGATTATTAAATGCCTCCTGAGATGACCGGTAAATATCACCCATGACATCCCTCTGCAAACAAAATTTTTAGTGAGAAACACCAAATTGCGAAAATAATTAATGTATGAATTAGGCACGTAAAAATGCTTTACCATCAACTGGATTCTAGCACCGTCGTCTTGGAAACCGCCAGCTGGGGCCGGTGCTACACCCGAATTTCCAATAAATGCAACGGTACGCCCCATATACCATTGCGACACCCGACTTCCTACAAAATTAACATGTTAAAAAACGTGTTCAGAAAAAAAAATACAAAGGGATGCCATGCAGGCAAGTATAATCAAACTGGGATTTGCGATATATACCGAGCCGCTATCGGGCAAGTATAATCAAACCGGTTTGAGGGTGGTCGTGGCGCGAGACACCGAATCCTCTCCCATGCCCATACTTGAAGGAGCATCATGGGTCCGGTCACGGCTTTCCTATCCGGCTGGGTGGCATCACAAAGCCGCCTGTATAAACAAGCCAGAACCGCACTGCCCCAGCTATAAGATGCTGTACGGTTCAGGTCTCGTAAAAATCTTAAGTAAAAAACATTTATTCTATTATTATTATTATCAGGGAGTAAGGTGGAACCGATCAAAAAGAAAAGGATTAAACGAGCACGAAAAATGCACTCTTCATCCGTAGCCTCTGCTTCAACAAAGTCCTGCTTTAGTTTATTAATAATAACAGTACCCAAAACGGACTTGCCGGACATTTGGGCCTCTGTAGGCGTAACACCTAAGAATCGTCGGCACAACGCTATTGCGTCGGCAGTAGACAAATTATCATCTACCCCAGACACAACAGCTCCCTCAATAGGTAACCCCCACAAGACGTTAACATCTTGTAAGGTGACAGTAGCTTCACCAAATGGAAGGTGGAACGTGTGAGTTTCGGGCCTCCATCGTTCCACCAAAGCTGTTGTCAAGGAGTGGTCAACGTATCGATAACCACAATCTATGAGGCCACCAAACCCTGCAGCATCGATAAGGTGACGAACCCGTCCTACAACAGGGTGGTCACGAAGTAACCTCCATATGGCTCTATCGCTACGCTTTACCATAATAGCTCTATTGAAGTTTTCCTCGTCTGTGAAAACGTGAAAGGCACGATGTCGATCACGCAGATACAACACATCGTCGTTTAGGGGACCAGGGTGTAAGTTCATGTTTTGATTCATGGTGGGAGGAATTTGGTTGGTATGATTTTTTATAAATTTCAAAGGTTTCAGATGGAGATTGTAGTGTTGATGGTGTGTTCTTGGATGTGGGTGGTGCTCCTTCTTCACCTCAACCTCCATTTTATAACCTTCAAAGCCTGAATTCCTACACTCCTAAGAACACTATTTGCCTATCAAATCATCTGCAACTTACAAGACCATTGCATGCAATGCTAGAGACCTTGTGAGTGTGTCTTATAGGTTGCATGGTTTGCAGGTGAAGACTGATTTTCATTTGCTGGTTTTAATGCATGAAAATGGATTGGCGGGATCATGACGGCAATATTGAAGAACACACCAACTCATTTGGCGGCATCAATGACACCTCTAACTGGATTGGCGGCATCAAGAGGTGACCCCTCCATTTCATTTGGCGGCATCTAGGCTATTTTATTTGATCCCTCTACTTCAATTGGCGGCATTAAACACACTGACAAAAGCCTACTGATACTGCCATTTGGGTTGGAGGCATCAAGTATTATTTTTTTTTGATACCGCCAAATGGTTTATATACATCACCAAATTCAGTTTTTTCCACCACTACCCTCCAAAAGTAATTTGTAAAATGATAAATCCCCTATTTATGCAAAGGATTCAAAGTTTAATGTCCCAAGTTTTAACAAGCATGCAAATGCATGCATGTAGTCAAAAGCAACACTCACCTGAAAATCTCAACCAACCATAAAAACATTTGACACAGCTCAGTTTAAATATCCAAGCTCAACATGTTCTAAAGATGAAAGAGTGAGAAGACAAAAAGGGGCAAGTGGGTATGACCACCTACCTCTTAATCTCCTTATAAGAGACGAATCCCCCTGCAATAAAGTTCTACTTTAATCATATCGCACGAGTGTTTGTTCATCAGTATGGACGACCACCATGATAATTCTGATCTGGTCCACCATCTCTGTTGTTGTCTCTGCGTCTATCACCTCTACCACCACTATTGTTGCACAAACAAGTATTGTTAGTAGGGTGATCGTGAAACAGCAAAAAGTAGAGACAATTTTGAGCCACTTACATTTGAATGGGTTGTTTAAGGTTATGTTATATCTAACTCGAAAATTTAAATAAATTTTTATCTAGAAAGGAAGCGGGTGTCAAATGATGCCCCGGGTCGGGTGTATTTTAACATGCAAACCTTAGAAATTATCTTATAAAAGATTATCCGTGGCACACTAATATTTCATCTAAGATTTAAAATATTTGGGCATATACATTTTGACTCATCACCTAGCCGGGTCAAGGAGACATTTTGCCACTTCCAATTTTCCACTTAGGGGGACAAAAGAAGCTCTTTAAAAAACTATAATATGATCAACATTATATCTTTAAGATTAACAATTTAACTTTATATTTATGTAGTACATGAAGGATACGGTAAAACAAATGATCGACTTATGTTGAATGGAATAATATACTATTTGTGAAGAAATAGAAAGTGTCATGACTAGAAGCAGGCAAACAGCTAGACATTCTATTTTCCTCTTTCCCAATATAACGAGACAATGATACATTAACCACGTGTATATATGGTTAATTTGGTGAAGAACATAGTGATTTATTACACGTACCCTTGACCATATGCAGAAGGAGCTCTTGTAGCAGATTTTAGAGCCATTGCAACACTAATTTTGTGGCCTCGCAGCTCATAATCTAATAAAGAATAAAAATATAAGATGTGTTTCAAAGAATCTATCTATACAACTAATATATGAAACTCAATGTGGACATTTGTCAATCCCACATTAAGCCTCCTATTACATAGCCAATCAACTTATGTCAAGTGTCCCATTGTGAGAATTTATAAAATTTTCGTTTTTTTTAAATAAAAAATCATTTATTAGTTGGTCAAAATCGGTCATTAATATTAATTTTCCCATTAATAAGTTTCCTATTTGTTAATTAAAACCAATCTTTCTAATAACTCTCTCTCTCTAAACCCTTCTCTGCAGCAATCTTCTCCATTACAAGAGCAACAATAATCCCCCCAATCCTCCTGAATGGTTGCAGCATCCCATCAAAGGCTACAAGTATTGTATGTTAACAACCTTCAAATATGTTTACTTTATTATAATTATTAATGTTATTTCTTTTTTGCATATGACTAATGGGTAAAATTAGTGCAGGTATGGTCTGCTCCAATTATCAACTCTACCGTAACATTCTCTGTGCATGTTCAATTAAACTTGGTTTTTTTTTTTTTTGACAGATGCACCCGGTGTTGGTTTTGTGCCTCATGTAATCACAATTAAAATAGGAGAGGTATTTCTCTTAACTTTCACATATAATCTAGAATACTGATAAAGTATTTTGTATAGATTTTGATAGTTCCACTATTGATTTCTATTTTGGGTTCATCTAAATTTACTTATCTAGGCCATATGTTTCTCCCTCATTTGCTCTTCAGAGAGTTACTTCTATGTCTTATGAACATTATCTTATTGATTGCTATACTTTTTTAAATAAATGGTGCAGATCCATATGTGGCACGGTTAAGGTAACAATGTTTTCCCCTCTTTGTTGGTATGCCTACATAGTTATTTCACTCATTGGTTCATTGGTATGTTTAAGTTATTTACTATTTTCGTTTGTTTTTACTAATATTAGATTTTTCAACATCGGTCAAATATTAAGCACTTTCCATGTAATTTATAAAAATTTTACATTTATTGTGGAAGGGTTTCTTAAGGATCATTAGAAACATTTTGTGATTGACTGGAACATTGTTGTTTTGAGCGTCTCAAATCCCAAGTCAAGATGATGCCGAGTTTGAGGAAACTGAGCTTATGCATTTGATATTGTCACCGGCGTATGGGATAGCAAGGTGTGCTTACTTTTTTTTTCCTATTTTAATTTTGTGTTTTAGATGGGCAGGCTATGTGTTAACAATTATAAAGTATAACTCTGTGGTTTTGCTGCCAAAATTGTTTTATGAAAAGATACCAATATTTATAACGAGTAGTTGATGATGTAAATGATTGAATACCATCAAAGCTTACTGTTCGACAAGCATTATGACCCAAGGCATTTTGGTAATACTCTTCTTTTTTGTCCATTTTTTAAATATATACCTATGAAAAATAAGTTCTTATATGCTGCTATCAGTAGATTAGTTCTTTAATTTGACATTGGTTTATAGTTTAAAAGTTTGATGAAATATCAAACCATGTGGTGGCTGTAATCGTGACAATGGTTACAGTAGGTATCTGGGATGCATGGGTACCTCCTAAAATCCGGAGTGCTTTCACTGTCATGTCATGCGAATGGTCACCGGATCACTGAACTTGAGGTAAATATCCTAAATGTGAAGTTTGCTTTCAGGTAATCCGTGCTTCAAAATAGTTTGCATAACTGAGTTTATTTTTCTGTGTTTTGTAATAATTCGCGATATAAGCCAGTTTATATATGGAATACGAAATTGAAGAAGAATCTTCAGTTGGCTGGATATGAATCAATAAGTTCATATGATTTTCATTCATATTTTATGTTTTTTAAGGTTTGTAGGTTTGTTCATTAGTAAGCTACAATATCAGTTTTGTTTGCTTTTTTTAAGCTGGAATCTGGATTGGTAAATTGAATAATTGATGAAGATTCGTATGGTGAGATGGTTCACCTCACGGTAATAGTTTCTAATCTTTTTTATTTAGTTGTTACTATTATTATCTAGAATTCAAAATTCAAAATATTTAAATTCGAATTATACAAAATTTCAAATTTTGAGTTTTGGTTAATAATGGTAAGAAATTACACACACTAATTATTCTTTTAATTACACATTTAATAAGATTCAAAGTCTTTACATAAGTAGTGTCAACTCTCCAATTAATACATTAATTGATCATATTAGTTGTGCTATATTATTCATATTGGTTATCAATTAAATATCGAATTTTGAATTTCAAATTTTCAAATTAAAGTTCGAAATGTTTAAATTCTAATTTGACAAATTTTAAAATTTTGAATTTTGGTTAATTACACTAACTAATTATCCTTTAATTTACACAGTTAATATGATTCAAAGTCCCTACATAAGTTGTGTCAACTCTTATTAATACATTAATTGATCATATTAATTGCCCTGTATTATCCTAAAATTATTTTAGCTTATATTGGTAATCAATTAAATAACGAATTATCAATTTCAAATTTCAAATTAAAATTTGAAATATTTAAATACGAATTAGACAAAATTTCAAATTTCAAATTTTGTTTAATAATGGTAACAAATTACACATACTAATTATGCTTTTAATTACACATTTTGAATGACTTAATCTTTTAAAAAATTAAATTTTTGAATTAAAGTTAATAATGGTAACCATTACAACTATTTATTATCTTTAAATTATGATTTCCTAATATATTTAAAATATAACAATTAATAATTTTGGTTGTAACTTTCTCAAATTAATTACAAGTAAAAACTAAAATTTTAAATAGTAGAATTAGAAATTATAGATTTCTGTTAAATTTTAAAAATATTTGAATACTAAATGTTTTATTTAAATATTTAATCTCAAAAATTTGAATTTAAGATTTATGATAACATTTAGATTTAATTAACACATTAAAAATATTTAATTCAAAATTTTGAATGATTTGAATCTTTTAAATTTTGATTTCTAGAAATTGAATTGATAGATTACAATTAAACTTTATAAATATTCAAATATTAAATGTTCTATTTAAGTATATAATTTCATATTTTGATATCTAGAGTTTTAATTTTTAAATTTTTTTAACCTTATAAAAAATTTAAATTTTTTATAATAATGGTAACAATAAGACTTAATTATATCATTTAATTCAAATTTTGAATTATTTGAATATTTTAAAAAAAATTAAACTTTGAATTTAAATTAATAATTGTAACAATTAATCCAACTATGACCATTAAAATAGAGATATTATAATTAGAGATTTCCTAATATATTTAAAAGTTAACAAATAATAGTTTTGATTATAAACTTCACCAATTAGTTAGAAGTTAACATTCAAATTTTTCAGTTAAAATTTATATTTATTCAAATATTAAATGTTCTATTTAAGTATATAATTTCATATTTCATTATCTATAATATAAATTTTAAAATTTTGTTAATATTATAAAAATTCTAAATTTTGAATTCTAGATAATAATAGTAACAATTAGACTTAATTATAGCATTTAATTCGAATTTTGAATGATTTGAATATTTAAAAAAAATTCAAACTTTTGAAGTTAAGTTAATAATTGTAACAAACAATCCTACAATTAACTTTAAAATAGAGATATACTAATTAGATATTTCCTAATATATTTAAATTTTAACAAATAATAGTTTTAGTAATAAATTCTCAAATTAGTTATAAGTTAAAATTCAAATTTTGAATACAAGAATTTGAATTGATAGATTTCAGTTAAACTTTATTAATATTCATATATTAAATGTTATATTTAAGTATATAATTTCATATTTTAATATCTTTAATGGTAACAATTAAACTTAATTATAACATTTAATTCGAATTTTGAATGATCTGACTCAAACGGTGTCTTACTTTTAACATTTTACCAGAAATATTTTTCACTACTATTTATTTTTTTACTAGATAATACTCCTCAAATACCATCTGATAACAAGATTCCAGTGAAGTTCCAAAAGCGTCAATTCCCAATATCCGTATGTTTCGCAATGACCGTCAATAAAAGCCAAGGATAGTCTATATCGAAGGTTGGATTGTATTTAAGAGACCATGTATTCTCACATGGCCAACTTTATGTCGCATTGTCAAGAGTTAAAAGCAGAGCAGGGGTGAAATTACTTATACTTGTTGGTGATGTGAATGTGAAAACTAAAACCAGAAATGTGGTGTATAAAGAAATATTTAGTGATATTTGAATAAAATTTGTATTCGTTGTGTTATACTTTAATACAATATTTCTACTGTATTTTTCTTATACGTTATAATTCCCTAAATAGATGTACGTTGGTGAACCGCGTGTACACGCGGGCTAAAATCTAGTGCAATAACATAATAAAGGCTAGCCTTGGGCATGTGATGGACTTGCGATCATACAGGGCCCAGAGGGGCCTGGAAATAATTTTTCCCCTTGTTTTGCATATATATGTAAAAGATTATTATTATCTAGTTATTATACTTAGGATTTAAATACAAAAGTAAAGATAGAAGAGTTGGTAAGGAGGGACGGGGTGCCCACAACAAGGGGTGTTCGGTTAATATTCCTAACACACACATAAGTCTACTTTAGTTAACGAGCTTAACTGGGCTAGTTGAGTTTGTTCGTTGATTCGGGGAATCATTGGGAGTCGATTCAGTGATTTGAGGAATCATCGGGAGTCAGTTTACACACACAAAGTCCATGGTTAGTGATTTGGAGAATCACCGAGGAAACACAGGCGCACAAGTCTCTTATCCCGCCGAGTTGGTGAACCGATAATGTAACATAGGTAAACTTTGAATATGTGTAAGTGCATATTGTGGCTGTAACTTTCGGATTTCATGAATAAAGACGAAGTTTGGAAGATTATGGTAACTTACTTGTTCATTCGCACCATCAGTGGGTCGAAGGAAGATCAGAGAGGGTCGAATGAAGTTTTGATGATGTTTGTTCGACCTTTCGATGGGTCGAATGAGCCATTCGACCTAGTAAAAGGTCGAATGGACTGCCTATGTATATGTGAAATGTGTTTTGAAAGTTAGTTAGTTGGTCATTTGGAGTGTGTGTTTCGAGTGTGTGTCTAGGAAAGTTCTGGAAACGTCTGTTTTCTATTAATTCTATATTGTAACGATTATCTTTCATAATATTAATGGAAAACAGGTTGAAAATGAATCTTTATGTGTTCTGATTACGGTTTGTATCATCTTGCATGTAGATACATTTATGCGACTAGTGCTTCGGATTGTCCAATAAACTTGTTTTTGTTGATTGTCGTTTGGTCGAAGGAGAATTGATATGGGCGAAGGAAGAAATCAGAAGGTGCGAAGGAGAAGTTTTGGACGAAGGTAGAATAGGTTTCTTATGTATGGCTTGGTTCGACCGGATGAAGTGGTTGAACCTGCACATTCGCACGAACGAAGAGGGCGAATGTGCAGTCTATATATAGTCAAGCTGATTTTTTGAATGTAACTTTGAGTCATTTTGTTCCCTCCACTTTCTGATTCTCTCTCTAGGATATTATTTAGCTTAATTCACGTTCATACCTTGTTGTTTTCACTTTATCAATGTGTAATTGAGTTCGTAATTAATGAAAAAGATTTGAAATGATGATTTACTTGTTTTAATCTGTTTGATTATCATTTTGTGATTGTTTTAGGGTTTCCGCACCTAAAACAAACTTGTCTGATCAATTCTTTGTTATTTGTCGATCCTTATAGTACATACAAAGTGGTATCAGAGCCATTCTGGATCAAACAACCACAAATTGATAGTTTCTCAGTTGATTTGGACCCAATTTTGGTCAAAAAGTTTCTGTTTTCATAGAAAAAACTGATTTGATGAGTTTTTGATTGATTACAACTTGTTTTCTTGGTTAAAATGGATAATTCTCTTTGTTAAACTTGTTCCAAATCAATTCCGATTCAAAACCTGATTAAAATCATCAAAATCTATCAACATTTGATAAACATGATCAAAATTAACTGATTTTCAAAGAATAACCGTTTTTGAAATACCAGGGGTCGAACCTAGAGAGACGGTCAAAGGTGTGAATTATTTTGGTCGAACGAGTGAATTTGTGGTCGCAGGTGTTATTTTTGTGGTCGAACGTAGAGTTTCATAGCATATTTGTGTTCTTTCGTCCACTTGAGTTACATTCGACTGATCGAACGGTCGAAGGAGAAAGAAAACGGTCGAAAGAGTTTGTGTGTTATCACAGTCCACATTCGTACCCTTCCAAACGGTCGAAGGAGAAGAATTTTTCTCATTCGACCATCCGTAAGTGCGAAAGTAAAATCAGTTTTAAAATTTTACTAATCTTTTCGTGTTTGAACATTTACAGGTTAAGATGTGGAACTTTCCAACTACGCCAAGACCTAATCAAGCACCACAACAGCAGACAACAAGAGATCCATGGTCAGTTGCAGCTTAGAAGACTAGTCCACCATCTCAGCCAATCAATTACATGGCTATGACTAGTTCTACTCCTCAGCATGTTGTGCAACCGGTACAGCAACCAATTGGCGATTATTGGGGAGTAGCAGCAGCTGCCGTTCACTCACAGACGACCAATGCCATATCTACACTTATTCATGATCTATCATCAGGCAGTGGCAATCGTCCACCAAAGCTCATGGATATGATGGAATATAACACATGGAAGACAAAGTTCAAGATCCATGTGGAGGGACAAGGCTTAGAGGGAGCTGAGGCATGGCAGATGATAGTGAAAGGTCCTATTCTGGAGAACACTAGAGAACCTATACCGTTGGAGAATTTGGCTGATGATGAGAAGAAAAAGTTCGTGATCGAGAAAAAGGCGTTTTCTCAATTATCTCAGGCGATCAACACTGACTTGCTACATCAGTTCGGATCGTGTACTACTTCAAAACAATTGTGGGATATGCTGAGAAATAGACATGATGGTAATGAGAAGACTAGGAAGCTAAGAATGGAATAGCTTCGAAAAGAGTTCGAGAACTTTAGTTACATGGGTAATGAGACTCTAAAAGAATTGGTTCCAAGGTATTGCCACTTGCTCACAGAGCTTTCGAGCTACGAGATTAGCATACCGATGTCAGAACTGGTGGATAAATTTGCTGATGCTTTACCACCATATTGGAACCAACACATTGAAGTGTTGAAAGAAAAAGATGCATACCAGTATTGGACTATCAATGAGTTCATACAAAAACTGGAGAACAAAGAAATGGAGGAGAAGAGGAAAGCAAAGAGAGCACAGATTCCACAGAACCCAGATTTGTATGTGAGTGGTACATCTACTTCTCTTTCTACTTCTAGCTCTACTTCAAGTGTTACACCTCATATTGCTTGCGTATCTAATGTTGTTGAACCCACCAAAACACCAATAAACTATCTTGCCCAAACTTCATCATACACACCACAATCTTATCAAACACCAAATTTTATTCCACCTTTTTCACCTATGCAACAAGTTGCCTGTTACACTACCAGTCAACCTCAACAACAACCATATAATCCTCACATGAACCAAATGCAGATCACTCAAACACAATCAAATCAAAGTCCGATTGTGTTAGAGACTTCTAATCTTAACAATGTTACTGTTGAGATTGCTCAACAGCATGTTGCATTAGTATCTGCTATGGTTGCATCATACAACGGTTTAGTTGCTAGTCAGATTGGAAACAACAATCTAACCAATGAGGACTACGCACAAATCGATAAAGAGGAAATGGAGCTTATGGATATACAGTGGACGTTTGCTAGCATCATGAGAAGAGCCACTGATTTTATCCAAAAAAAGGGAGAACTGACCTTTCGACTTCTCCAAACACCACTTACGGCTTCAACAAAGCTAAGGTTACATGCTTTAATTGTGGTGAGAAGGGTCATTTCAAGAGAGAGTGTACACAGCCGGCTCAGCAAGGTAATCGAAACCCGTTCAACTCAAGCTACCAAAACAAACAAAACCAAAACCAGAATCAGGTATCATATAACAGTCCCAACATCTCTAGCTTTCAACCTCAAAACAACTACCAGAACCGTCAAAACACACAACAAAATACCAATACTAGACAATCCACATCTCAAAACCAACCACAACAGAATCCAAACCGAACCATTGTTCCCATCTCTACACCTAACACTCAAACCCAAAATCAAACTGAAAATCAAAATCAAAACCAAGCACTTGTGATCTAAAAAGATGAAGGTTTTGATTGGACGGGTATGCAATTAGGAGTTGAAGAGATTACTGCTGGAAATGTGGCTTGTGTGGCACAAAAGATGAGTTTGGATGAACATGTGGAGATTGAAGAGGATGTTGTGATAGAAAAAGTGACGGAGTTGAAAATAGAAGAGTTGAATGAGGATGTGAATGTTGAGTGTGAAGACAAGAAGTCTGGAATGATTCTTGATTCTGTCACAGATGTTGGAGAGCAATATGATTCAGCTTACTCAGACATGGAAAGTGATTCTGATTCGGAAGCTAGTGTGAATTCACTAGACGATGACATTGATCAGTTGCTAGCTGAAGCAGATTTCCTTATGACCAGCAAGTCGTGCATGGTGGATGATGCCTGCACAAAGATCGACTACTCAAAATTCTTTGCAGGGAAGGAAGCTCATTTCGCACTGATGGCAATGACAGAACTACCTAAACCGGTAAGTACTAAATCTCAATCTAAAGTTTGTGTTAAATGTTCTGATTTTGATAAATTGACAGAAGAAAATAAGCAACTCAAGGTATAACTTGAGAGTGCTAAAATAAACTGTCAAAATTATCAAAAAGAATCAAAAGAATTCAACAAAGTACTTGATGGTTACAAAAAGGATGTTTCTGAACTGAAAAAGACTTTGTCTATAAAGCAACTTGCCATTAACAACTATATAAATGAAATGGAAAACACAAAGTTAGAAATGGCAACCATCAAGTGCTTCGCTGAAAAAGTGAATAAAAAGTTAGAGAGCTATAAGCACATTGCTTATGTAGTTGACCACATCATCGAAGAACCTTCACAGTCAAGTAGTGCAAACTACAAAGCTGTCCCATCTCCGGTGTTGTTCAAAAATCAGAATTTACATGCGATAGCACCAGAGAATCTAGTCAAATCTGACTCCACATTAGATAACGAGTCCAACACATCCAGTTTCGGAGACCCGTATTCTGATGTGAGACCTGTATTGGGAAACAATGAAGGCGTGGTAGCTGCAGATGATTCTGATGAAGAAGATGAACAGTCTGAGATAGTTGTTGAGAATGAAAGTGATATTCCTGATGAAAATCATATAATCACTACTGAACCAGTCTCACCATCTCAGATTGTCCATCCCATGGCTAATGCTCACAGAAAGAATGTTGTTAAGAAAGTTGAGCAATCTGTTGATAAAAATGTTGAAAAGAAAGCTGTTAAGAAAGTTGAGAAAAATGTGGTTAAATCTGCTGAAAAGAAAACTGAAACTAAAATTGAGAAATCAAATGAAATGAACAACGAATCATGTGATAAACCTGTAAAAGTTTTCTATCGGATGCAAGGCTCCGATAAGATTATGTCTGATGACGAATTTCTGATTCAATTTGTGAATTATTCCAAAATTGAAAAGATCTGGCAGGAAAGTACAATTTGGTTCCCAAAACATGAACGAACCAATGATATTCCTCCAGCCATTTTAGAGAAAATTTATTCGGATAATTCTAAAGACGCAAAGGTCAATGTCACACAATTCGTTAAGCCAGTAGACAAGTCAAATAGTTTCATTGAGCCGACTTACTCAAAGGACCCAGCTCCTGAGAGTTTGAGAAAATAGTGCATGGTTGATCAATATCCCATTGCAAGTTTTTCCAAGTCGCACATCAAGGAGAACTATGAAGAGTACCGTGCGTGTTTTAAGTGCGGGGAAAGGGGACATTTACTTGCCACCTGCCCGTATGTACGACACAAGAGGCACGAGGTGGAGATGAAGCAAAGACATGATTATCCGGTTGATACTTACAGTTATCCACAAAGACGGTTTTTCCCTCAACCAGCACCTTATTATAATCAAAACAATTTTTACAACAAAAGGGAAAACCGTCCGATGACTTATGACAAACGCAACCGGATAGCCACTGAGAAACCATTGAAGAAACCATTGATGAACACAACTCCTAAAAACAAAAAGGTTCCTGCTAAACCTAATGCCAAATCAGCAGTTGGACCTGTCACTGTTAAATCAGAGAAGGTAACCAAGAAGGTAGCATTCAAAGACGAAGTAAAGAAACCGGCTGAGACCTCAAAATCTCAGATCCGGATCTTGAAAAGGTCTGAACAGTCTTGGTCATCAAAGGAGTCTGAGGGTGCTTCAACTTCACAGAATGTGAAATCTGAGAAAAAGAAAGTTGAGTGTGAAAAGAAAGGGGTTGATAAAACCCAAGATGTTTGTGAATCTAATGAATCTTTGAAACAACCAGTTCAAAGACCCAAGACCAAACAGGCTTGGGTCCCCCGAAAGATCTAATTGCTTTACTTGATATGTGCAGGGAGCTCCAGCTGGCCCTGTTAGTAGTCTCTGGATTGTTGATAGTGGAGCTTCTGGCCACATGACAGGGGATCTCACGCTACTCTTTGATATCAAGAACATAAATGGAGGTTACGTAGCGTTTGCAGGAAATAAAGGAGGCTACATTACGATGGAGGGTAGTGTTAGCAATGGGGTAGTGACATTTGAGCGGATATCGTATGTGAAACAGATAGATTACAATCTGCTCAGTGTCAGCCAAATCTGTGATAAGCAATTCTCTGTCTATTTTGATGACAAATCTTGCTACATCCTGAAACCGGGTTTTGAACTTCCAAAAGAGTGGGTGATGCTAAAGGCACCGAGAGTAAACAACTTGTATATTCTCGATATGTCCAAAGCTATGACCACCCATGGCCAAGTCACGTGTTTCCTCTCTAAGGCTACAGAAAAAGAATCTATCATGTGGCATAGGAGAATGGGACACATTCATTTGAGAAAGATGAACCAGTTGGTGAAGAATGAACTTGTCACGGGAGTTAATGTGAAACATTTCCATTTGAATGACAGGTGTATTAGTTGTAAAAAGGGTAAGCAGCACAAACAGACCCATAGACCCAAGAAAGTCAATTCTGTTGAACTACCGCTTGAGCGTTTGCACATGGATTTATTTGGTCCAGTCAAGCGTAAAAGTCATGCCGGGGAATTGTACTGTCTTGTGGTGACTGGCGATTATTCAAGATTCTCATGGGTTATGTGCTTACACCAAAAAAGCGACACGTTTGATAACCTGAAAGTTCTGTTTACACGTCTGGAGAATATCTATGGTCTAAAGATCAAACGAATCCGGAGTGATAATGGGACGGAGTTCAAAAACGCACAGATGGATGATCTTTGTGAAAACAAGGGAATTCATCACGAATACAGCGCTCCGTATACACCCCAGCAGAACGGTGTCGCAGAAAGAAAGAACAGGACTCTAATCGAAACGGCGAGAACAATGCTTGCGGACTCAAATCTTCCAGTCATGTTTTGGAACGAAGCAATTTACGCAGCATGTTACACTCTAAATCTTGTGTTAACAGTGAAGAAGATTGGCAAAACTTCTTATGAGCTGTTGAACCGACGAAAGCCGAATCTAGAGTATATAGAACCATTTGGAGCCCCATGTACAATGCTTAACCCTTCGGAGAAATTCGCACCAAAGGCTGAAGAAGGCTATTTTGTTGGATATGCAACTCCACTAAAAAGGGTATTCAACAAAAGAACTAGAAAAGTCGAGGAGTGGGCTAACGTCGAAGTACAAAGATACACTCAAAATGTACTGGGAGGCGGTCCAGATTGGATGTTTGATTACAAAGACTTCTCTGAATCATTCAATCTAGATAGGATGGTTGAAGAAGCTGTACACCGTTTATATTACGAGGTCGAAAACGCAGTGACTTCACCGTTAGTGCGTCCGATCACTGTAAATCCTCAAGCAGCTTCTAATGATACCACTGCTCCTGTGATGGAAGAAGAAGTTTTCCAAGAAGCTTCAACAACGCTTAATTCATCATATTCAGAAGATGAAAACGATGATGCTACAAGTGAAGCTATTCTGGAAAATGCTACAGTGACACCTCCAGTGAACCCAACTACAACTGATGCTTCAACATCGAATGTGGGTAATGATCTGGTTTCTACAGAGAATTTGACGACTCAAACGGGAGTGCAAGTACCTTATTATCCGGAATCTCGGATACATCAGATACACCCGCTTGAACAGGTTATTGGTGATCCTGGTAGCAGTGTTATGACAAGAGGGCAATTAAGAAATGCTCAAGCACCAGAGAATATTGGCAATCTTGCTTTATATGCCAAAATACAAAAACCTGGTTTTCAAAATGACTGGTCTTTCGCTTGTTATGTTTCGCAAGACGAGCCACGGACGTACAAGGAAGCCCTTTTAGATGATGCTTGGGTGGAAGCGATGCAAGAAGAATTGTTACAATTTCAGAAACTTGGAGTATGGACGCTGACAGATTTGCCCCCGGGAAGAAAGAAGATCGGAACCAAATGGGTGTTTAAGTGTAAAAAGGATGATAGAGGAGTTACAGTGAGAAACAAAGCTCGTTTGGTTGTTCAAGGTTTTCATCAAGTTGAGGGAATCGACTACAATGAAATCTATGCACCTGTTGCACGCTTGGAAGCTATACGAATGTTTCTGGCATTTGCATCCTGGACGAAATTCAAGGTGTATCAGATGGATGTAAAGAGCGCATTTCCTTACGGTGTGGTCAAAGAGGAAGTTTACGTAGGTCAACCACCAGGCTTTGAGGACCCTATTCACCGGGATAAGGTTTATGTCTTAAACAAAGCTCTCTACGGGTTGCACCAAGCTCCGAGACAATGGTATGAGGAGCTGAGCACGTATCTTCTCTCGAAAGGATTCAAACGCGGATTGGTAGACTGCACACTGTTCACGAAACGAGCAGGAGATGACTTGCTTCTTGTGCAAATTTATGTTGATGATATTATTTTCGGGTCTAATAACGAACTTCTGTGCAGGGAATTTGAAAAAGTTATGCAGGAAAAGTTCGAAATGAGCGCAATGGGAGAAATGCAGTTTTTCCTAGGCTTGCAGGTGGAGCAAAGACCAACGGGGATCTTTATTCACCAGACCAAATACGTTTCTGAAGTCTTGAGCCGATTCCAGATGGATGATTCGAAGCCGATGGATACCCCGATACAACCTAATCACGGGATTGGAGTTGACGCTAAGGGGGAGCTGACTGATCCATTTACATACAGAGCAATCGTCGGATCTCTGATGTATCTCACCGCGTCTAGACCGGATATAATGTTTGCAACATGTCTTTGTGCACGATATCAGTCAAAGCCGAAACAAAGTCATCTTGCAGCTGTCAAGCGTATCCTTAGATATCTGAAGGGTTGTCCATCGAAAGGACTTTGGTACCCACATGATGATAATTTTGACCTAATCGCTTTTAGTGATGCAGATTGGGGCGGCTGTGACAAAGACAGCAAATCCACAACGGCTGGATGTCAGTTTATGGGGAGCAGGTTTGTGACCTGGCAATGCAAGAAGCAGACCCCAGTTGCACTATCCACATGTGAAGCAGAATACGTTTCAGCATCGAGCTGCTGCTCACAGGTTCTTTGGATCCAACAACAGATGGTGGATTACGGTTTGCAATTTCTTAAAACCCCTATTTACTGTGATAATGAAGCCGCAATCGCATTAACAAAAGACTTAGTAAATCACTCAAAGGCTAAACATATCCGGATTAAATATCATTTTATCCGTGATTGTTATGCTAAAGAGTTGATCGATATGGTCAAAATCCACACTGATTACCAACGCGCAGATCTTTTTACCAAAGCTTTTGACAAATCCAGATTTGATTATCTTTTAAAAGCTAATGGTATTAAAGAAAAAAAAGATTGATCACCACCTCAGTCTATCATTTTTTAGTTTAATTTTTACTGCTTTTCAGAAAAATTTCGAAAATCCAAAAACATTGAAAAATTTCAAAATCCAAAAAAAAATTAGAAAATTTCTTTGCTGACTGCTATATCTTCTTCCCTTAGATTAATGCCCTCAGATTTCTGTGAACAAACGATATCTGGGCAGTCACATATTTGAAATGCTCCAGCTTATCCTTGGGAACAGTAAATTCAAAAATTTATAAAAAATCAGAAAAATCAAAAAAAAAAAGATTTCCTGGAGTAAAAGGGGAAATGATAGTACATCAGTGGGGATCTGACACATTCTAAGTAATGTACTGCTATATAAGACGTGTGTCTGAGTCTGTGTGATGTGCTGATAGGCTTCGTAGACCTATTACTGCGTGCCTGATACATACATATCAAACGAATTGATGTGTGGATGAACTCCTCATGGGCATATGGTCTTAGTACCGTAATTTCGTTTGATAGGGTATTTGTACAAAACTCGGAGGTTTAGGGTCGTTATGTTATTAGTTGTCTGGGGATAGCCTCTCTGATCTTCTGCTGTAAGTCATTACGGATCTAGATCAGATAGGGTGTCTTTATAAAAGAGCTTTATGCCAAATCCTAAAGTTACCGAATTGAGGAACTTTCTATGTTTTATGATGATCAAAGATTATCTATTACATCGTATTAATCACTGATGCAAATCATGATTAATATCAGTCCTCAACCTGGTAAAGTGCACATGTTACTTTGCTGCATTAAATTGCTGACCTGTATACCTCTGTGCATTATACCTTGTAAATTACAAACGACGAAAGCATAATCACGCTTTACAATGAGTCTTTGTGCATTTACTTCTTGATACGGGAGTATGTCGTGTGCGTGGGAACCACAGACAATTATGTTTATACTATAAATAACAGTATCAGTTTAAAGCATTGCACAAAAGTCTTCATGTGAGTTTATGTGGATCACAATATCAGCAGTTGCCAGATCACACATTGTCTTTAATGATAATAATTCAAAAGATCAACGGTGTGATCAGATTTCTCAATAACTGATATGATCCCTTTACCGGAAATCCCAAAACATTTACTGTTTTTCATTTACATTTATGCATTTTAATTTTCTCGTCAAAAATTACAAAACTCAAAAAGATTTTAGGTGTGTTTTAGCATAAACTTTAGAAAATCCAAAAAGATTTTACATTTCCATCTTCTTTTTTATAGCTGATGGTGGTTGATGTCGATTTTCTAAACCTTGATGAACCATTTGAGCTTTGTAATCTTTTAAATGTGAAAATATGAATGTTGGATGCTTAAAAAGTTGAAAAATAATTGGAACGGGACTCGATTTTGAGATTTGAAAAATTTATCAAAAATCCTAGTTCTCGTTTGGTCGAACGTGGGATTTTTCATGCTCTTTCGTATGTTTAAAACGGGCGAATGAGAGTGTTCTTGAACATTTATTTCATTCGAACCCTTTTGCCTCATTCGAACCTTTAACTAGGGTCGAAGGAGACAAAAGTATCTCATTCGACCGGTGAGAATGGTCGAAGGAGCTTGTCTATAAATACCCATTCAGTCTCATTCGAACCTTCACAAAAGTTTTTCAAATTTTCTGAACTAAAGTCACCTTGTTGCCCTGATCTTTTGCACCATACCACTGTGATCGTCTTGTCTTGCTGATCAATTTCCACTACTTTTTACAGGTTAATATCAAGTATTCAAGGATTAATCGTTGTTATTCAGTTTCAAGCCCTAATTTTCTAAAACCTGCAATAACTATGTTCATTGTTGCAATTGATGCTTAGGATTCATTCTATCAATGTTTTAGGGGGAGAAGACACAACAATTAGTGGTGTTAATCCATTAGAATGATCAGTTGATCATGATGAATGGATAAACCCTAATTTTGAACTAAAAACATTGATAAAATGAATGTTGGATAAAATTGTTGTTTTAAAAACATTAATCGGCATTGTTACTTGCCAGACAAATCAAAATAACATGATTAGAAACAATAAAATTCAGAATTGAAAATTTAAAATTGCAGACAGACTCCTTCGCACCTTTCGAATGGGCGAAGGAGATGATTAACTGGGCGAATGAACACTTTTTGGGTAAATGAAACTTTTTATCAAAAACTCTTACATTCGTACCTTTATCTTTTACATTCGCACCAAGTTTTTCTCATTCGCACCCCCGCTTGGGCGAATGAGAAGATTAATTACCAAATTTTCAAAGTTTGAATTTTTTGTCGATTCTTAACATGTTTCTTTGTTTTGTTTTGCAGATCAAACCATGTCTGAACAGGAGAAGACTACTAAGCAAGCCAGATCATCCTCACAGCCTGCAAAGAAAGCTACTGAAGAGCTTTTAACCTTCGAGAATGCGCATAATTGTTGTGCGTATCTTGGAGAAGTTAAAAAGCATACTGAGTTTATCGAGATCATAGAATTCTTGAAGAGAAGTCGGGTGATAGACGCGATTGCTACACCTACCATTATTTACAAAGACATGATGCAAGAATTCTGGACTGAAGCGAAGTTAGATTTCTGGAATTGCGAGTCATCTGTGATTAGCAAGATCCAAGGGAAGATGGTGATTGTATGTGAGCAGGATATTAGAGAAGCATTGAATCTGCAAGATGAGAAGACGGATCCCAAAGAGCTTAGCTTTATGGATCAACGGAAGTGCTTCCTGAGGATGAAGTACAATGGACCGATCACTGATGGTTCATTGCATAAGGGAAAGCTGTGTCCACAGTTCAAATACTTGGCACATGTTTTGATACACGTCTTTGGTTCAGCTGCTGGAGGATATGATTTGATGCGTAAGAGTATTAGCTCAATGATGGTGGCACTTGTATTGAATAAACCATTCAATGTATCAGGAATGTTAATGGAACATTTGTTGGAGCCTGTGAATGGTACGAGGAATCTGAAGTTCTTGCTGTATCCTCGATTTCTCCAGATGGTGTTTGATCATAAATACAAAGATTTGAAGAGGGATCCTAAGAACATTGTTGTTCAAGAACATATGTCAATCAATACACTTGCTAGGATGAAAGCTTACAAAGGATTGTCAGTGAATGAACGTCCACCTGTAAGACGTTTATTTGGACATCTAGCAAGGATTGATTATGAGGATCCAGGTGAAGGGCTAGTAAGACATGCTAACAGTGATTCAGATCCAGATAACCCATTACATCTTGTTGATCCAGATGCGAAGCGCAAGAGACAGGTTGTTAATGTTGGTGCAAAGAGTGGAAAGGGTAAGGAAAAAGAGATCAGATTAGAGGTTGTTTCTGAACCTGCTAAGAAGAAGAGTACACCGAGAAGAAGCAAAACAATGGCTAAGAAAGGAGTGCATATTGTGGATGAGGCGTCGATTGATTCTGAAGAGACGCAAGAAGAAGAACACTGGGATTCGGAAACCGAAACGCTAAAGACTACCACGCCCAAGGCCACTGTGGCTGGTGAGTCTGTTAGTCAGTCTGTTGAAGATCAAGGTAATAAGAGCCCAATTCCTGTTGATAAAGATGAAGAGAGTTTTAATGTAGAAAACGATTTTCCTGGTTCACCTGTACAGGCTGTGAAATCAAAGAAGAAGCCTCAGTACAAGAAACAAGAGAACGTACTGAAACCGAGTCAAAAGAGATTGAGAGAGATTGAGTCACTCATTGCTGGAAAGAAACTACCACCAGTTTCTAGTTCCAAGTCACCGGTTACTGCACCTGTATCTAAGAAGCAAAAGACTGCAACTACTTCTAGCACAGAACAGGAAGATGATTTACCTGTTGATGAGTTCAATGAAGCATTAGACAATGTGCTCAAGAAGATGAGGAAAGGCAAACTGCCTGAAGTTGCTGAGATGCCTGTTAAAAAGAAGGTCACAGTTGATAGTGATGTAATGACAGCTGTGAATCAAAGGCTATCTGAAATGATGAGCATTATCAACAAACAGCAAACCGAGATTGAGCAATTGAAGTCGAATGATAAAAAGATGTTGGAAGTTGTAGTCACATCTCATGATAACAATGAAGAGTTGAAGGAAACAATCAGAAAGATCAAGAAAGAGAACAAAAAGTTGCTGAAACATGAGCAGAGAAACACCAGACGGATAATAGCTTTAAAAGAGGAGAACAAAAAGCTGAAGGAGAGTAACAAGAACATGGACAATCTGATAAAAGACTTGTACTCTCGAGCTCCTCAACTTCAAGCTGGTGAAGAAGATAAAGAGCAAGATGAAGAGGAGGTAGACTTTGAACCATCTGACGATGAAGAGGATGAAGATCTTGATGAAGATGCTGGTAATGATCCTCAAAAGAAAAAGAAGAAAGATGATGGAGATGATGGTAGTTCAGATGGTGGATCAAGTGATGCAAACAGCTCTGCTTTTGATAGTGATGATGATAAAGATGACAACGCTGAGAAATATAAGTATGAGAAGCGTGATTCGAGTAAAGGTGGAGAGTCAAGCTCAAAGACTCCAGGTGAAAATGTAGATGATGACATTTTCTGGAATGAAAAATTGCAGTCTTTATCTGAAAAAGACAAACACATGTATCGCCAGATGCTTACAGATCGAGTCTGGACGATTGACATGACAGGCAGGTTTCCAGAGATATTCGAGTCGAGTAATAAGCCGTATGAGTTGGAGTTTGATGACCCAGATCTAGAAGATGGAGAGGTTTCTGCGGCAATTTCTAAGGAAATACTTGAAGGTTTAGCTAGACAGGTTGGAAAGACTTTGGAAGAGTTACTTGCTGATAATTTCATTCCAAAGTTACCTGAAAAGGAAGCCGGTAATCATTCAGATGACCGTGACGTTCCTGCATTTGAAGAAGTTGAAATGGAAGACATTACAAGTGAGGAATATCCACAATATTTTAAGAATGATCAAGATTCTGGATTTCCTGGATTTTCTGATGAAGTGCTAAACCAGGCCGAGAAACTTGCTAAGGAAAAGAGCAAATTGTTTGAAGAAGAAGTATTCAAAGGGCATGATAAGCCACAGTTCGAGCAATCTGATAGTTTGAAAGAGCTTTTGAGGAAATTGAAAGAAAAGGAGAATAACCGTCCTAAAGCTGAAATACAAGGTAGCTTCTACAAACTTCACAGTGGAATTTTCAAAGGTCGTGCATTGGCCTGGAAGTTTGTTAAGCAACTAAAATGTGTAGCAGTGAAGTGGGAGAAGGGGATCCTGTATTTTGATAAATTCCATCATTTGAAATCTCTTCCATATTGGGCAATTCGTGACACAAGATGACAGGTACGACAAATAGTCAGATTGCATACTTTGCTGAGAGGATGACTAGAGAGAGCCGAACTAAGTGTGATTTATTTGAACCTCAATATCCAAAACGAATCGTTCATAAAAAGGATATTGACATTATTACTGGAATGCCTAAAGTGACGCTGAAGTATAAGCCACCGCGAGTGTTGAAGAAGATTCCTTTGTTGCCAATTCCACAACACTTCGCCAAAGACTTTATTTGGTGGTACTATGATTGGAAGATAGCAGAGGCTGTGATCGTGCTTAAAGATGGTGAAAAGAACTTCAAGAAGATACACATTTTTGATCCCATGTGGCTGATTAATTGTTTACATGAGGATATAATAATGTTGTTCTATAATCCGATTTATTCTGAAGTTAAGGATGCTGAACAAGCAGGCAAATACCAACGTGTGGTATTCCTGTGCTTTGCGTATGATATAAATGCTGGATGTGACTATGACAAGAAGCTCGGGAGGTTTGTGAAGTTACAGAAGGTGCCTGAAGTGAAAAAGACGAAGCCGAAGCCATTTCATGAACCGGTACTGACTAAGGAACAGAAGATTCAGCGGCATATCAAGTTGATGAACATCAGAATGGACGAAGAACGTCGACAACAATCCAAGCAATAGTCAAGGGGGAGTTTGTAGATGCATTTATGCGACTAGTGCTTCGGATTGTGCAATAAACTTGTTTTTGTTGATTGTCGTTTGGTCGAAGGAGAATTGATATGGGCGAAGGAAGAAATCAGAAGGTGCGAAGGAGAAGTTTTGGACGAAGGTAGAATAGGTTTCTTATGTATGGCTTGGTTCGACCGGATGAAGTGGTTGAACCTGCACATTCGCACAAACGAAGTGGGCGAATATGCAGTCTATATATAGTCAAGCTGATTTTTTGAATGTAACTTTGAGTCATTTTGTTCCCTCCACTTTCTGATTCTCTCTCTAGGATATTATTTAGCTTAATTCACGTTCATACCTTGTTGTTTTCACTTTATAAACGTGTAATTGAGTTCGTAATTAATGAAAAAGCTTTGAAATGATGATTTACTTGTTTTAATCTGTTTGATTATCATTTTGTGATTGTTTTAGGGTTTCCGCACCTAAAACAAACTTGTTTGATCAATTCTTTGTTATTTGTCGATCCTTATAGTACATACATTGCATGTAAATTAGGGTTTCCGCAGCTAATTTAACAAAACTCGTGTGATCTTTGTGTGTTTTTGTGATAAATCGATCCTACAATATGTATATGATATATGATCATTGATAACTTAGGAATACGTGTTTACATAGAATTATATGGTAAATATGTGTTTCGTATGCGTTTACGTGATGTATATGATAATACGTGTTTTGGGTGCAAAAAGGATTAAGGGCTTTGGTTTTTATAAGAAGGGCAAATCCCTTAGCTAAAAATGTATAAGAAGGGCAAAGCCCTTAGCTAAAAATGCATAAGAAGGGATTTGACCCCTTCGTGTAAAAACACACGAATGGGTGAAACCCTTTCATGTAAAACCAACCCATTCATTAATTTTATGGACAAAGGGTGAAACCTCTTTGTTAATAATGAGCCATTCGTGTACAAAATAGCAAACATGTATAAATACCTTGTTTTCACCTTTCTACAAACCCTAGCTCGCCCCAAAGTGCTCTCTCTCGGCCCTTACACCTATACCCCGAGTTTTTGCCCTCAATTCACTGATTCCAAGACTAAAACAACCTCTAAATCCATTAAAAAGCTAATATATAAGGTGTGTAACTTATCCAAAACATTTCCCTATCATTTTGATATTGTTTTCATTAAAACCCTTGATGTCCAGGTCTGAGTTTATAATGTTTCCATCAACAAAACCTTTCTAAAACCTTTCTAACCTAAATCTAAACAATGATGAGTTTCTTACAAAAAAAAAAAAACTAAGGTTTTCAAAGATGTTAAAGGTTTAATAACTGTGGCTTTTATGTTTGATGATATTGTAAAGATATTATGATGATGTTATGATGATTATACATGTGTAAGAAGCATGTTTATGGTATGTTTGACTTGATTATGTTGTTATATGAGTTTAGGTTTATTCTGGGAACTTGCGGTTTGTACATGAAATCTGATCCGACGAGGTGTTAACTTATGTATTGCGATGGAAATAGTTTAGGTATTGATTTGGTTATGTTAGGTTGTGTTACGGCAAGTTTCCGGAGCGATTCGAGAGGTTGCACACGAAAAAAGACACAACAGCAGAAAAATTGGCGAATGGGTTAGACCCTTCGTTATCGGAAACCACGAATAGGGAAACCGCTTTGTGTAAAAGGTTCCCCTTCGTGTAAAACTTAAACCTCTTCGTTAGTTTTTCAAATCCCTTCGTTAGTTTGATACCCATTCGTGTGTTTTGGACCTCTCGTGTAAAATATGATATCTGTTTGTGTCTTATGATATCCCTTCGTTAATTTTGAAACCCCTTCGTGTATTGTGTGCTGATATGATAAATAACTTGCGTATTTATGCGCTTTACGAGTACGATTACATGATAACTTGTATGTGCATATTATATTGATATTGTGGATCGCCAACCGGATGTCGAGTCTTGTGGGGTCGTGTCAAGGTCAAAACGTTTACGAAAACACACAAAGTCATGGTTTGGACAACCAATGGTTATTAGACCAAACGCGTTATCTGTCAACGTAATTACAAACGTATTTTGATAGGGTCCCAGTAGAGGAACTGTCACCACACTTTTGGTCTTGTTTGTTTTGAAGACGCACCCTAAGCCTAAGGTGAGTTTCACAACCCCTCTTTACTGTTTTCATTTTCGGGAGAGAAACATGCTACAATTTATTAAACTTCATGGATTGCATAAATACTATTACAACACTAGGGGTACTAAGAAACTCTCATATAAAGTCCTTACACCTTCTGGATCATGAATACGAGGATAGCGGGGAAATATGGATAGATCTATTGGGCCTGACAAACCCCGCCCGGGTTAACTGGAGGTTGAACGGGTGCATATTGTCCTTAACACAGTAACACAAAACATGGTCACCATGTGATGAACGGTGGAAAATTCAAGGCAAAATATGTTGTACACATACTACAGTCAGCAATGGTTCAAATGCTTGAGTAACTAGTACGATGTATAGCTAGCATCACTATAATGAGTATTGTATGTGAATCCGGTAAAACAAAAATGGCTTTCTAAACATTAAAACCTATGAACTCACCAACATTATTTATGTTGACGCATTTTAGCAGGTTTTCTCAGGTCGCTAAGGTATCATGATTGGAATAGGCACATAGCGTCTCATGCATGTCTTTTGAAGTTTGTCGAGAACTGTTTACACTGTTGTTATTATATTTATATTGTAAGATTTAAGTTCGCTTCCGTAAAGAAATTAAAACTTGGTTTAATTTAAACATTGTTTTTATTCATACTAGGTGAAATTCATGGGAAGTCTATATCAACAATTGATGATTTATAATATACATTATTAATATTTTAAGCTTTGATATACTAACAGATGTTAGATATATTAATATTTTATGCTTTGATGTACTAACAAATGTTAGATATATTAATATTTTAAGTTTTGATATACTAACATATGCTAGATTAAATATATTAATGAATAGCCCACATATTTTCTTGAATATTTTAAGTTGATCAAGTGAACATGCCTAACATCTGTTGTTTTAAACAGGCCTTACTAAATAGACATTGTTAAACAGACCTTACTAATTTATGATCAAGTGAATTATCTATATGTTTTAAACAGACCTTACTAAACAAAACTTATTAAACAGACTCACTGCTCTGAAACAGAACTTACTAAACTGGCCCACTCATGAATCATAACAAACCAAAAACATAACTCAACAAAAACGTGCAACAAACAAAATAAAACGCTAAAATATTTGTCAATTACTATTGTCTGTTTCTTAATCATCTACAAATTTAAGATTCAACAACTATAAGACTTGATAGAAACCATTTGTATACGCTCTGTACAAGAGATTATGTGTCTATAACATTTCCAAATTTACGAACAAACATGAAAAAGAGAACCTAAACACAAATTTTAGTCTCTTCTTCTTTGACATATTAAGTGGCTATGTCATAAGGCACTAATAGATTACAAAAATGAATTTTAAATGTTACCTTGTTTGTACAGTTGAAGTATGAGCTCTTGCAAATTTAAGGTAAATGGGAAGAACTTGTTTTTTTGTAACCTGTAAAAGAAGCAGCAAAGCATAAGATGACTTACATTTGGATGATTTTTCTTTTTAAGTGGCTGGTTATTTTTAAAACCAAATATAATATTAGAGGTTTTTACTGAGATTGTTTGACAAGAGAGCATGTCGCCGAGAAAGTGAAATAATAATACACAATATTATTTACTTTATTGTTTTCTTATATTGAAAACCGAGTTGAATAGCAACATCCCCCAATCATACAACTTCAAAACTATCCTTAAGTCATCACCCACTTTCAAATAAACCATTTAAAATAAACCTCACAAATAGTTAAACATAAAAAATGTCAAAGAAAAAGGAACATACAAAAAGGAATATGAGTTTTTGTCAATCACTTGAAAAATGATCAAGGGCCTACCCCATATATTTAGATTACTTAAAATGACAATGAGAATATAGATATGGTATAAAGTTCAAGATATAACTGAATACATAAATCAAAGCTACACGCTTAAGGATTCAATAACGTTGCATGTCGAATAATCAACCAACAATAAAACCTTACCTATAAGTTTTGAGATATCCCAATCCTTTATAAAGCTCAATGAGAGCACCCCGGATCATTTTTAGCATGATGTACCTTTGTTTTATTGATGTGAGGCTTTTTGCCCTGTGAATTGTGTTTTTTTTATGACTAATTGATCAAAAACATGATATTTCAGGTGAGCAAGAGCATATGCCATGGCTCTTTCAGGTTTGGCAGCTGCTTCCTGTCTCTTTATCAACTTTGCTTGGATTTCTTCAACAGATCCAACACTATCACATCATCCTTGCTGTCAAAATATCAGTGAGGGCTAAATATGTAAATGAATGGTACTAGTACAATACACATGTGATTCACTGGATCTCCTGGGCCTCTTTACATATCATGTGATTGGAAAGACATGTACATTAACAAATATTATTACAAAAATACTAAAACAGAAAAATTATGTATTAAAATATGTCCATATTTATCCAGCAAATTACAAGGGGGGCATGGTTATGTATGAACTTGTTTAGCCAATATCCACTTTAGTAAACAACTCTGTATTCCGTATTCATAGTTTTACGCATATACCCAGTTTGTACTTCTCGATTCTTGTAGTTTGGACCAAGGTTTCAGCAATAAAATTAACAGAAAAATGTTCAAAAGAAAGGCTAATGTGCTAAACCTAAAAGCCAGCAAACCGTACCACTTCTTAAGTTAACCAAATCACCCTTTCAATATCATTGTAAATACGAGAAACTTAGCATGATTTTGCACCAGAATAGTTAACTTACATAGCAAAGAAAGCATATGTTGAAGTGTTGCGATAAAATGCCTGAATCCTAACGGCTGCAATAAGCTGCCTGAATCTTAACGGCTGTGATTTCTTCTATTGACTTACTCACTAACTGCGTTGTGGATATAAGGCGAGACACCGGCATGAGCAGCAGCCACTGCCGCTTCTGCTGCCACAACAGTGGCATAGTCACAGATAATGTTCGCCGCTTAGCTGATTTTGTGCCAAGTCCCTGGGATACCCATCATTTTTATGAAATAGTTTATGGATTGTTATGCATTTTAGTGACTTTTTTGAAAGAAACATTAAGGAATAATGCTTACAATATTTTCAAATTAGGAATCTGTGATAGTGTAGAAGGGATAGGACCAATTAATTGGTTGCTTTTCAAGATTCTGTATACAAATGGGAATGTTGTCATTAAATGTGACTAATGTATAAATAGTAAATATTAATGCTACAAATGAAAGCTTACAAATCGGTCGTCATCATCGCCACAACAGATCTCAGTCACCCTACACGACACCATCACTAAGACAACCAACAATTGGGTAATAACAAATAAAGAGGTTATGCGTTAACATTCAAATAGCAAACAACACTTCCAAAGTTGATTGCTACCTCAATTTCGTTGAATGCACCAAGAAATGCCAACCTTTAAATTCAACTTTCTTTGCCATGCTCATGAATAATAGCAACAATACGAAACAGAGCAAGTCAACAGACTTACCAACTGAGCACACACATTTCAATTTCATTACATATCACATGATTTAGTGCAATACAAACCAAGACACTAAGTTCTAAGTTACCTCTCATTAGGAAATGACGTTTGGGTCGAGATCAGTAATCGAGTTCGAGTAAATCACTAAGTTCTAAAGTCAGGTTTTGTGTGGGTTCGGACAGGTTCAGTATAACTGACTTCAGGTCTCATGTATGGCCATTTAAATTATAGACTACAAAGCTCACAAAAACAAAACAACTATCCCGACTATATTTATATGTGTAGATCTATAATAATAACACTAACCATTGGTGGCGGATGTTCTTACGAATCAAAGAGTAAAGATCACCTAGAGTTAAAGCTCACTTTTGATCCTAACATGTCCATTTCCATCCTCATACCACTCACTTTCCCTAATAATCTCCACTTAACCTAGTGCCATCATTGTCTAGTAATCACACCAAACTAATAATAACAAATCTCATAACCAAGATAACACCAAATTTTAACAGAATAATAATTCATTTCAGTATTCACACTTCAAATCATAAAACTACGATTAAAAACTTAAATTTACAAAAGATAACACCAACTCACCATTACCTTAAATCAAATTGGGTAAACCAAAAATGCTTTTGTTGAAATAATTTTTACTTCTCATATCACATTAGTTAACTATGTTACCAATAAGACATCTGACTGATGTGGACCAAGATGAACAGATCTGGTTAATTCAGGAACAGGTATAGACTTCTCCAAATATTTCTGCCACCGGCTCCGGCGACATCTTCAACTATAACACCAACTCGATTCATCTCCTCCAATGCGTGGTTTCAGTACACATCAACCAATACATTATTTTATTCAGCAGATCAGAAAAACAAATATAACATCAACAGATAGGAAGGACACAAACAACTTTCTTGCACTTACAGGTTTCACCCTCTGAAGTAACACCACAAACATTGCCTTCTTCAACAAACTCAACCTAATATTTATTATAAAATATTCAGATAAAGTATTTGAATGGAAGACAGGTACTAGAAAACAGAACCATTAAAATGTGAAATATATAATATATTGATATGATATACCTTGCACTCGGGTTTATTCAACATATAAGTTCCACCATAAACAGCACTGTGTCAAGCAAAGGCCTACAAAACATACTAGAATGAAACATCAAACCTCCACTTCATACTTGTAAAGTAAATGACTTGACGTTTAGTAACTTTGTTCCATAAATAAACAAAGTTGTACCTGAGGAAGCTCGCCTAATCCATACGAATTGCTGCAGTTATGTATTAATTGAGCACTTACCTTCTTCGCACTCCCTTCCTTCATCGTAACATGAACCACCATTATTTAAAAAAAAATCAGCTTCTTCTTCTTCTTGCAACTAAACAGTTTTACACTTTAGAAACAAAATATGATCCTGAACTACTCTTCCTCCCATTTCTCTTAGATGCACTTGCCAATTTATTTTCCTGTTCGAAAACCAAAAAAAAAAAAAAAAACATCAGCCAAATATGATCATGTCTCCATCAGCAAAGCAACTTATATCATAAAGTCATAAACTAATAGATTTATAAGTTTTTATCAGGAACCATCTACATACTTGAACAAAAGACGGAATCAAAGAGATGCATGCATGATTAAACTCAAACGACCACGTATAATCAAAAAAATTTGTATAACATACTTTAATCAAACTATCGAAGTAAATGAAATGAAGATAAAGTAATTAAAAAAAATGACGGCAACTTACCTTCTTACGACACGGCTTGCGGCGGCTCGATCTCCTACACCTCCTTCTCTTCATCATCCACATCCGAATGAAACTGCAGCAGCACTGCAATAGTTGCTAGCTACACCAGTTCAACATCTGTTATTGAAACTCCCATTGTCAATGAGCTGCACTGCAGCAGCTGCTAGCCATACCAGTTCGACATCTGTTACTGAAGACTCCCACTGTCAATGAGCTACACTGCAGTAGCTGCTAGCCACACCAGTTCAACATCTGTTATTGAAGACTCCTACTGTCAATGAGTTGCACTGCAACAGCTGATAGCCACACCAATTCAACATCTGTTATGAAGACTCCTACTGTCAATGAGTTGCACTGTAGCAGCTGCTAGCCACACCAGTTCAACATCTGTTATTGAAGACTCTCACTGCCAATGAGCTGCACTGCAGCAACTGATAGACAAAATAGTTCAACATCTGTTATTGAAGACTCCCACTGTCAATGAGCTGCACTGCAGCAACTGCTAGCCACCCTAGTTCGCCACACAGCTCAGCCTATCTGGCATATCTTGAACACCTATCGCCACCCTTGTAATCCTTTCATCGTTTTCTTCTTATTAAATTAATAAATAAATACACATCACTTGACACATCAGCATTATTAAATTAATAAAAAAATGCTAAATGACTGAATTTGTGGAACAACATGACACTATTTTATTTATTAGAACTAGTGGGTTTACCCGCGCGTTTCGGCGGGATCCAAAAATACTTGTAATACGCTAGCAGTTTTCCCACCGTGCGTTGTGGCGGGTAAAAGATTAAAATAATTTGACTTTTATGGTCAACTATGAAACTAATTAACATGACAAATTCAAATTGTTTGCATATGATACAACATTCCAAAGTCTCCAAAATGGTTGCAAAACAAGAGGTGTCGTAACCCTATTTGATTAAAGGAATACGTCAAATAACAAGCGGGAAAATAAAACTTCATGTGTCATAAGTGGAAATGGTCAAATAGACGTGTTGGGTAATGGGTTAAAACAGGTTGTATTTAATGCGGGCAAAGTGGTTCATGTCGGCCGACTCGCCCCATACTTTTACAAATAGTCATTGCCAAAATATGATGACAAAAATTATGTTATCACAAAAATAATCTATTTTAGTTTATAAATAAAATGATTTAAGCGGCTATAAGCTTGTAAGCACTAAAGATATAACACGGGCACTTTCAACCCATTTGACCCACTTGAATAATTTTTTTTTATTTGACCCCTTTGACCTATTAGGGAAACATTATAACCCAAAATGACCCATCAAGTAAAATGTCTCAAGAATCACCATGTAAATAGCATTCAAACCTTAATGAGTCGGTTATTATGATAAACATTGTATCCTTGAACGTCAATATCAACTTTTATATCCTCGACGAATCCTATAGTAACAACTGCAACTATCTGTTGATTAAAATACCTAAAAGATGATTATAAAATTTAAAATAATACATAAGTAACAAACTTAATAAAGACATCACATTTGAATCCTGAATATCTTTTCCACGAAGAATCATCCAGAATCCAAGAGGAATTCTTAGATAAAGAATTGATGCATAACTCTGAAAGAAAAGGTATAAAGGATGCATAACTCTAAAAGAAAAGGTATAAAGGTGCACAAATTTTTAAGAATTGTATTATAAAGAATATGATCTTTTGAGTTATTTTATTACTCATAAGTAACGGTTATTCATGAGTTAATTAAAGAATTAATTTCCTAAAAATCTAAGAAATATAAAACAAAATTATAACTATTTATTATAAATCGTACAACTTTACCGTAACATATTAATGTATAAATCTAAACTACAAAGTGTAGAAAAACATGTCTAACAATTTTATGAATAGATTGGAGTTGAAATAATATGCTTTTTAACAAGAAAATGGTGTTGGAAGTACTTATAACCTCTTAAATCGCTTTATTCGGACTAATTATATTTTAATGATATTTTATACATTAATTATTTTTAAAACTCAAGAAAAAAGGAGTTTAACTCCTTACAAATTACCCGTCCTGGCCAAACAGTTTTGACCCGTTTTGCATTATTATTTTGTACAATTGCTATCAAAGATGGTACACAAGGGTATAAATGGAAGAAATTGTGTAAAAATTTGGGGATTTTTAAAACTCAATAAAAAAGGAATTTAACTCATAAATTACCCATCCTGGCCAAACCGTTTTGACCCGTTTTAACCGTTTTGCATTATTATTTTGTACAATTGCTATCAAAGATGGTACACAAGGGTATAAATGGAAGAAATGGTGTAAAAAAATGGGGATTACACTTTAGACTCTTGGGATGCCATCTTAACTTTGACAATATGGATATATTTGCTCATGCCTCCCCTTTATAATGAAGTATAGATAATCATAAGAAGATACCCAAAATGCACAATAATTATAAAATATACATATACATACCTACCCAAAATGGAATACTTGACATAGTTCAAATGCTTTGATATTGTTATGTAATTCTTCAAGAGTTGTGCATAAAACTCCTAGCTTTCTTATGTAGTCCTTCACATCATCGTTCTTATGTATTTCTTCACTCCAAATAGCAACCATCTTGGTGATGCAAGGAGGTCATATCCAATTGTTCAAGAATTTATAGTAAGTTAGATAATGTGGATGCAACTTACAATACATTAGTGTAATATAAAAGTCGAATATTGAATAGATATAGAGATATTTCATAAAATAAAGAAGCAGTACCTTTGAATACATAAACCTTGGCATTGCAAAAAAAAAAAAAAAAAAAAAAAAAAAAAAAAAAAAAAAACCGGCATCTTAATCAACATTTGGATGAAGGAAATGTCTGCACGAATCATAATCAATTATTACACCGTCACAAATTCATAAACAAACAACAAAATACAACGATTATGAGCAACAAGTACCTCCTCCATGTGTTAAAAGCAAAATCAACGAAAACAAAACAAATTAGAAAGAATTTGGGTTAACCGTAGGCGGTGGGTTAAAGAAGAAGATGATGATTGAAAAGGGTGATTATATTGTTGAGCCAATTCTATAACTCCATATCCTAATAAACTTGGTTATTAAGATAGGTTTAATGGTGGAGGTAATATTGTAGGTGTTACATGGGTCACGATTTTATTAAAATAATATTAATAAAATTAAAAGGATACATTTATACAACTATGAGAAATTGTAGTACTCGTACTGAGTACAAATCCAAACGAAAATAACATAAAATGATTCAAACCGAAGATTTCATCAAGAGCTTGAACCGCGTCTTCTTATATGATTTCTTCTTCGTCTTTAACGAAGACTTGAACTGCGTCCTATTGTATGATCCTTCTTGGTTGCAAGAATTAACAAAAAATAATGTTGACGGTTGTGACTAAGGCACGTGTTTAACATGCTTCTCTTAAAACAAATTATGTGCCTCTACTCAAGATAACGCATCTGTTTCCCAGGGTACAACAGCCGAAGCAGTCTGTACTGGCGGAGAAGGCCACACGCCCAAGGTTGCACCGGATAAAATTATAGTGTTAAAACTTGTGGAACAAATAATAATAGAAATGTGGTGGAATCAAGTATAGAAAAACTTATCTCTACAGGTTCCCAACATATGAACATATGGGTCAAGTTTTCCTTCTTCTTCAAAAAATTCTTTTATGAATCCTCTTCTTTATTTTTCTTGTATTTTTTTTTAGTCTTTCAAATGAGGCACAAAGCCTTCTATGTATACAAGACCTAAGGATGAGTGTAGAGACTAACTTAATTAGAGCCATAAACTCTAATAAAGTGAAATAAAGAACTCTACTTAAGAGTCTCCTTAATAATTTCACTAAAATCAATTAAATTACATTCATCATATTATTAAATTTTTTTAATTTCTAACATCTTGTTGAATGAATCATTCATTGGTAACATTGATGATGAAGAAGGAAAACCATAAGGTAATTGATGTTTGTGAGGGTAGGGATGGAAAAAAAGGGTATTATTGTAAAAGTGTTTTGATATTGTAAAGGATGATGTGGGTGAAATGTCTACATTACCCTTCTAAGTGTCTTAATTGTCACAACTATCCCCATAATACTCTTAAATTTCTTGCTTAAATATGTTGTACATGTTGCTTCTTAAGTTGTACGAAAATGCAAATTACTATCTTGTACATCACTCCTCTTTTATAATGTATATTATATAATATAATATAATATAATATAATATAATATAATATAATATAATATAATATAATATAATATAATATATATATATATATATATATATATATATATATATATATATATTATAGATTATAGATAATAAACCTACAAAGACTTTATACACTCAATAAAATAACCATAGCTATCTATAGATGTACCCAACAATTGGATAACACAATAAAATAACTCTTTTTTAATTTTTCTATGAAACGCCCTTTCAACTTTAACTTTCTTTCAAAACGACCCATTTTGGTTAAAACTAACAAAAGCCAGCCCTCGTTTTTTACTTTTACTTTCAAAACCAAACATCTAACCGAAACTCGTTTTTGACATCTTATCCAATCCAACCCAACCTAACTTGTTGGTCTCTAAATTAGATTAGATAATAGGGACACTTGAAGTCGCTGAAATAGTGTGCTAAGACATTTGATCAGACTAGTGGGAGTGGGGGCGGGAGAAGGGCGGGAGAGGGGGGGGAACACCGCCGCCATAGGGGCGGGAAGACGAGCGTGGGGCTGGGGGCGGGGAGAAGGGCACCGGCGTGGGGGAGTTTGACTAGCCACGTGGCGCGATCTTATTGGCCCACTCCATTTGAACGTTAGCCTTAAAAAAAAAAAAAAAAAAAAAAAAAAAAAATTAAATTTGCAACGGCTAGTTGTATCAACGGTCCAAAAAAATTTTTTTTTATAAATTACCCCCTTTTCACTACAAAACACCCACTTTAACCAAATTTTATACACTTTTCAACCAAATTTTATACAATTTTCATCCATATTTTATACACTTCCTCAACCAAAAATGAACCCTTACAACCGAGGCTTCGACCCGAACAACCCATACGCGTATGTCCCAAACCCGAATACACCACCGGTTCGCCCGATCCCAAACCGTCCACCCATTCCTTCACCTTGTCCCGACTACGCGGGTTATGCGGGTTTCATTAGTGGGCAAATTTATCCGAATTTCCCATTCAATGATTCTCTCGTTCTTTCACAACCTCCTTCACAACTTCCTTTAACCCAAACCGTACCCGAAACACAACCACAAAATGTCGCGGGATCGTCTTCGGGTAAAACCCCCCCTCCAAGAAGAAGTCACAGGAGGAAGACCCCGGAGGAGAAAGCAATAGCCGCCGCTAACCGCCAACCACTTAAGTGGACAACCGATGAAGAGCTCGCTATAACGAAAGCGTGGATAAGCGAGTCGGAAAAACAAGAAGGTATTTGTAATAATTTTTTTTTGCTAATATTTTTTTTTTATACACTTGGTGTTGCTAATATTTTTTTTTTTTTTTTTTTTGTAGGAACTAGTCGCCATAAAGTTGAGTTTTGGAACGACATAAACGCCGCGTTCCATGGGTTGATGGGACGAGAGTTCTATCGAAAAAACGATAGTCTCTCGTCCAAGTGGACAGAGATAAACAGGGCAATGAACACGTTTCAACCGCATTATTATTACGCAAGAAATAATCCAAAAAGCGGTGAAACAGATACCGACAGCCTAACGCGCTCGCTGTTAGCGTTTCGTAACGAAACGGGTCTCGAATTCAAGTTTCTTCATTGTTGGGAAATCGCCAAGAACCACTCAAAATGGGCGTACGTCCCCACTGCAAGCAGCTCCGCAAAAAGGTCGAAAACAAATTCGTCAAGAAACCGTCAATCTGATCCGGAAAACGTAGAAGCCGTTAATTTGGATGATGACGAGTTTGAAGAGGAATTGAGTCGCCCACCCGGCCGAGATAAGTCAAAAAAGCGGGCTGGGAAATCAACTGCTTCGGGTTCGGGTTGTGGATCAACCGGCGCCTACAGCGCTGACTTGCAAGATTTAAATGCCACCATGATCCAGTTCAATACGATTCAAGAAAAAATGCTCGAGGAGAAAAAAAATATTCGCGAGGCGTTTGAAAAAAAAGTGACTTTGAAAGAGCGCAAATTGTCTATCAAAGAGCAGCGCGAAAAACGCGAGGATTTGAGATTTCTCGCCATGAACACCGACCATATGCAAGGGCCGGAGTTAGAGATGACGCTTCAAATGAAGCGTGATATTATTGAAAAATATAATCTGAATTGATTTGTTAGTTTTTAATTTTTTAAGGTTTTATTTTTTTTTTTTAATTTTCTAGGTTTTTTTTGTATTTTTCTAGGTTTGTTATTAATAAAAAGTATTTATTATTATTATTGTTTTATATAAAAAGTTAAAAAAAAAAAAAGAAAAATAAAATGCCACATGGCACTTCCCCCCACCTCTTCCCCCCCCTTCCACTCCCCACAATTATTTTCCCCCCCACAAGGGCCCCACAAGTGCCACATGGCGCTTCCCCCCACCTCTTCCCCCCCCCCCCCCCCCCCCCCCACCACTCCTTATAGTCTCAGCAGTAACACTGTATCAAACTAACCTGTATGATCCCTATAACACGCCAAAAATTGTGAACCAGATAAGAAAGTATAAGTGGTATTATTTTGAATTAAAAACCAATTTAAACAACATTAACGAAGGTTTTATACACATATTAAGGAAAATGAGCATACCCTCCTCCAAACATGGGTGATTGTGAAATCAAATCATCAATCAGACCTTGGATGCGGTGTAGTCATTTGTACAGAAAGATCCTAAAAAAGAAATTGGTTTTTTTCTTCTCCAATAACACACACGTACTGTTGATTCTAGCTCTGTAAGAAAGCTAACAAAAGGGAGGTATTGTTCTTTGAAAATGCTAAATTTAAGAATTGAGCTCAAAATAAACACCCAACCAATTTGATACTCAAGATTCAAGAACTCATCCAGAGGCAACCAAAGACGATCTCAATCCAAATTTTAATATACCTAAATTACCGAAAAAGATACCCGGAGACAGAGCCGTCGACCCTTCTTTGTGTACCGTGCTCTCTCCCTCTAGGGTTCCAACAATGAAACAATCGTGGTGGCACAGAAGAAGGAGGTTGCCTCTACGACTGACATCGTTGGGGTAGAATGATGGCGGGTGAAGATGAAGAAATGAAGCACTGATCAGCTGGTCCATAAAGGTTTATCATTTTTCAAATTTACACTAACAGATGCTATAACATCAACAGACGTGAATGCATTGTTGTGGCCAGAATGTCCGAGGAAAATCAGGCTCTTCAGAGACAACTTCTACAGAAACAGGCGAAAGAAATCGAAATTTCGCAGGTTAGGTTGGGCCAATTACTAGTTCATCAAAACTTGCTTCAGGCCCAAATGATGTAAAGTTCTAACTATAACAGATGTTAGAGTGGTCCATAGATGCTAAATTCCTTTAATAACAGCCCTTTTAATAAGTGACCTAGATATTTTTTTGAATATTTTAAGCAAATTGATGACATCATTATTTGCATCACACAAGCATCTCTATGCTTGTCACATCACCTTTTTAAGCTCTCTATAATTGCCAACTCAGTTTTCTTATGTCACTCAAGACTCTCCTATTATAGTAAGTATAGATAGGGATGAGCTCGGGACGGTATCGGTACCGAACCGATACCGATACCGAAAAGTCCAAAAAACCAATACCGATACCGATCCCAAACACATACGGTACGGTACGGTATCGGTTCGGTATCGGTACCCGGTATGGTATCGGTATTTTACATTAAAATACCGATACCATACCAATCCCGTACCGATACCGATAATACCGAAACCGAAAATCCATAAATATGGGTACCGATACCGATCCCGAAACCCCTCGGTTCGGTACGGTATCGGGATCGGGACGGGACGGGATCGGTATTCGGCCTTGAATGCTCATCCCTAAGTATAGATAGAGGTTGTTCATTATGATTGTTGATTTGGATTCTGGTGTGTCATACGTCTGACGGTAAAACTCCGTATGTGAAAATTTGAGGTTGTGACATAAATGCTCAAACAAGATTTTTAACATTTCAAAAAAGATATATAAAAAAATATATATAGATTAAAAAAAAAATACACCCTTTTATCGTGAAATGAATCATTGATTTTTTCAACTTAAAAAAAAAAGTAGATAAATATATCCATCTATCCTGTTATTCATTTCTATAGCTTTCTAACTATTTACATTTCTGCTACCAACATTTAAAGTTTTCAGTTTATAGAAACATGGTTACATGCTGACATTAGATTCCACTCTTCATGGAAATTATATAAGAAATGAAACTACCATAAGAATTACAACTAACACATAAGGAGCATGATATTAGTGGGATAAAAACCAAGGTTTTTCATCATACATTCATAAATAAACATCATCAATAACTACTGGCTACATATAACTTTAGCATCAAAGCCTATCTAACAACAACCAAACCGTTAATACAATCAAGATCAAAGGATAGTCAAATTTTGACCAGCGAAGCGAAACCGAAAAAGAAGCTTTTAGTTCTACATTGAACCTACAGTTACCAACCGATGGATCCACGGTTGTGATCATTCCCAGCCCCCCAAAATCACAACTTTCAGCTCTTTGATCATGCTGCTGATAGTAACTATTAAATGCATACGACACGTTACCAGGCCAACTAAGGTTGAAACATGAGCTACCAGGCGACAGTGCGGTACAGTCAGCATTTGTACAGGCCTCCATAGCGCGTGCAGTTGCATTCGACATATCAAGATTATTATTTACCACACACCATCTAGAAGCAAAATACTCCACGCTCTGTGCGTTCACAAGACTTTTCGTGCTTTGACTAAAGTCAACCTGGTATTTGGCCTGCCCGTCAAAAGTAAACACACCCCAATGTCTTTCAAAATTTCCAGCGGTTATGTTTCTTTGATCTTCATCTAAAAGGGCATGAATGTAAATTTCTAATGGCATTACCCGAGGCCGAAGTGGGGTCCCTTTTCTGTTATGGAAATGGTCTAAAATACCCTTTGTGAATATCTCGGCATTTGAAACTGTAGCATTTGGAGCTCCATCAGTAGGCCAACCGATTTGGCTAATTACAATGTCTATATTTGGAAACCCTGCAGCTGTTAAAGCAGTAATAAGGGTATCATAGCTTAACTCGAAGCTGTTTTTATATAACCTATGCGTATCATTATGAGGGCGTGCGGTTTCTTTGAATAAAGCAAAATCAAGTGAAATGTTTTTGTTTTGATAGTAACTAAGAAAGGGCGAGATGTTTACAAAGAAAGGAGATCGGGTTTTGGTAAGAAAATTGAGTACTTGAATCATAGTTTTGTTAATATCGGGTCGAAAGTGTCCTTTTGAGGGTTTACCGGATTCCGACCCAAATGCATCAAAGCTACATGGAATTACAACTTTGACCTTCTTTGATAGTTTTGCTCGCATCAATGCTGCTTCGATGTTAATGGCTGCACCAACCACAAAAGGGTAGAACCGCGAACCGTAGCTTTGGAGAAAGGGCTCATCTCCTATGGTAATGTACCTGCAAATATATTTAGTTATGACTTTTTTTTCAACATCGCAAGATTAAAAACAAAACAATGTACTTCTATTTAAATATTGAAGAGTATATGCATTTTGGTTCAAAAGAGCACGAGGCGCTCTAAGGTGTCTGGGTCCGAAAAGCAGAGGCGTGAGGCACGTTCATCACATACACAAAGGCATTCCTCTATGTACAACTTAATAAGCTTTGTTTGCAGCAAAAGGTTGCATCTCTCTCGTTTCACAGATCAACCTTTTTATCAAGTAAACTTTCATATTGTATTACTGTCTTCATCCTTTGGTTGTTTCTACAAAACATAATTTTGACAAATTTTGACCCACAAGTACCTGAGGCGTTGCCTCAAACCCGTAGCCCGTTTTCCAACGCGGCTTTTAGAAACCAAAATCATCAAATTCATATTTAGAACTAATCAATACAGTCAAATGTGAATAATGATATAGAAAAGAAAGCACATCTTTCATCTGAAGTAGAAGTGGCGAGATGGACGCGCTGAGTAATATAAGTCAATACTGATCCGATTGAAATGGGTCAATTTCTGGTAAGGGTACAAACGGCGTCAGCCAAATTGGATTGACCTGAAAACATTTTTTTGTTTATTTTAAAACATAGTTTCTACAAACAGGTTACAAAAGCATTTATAGTACTATATTAAGCCAAATCTTATGAACAAGAATGATTACCAATGTTGTGTGCTTTCGAAATATAGTCTAGGGGAACTTACAGCCTGTTCAGAGTCTCTTTTACTAGTTTTCTAGTTGACCTGTCACCTGTCCGAAAAACCCATAACCCGAATTGACCCATTCATAAGTAAACAGGTTGAAACTACCACATCTAAGGGTAATATGATCTATAAAGCGCTAATCTTTTGTCCTTTTAAATAGAAAAATCTACAAAAAGGTTTCAAAAATATTTATATACAAAAATAATCTAAATCTTTGAATAAAAATGATTCACAATGTTGTGTCCATTAGAAATTAACTACGGGAACTTTCAGCCCGTTTCATTTCCTATTTTTTTACTTTAACCCGTTTGAAATAAACCGCAGCCCAAACCGACCCGTTCATAAGTAAACGGGGCAGCATTGACACATCTAAGGGTAAAATGATCTATAAAGCACTAATCTTTTGTCTGTTTAAAAAATACTTTCTATAATAGGTTAAAAAGCATTTATACTAAAATAATAATCCAAATATCTGAATAAACATGATTCACAATGTTGTGTGCATTAGAAACATACTGTTTGAACTTTCAACTCGTCCCTTTCACTAAAGTTTTCTATTTGACCCGTTTCCGAATAAACCACAACCCAAGTCGGCCTATTCACAAGTAAACGTGTCGGAACCGTGACATCTAATCTTTGCTGCCAGAAAAGACCTAAACTTTACCACAGTTAGACATCATTCAGCACTTTCAAAACCCTACAAAGCGATTTCCTAACCCTAGTCCCTTCATTCATATTTAAAATATATGCATATCAATCTTCTGACTTAAACTCCGCATTAAGTCCGACTAAATAAATCATCATTATTGTTCAAATTGGGGGCAAACACTGGAGCAACAGTAAATTTCCTGCCATGTGACGTAGAAGTCATGCCACATAGTTTTCAAAGCGACTCAGGCAAGGCGCAGCGCAAGGAAAAAGCATTGCGGCGCTCCGGCGAATTTGGATTTTGGCCATATTCGGGCCACATTGATCTAAAACATCCTAAAATGGCCTGGAACTATCCTATACTAGCCCTAACCTATCCTAAAATGGCCTGAAACCAGCGTAAACAATCCTAGCCCTAAACAACCCTAAAACATGTTTAAATTCCTAAAACTGGTATGCTTATCTTATTTCGGGCCCTCGCTCTTTTCAGCCTAAGCCCAAGGCTCATGGGTCACGGTTCGAATCGTTTAACAACAACCTACTACAGAAATGCAGGGTAAGGATGTTAACATCAAACCCAAATTGCCCTCTCATTGTTCAAATTGACCTCATAATATCAATAAGTAACAAACAGCAAACAAATCACATTAATCCTACGTGTACAAAAAAGGGGTTAAAAACATAACATACTCTATCCTCGTACGACCAGTGGTGAGGTACCGGGTGAGGTTATCATGAACCCAACTTTCAGCAGCCTTAACAGAAGTATTCAACGTGTGGAGCATAGAATTAGGAACACCCACAGTGACATCAATGACGGAGTTTGAAAGAGCTTCTAGGACTTGAGGGTTCGAGTCGAAGAGTTTTACTTTGGTGATTTTGTTGAGTTTTAACAGCTCAACCACCTTTGAAGGTGGTAGTGGGTGGGATGCACTGGTGCCCCAGTTTACTCCGATTGATTGGACACTGGATGTGGAGAGGAGTGTGATGATGAGTAAGGTGAGTGATACCAATGGCAATGAGTGGTGGTGTAACTGTAACACCATTGTTGTGGACTGGTCTGTGACGGAGGATTGTTGGGCGTTAACAAAGATGGATTTTAAAGTGACAACCAATGTCTTTCATTTTCAACACCCGACCAACATCGAATCGTTCATCTCTTTATCGAATGAATGTCGAATGATGTCGTAAAATTAATAGGGTAAAACTAAAAAGAAATATTAAAAAATCCGGTTCAACCGACCCTGTTTTCAATTTGACCGCTCGTTCATCGGTCCAACCCCATTCGATTTGATGCACACACGGTCCAATCCTCAGTTTTATTTGATGCACACCCGGTCCAACCCCCTGTTTCATTTGATGCACACCCGGTCCAATACCTTGATCCAGCCTGGACCGACCAGCCGGTCAGCTCTGGGTCTCGAAACACTGTTGACAGCAAAGCATTTTTATTCCTTAAACAAGGACTAAGGCTGGATGGTGTGGACTCGTCAAAAGTCTTCGTGATCATATGTGGACTCGTGACTATGAGGGGAACACCACCTTTGTTCCTCGTGATCGTGAAGATCAAGAACTTTCCACAAGCTGCACGAAGGCATGATTTATGAACGTTAGGAATATAGTCGTTAGGCTCGACTTTATAAAAAAACTTTTTAAATTTCCATTTAAACCATTAATTTTCTCCAACAATTTCTCCTCTCACTCTATAAATTTTCTCCAAAAAAATTTCTAATTCTCTCAACAAGATGGTTTCATCATCCAACAAAATCAATCAAGGTTTGGTTTCATCATCATCCTTACCTGACAAAATCAACCATGGTGTGGTTTCTTCACCATGCTCATCCAATGAGGTCATCATGTATTATGTAAACGTGGTAATGGAGACGACACAAGTTATTTTGGAGAAAGAAGAAAATGAACATATGTTGCTACAAGAACACGAAGTGCGCCTATAAACAGAGACCGGGAGGGTATAAATATTTGTTCATCTTATTTTTTTCTGGATAATTTTAAATATTTTTTTATTTTTATTTTAATTGCTAGAGGTGCTCATGAACGTTTGGTGGCCGACTACTTTGCTGAAAACCTTGTTTACACCGGTGAACATTTTAAGTGTTGATTTTGAATGAGCCGTTGTCTATTCTTGGGTATTGTCAATGAATTGCCAAATTTGAACCGATTTTTTTACATTACGATAGGATGCAAGAAATCAAAGGGGTTATACCATCTTACACAAGTGCACGTCGGCGATTTGATAAGTGACAAAACACCACCTGTAGTGATTCATGAGATGAGTATTTTAGGATGCCTGAAAGAACATCACGGATTCTCTATATAAATTTTGCAAAGGCGTGGTTAAGCTATATAGCAAGAAGTATTTGCGTAATCCAACATAGAAGAACATCAAAAAACTATATGCAACCCACGAAGAAAGACATGCATTTCCTTGGCGAGGTCAATTCACGCATTGTGATATGATATAGGATATCCTTCAATAACTCATCATCATCATACTCGGTTAATCCCACCTATAGCAAAGCTAAGGTAGGATCTGAGGAGGGTAGGATATTCTTCAATAACTCTTGAAGTTATTTGTTCACAAGATCTATGTATATGACATGCTTTCTTTGACGTTGGTGGTTCATATAACAACTTAAACGTTCTTCATCAATCCGAGGTTTTCAACGAAATCATACAAGGTACCAGACCTGATACTTCATTTATGGTTCCGGGAGTGGAATACAAATATGGATATTATCTAGCTGATGGTATATACCTTGAGTATGCTATAACTTTAAAAACTATACCGTATCCCAAAGACGATAAAAGATATACATTTGCAAAATGCCAAAAATCGGTAAGAAAAGACGTTGAATGGTTATTTGGTTTTCTAAAGCAACGGCGACACACAACGGTGACACATTGTACAAAACTAGACACGTGTATTCACGGCAAAGAAATAAGATATGTTATGTATGCTTGTGTTATTACATAACATGATTATCGAGGATGATGGTAACGCAGTATGCAAATATGATCTGACTGACATTCATGATGATGGTGAACTGGTTAATTCGGCGCAACAAGAAGTTAACATGTGGGCATTGATCCACCTGCATACACACCTCAACCTCCGTGTCGATTAATCGAGCATATATGGAATTCCGCTCATATCGATTCAGATGATGATTAGTTATTTTTTTATTTTATGTGTTTATTTTTATTTTGAATTTTTTTATATTAATGAAAAGTTTTTTTTTTTTAAATTAAATGAATTGGAAAAAAATCAAAAAAATAGTTAGGGTTGGTGAACGGTAGTGACCACACCTCATGTAGTGGAAAAGAGAGATGATGGAAGAGTAATCCTGAGGTGGAGGGTGGTGATAGTCACTTTACTAGTGACCATACCCCATAGCCTAAAATGCGAGTTAACCCACACCCAAAAACAAAGTTACGGTGGCCAAAAATTAAATACCCATAGACAAATTAAAATTACATTGTTGATTTGCTTACGACTTGGATCGATTTCTCACCCAAAGAATCCAAGATACTTAATCTCCTCTTAATGCAGATCGCTTGTTTTCGATTACAAAACCATATCATTTCTACTCTTCCATATATACCATATTATGGTTTGAATAATCGAATGCACCACTTTTCCCCATTTATGTGAACACCCTGTCCCTTAGCATGTTTATTTGTAACAAACAAATCTTTTACCCAAAAATAATGGAAGTTGAGATCCTTGTTTATGGAATAAATATGGATATGTCATGGATTTTTGTTTTGATTAATTGAGTCAAGGTTTTAGTGTTAGATTTATGTTCCGGTGTTTTGGTTGAGTTGATTCTGTCATAACGCAAATTTGGATTTTAAATTTGAAAAATTATATATGTGGCTTCTATGGTCTTGAAATTATAACACGTGATCACTTAGATGGTCTCAGAGGGTGTTTGGGATTCCATTTTGAATCTGATTTTTATATTATTGTGTTTTGAAAATGCAGATAATCAGTTTTTAGTGTTTGGATTGCATTTTGAAAACGTAAATAATCAGTTGTTTAGGCTACCAAAACGCAATAATCTATAAGCAGCTCCACCCCTGCTTTTCCAAAACGCATAATCTGTTTTGAATAATCAATCCCAAACACCCCCTTAGATGAAGTTTTCTGAGTTAAGTGGAGTGTGAAATAACAAAAATGCCCCTTGGTATTTAAAAGTAGAAAACAAAGCCCTCTTTAACCCAACCCCTATTCTTCATCTTCACAACCGTCTTCGAGGGTTTCCGTCAGCCTCACCTTCACCGGTCAAATGGTTCAAAACCAAGCTTTAAGCCGTTTTTTTGGTCATGTATTAAGGCGATCATTTTCGTAGAACTACAACCCCATTTTCCTCATCACTTGAACAATCACAAACCAATATTTAACTTTTTGTTGTAAGATTGTTGAAATCTTAAGAAAAAGTTCTACATTGAAGAAACACCAATTCAAAGCGTGACAATTACATTGACTGATAGTCTGATAATGAGTATCAATGGATAACATTTCGACCAATCCTTCTTATAAAACTTAAAGTAGTTACAATGCATGCGTGTTTAAATATGAGAATGTCTGGCTCCTCTTTTGGAAGAAAGGGTATTCATAATGATCATGGTTCGGGCCTTCAAATAAAAACCTATGAGTAAAAACCTAGATATTAAAATAGACCATATTTGAAGATATAATATCATTTTATTTAGAGAAAATTGCAGTTTTCGTCCTTGTGGTTTGCCTAAACTAACAGATTCAGCCCAGGCTTAACCCTCTGAGTACCTGTGGTTTCATTTTCTAACAGTTTACATCCCTCTGACTAACGTTCGTCCATCTGCCGTTACCTCACCCTCACGTGCACCTCACGTGAGGGGTTTCTTGGTCATTTCAACTCGAAAATGAAGGGAATTTTGGTCATTTCAATCCTTTGATTAATTAAAAAAATGAAAATATCTAAGGGTCATTAACACAAATATCTGGTAATTAAGTTTCCCTCCCTATTTAAACCCCTAACCTTCAACCCTAACCTTTGAGAATTCGTTTTAGAATCGTAATCATGAACCGTGATCTCACGAATACCAACCGTAGGGTGCGGAATCCCCTCCGATTGTGCAAAATAATTCAGAAATAAACGTAATCGATTGTGATGAAGACAGATAACGAATCACCGAGCAATTTCCATAACTTTACTCGTGTATTAGATCAAAATATCAACAATTACAATACAAACCTAGACCTAATACAAAGAATATCACACACACACACAAACTAGGGAAAAGCTCAAATGATAACTCTATCTAAAAATAACTAACTTTTCCCTATTTATAGACTCCCACCTTCGCCCCTTTCATGAGGTCAAAAGTGTTCATTCGACCCTTTAAGAGTTCGAATGAAGCCTTCTTCTTCATTCAATCTACGTTCGACCTATAATAAACTACATTCGACCTCCCGACTGGTCGAATGTATCTTCAAGCTAAAGTCTTGGTCGTTTTTCTGATTATCTGAACCTTCGACATTCAGTATTGGATCACTAGCTGGGGACATACATGAATAATGCACTTACAATCTTCCCCTTGGACCTAGCTAGTGATGTACCAAATTAGAAAGTTAACAAATCTTCAAGTCTTGATCTCATCATCTTGAACGACTTGAAAACTTTCCATCTTCAAGCACGGTTGTGTCGAGGTTCTTGTCTATCTCTGTAGTAAGCTTTGAAATCTTAGACAGACTCAAGAAATCTTGGCTTTGTCATTTGTTGGTCCAGAGATGAAGACAGAAATCAATCTTGAATTCTTCGATCTCCAGTCTTTTCTTTAACAACCTCTAACTAGTTTCTGTTGTTCTGGTGATCTTGATGTTCAGGTTTGGGTCTTGTTCAGTTACACGCTTTGTCGATGAGTCTTGAGCAGTGCACCTGTTGTGTTTGATTTTGCAGAAAAATTTACTAAAAACTGCACAAACTACAACCCGCGTTAGTCACGACAAAAATCTCGGAAGTTCTCTTCACATTCCTTTTGACCCTCAATAGTTCCCCCCTGAACTATTAAACATTTTTAATATGCACCAGAAACTTGAAAATCTGTAGTTTGATTTCCTTTTTACAACTCTCGAGCATCTGAGCTTTCACATTAAGTATCCCAACATCGGTTATCAAAAATAAAATTGAAACAAAAACATTTTGATTTTTCAAAGTTTATGCTAAAACACACCAAAAATCTTTTTGAATTTTCAAATGGAATTGCATAAAAATAAACTGAACATATTTTTGTGAATTTTCCGGTAAGAGGATCATATCAGTATTTAAACAGTCAGTCAAAACTCTTTTAGATCAATTTCTGCTTTTGATATTGAGCATCCTACAACCATTACCAATATGTTTGTCCACTTAAACCCAAAATCATCATTGTAACATTGCTTGATTTTGTTACTTTTACATATATTTTAAATTCTATACTTAACAAATTCTAAGTTCGTCTTTATTCGCTTCTTTTATGTTACTCCTACCAATTCGTGACGAGTCGTCATTAAAATTTATCCTATTCAATTTAGGCGTTATAACAAGAAACCTTACTTAGTTAGGATCTTAATATATACTTATTATTAATAAAACATATATATATATATTTAATAAATACTAAAAAAAATAACATAATATGAAACATTTGCTTTTGACTTTAAGTAACAAATACACCATTTCAAAAATTTAGTCCATACGTTTTTTTATTTATGATTTTATTTTTTTTTTCTTTTAAAGATATAATTACTACTAATTAACTTCTAACCACCCTAATTAATTCATTAAATACCCAACCCTTTCACCCCAACTATAAATACACCACTCCTACCCATTCTAACACTTGCTCATTCCTAAATCCTCTCTAAACCTCCCAATTCTTCAAAGAAATCTCAAGTGTGGAAGTCCACTTCTAAGTGAGTTTTCTCATAAACTTCAACTTTATTATTCTTTCTTCACTTCTTTTCTTCTTCTAACCCCTTGGGAAAACCTCTAGGACCTTGCTCTTGTTTGCTATGGCAAATGAATACGAGTGGGACACCAAAATGAGGCCTCAAAGGTGGTTCATCTTCTATTGTTTTTATGCACTAGAAGGTTAGTTGAAGTGATACCAACCAAGTTCACCAATAACTTAATATGGACTTGTGCTATGGTTAATGGTTAACAAAGGAAAGCCAAGGCTCTTCCAAACTAAGTCACCATACACTACTTTAACCCTATAGTTATATTATGTAAATACTAACATATATACTTTCAAAACTCTACTAATCTAATAACTTGGAAGGTTTGTGGATACATCCCTACCTTACCAATACTTGACTCTCTTGACCATCCGAATCACCTTTATGGTGGTTTGTGTTTTGGTTAGCCTTAAAGGCACTACTTGACTCTCATGACCATCCGAATCACCTTTAGGGTGGTTTGTGTTTTGGTTCGCCTAAAAGGCTTGCTTGACTCTCTTGAATCTAATAATCCAACTCTTGAATCTAAAACGCTTTCCTTTCTAATTCTAGTTATTCGGAGCTAAAATCTTCAATTCTCAAGACCCGTTTTTGGGAACTAAATAACACACCCTAAGGTGAGTTCATACTTGTCCCTCCTTTATCCTTTATTCTTTGGGGCTCAACATGTATCACTATCAAAACTCAAACGATTTTAAACTCTACAATCTATTATGCTTAGTCTAAAGTCTATCATATTCTAAATTCTATCATGCGCAATCTAAAGTCTATTATATGCTTGTACGCTATGCTATGTAGAATTATTTACTCTAACATACAAATGTTCATATAGTTGACAACCCACCTTGCATGTATAGCGCTATAGGATTGGCTATCCGCCCCCTACATGGGTCATGTTAAGCAAAATTCTTCGTGGCTAGTCGACGTTTGTATGGTTCTCTTGCATATGCCTATAAGCAAAACTTTATTATACTATGTATGTATGTCAAAACTAGTATGCTCACCAATGCTTTATGTGTTGATGGATATTTTATACATGTTGCAGGACATTCAAGAAAACTACTTAGGATTAGACATAGAAACTCACTCTAGTTCAAGTTATCATATTCTTGTTGTATTTTTCGTTATATGAACTACCTGTATTTCTATTTTTAGACAATAAATGAAATTCTATCTTTAAACTATATTGTCACAAAATCTAGTGTCATGAAGTCTTTGAACAATCTACCACTAAGTCTCACCTCGATGTTTCCGCCATCGGTTGGGGTGTGACAATCATTCATTGTTCAGCACTTCAGATACATTATGGTAATATTAGATACTGAAAAATCTAGGGTCCCCGCACACATGACACATTCCCGTATCAAGAATTGCGCAAAGCTTCATCGTAACACGTGATTATATTGTAGTTATCCGTTAGTTACAAGGTATGAGGCACAGCGGTGACAGGTCAGCAAATTAATGCTTCAAAGCGACTTATGCACTCAACCAGGGTGAGGACTAATATCATACATGATTTTCATCATAGTACTAATACGATGCATTAGATAATCTTTGATCACCATCACACATGTTAAGTTCCTCATTCGGTAACTTCAGGTTTTGTCATTAAAGATCTTTTAATAAGATACCCTGACTGATCTAGGTCCGTAAATTAATACGACAAAAGATCAGTTAGGCTATTCCCAGATAACTTTCAATATAACCACCCGAAACCTCTGATTATCTTGGTCCTTAAAATTTACCTTCCTATTTGTGGATTACTCTACACTCGAAGACGCTCGTATAACACAAACGAAAGGAAATCACCAAAATAGGCGTGAAACCCTCACTTTGGTGATAACTTTCAATCCGCGTAAATTCTTTGTGTTTTTGAAACTACACCAAGATAGGAGTGATATCCTCACCTTGGTGGAAATTTCACAATTCTCGTTCTAGTGGACACTTCCGATTAAAGGTTAGAATAATTTTCTTACCACATTGGACTAAGTGTACAAACCACACTCAAAGAAACGACCTCGCTAGGATAGGAGTGAAATCTGCAACTTAGCGATTAGTTTCAATCCTTGATTTTTTTTTAATCTCGCCAAAGTCTCAAATTTACTAATGACAAGGAACATGTAGTAACTGGAAGGGTGAATACCGTTAACCGAAAGTTTCGGCGAGAGTATTTCCACCTATTAGGCCAAAGCATGTTTCCAAACTCAAAGGTAAATTCGAATCACTTTGGTTAGTCTTAGTTCCGTTCCGGAACACTCCAATTGTTTTATTTAAAACAAGCCTCTTTTTTATGCTAATACTACTTTCAATGTTGTTTTCATGCTATATTTTCATTATATATTCGATTTACTTGAAACTGTACCTTATCCTCTCGCACTCGATCTCAAGACTCGTGTTTCAAGCTACTCTTGCAATCTCCAAACAATAATAATATTCGCAAACCAACATAAATCATAACTCCTTTATGTTAACTAAGTGCATTATACTTGCTTATACATACGTGTTATGCTATTTGAACAATGTGAAACTTGCGTCCTATACATGTAACTAGAGCTTGCATACTAAGTCTATGAGAACAACTTAAACTTTTGTATATATATATTTTTTATATATTTAAATTTGCACCAACTTTACCGATCTAGTGAAACCTTACTCACAAGCTTTCATTGTTAATCAAAATTCTAATAACTCCTTTCCTAAATTCAAAAGTCACCTTGCTTAAAAAAATGCGTATGCAAATTTTCTTATGTATGATTCTCGTAGATGTCTTCCCGTCTCAACAGCATCGATCTCAACCCACTGGTGAGTCTTATTGCTCAAGAGTTGATCAAGATTCTCCCCAACCTAGAGACACCAATAAACCCAACTCCAAACTCTAGCGATACCGCACAAACTATGTAAATACTAAACCATCTACCCATACCCCTAACAAACAACGAAAAAGGATACCAAAAACGCAAAAACCTCAAACGAAACCACACTTCGACAACCAATGCCCAAGACTTGCCATGGTGATCTACGATGCTGGAAGATCCACTCACCACACTAAAAAAGATTGATTTTTCTTTTCTTTTATAAAAAAATGAGAATTTCCTTATGTAACATTTTCAAAAAAATTGTTCGGATGTGAAACTTTCTTTTTATGAAATACCATCGTTATCCTAGTTTACAATCATAATTTATCGGCAAAATTCAAACATCGCAAAACCCTTTTCTCCTTGCGCACAATCTTTTTCAAAAATTTTGAACAAAATTCTTCCTGCTATTTCTAAAAGGATGCATATTCTTCTATAAAATCCTCACTTTTAAACCACTAACAAATGTGTGCGTCAAGTCTGTATGATAAACAAGATTCTAAATGCTAAAAGTGTTTAAAAAAAATTCTTTTGTAAACAGGACTTGTGAGCAAAGAAACGCTAAATCAAATAATCTACTTCTTTATAATCCCAAAACCTTTTCTCTTAAAATCGTATCACGAGTCAAAATATTCATCAACGCCAAACTAAAATTGTCAATAAACTATTTTTCTCCCTTAATAAAATGGATTTTTCATAAATCAAACGACCATTTTCGATAAAATGTTTACACTAAATTTTCCTCACTTCAATTAAATCTGTCTTTCTACCATCAAACTTGACCCTTAATCTTGAAAAGCTAGATTGCTCGCATACCCATAAAACTCAATTGGTATTAAACCCGAATTCTATGTTGCCCACAGTCAAAACATTTTACGCATTTTCATTAGGAATCCAATTGTCCATTCTTTTGTTTGATTTTATACATCTGAACGTAACCACATATGCACAAGTCTACACCATTATGTCATGAAACCATACATTTACTCCAAAAACGCATACGGTTAACAACAAAAAAAAAACCTTGCTTAATGCCTTTTCACATTATGTGCTTGCATGTCACGTTGCTTGCTATGTTTACAACATCAAAACTGTTTAACGCCTTAGCCTAATGTCTTTTCCTTTGTGTATAAGTATTTTGTGTCCACTAGCGACCCACACATAACTAAGACACATTATGTGGACCATACGACAATTGGACTAGTTACGGGTGCACACGTAATTACAAAAATTGGGCGCATGGAAAACATAACAAGTCCCAGTGTGTGTAACCTATCATGACTTGAATAACAACATGGATGAGGTATGATAACGACATGGTGGATTCGCCGCCGATACATCCTATACATAAATGTCCTGTCGTACTACCAAAAGTAGAGTTATTCGTGCAATGAGAAGTTTTGGGTGTCGAGTTAAAATTTTGACCAACACTTACGTTATTTATCTTTTGTGATACCATTTATGTTATGGGTTACTAGTTTAATTACGCTTGCATTATTTATCTTTATGTATATTATAACCTTGTTTGGAACCACACTCTCTATTATGCAATATCATCCTTGCTATGAATAATCCATACTTGTAATCTCCATCAACTTCGTTTCCTTCCTCTTGCTTTTCCTTGCTTAATTAGCAATCCTATCATTATCAAGAATCTCGTTCTAAGTCCCGTAAACTCTGGCCTTAACCTCTAAAAGCATTTATACACTTAAAAACAAGATTCGTCTCTCACTTTGTTATATTTTCTTGACTAATTATACACTGGATTTCAAAAATAAATAACTACTATATATTTCACCAAAAAAAAAACTGTTTTCAAATAGTCCAACTTCTCGTTTATTTAATCACTCCTAAACGTTTTCTTTTTCTAATAAAATTTTCGTCCTTGTGCAAACCAAATATCTTTTACTAAAAAACTACTCATTCCCACATCTAGTCACTTATTCTGCGCACATATTTACTATCCCACCCAATTACCCAAAGACACCTATTTTACAAGCCAACAAATTCTACTATTTCATATATGATATACCGTATAGCTACTTATTTTCCCAAATTTTCTATATGTTATATAAATATACTTACCTACCTTCAATTTTCACTATTTCATACCGTATAAATACTGACTTTCCTAAAATTCTTATACACAGTATACTTACCTACCTTCACAAGATTTTTTTTACTATTTCATGTATGTTATATTGTATATTCACTTACTTTTCCAAAATTTGCTGCATGAACTCCATATACAAACCTATGTATACATACCTCTTATTTCACTATTTACAAAATACTTATGTCGGTTAAGTTCTCAAATTTCTACGTACAACCTTGGGTAAAACTTTAAAAGTACTTCTCTTACTAGCATAAATATCGCACAAGTGAGTAGATACCATATTTGACTTAAACATAATAAACTAACAAGTTTTTATTCTTATTAAACCCATATAAAACCACTTACCTATTTTTCAAAAGGTTAACTCTTAATTAAATTTCGAGACGAAATTTTCTAAAGTAGGGGAGACTGTAACATTGCTTGATTTTGTTACTTTTACATATATTTTAAATTCTATTCTTAACAAATTCTAAGTTCGTCTTTATTCGCTTCTTTTATGTTACTCCTACCAATTCGTGACGAGTCGTCATTATAATTTATCCTATTCAATTTAGGCGTTATAACAAGAAACCTTACTTAGTTAGGATCTTAATATATACTTATTATTAATAAAACATATATATATATATATATATATATTTAATAAATACTAAAAAAAATAACATAATATGAAACATTTGCTTTTGACTTTAAGTAACAAATACACCATTTCAAAAATTTAGTCCATACGTTTTTTTTATTTATGATTTTATTTATTTTTTTTCTTTTAAAGATATAATTACTACTAATTAACTTATAACCACCCTAATTAATTCATTAAATACCCAACCCTTTCACCCCAACTATAAATACACCACTCCTACCCATTCTAACACTTGCTCATTCCTAAATCCTCTCTAAACCTCCCAATTCTTCAAAGAAATCTCAAGTGTGGAAGTCCACTTCTAAGTGAGTTTTCTCATAAACTTCAACTTTATTATTCTTTCTTCACTTCTTTTCTTCTTCTAACCCCTTGGGAAAACCTCTAGGACCTTGCTCTTGTTTGCTATGGCAAATGAATACGAGTGGGACACCAAAATGAGGCCTCAAAGGTGGTTCATCTTCTATTGCTTTTATGCACTAGAAGGTTAGTTGAAGTGATACCAACCAAGTTCACCAATAACTTAATATGGACTTGTGCTATGGTTAATGGTTGACAAAGGAAAGCCAAGGCTCTTCCAAACTAAGTCACCATACACTACTTTAACCCTATAGTTATATTATGTAAATACTAACATATATACTTTCAAAACTCTACTAATCTAATAACTTGGAAGGTTTGTGGATACATCCCTACCTTACCAATACTTGACTCTCTTGACCATCCGAATCACCTTTATGGTGGTTTGTGTTTTGGTTAGCCTTAAAGGCACTATTTGACTCTCATGACCATCCGAATCACCTTTAGGGTGGTTTGTGTTTTGGTTCGCCTAAAAGGCTTGCTTGACTCTCTTGAATCTAATAATCCAACTCTTGAATCTAAAACGCTTTCCTTTCTAATTCTAGTTATTCGGAGCTAAAATCTTCAATTCTCAAGACCCGTTTTTGGGAACTAAATAACACACCCTAAGGTGAGTTCATACTTGTCCCTCCTTTATCCTTTATTCTTTGGGGCTCAACATGTATCACTATCAAAACTCAAACGATTTTAAACTCTACAATCTATTATGCTTAGTCTAAAGTCTATCATATTCTAAATTCTATCATGCGCAATCTAAAGTCTATTATATGCTTGTACGCTATGCTATGTAGAATTATTTACTCTAACATACAAATGTTCATATAGTTGACAACCCACCTTGCATGTATAGCACTATAGGATTGGCTATCCGCCCCCTACATGGGTCATGTTAAGCAAAATTCTTCGTGGCTAGTCGACGTTTGTATGGTTCTCTTGCATATGCCTATAAGCAAAACTTTATTATACTATGTATGTATGTCAAAACTAGTATGCTCACCAATGCTTTATGTGTTGATGGATATTTTATACATGTTGCAGGACATTCAAGAAAACTACTTAGGATTAGACATAGAAACTCACTCTAGTTCAAGTTATCATATTCTTGTTGTTGTATTTTTCGTTATATGAACTACCTGTATTTCTATTTTTAGACAATAAATGAAATTCTATCTTTAAACTATATTGTCACAAAATCTAGTGTCATGAAGTCTTTGAACAATCTACCACTAAGTCTCACCTCGATGTTTCCGCCATCGGTTGGGGTGTGACAATCATTCATTGTTCAGCACTTCAGATACATTATGGTAATATTAGATACTGAAAAATCTAGGGTCCCCGCACACATGACACATTCCCGTATCAAGAATTGCGCAAAGCTTCATCGTAACACGTGATTATATTGTAGTTATCCGTTAGTTACAAGGTATGAGGCACAGCGGTGACAGGTCAGCAAATTAATGCTTCAAAGCGACTTATGCACTCAACCAGGGTGAGGACTAATATCATACATGATTTTCATCATAGTACTAATACGATGCATTAGATAATCTTTGATCATCATCACACATGTTAAGTTCCTCATTCGGTAACTTCAGGTTTTGTCATTAAAGATCTTTTAATAAGATACCCTGACTGATCTAGGTCTGTAAATTAATACGACAAAAGATCAGTTAGGCTATTCCCAGATAACTTTCAATATAACGACCCGAAACCTCTGATTTTCGCAATCTATCAAACGAAATTTCGGTACTAAGACCATATGACAACGAGACGTTGATCCACATGATTAACAGTTAATGTTTTTAGGTTTATATCACCATGCTGAACTTTAACCTTTGATTTCAAGCCTACCAATATATAATTGTAGTGGCTACTCAATGTTTATCAATTCATTTTGTTTTCAGAGTAGTCTGACAGTCCACTGATGTACTATCATCTCCTCTTTTTCTTCAGGAAAACTCATTTTGGATTTTCTAAATTTTTTTTTTGATTTTTCTAAAATTTTCTCCCCCTAAAAATCTAAAAATAAGCATATTTTTGGATTTTTCAACTTTTGAAGAAAAACAAAATAAAATAATATCCGATGAGGTTTAGTTACTGTATTTCAAAAACCATCTTCCCACTCAGATTACTTGACTCACTTTATTCTTTCAACTAGTAAATCCATTAACAAAGATAAGAGAGCTTAGAATAAACCGTTTTGTCACATCCTTTGTAGAAATCCAAAACTTGAGAGCAATTGCATTAGATTGCAAATTTTTCCGGCTTCACAAGTAGTTAACAAACTACAAACACTCTCCTCTCTGTTGAAATCATATTTTCCTTTTTCAAAATCCCATCCTTTGACCTTCACCTCTCCAATAAATATATTGTATACAGATGCTCCACTATCAACTATTAAAAGATAGTTAATAGATCTGTCTGGAACAACTGCACACTTGTTAAACAATTAGCACGAGAGAGGCACCTATCCCTTCACAATGATTGGTCGTCCAAGGTCATCAATCCTCGGAACATCAATCCATTCTCCTTTTGAAAAATCAATTGGTTTTTCAATGGATTGATTTGAAGTAGAAATTGCTATTGATTTAGAAAGTGATTTGGGTTTCCAAACACGTTTAGAGTTTATTTTAGACTTTGTTGAAATCGTTTTGATTGTTGACTTTTTTGGTTTCATGTTTGACACCTGCTTCTGAACTTTGTTTGGAACCTTCTCAAACTTAACTGATAAAGGTCCAGGTTTAGAGTTGTTCTTAGGCTTAGCCTTAGAATTCCCCCTTACCTTAGCAACCCATTCACTATCTACATTTTTGTTCAAGGCAATCTTGTTACGATTGTCATACACAACATGTTTCCCCTTTTGTTTCTTGATTGATTTTGGGGATACAGGCTTTTTGACATTGACTGAATTTTTAGCAAATTTCACTTCTGTCTTTTTCTGTTTAACATACGGACAGGCAGCAACTAAATTGCCCACACTCTCCGTAGTTATAACAAGACCTATATTCCACAAAATCATAATGATACCCAACATCCCAATACCAATAGGGACAATAAGCAGCAATATGTCCAACTTCATCACATTCAAAACAATTTCTCCATTCAACATATTCATGAGAATACTGTGGTGAGTTGTTTCTCCAAAAACCATCAAATCGAGAGTGACTTGGATAATTATCAAAATCATGTGATCTAGATGAAAAACTTCTTGAATTCCATTGATGAGAATTTTCATCTGATCATTGCCTTTCGATTTGTTTGGTTTTGGTCCTTTTGCCCTAGGATTTTTCTTTTTGTTCCCAGGCTGATCCTTTTCGTTCTCATGTTGGTTAGGACTGAGTTCAAAATGAAGATGACCAAATGACTTTTAAATTGATTTATCAAATCATTGTTATCGACAAAGATGCATTTAAGTAAAGATTGTTCGATATTATCAATTGGAAAATCTTTGTTGAAAATCAATTTGTCTTGTCCTACCAACATATAGGATCCTTCAACTCCTTCAGGAAACTTGAATATTGGTTTTTCATCAGATTCAGTTTCTGGAGTGACAACCACATTTTCATTTTTCACTTCAAGTTTTGATTTCACATCAGAATCAGAATAAAAAATACAAGGTGTTGTGATTTCCAACTCTGATGTGGAATTATTCTTTGAAATAGTGCTATGAAGTTCTGAAATCTCTTTCTTAAAAGATTCAATTTGATTCATAAAATGTCTTTCATTATTTGTCAAAAATTTATTTTCAATTTGAAATCTTTCAAGTTTGTTTGTTAAGTTCTGTTTGTCCTCAAGAAGTTTCAGCACTTCATTTTTCAATTTGACACACTCAGAACAATTAGCACATTCAGCATTAGATGTTACCTCAGCATCTGAATTATTACCATTCTCAGAACCATTATCAGAATTTACATCAACATTTGATGTATCACTTTCTCTTGATTCACTCTGTTCTGAACTCGTATCAGAACTCATATCACTCTTTGACAAATCACTTGAATCATCATTTCCTATTTGTTTGACAAGACACACAACATTACTTTTAACACTTTCTCTGTTAACACACTCATTCACATTAACCATTTTATCAGTTGGTTGCACAGGTGGTCGTGTAACAGATTGTTGAATCTTAGATGCAACAACTTGTTCCCATGTTAGCTTTTGTTGCATTACAGCTTTTATCTGATCATTAGTTCTTGATATAACCAAGTAATTTATCATTTTTCAACAAAAAATATTTCAAAAAATTTCTAAAATCAGGCTTTTTCGAATTTTTTTTACACCTTAAATTTGAAAAATATTGTCCAAAAATTCGTGAGTTCGAACCTGAAAAATATAGTCTTATTCGACCTTTTACAAGGGTCGAATGTATCTCAGTCTTGGTTCGACCTTAAGAAACGTAATCGAAGGTTCGAATGTGGAAATAACCAGGTTCGACCCTTCTATCTGACTCGAATGTGAAACTTGAAACACACTAAACTCACTTTCGACCACTTGACTCCACGTTCGACCTCCCGTAAGGTCGAATGTACCAAACCTTGGTCGAATGTACAGAACAACACACACAACGTCTTGGTTCGACCTAAAATGGTTCACATTCGACCAGTAAAAGCTAGGTTCGACCCTCAAGTCTCACATTCGACCTTTTCAGGTCTGTTCATCATCTTCAACCTCAAGAACACGAATCTGATCGGTTTTTGACAAAATTTTCACCAAATGTAATGAAATTTGATAGGTTTTGTGCGGATTTGAATTTAGAAAAACATTTGTGAAAAGATTTTTGAAAACAACATCAAATTCAACTCCAATTTAATCAAAAACCATGTGTTTATGAAAAGCTTCAAAATTTCTAGGGTTTTGATCATTAAACCAGAATTCTAATCTGTTTTCATCAATTCAGATCAATTTGCAATCGTGAAATTGAGCCTAAGCTCTGATACCACTTGAGAATTCATTTTAGGATCGTAATCACGAACCGTGATTTCACGAATACCAACTGTAGGGTGCGGAATCCCCTCCGATTCTGCAAAATGATTCAGAAATAAACGTAATCGATTGTGATGAAGACAGATAACGAATCACCGAGCAATTTCCATAACTTTACTCGTGTATTAGATCAAAATATCAATAATTACAATTCAAACCTAGACCTAATATAGAGAATATCACAGACACAAACTAGGGAAAAGCTCAAATGATAACTCTATCTAAAAATAACTAACTTTTCCCTATTTATAGACTCCCACCTGTAACACCCCAACCGATGGCGGAAACATCGGGGTGCCACGTGTTGATGATTGTTCAGTAGCTTATGGTGTATAATAAATTTCATTAAATGATTTAAATGAATTACATACAATTGTTCTAGAATTTGTACATCAAATTGAATAAAACTATACACATATCTTCAAGCATCAATTCAAATCTTCAAGCAAATAGAACCTGAAACATGTTAAGTTGAAAATGTTTTGGGTCAACAAAAGTTGGTGAGAATTACATAGGTTTTGATAATAGAATAAAATTGTTGTGCAATTCATGTGTCATGGCAATCTAGTCCATATGCGAAAACATACTAGAAGTAAATCGAGTGCATAATCAACCTTGTTGACTGTTGTAATTGTGGTACATCCCATACGCTCATGGTTCACTCGTTTATATTGCAGTAACAAACACCCACGCAACCTTTGTAGGAGGCACGTATCCGGGTGGGATTGTCAGTCCAATAGATCTATCAATGTATACCGTTTGGTTGATGAATGTTTATGCTAGAATTGTGCTTACCCTAGTCATGTTCAAGACATAATGCAACATAGAAATACACATAGACACATTGATGATTGAATTGCATAAATATTGTTGTAACATGTTTCACCCCAAAAATGGTGATAAATAGAAAAGGGGCTATGTAAAACTCACCTTAGCAAAATGTTGTATTTGTTGATAAATAGAATAGTGTGTTGCCCAAATATGTCAAGTATCACCCTATAATAAGGTAATATATATGTCTAAGTCTATCAAGTCTATAAATGTATAAGTTTCTAGGGCTTCGAATTGGGGATAATTGCTCGATTGATTAATATTAAAAAAATATTCGCCAATTGAGAGAAATTTAGTAAATAAATAACCAAAAATCTTTTTTATGAAATTTAAATTTAAGATGGTCATAATAATGTGTTTAAAGTATAAAAATAATTTTTATAAAATTATTTTCGTTAAAATAAATTATTAAATCTATTTATTACAAATTGTCAAACCTTAACTTTAATAATTAAAAATTACTAAAATTAAAGAATTTTAAGTTTAAAATTTATATTTCTGTTCTAAATATTCAGAAATAATTTGTATAAAATTTTGGTGCAAAAATACTAAAAATTGGATTTATTATGATTTAATTATGATTAAAACTAACAAAAATTGATTAAAAATATTAAATAAATGATTTTTCAGAAATAAAAATCATTTCTGAAAAGCTTAATGTTATAAAAATTTAGAATAATTTTTGTGGGAATTTATAAGCTCGTTTTGATATTTTTATAAAATTTTATAAATAAAATGGAATAAACTTGATTTATTTATTAAATATATTAAATAAATAAATTTTTGAAAACTAAAAATTGTAGGTTAAACTTTTTCATTAGTTTAACTTAAAATAATTTTTGTAGAATTTTTAAAAATGTTTTAGTATTTTTGAATGAATTTATAAGATATAAATAACACATATATATAGTTGATAAACAAAGGAAAATAAAAGAGCAAAAAGTGTGGCAGCCGGGTTTCGAACCCGCGTCTGCTGGGAATCCAAGCATCAACACAACCACTTGGTCTAGACCTGTGGTTGTGTTAAGATTCAGTTTGTTTAATTCATATATGTTAACTGTTCTTCCCCAAATTAACTTTCGAGCCCTAGCAATTTCAATCGAACAATCCACACATCCTTAACCCGATTAATGTTAGGGCTTTCGTTGTGTGGATGCCGATCAATAAAACCCACTAAATAATTTACACTTACAATGACGAATTGATTAAGATAGCACAGTCAAAGCTCGAGTCAAACACGAACAGAAATGAATCAAAACAGTGAAAGATTAAGAAATTGGAGGTTGAGAAAGATTGAGTGGCGAGTTGTGATGCTTCGTAGAGGATTAATTTATATAGTGGATGCATCGTTGATCAATTAGGCAAGGTTGACTTCGGTATTAACTTTGACGCGTCGTGGATTGAATTTTGGTAACAATTAACTGTTATTGCCGTGTGTCCGAGTCGTACTAGGCCGATAATCACGAAAACTTACCATACTTTGTGTGTTTGATTGCTAAATTAATGGTTTGGTAAAAAAAAAATACATATTTTTCTGCTGCTACTGCTGTTCGACGAGGAGGAAAAGGAAAAAGGAAAGGGGTTATGAGTGTATTTATATAAAATGAACCGGGTTTAAAACAAAAGACTAGCGTGGCTCGGGTGGTTGTTGCGTGGTTGCTGTTTGTGGTTGATTCAGGTTCGAAACCCGGCTGGACCTTGTTTCTTTTTCTTTTTTTTTTTTTAACAGCAACAAAAGGGGGAAGGAATGGATTAGTGGGCCGGGTTACATTTTTCTGGGCTTGAGATTTCTGAAATGTTAAGGTGGGTTGGTGTTGTATAAAGAAAAAAATAACTTCTACAAATATCAAACTAAATCTGATTTTAGTGTTTATATTATTATTATTATTATTATTATTATTATTATTATTATTATATATATATATATATATATATATATATATAGTTAGGATAGTGGAGACTTAGGTACATTTGTATAAAGTGTAACAAAAATAAAGGGCGTTTATTTTTGGGGAAAAATTTTGTGAAGTTACACCACCTTCGCCCCTTTCATGAGGTCGAAAGTGTTCATTCGACCCTTTAAGGGTTCGAATGAAGCCTTCTTCTTCATTCAATCTACGTTCGACCTATAATAAACTACATTCGACCTCCCGACTGGTCGAATGTATCTTCAAGCTAAAGTCTTGGTCGTTTTTCTGGTTATCTGAACCTTCGACATTCAGTACTGGATCACTAGCTGGGGACATACATGAATAATGAACTTACAACCTTTAGCCCTAACCTTCAATCGTTCTTCATCAAACCTTTAATCAACAATCCTTCAACAATCGTTCAGCCCTACAATGGTGATGTGCAGGTGTGGATCAACAACAGACCACATAATTTCATAGACTAATGAAAATCCAGGTCGTAGGTACCGTCGTTGCACAAATGGATGTGGTTTCGTTGACTGGATGGACCCCCTACTTGTACAAACCCTATTGTGTTGATACCTGCTCTGTTGGCCACCATAAGAAACCATGAAGACAATGTGAGAAGGATGTTTTCCAGGAAAGCAGAAGCTGATCAAGTGTTGCAGAAAACCGAGAATGAAAACAAGATGCTGAAAGTACGTCTAGTGTTGTCTTGGATGTTTTTGTCATGTATTATGTTATGAAGTAGGTCTAGGGTGTGTGCAGGTTTGGTGGTTGGTGTAGAATGGTTCTAGGTTAAGATGAAGTTGTTTTTTTGTGCAGGTTTTAGTGAATCAGTCATAATGGTATGAATGTTTTGGTAATGAAATTTTATTGTAATGAATGAATGAAATGTTTTGGGGATGAAATGTTTTGGTAATGAATGAATGAATGTTATTTTGCATGTTAATGGGTTAGTGAATCAGTCATATGGTTAGTGAATCAGTCAAATGGATGTCAAATGAGTAAAGGTTAATGGTTGTGCAGGGTTAGAATGTTAATGAGGGTGTTTTATTCATATGCAGTTTGTATAACTAAAACATGATAACAGGTCATTAAGGGTAAAGGTTAATGGGTAATGTGCAGGGTCAGAATGACTGATTCATTCAGTCATTGTGCAGTTTGTTAATGGTTTGTGCAGTGTTAATGGGTAATGTGCAGGTTAATGTCAAATGGGTCAAATAATGCACTTTGTTAATGGGTTGTGCAGTTTGTTAATGGTTGTGCAGGGTCAAATAATGCAGTTTGTCAAATGGGTCAAGTAATGCAAAATGGGTCAGTATGATCCTGCATAAAAAGAAAACCAAAAAAACTACAAATAACCACACAATCCATTTAACTCAAATTGTCCTTTCTAACGGTCATTTTTCCCTGTATAAATAGAGAACCAAAAAACAACAAATGACCACATAATCCATTTAGTAAGATGGATAAAAATAACACAAAAAACAAAAGAGTAAAAACCAAAGACACTAAACATGACCATGCTGCTGATGATGAAGATCCAAAGGAACAAGATGTTGTTCATGATCAACATCAACAACCACAAGATCCACAACCACAACATGCCCCTGATGATGAAAAACAAAAACATGCTGCTGATCATGAATATGTGCAGTTGAATCAGTTTGCAGATCCACTGATTCATAATAAAACAACATGCTGTTGATGATGAACATGATCATCAAGGAAAGACAGATCATCAAGGAAAGACAGAAAAGGAACAGGAAGAAGCTAATCCATACGAGGATTATGATCCTGAGGTTTTGAGAAAAGTCTGGGATTATGCAGACTCTGATGATGACTGGTACCATGACCAGTATGAAGATGAGCGTCGGTCTGATTCATGCTCTGATGATGATCGTCACTGGAAGTGAAAGATGTAACAAATGGAAATGAAAGATGTAACAAGTTTCTATGAATAAAATGTATGAAATGTTTAAGTAACAACATCATTTTCATTTCATTCCAAATCAAATTTATTACAATGTTGAATGCATACACCTACATTAACCAAATAAGAACAAAGTACAACACAAAGAACACAAATCAAATATATTACAATGTTGAATGACAACAGTTTCAGTTCATGACCATGATGTTCGATCATGTGTTCCCCATGTTAGACCCAAATCTACAAATTGGAGGAACATCACTCCATCTTTCATTTCGTAGATGATAATTTGAGCTCCAATTGGATATTGTTGATCTCGAATTGGAGGAAAACATTGGATTTCAGATTAGGGTTTCAAGTGGAATTGGGGAAGAAGAAGACTGCTTCTTCAAATTATAACATTCATATATCAGGGATTGAAATGACCAAAATGCTCTTCATTTTCGAGTTGAAATGACCAAGATACCCCTCACGTGAGGTGCACGTGAGGGTGATGTAACAGCAGATGGACGGACATTAGTCAGAGGGATGTAAACTGTTAGAAAATGAAACCGCAGGTACTCAGAGTGTTAAGCCTGGGCTGAACCTGTTAATTTAGGCAAACCACAGGGACGAAAACTGCAATTTTCTCTTTTATTTAAAAGGGTTGTTGAATTTTAATAAGCTCAATTATCACATGTTGGCCGTTTCCACTTACAGCCAACCACTTGGCCACCATCACTCCTAATTTGTAACTTATTTTCTTCTACAACCGTCAAACTAACTGAACCCTAACCCTATTGGACTTTTTCTAACGGCTGACATGACACCTTTTCTAGTGACGTGGCCCATTGACATAACAGTTTTTAGTAACGTGGTGTTTTGCTAGCAACATAACATGCTGACGTTGCAGCTGCCATGTCACTAAAAATGTCACTTTAAAAAAAAAAAACCAATTGAATTAAGGTTCAAATAGTTTGAGAGTAATAGAATAAGATAAGTTGCAACTTGCAAAGTGACGATGATCACATAGTTTGTTGGAAGTTACACTAACCAACGTGTGATAATTGAGATTTTTATAATCCTCAAGGGATATTTAAAATTGTAGGACAGTTACACGAGTCAGGTATCTTTTCCGCGTCACTAGGCCCTCCACGTGATAGCAACAAGTAACAAACAACAATTGCAAACCATATATTCTATATCACATTTCATTGTACCGTACAACATCCAAACCACACACAAAACTTGCAAAGATGGCGGAATCAAACAATAAGATCGTCTGCGTAACCGGCGCAAGCGGCTTCATCGGCTCCTGGCTCGTCCGCCTCCTCCTCGACCGCGGCTACACCATTCACGCCACCCTTCAAAATCTCAGTTACCTCATCCTTCTATTATTTGTTTTTACCTTGTTTTACTGTTTACTGGTTGTTTTATTCACCGTCTTTTTTTGGGCCTAATTTCACTCTTCACTGATGATTTTATCATTTTATGTTATTGCGTCGTATTTTGCAGCTAATATTACTGTTTACTCATAATTTTATGTTATCGTGTCTTGTTTTGTAGCTAATTTTACTGTTTTGTGTGATTGCGTCTTATTTTTAGCTAATTTCACTATTTACTTTACCGATGGTTTTAAATTTTAATGTGATTTGAAAATATTTTTGGAACTAATTTTACTGTTTACAAATGGTTTTTGCGTAATTCGAGAATATTTTTGGAACTAATTTTACTGTTTACAAATGGTTTTTGTGTGATTTGAGAATATTTTTGGAGTTAATTTTACTGTTTGCTGATGGTTTTTATGTGATCTGAGAATATATTTGGAGCTAATTTTACTGTTAACTGATAAATTTTATGTGTGTGAATGAATGTAGAGGATGAAAAGGAAACGAAGCATCTAGAAGCATTGGAAGGTGCAGAATCGCGTCTCCGATTGTTCCAAATCGATCTGCTGGATTACGACTCCATTGTCGCTGCTGTTACTGGCACATCCGGTGTGTTCCATGTGGCTTCGCCTTGCACCGTTGATAAAGTTCACGATCCAGAGGTAGTTTATTGTGTTTTTGTTACTGTTAAGTGATTTTTTTAGTTAACTTGATGTATGAGGTAATATTTAAGAAAAAGGATTTACTAAATATTAATCAAGTAATGTAATGTTTCATTTTATCTCAAAGTGAATAAAATAGTCACTAGCCAGTAACCAAGACTCATATATGTTCCATTGCGGTCACTTAGTTTAAAGAAGAAAAAATTAATGTTTATTAGAATGCTTAACAAGATTGGAACACTTAATGAAAGTTTTGTGACTTTAGAGGAACAAAAAAAAAAAAAACGACTTTAATGGGACATTTCGAAAACTTGGTTAAAATCGGATGAGATTATCCAAACTGATCAAAATGTATGTTCCTCTTTGTAACAAAACAACCTTCCAATTTCGACAACCAATATAATAACTCATACCAAATTTGATATGAGCATAAGTACATTATTATATAAAATGTATAAAGGTCTACTGGTTGATATGGTTTGGTTGGACATAGAAGATTGGATACGATGAAGCTATAAATTGATTAAATTCACATATGGTTTATGATTGATAGAATGAGCTATTGGCACCTGCAATAAAGGGTACAATCAATGTGCTCACAGCAGCAAAGGAACTGGGAGTTAAGCGTGTGGTCGTCACTTCATCTGTTTCAGCCATTGTGCCTAGTCCTTCCTGGCCGCCAGATGTCCCAAAGAGCGAGGATTGCTGGACAGATGAAGAATTTTGCAAGCAGAAGGAGGTCAGAGGCTCTTTCTTTCTTTTTTTCTTTTTCTTTGTTTTTTTTTGCTCTTAAATTTCAAGATAAATATTTTGGTGATCATGACTTCACTAGTATACTGTGAATTACCTTAACATCAGATAATGAACAAAATGCCTACACATAGACTTGACCATGCTTATACAGAGTTTAAACAATTTTGAGAAGATTTTTTTTGGTAATCATGAGAACCCATTAGCGGAAAACTCACGGGCCCAACCAATACCCCGCTAACAAATGGGATTAGGTGAAATTCAACTTGCGCTGGATAGGTGATGTTTCGAACCTAAGACCTATACTAGAGAGACTCCTCAAGAGCCTGCAAATTTTATGAAGTTGCTAAAAAAAATAATCATGTGGCTAGCATTGAAATTTAAAGCCAGGTGGGTTGACATGATGACTAACATGATCCTGACCGTTATGCATTTCATAATCTATGATTTAACTTTTAGAAAATAACTATATTTTGACTTTGTTATAATAAATATAACTAAATAATAGTACCCTTTATATTAGTAATTTAGTATAGCAGTTTAGAAGGTTGTAAAGTATTGATAAACACGGTTATGGTTGATTAATATCTCAAGAACAATGTACTTTATCAAACCATGTAAAGCAACATGACCATTTTGTTTTTTAAACCTCAAAATTATTGATTTTGGATAAAAAGTTTGATGATTTTGTGTATATTTGGAGAAGTTGACACTTAATTTGATGTCAGTTGTGGTATCCACTCTCGAAAACGTTAGCTGAGAAAGCTGCATGGGATTTTTCTAAGGAGAAAGGTTTAGATATAGTTGTGGTGAACCCTGGAACAGTGATGGGCCCCATTCTTCCTCCAACGATTAATGCAAGCATGCGGATGCTTCTTCTTCTCATCCAAGGTAATGAATTTCACCAAAGTGATTATCTTCTTATGTTTGAATAAATTTTATGCAAATTCATTCTGTATTGGACCAGGATGTACGGATTTATATGAGAATTTCTACATGGGTTCAGTACATGTGAAAGATGTGGCTTTAGCTCATATATTGGTGTATGAAAATGCATCAGCAACTGGAAGACACATGTGTGTTGAATCCATCGCTCATTATGGCGATTTTGCCGCCAAGGTTGCAGAATTATACCCCGAGTATAACATCCCCAGGTATTTTACATTAATTTCTGCAGCTTGCATAATTGAAGTGATATATGAGTTACTGGTTCTTCGCTTTATGAAATCATCATCAGAATAATAAACCTGCATCTCGAACTTCGTGTTAAATGAACATGAAAAAATGTATACTACACTGTAGGATCTATATAAAAAGGTGAAAATTAGCTTTTTTACATCGCACCATTGAGTTCATACATAATGAGTTTCATCTTAGCTTCAGTGAAAACTAATGTAATGTTATAAATACACATATAGAAACTCATTGTCATATTTACTTTTTGGTATAATGCTTATGCAACATCAAACTTCTAGATCAACCATCTACCATCTCAAATTCTTGCTCACATCTATCCATATGGGCTTCCTTTTCACACTTGTCTAGACTTTACTTGTATGTGTACATTCGAATGTGGTTGTTATTCCTTTCTTGTGGATTCATGACAAGACAAAATCTCGCCCAAGGTTGTTTCATGTATACTTATAGGCTATAGTGCCATACCTCTAGTAAGCATATGTTATGATCCTCTCACATCTCACGCATATGCTTCTCATCATGTTACTATTCAAGCAATAATTACTTTACCCTCTTTCCCTTTAATACCTTGATCCGTCACATTCTACTTTTTCTTAAGATACTCTTCTTCCTTTTCGACATACATCTATACTAGCTATTCGTATCTCATCTACTTCATCTCCTCATGTATGGTTGATTATGATACCATGCTCGTCAGCCAAAATTCTTTTCATAACTATACACTCTTCCATGTTTATTCTTCTTTTAATATGGAGTCTTTATCTTTTGTCTAACACAAAATGGCCAGTGGGATGCGCTGCAAACTTAAATTTTGCTCGTTATTTGAATGGGGACATTGGTGCTTTTAAGGATAATATTGTTGGGTTCAAATGGGTGTATATAGTCAAACGGTATCCCGATGGCACCGTAAGTTGCTGTAAAGTCTGACTTGTTTCCTACGGCTTTCATGAGACTTTCATGGATTGGAATGGATTTGTGTAATATAATGTGTGACTGTGTGTACATATACACACACACATATATACATATACGTACGCGTATTCGTATCCGTATCCATTAAGATTTCGGATTCGGATAATTCAGATATCCGAAAATTTTCAAAATTTACATCCGAATCCGAAATTTTGGATATTTCGGATATGGATTATCGGATATTTTGGATTCGAATTCGGATTCAGATTTTTTTAACACCCCTAACACTAGGCTTACACTTGATTTTTATAGTGATGGTGTTCGACATGACATATCTCCTTGGTGATTTTTAGTTGTTATTCTAGATGATTCGTTTTCAATTGCGACATTGTTGGACTTTACTTGCCCAACGATTGCTCGAGTCATAAGATTTCCTAGTATATGATGACTAGGCTGAATGTCCTTATGATTGTGGTTGTAGTTTTCTTCGATCCAACCACCAAGAAACAACATATCATTTTCCGATTGAATAATGAGGCATAGAATTGTCCCATACTGTTGCTTAGATACTCTAGATTATGCCTGTGTTACATAAGTTTCGCATTTTTCTCCCTTGTGGGTCAACCAAATTATGGTGGTAATATTGTAATTACATTTGGGCAATGTAAATTTGTAGGTTGCGCATTTTTATCCCTTGTAGGCAGTGTTGTAAAAGGCTCTCTAGGCGGCCGCCTAGGCTCTAGTCGGAGGTGAATATCGGAATTAAGACCGAGGCTGGGGATTAGGCGTTTTGGTGATTAGGCGGTGCTTAGGCGGACCTAGGCGACGGTGCTGGAATTTGGCCGGTGATTAGAAGGTGGAAGGAGGAAGAAAGATGAAGAATAAAAGTGACGGCTCATATGTGGGTTTTGTCTTTTAGGGTTATATAAATTTTAGGTATTTTAACATTTAACCCCCCCATATCTTTTACTAGTTTATATTTATTCTCTAATTTTATTTAAAAGTGTAATATAAGTTTGTCTATTTATACATTTAACCCCCTCTATCGTTACTAGTTTACATTTGGTATAGAAAACACATACAAAAATTCCAAAACACCTAATTCCACCTAGTCCCGACTAGTCCCTAGGCTAGACCACACCGCCTGCCTAGCGCCTTCTACAACCTTGCTTGTAGGCACACGAAACACCTGGAGAAAAAGTTGCATTTTATTTGTGGCACAGCTTTCTCCAAGACACTTTCATTTTGCTATATTTTGACGTTAGTTTCTAGCTGGTTTGATTATCTTCGGTCCGATCTTCATGTTGCTTCGACTCTTTCCCTTGTGAGAGTATGTGAGAGCTAGCATACACGTGGACGCCCTTCTCCATCATTGTTGTGCTTTCCTCTATAGCAACTCACACTACGGCCTTCACTTACAAAACTTGGATGGACGTATGAGCTCCTTTCTCAATCATACCCTGCTATGTGGCACGCATTCAAGTTATTTTTCCATTATAGTTTGCTATAGGTTGTGCTAGGGTTTCAGTGAGTTAACACACAAACATACAGACTTTGGAGCGAATTTTGTTAGTGTTTTTGATTTTTTGACTGGCTAAATGGAACTCCTCCACCTCCTCCTTGGAGTGAATTTTGTTAAGTGTTTTTAATTTTTGACCGGCTAAATGGAACTCCTCCTCCTCATTAGCCTTACCTTTACCTCGTGGGAATAGAGAGCCTGCTTCCAGTGAGACCCCTGGCTCGATAGTGGTTTTGCATCAAGTCTTGGACATAAGGCAACTAACAATTGGCAACCGGGACAAGCCCGATTGGTGCATGTATCCCCTTGTCTTTGGGCTATCAACGCCATCACATGATGCATGATTAACAAGCTAAATGGAACTCAACGCCTAAATTACACCCTTACCCGGGATTTGAACCCATGACCTCATTTCTATGAGACTAGTGTCTCTAACACTTGGGCTAGCCTCTCATGGCTAGTTAGTGTTTAGTGTTTATGTATTTCTATTTATGTTTTGTTGTAATGATTTGTCGGGTGATGGAACTTTGTACCAATTATGATTTACCAGGTTTAGTGTTACTGATTCTTTGGTTATCTGTGTCATTTAAAAACTTAGTTTCTTCACCACTATTGCTTTAACATAGGGGTGGCCATTTCTGGCCCATAACTAGACAAAAAAAATACAACACCATGTTTTGGGCTGGCTGTAATATCGAAACCTGTTTAATAGACATTTCTCGTTTAGGTTGATCTATTTAACATGTTTATACAAACATGTTAAATAAATGGATTAAACGAGTCTTTGTCGGGTTACACAGTTTTAAGTGTGTCTAGGTAAGGGTTGATGTCTTAGATACAATTTGAAATATAGGTTGTGTTCGGTTCAATGACTCACTTGCCATATGCACCGTTACTTCATTAGTATGTATATTAAATGACAACCGTCAGTGCAACAACCGACAGTTGTGTTTTCCGACATTTCACCGCCAAGTCTTAGTCTTTCGGTTTTGGCCACAGGTTTGCCTTCCTCCTCCTGTAAAAAGTCACCAGTCGAGGCATCAGGTTCCACCGTGTAACAGGTTACCGATCGGTTCAAAGACTGCCCCACGTGGATGTCAGGCACCATCGCTAGATTCTACGGCTGCGAGGAGATCGTTGAGGGTATTTGAGCACATAGCTGCCACCTAATAGCCGACTACGACGATGGCGACGACGGTTTTGGCACCGTTCAGGTCAAAACTCCGGTAAGGTGTTCTCCACTGCATGTTCAGATCTGAGACATCTGCGCATGTCAACTTGGTGCACCGGTTGTGGCGGCGTGTGGTGTTGGACGTCGGCTCACCTCCATAGTGGTCATGGTGTCGCGTTAATGGTGATGGTGATGTGATTGATGCCTGCGCTGCGACGACGGTTGGTGGTGGTGCTGGGTAGGTGGTTATGGTTGCAATGGTGATTTTCCCAGAGAAGTTAAAGATTGTTCCTTGCAAGGTGTGTTTGTATGTGTATTGCACCTTGGAGCTTGTGTCTTGTGTTTTTGGGGTTGGTAGAGTATAGAGTATGTCTTGCATCTTGGAGATTGTGTGTAAAATGCTGCGTTGGGATGGGGGTACTCTACCCACATACTCTTCATTCGCATTGAAATTTAATGCATGGGAGAATAGAAAAGCAGAGTTGCTTTCACGATTACGATTCGAAATCCGCGCGGAGCACGGGTGTCTACTACCACATGCTTTATAATAGTTAACTTTAGGTTTTCCCACTTTGACCACTAAATTTCATACTTTCGTTTTCCCCAATTTGACACTTTATTTTTTTTACAATTTGGTCACTAAACTATTTGGCAAGTAACTTGAGTACTTTATTTTTTTTTTTTCCAATTTGGCACTTATTTTTTATTCTGTGCAATTGTAGCTTTTAGGATTTCAAATTTTAACCACCTAAGTTTTAGCTTTTAGAGTTAGACCACCTAACTTTTACCTATAAAGATTTTAAACTGTGACCACCCAGGTAGCTTTTAGGATTGCAAACTTTGACCACCTAACTTTTAGCTTTTAGACTTTGACAACTTAACTTTTAGCTTTTAGGATTTCAAACTTTGATCACCCAACTTTTTGAAAATTGCATAGAGGCCTTTACTAATAGGAAACAACTTCTAGCAACCTTCGCGCAACACGCGGGCGAATAGCGGTGCATATCCCGTGCAACCCGTGCTGCGCGGTGGAATAGCGGTGCATATCCCGCGCAACCCGTGCGTAGCACGGGTGTAATCTACTAGTTATTATTATTATTATTATTATTATTATTATTATTATTATTATTATTATTATTATTATTATTATTATTTTTTGTAGGTTACCTAAAGACACCCAACTGGGGTTAATGAGATCAAAGAACGGAGGTAAGAAGCTCATGGATTTGGGGCTTGAATTCATCCCTATGGAGCAGATTATCAAGGACAGTGTTGATACTCTGAAAGCCAGAGGATTTCTATCTTGAATGGCATAAAACCTATTGGGTTAACTTACCTTTTAAATGATTTTAGTTGCATCCCCTGTTTTTGGTTTTATGATGTGTCAAAGAATACCTCTTTGCCTTCTATTATATGTAATTTGCAGGTGAGCTCATATGAGTTATTACATCACAGATATCATGGGGCAAACTGTCACGTTCGTAGTATATTAAATTAAAAAAAAATAAAAAAAAAATCAACATGATAACCTCCAAATTCGATTTCTATAATTTATATATGTAACAAATCATGAAGAATCTTATAAATGGTGGTTTTTTGTTGTATTTTATGATTTTATCTGTTTTTTTCTTCCAAATTTATAGTGAGTTTGTTCGCAATTTACTCAAATAAGTTCATGTTTGCCTTAACCTATGTTTTACATCATGGAGCATATAATATAAGTTCACACTTCTCTAGTTTTGTTGTTATTTGCTTACTTCTTAGAATAGTTTTACGAGCCTCACGTTACGGTGGTATAATTTGCCTATTTTTTATTTTATGATTTTTCACATTTTAGTTGTCATTTGCTTAATACTTAGCACGCTTTTACAACCCCGCGTCCGCAAGACGGTGTCAGCATCGGTACAGGTATATGTATTCGGTTGATGGTTTTCAATCAGTGTAAAACACATGCAAAGTATTGGTATCATGCTGATACTTTATTGAACCGAATCGATACCGACTGAAAGCCCTCCGCAAAACGCGAGGAACCCCACTAGTTTTGTAACTATTTAGACAGCAAAATTGTCACGAAAGCAACGCACTTCGATCTTAACACATAAGAAAGCCAAACTCCTATACAACATACCTAAACGTTCAACCGAATAAGAAACAAGACCGATACGATAAGTAGGATTATAATACTACACATGTTCTGGTGTTCATAATATCCAAGTTTTCTAATGAAATTTATGAATACATTTTTTTTTTTTTTTTTTTTGAGAAAAGCCCAAGCCATTGACTTATGTTGGTGATTTTAGTGTCATCGAGTCGTTTTGGGTAATCGGAATTCACTTAAGACCAAATGAGAAATTAAAATATATACTGATACAAGTTAGGAGGTGCGGAGTGCACACTTAATTAGGAGTATTTTAATTCTGTTACTTAAAAGCTACGACAGATTAAGTCAGTGACTATCATTGAGTAACCGACATAGTCCCACCAGTAGTTAAATAACTACCAATGGTAGTTACTGTGTAGAAACTTTCATAGGTGGTTATTATGTGGTGGTTAATTAACTTTCATATGTGGTTATTATGTGGAGGTTAATTAACTTCCATGGGTAGTTATGATGTGGAGGTTAATGAGGTTAATTAACTTCCATGTGGTTATGATATGGTGGTTAATCAACTACCTTTTTATTCCTATAAATAGGAGGGTTTTGGTCTATCTTGAAGTACGGTTAATAAGATCGTTTTCTCAAGGCATCTCTGGTTCATGAATTCACTCTCAATCACATACTAGGTTCTTATTTCTCAATCTGAGTTGTATCCGATTGGATTTTTTGGGAGAACCACCGAAATAATTCGATCTGAAAGTGACTACACGGCTCTCAGATCATCCGTTGTCCATCTAAATTCCCCAACATGGATCGAATTATTTTTCTGTTAAGATGACAAACGGGCAATCGGTGAAAGATATGACGAGTAAGTTTGACAAATTGGAAAAATTGAAGGCCAGGATTCTGCCGATCACAAAAAAGATGCACTTCATTCTTACTACTGTGAAAGTTGTGTACGTGTTAAGCACTCCCATACCGGAGATATTGGAAGATGGCAATCTGGAACAAATTAGAAAGAGGTTAAAGTGGGAGAATGACAATTACATCTATCTTGGCCACATCTTAAACGGTATGTGTGACTCTCTGTTTGATGTTTATCAAAACGTAGAAACTGCAAAAGTATTGTGGGATACTCTGGAAGCCAAGTATATGGCAGAAGATTCTTCTAGTAAGAAGTTTCTTGTGAGTAATTTCAACAATTATAAAATGGTTGATTCTAGGCCTGTCATGGAACAATACAATGAATTGTTGAGAATTTTGGGACAATATGCCCAACATGACATGAAGATGGACGAATCCATCTCGATTTCAAGTATCATTGACAAGTTGCCTCCTTCTTGGAAAGATTTCAAACACCAACTGAAACATCAGAAAGGAGAATTAAGTTTGGTTGAACTTGGAAGTCACTTCAGAATTGAAGAGTATTTAAGAGCACAAGAAAAAGTGTGTGTCAATGATGCCAGGAAACATGTTGGACCATCTTCTATGAACATGGTTGAAGCAGGTGAATCATCCAAGGGTAACAACAAGTTTAAAGGGAAACGAAAGTTTCAAGGTAACAACTCGGGTCCAAACAAGAAGTCAAATTACCCTTGTTCGAAGTGTGGTAAACCGGGCCACTTTAAGAAGGATTGTAAGGTTGTAAACAATAACAAGAATGGTCCAAAGAACAAGCGTGAGGCTGGTCCAAGTGGGTCTAAGGACCCGGACAAGCAACAAGGTCAGAATTTAGTACTAAATAATAATTCAGTTCAAAATTATGTATCACTAATTTCTGAAGCACTTTATGTGCAGGATGATAAAATTGCTTGGCGGGTTGATTCGGGTGCACCAAGCCATGTGTACAAGGATCTTCGTTGGTTCAAAGATTTTCAACCAATAGAAGATGGATCTATTCTTAGAATGGGGCAATGTTGCAACTGAACCAATCAAGGGTTTAGGAAGTGTTAAATTAATGTTTACTTCTGGAAAGTGTTTACTTTTAGACAATGTGTTGTATGTACCTAGGATTCGAATGAATCTGTTGTCGGGTATTGTGTTGAAGAATTGTGGTTACAAACAAGTGATTGAAAGTGACAAGTTTATCTTGTCAAGACATGGTACTTTTGCAGGTTTTGGTTATTTGTGTAATGGTATGTTTATGTTGAATCTTGAAGTTTCTTTTGGTAATGAATCTGTTTGCATTGCTTCTTCTAGTAATAGTAATGAATTGAGTGATTCAGAATTACGGTATGCAAGACTGGGACATGTACATTATAAAAGAATAAAGGAAATGTCTAAAACGAGTTTGATTCCTGCTTTCAACATAAACAATGATAAATGTCATACTTGCAAAGTAACTAAAATAACTAGAAAACCTTTCATGAATCATGTTAACAGGGAAAGTAAAGTTTTGGATTTGATATTCAGTGACTTATGCGATTATCATGCTACACCGTCACTTGGAAATAAAAAGTATGTAGTTACATTTATTGCTGATGCCACTAGATTCTGCTATGTTTATTTGTTGCATGCTAAAGTTGAAGCTATGGATAAACTTAAAATTTATAAACAACAAGTAGAGTTACATTGAAGTGGGTTGATTAAAACATTGCATACTGATAGAGGTGGTGAGTATTTTGATCCATTGTATTTCCAAACAATTGGTATAATACATCATACCGCTGCTACTTATACATTGGAACAAAATGGTGTTGCAGAAAGGAAGAATAGGACTCTAAAAGGAATGGTTAACACCATGTTGTCCTATTCAGGTCTTAGTGATGGTTTTTGGGGTGAGGCTATGTTAACAACCTGCTATTTACTAAATAGAGTTCCTAATAAAAAGGAACAAGACTACCCCTTATGATCTTTGGTATAAAAGTTCACCAGATTTAAGTAAACTGAAAGTTTAGGGTTGTAGAGCCGTGGTAAGGCTCAATGAACCTAAAATAAGGAACATATGGGAAAGCGGTATAGATTGCATTTTTATTGGGAATGCTGAGCATTCATTTGCTCACAGGTTCTCTATCATAGAACCTAATGACTATGTGTCTATGAACACTATAATTGAGTTAAGAAATGCAGATTATGATGAGAATAGGTTCTCTTCTATACCTAGACCTAAGGATTTAGTTCAAACCCCAAGTAAATCTCATGGCTGGCCAAGTGAATGACACTCCTCCTGAACCTAGGAGGGTACAAGAGCAAGAAAAGCTAAATCATTTGGTGATGATTTTCAACTATATTTGGTTGAAAGACATGGGGAAGGCTGAAGTGATCCTTGGTATAAGGATTAAACGTGAGAACAATGGTATTTCAATCTCTCAATCTCATTATATTGAGAAGATTTTGAAAAAGTTTAATTTTCATAATTGTTCTCCTATAAGTACTCCTATAGATCTTGCTTTTAAGCACTTACCTAACAAAGGTATTGCTGTAAATCTACTTGAATACTCAAGAGCCATTGGATCTCTCATGTATGCTATGATAAGCACTAGACTAGACATAGCTTATGCAGTTGGAGAGCTTAGTAGGTATACTAGCAATCCAAGTACAAATCATTAGCAAACTATAAACCAAGTGTTTAGATACTTGAAAGGAACCACGAAATATGGTTTGAGTTATACTGGATTTCCTTCTATTATAGAAGGTTATTCAGATGCAAGTTGGATTACTAATATGGAAGATCATTCTTCCACAAGTGGATGGACTTTTCTACTTGGAGGAGGTGCTATATCTTGGGCATCTATGAAACAGACTTGCATAACTAACTCAACAATGGAATCTGAATTTGTATCATTAACAGCAGCTGGTGAAGAAGTTGAATGGCTAAGAAACTTGATTTATGAGATTCCATTATGGCCTAAACCGATATCCCCGATATCTATTCGGTGTGATAGTGTTGCTACCTTGGCTAAGGCTTATAGTCAAGTGTATAATGGGAAATGTAGACACTTAGGTATCAGACATGGCATGATTCGTGAGCTCATCATGAATGGTGTGATATCGATGGAGTTTGAGAGAAATCAACAGAATTTAGCCGATCATTTAACCAAAGGGTTATGTAGAGATCTTGTGCATAAGGGGGATGTAGGGATGGGATTAAAGTCCACCTAAAATTTCTCATGTTAAGATACCTAATTCCCATCTAATATGACATTAGGTGCTGAATTCAATATGGAAAGCTTAACATATAGAAAATGGAACACATTAGTAGCATCATCCAAGGGTATGTGTTCAGACCTGCAAGTAACAGAGGTTGAAGTTTATCTTCTTAATAGTTCTTTTGAAAAATTGCATATGCATGTGCAAGAATAAAAAGAACTGCCTATATGGACATGAAGTTTAGCCGCTTCAAGAAGTTAGGACTTTGCTTTGATATGTTCATTGAAGGATAGGACACATGCTAGTAAAAATAGTGTCAAGTGAGAACATAAGAGTATGTAAACTTATGTGTATATTATCTTCATGTATTCATTAGGAATAGAAAGGGTTCAATCTATAGTGACACCCTAATATTTGAATATTTGGAATGTGTAATATACTAATATGAAATTCAATCGTCACGATATTTCATTTACGCATAAGTTTTTTTTTCTAAAGAGATTTTGTTCAAGTGAATCAAGAATTACACTAAAATGGGGGAGGGATGTTGGTGATTTTAGTGTCATCGGGCCGTCTTGGGTATTTGGGATTCATTTAAGACCAAATGAGAAATTAAAATATACACTTACAAGTTAGGAGGTACGGAGTTCACACTTGATCAGGATTATTTTAATTTTGTTACTTAAAAGCTTCGATAGATTAAGTCAGTGACTATCATTGAGCAACCGACATAGTCTCACCGGTAGTTAAATAACTACCAATGGTAGTTATTGTGTAGAAACTTCCATAGGTGGTTAATGTGTGGTGGTTAATTTGTGACAACCGGCAAATTTCGGTCAACATCTGACTAGATCTTAATCGCGTTTCCTATATAATTAACATGTTTTAAAGTTAATTTTGATTAACTTAAGTTGTTACGAGTCCTACGATGTTCTTCTTGAAGTTCGTGGAGGCCTTGATGCTTTAAAGAAAGAGTTGCACGTTTTTAACGCTAACGAACTGACATAAGTGAAAATTTTTCAAAATGGACTAACATAGAGTTATTATACGTAAATACGACATGTGCTTGCTAGTGAAGCGATTGGATGTGAAATCGGCGTGAGAAACGGTCCAAAACGTAGCGTTTTGGAAAACGTGGGAAGTAACTAACATGGGAATCGGACATTGAAATGCGTGGCTTTAACCGCATTAGTACTGTTGGAACAATTATTAATTATAAAAAGTGGTATTTATTAGCCTTCGGAAGTTAATGGATCGTTTAAATGAAGGAAACAACGACCGATTGAGTTAACGTGATTTTAACGCGTGTTCTGAAAGAACGCGTTGGATGAAGAAAATAATTATAGTTTTGCTTGGTTTAGTGTTATTTGTGATTTCGAACAAAACCCACTAATTTTTGTAATTAATTATCGAGCCTAAACATAAACCGAGGCGTTTTATGTTTATAAGGGTTCGATACGCGGTACAACTCACCTACCAATAAACCCTACCTATAAAAGCTCACATCCTCTCCACCTTCTTCATTTTGTCAGCCGCTACACCTCCTCCGTCTCTCTAAAAACCCTAGACAACTCTCTCTATACTCTCTCACCTCTCGGTCTCCTGTCCCCCCTTCCTTTTAATGTCGGCCGACCACCACCATGCATTGTTGGTGGCGGCATGGTGGTTTTTGGCCCCAAAACAGGTAGGGGTGGACGATTGAGGTGGATTTCAGGTGATTGGAGCTGTGTTTTGGTGGTTCGGGTGGTGGAGCTTCTGTAAGGACAAAAAGGATTGTTGAAACCTCTTTTTCTAACCTTAGTCTAATTCCTACTTCTGCTAAAATACTCTAAGTATGAAACTACTGAAGAAAGAAGACACAAGTACTGAAGAAGGATTCCACAAGTACTGAAGAGTAAAGATCAGAAGTTCTGAAGTCAAACCAGACAAGTCAACTGAAGAACTGCTGAAGACAAACTACTCATCAGTAGTTTGTCACTCATCATCACTTGTAATAGAATCTTTTCACCGCCCTTATGTTTTAGTAGTTTAGTAGTTTATTATTACTTTATCTTTTGTACAAGTTCCAAGACTGCAACTTGTTGCAGACTTGCTTTTGTAACAAGGTTCATGTATTTGTTTGTCTATAAATAGATGGGTTAATCCCTCTGTTTTAGACATCGATTTTAATTGAAAACTGAAATCCTTCAGAGCTTAAACTTGAAATTCCATTTCATATTTTGAGAATCTATTTGCTTATTTATTGTCATATACATTCAATACTTAGATTCTCATTAACTGTCTTTAGCTTACAAACATCCAGGGGGAGTAATAACTCCTGTTGATAGGTGAAACTTTATAGCTTATTCCGCTGTGCAAAACTGCTTTGATTAAACTTTCAAAATACATAAGTGTTCACAAGCAAGCATCTGTTAATGGGGAAACTTTGACACAGTTTGAAAGATTCTCCTCATTAACTTCTGAGTTGAAATTAAATGGTCAGACCTACACAAATGTATCTATGCTTCATAGATTTTTAAGGTCATTACCAGAAAAATAGGAAACTTACTCTATAGTTCTCAGATCTTCACCAGATTTTAACTCCCTCACTCTTACAAAATTACATGGGAGATTGCTAACTTTTAAAAGAGAAATTGATCAAAAGAAAAAGTTGCAAAATTATGGTAAAACAGCTGATGACTATGTACCGGGTAGTACAACACTGTTGGGACAAGACTCACCTTCTTGTCCAAATAATTTTGGATCTTTTGACCACATTGACATAACTGCTGGGATCTCATCAGAAAGATCATATCCAACTTATGACAATGATGAAAATAGTCAAACTGCTGATAACATGTGTTTTATCATGGATGATTTGAAATTTTTTAGCAGTGATGACTTAGAAGAAATGGACATTTTACACCAACTGGCCATGCTAAGTATAAAAAATAACAAATTTTACAAAAGGTCAAGAAGGAAATTTCCAGGACTGAACAGTTCAACAAAAGTTGGTTTTGACAAATCTAAACTTAGATGTCACAAGTGTCAGAAGTTGGGACACTTTGCTAGAGAGTGTAGAAGCTCTAGCTATAACCAACCACAGTCTGGAAATCAGTTTAACCCTAGTTATAATAGGAATAATGGAACACAGGGAAGTGCACATTTTGTACAGGCACAAGCTCCACAAATCCAATATGTGCCACAAATACAATATGTACAGATGCCTGCTCAACAAATGCAGAGCCAGCAATCAATGCCTTCCATTCCAGCTGCTCAACAACCTCCACAAACTCAGAAATCCTCACAACAAAGTCTTTTTACTTCAGGGTATGTTGACTGGAGCAGTCTTCCTTTTGACACAACTGAGTGCAATCCTGATGCAGACAAAAAAATGTTTGACATCAACTGGGGAGAACTTGACAATGGCAGAAAGAACTTTGCCTTAATGGCATTTGAGGGCTGCACCTTAAAATCTGCCTTATCTCAGGTATCAAAAGAATCTTTGACAAAACTATGTTCAAACTTATGCAAAGAATCTTTTGCTCTCATAAGAGAGACCAATGTGCATTTACAAGGCAAGGCCAATGACTCAGAGGGAAAATATACTCAAATAAAATGTGATTTAGAAAGAAAACTTGCTGCAAAATCAAAAGAAAATTCTAAATTAACAAACAATGCTATTGAAACCCAAGCACAACTTAAAATCAAGATAGAAGACCTAGGAAATGTCAGAAAAGAGCTTGCTGACACCAAGGTTGAATGTGAAAAATGGGTTGAGTCATGTAAAGGGTACCAACTGCTTCTTAACAAACAAAGTGCATCAAATGTTAGGTTTGGCATAGGGTACAATCACACTGAAACACCAACTGATTTTTCTCCCAAAACTACTGATGATGGGAGAAGAATAGTTCAAAATCAAACTTCTGAAGAGAAATAATGCATATCTTTTCATGAAAACTTTTTAAGAATTGAAAAAGAAAGTTCTTTAGAAGTACTGATCAAATCTGACTTTAAGCCATCAGTAGTTTCATCTGCATCAGGAGTTGAGAACCTGAAAACTACTGATGACCTAAATTAAATCAAGACTGTCAGAAATTTGCCTTTAAATGAAAAAGAAAAGGCAAAAGAATGTGAAATTTGTGGTTTGTTTAACCACAAAACATAATTTTGTAGATACAGAAAAGGAAATCAATATAATAAGAAGATTTCACAACTGGTTGTGGGAAAACAACTCAAAAATGATTTTGAAGAAACCTTCTTTCCCTACAAACAACAACCAGGCAACACCTTTTCTTAGAAAAAAGATGAAATCTCAACAATAGTCTTTTTCTCAAAATTCTCTTTCAGTAGTTAGACTTAAATCATCAGCAGTTTCACAAACTGTTGAGATTAAAAATCTCATGAATATGGTACAACTACTGATGACCAAGGTAGATGGTGGTCCTCAAAAGGATACCACCATTGCTCTTAATGAAAAATCCATTGCCAAAAAGACATGGATTCGTCAACCTGGTCAAGAACAAACTGTTAATGTTCTCAAGAGCAAACCCAAAGCCAAATTGGCTTGGGTTCCTAAATCTAACTATTTTGCTACTTTGTGCAGAGGGTCTCCAGAGGCTTAAATAGCATTTGGTATGTTGACAGTGGAGGCTCAATGCAGATGACAAGATGCAGATACCTGATAAACAATTTTATCAGTCAAAGAGAAGGATCTGTATCCTTTGGGAACAATGCCAAGGGATATGTGCTAGGACATGGCAATGTCTCCTCTGGCAAAATACAGTTTGACAAGGTCAATCTGGTTGAAAACCTTGAGTACAACTTGCTGAGTGTGTCACAAATGTGTGATAAAGGATATTCTTTCTTTTTCACCAAGACAGCATGCAAGATCATATCACCAGAAGGCCAGAAGTTGATAGAGAAGATCATACTTTGTTGATAGCCAAAAGATGTAGCAATGTCTATGCAGTGGACATTGAAAAGGACAAAGTACTGAACAACACTACTTGTTTCTTCTCAAGGGCATCAACTTCAGAGACTGATCTCTGGCACATGAGACTTGGCCATGTGAACTTTAAAACCATAAATAAAGTCAGAAAAATGGGCTTGGTCAGAGGTCTACCCTTGAAAGTATACCAGTGTCAAGAACACTGTGTATCATGTTTAAAGGGAAAACATCATAAGTCCTCCTATAAGTCTATTGAAGAATCTATAACAACTGCATGCCTTCAACTACTCCATATGGACTTATTTGGGCCAGTCAAAATCATGAGCCTTGGTAAAAAGAAGTACTGCCTAGTCATCATTGATGACTATTCAAGATTCACATGGCTCTTCTTCTTATTCTCCAAGGATGAGGCAGCTGAAATCATCAAGTTCTTCATTCTACAAGTAGAGAAACAATATTCTCTTTCTGTCAAAGCCATTAGAAGTGACAACGGGACAGAGTTCAGGAACAAAACTTTGGATGAATTCTGCTTGTCTAAAGGGATTATTAGACAATTCAGTGTTCCCAGAACTCCTGAACAAAATGGTGTGGTAGAAAGGAAGAACAGGACACTAATTGAAGCAGCAAGAACCATGTTAGCTGATTCAGGCCTACCATTGTATTTCTGGCCTGAAGCAGTCAACACTGCATGTTATGTTCAGAATAGAGTCCTTGTTAACAAGAGACACTCCAAGATTGCCTATGAAGTTCTTCATGGCATTAAGCCCCTTATCTCCTTTTTCAGGGCTTTGGATGTCAATGTTTCATTCTAAACATTAAAGACTCTATTTCAAAGTTTGCTGCAAAAGTTGATTTAGGTTATTTTCTTGGTTACTCTTCCACTAGAAAAGCATACAAGGTTTTTAACTCAAGAACCAAGATAGTATAAGAAACACTGAATGTCAAGTTCAATGAGTCAAAACACACTCTCTTTCCAGCATATCTTGCTGAACTCTTTGACCTTGACAGCTTCCATTTCGGACCTGAAAAGACTGTTATTTCATCTAAACCTACTTATTATGGTGATCAAAGGTTTGATGATGAGGATCCTGCACCATGGACTCCAAATACAGTCATTAAGTCAACTTTCAAACCATCAGAAGTTTCACAAACTTCTGATTCAACAACTGCTGATGTACAAACTCAAACATCTGTTTCAGCTCCTACAACTACTGATGATGTTCAAACAGCTGAACCGGATATTATAAACCTTAGTGGTTTGTTTGAAGAAGTACAAGAGCTACCTACACCTGTCAGTGGTTTACAACAACTAATTGAACACAAGGATCATCCATTAGATCAAATCATGGGTGATATTGCATCAGGTGTTCTCACAAGAAACCAGCTTTCCAACTTTTGCTTCTTCTCAACATTCATTTCTCAGTTGGAACCTAAAAAGTATCAACAAGCCCTCAAAGACAACAATTGGGTGCAAGCTATGCAAGAAGAGTTGCTCCAATTTAGGAAGCAACAGGTCTGGGAAATCTGTCCCTTACCACCAAACAAGCTACCAATTGGCACAAGATGGGTTTTTAGGAATAAACAAGATGAAGCTAGTATGATTATCAAGAACAAGGCAAGACTGGTGGTACAAGGTTATTCTCAAGAAGAGGGAATTGACTATGATGAAACCTTTGCTCCAGTTGCAAGACTTGAAGCCATCAGGTTATTCTTGGCTTATGCAATTTCCAACAAAATTAAAGTTTTTCAAATGGATGTTAAAACTGCATTTTTGTATGGAAAAATTAAATAGGAAGTGTATGTCTGTCAGCCACCCGGGTTTGAGGATCCTTCTCATCCTGAGTGGGTGTACAAACTTGACAAGGCTCTGTATGGCCTAAAACAGGCTCCTAGAGCCTGGTATGAAACACTTTCAAACTTTTTACTCAAAAATAACTTTACAAGAGGCTCCATTGATAAAACTCTTTTCATAAAAAAATGTTGGAAATCATGTCCTACTTGTTCAAATTTATGTTGATGATATCATATTTGGTTCAACAAACACAAAATTGTGTGATGAATTCAAGAAACTCATGCAATCAAAATTTGAGATGAGTACAATGGGAGAACTGCAGTACTTTTTAGGACTGCAGATTAAACAACAATCAAATGGAACTTTTATACATCAATCTAAATATGTTAAAGAATTATTGAACAAATTTTCTTTACAAGATTGTAAATCATGTTCCACTCCCATGACATCAACCACACAAGTTGAACCAGATGATCAAGAAAAACAGGTTGATCAAACCATGTATAGATGTATGATAGGTTCCCTTCTGTATCTAACTGCTTCTACTACGCCAAAATATGCTTACGGCCACACAAAAAAAGTGTGACCATAGGCCTTTCGCCACACTTTTTTTCCAGTTCAAGTGTGACCATAGTCATCGTAGGTATCATACGGCCACATTCACATTTAGTGGCCGTAGCACTTAAAAAGTGTGGCTAAAGGATACCAATATCTCTTTTTGAAATCAAGCATCCTGTCTATTAAATGTGACTAAAGGATAGTAACGGTCACATGAAATTACTCTAGGTGTGGCCATTTTAGTTATATAGTCACTAAAAGTTTTGTTTTAGCCACATCAATTAAAAAAATAGTGGAAAGTCAGCATTAAAGTGAAATATAGTGATTATATGTTAAAACTTCTATTTAAATTATTGTCCATTCAGCTTGAGCCCTTTTTACTTCTATTAAGAGGTTGTGTGTGAATAGTTATGTTTGGTACTGTATATGAACAAATGATTAAAATGAACCATTCGTTTGAAGGTTGTAGTCTTATAAATGTCAACTTGAACAAATAAGACCTTGAAAGGATCAGAAGTTTACAATAAAAGATAGTAGTTCGGACTTCTTATCCAAGTAATGTATTGATTCATAACGGATATAACCATTAGTGGGGAAAAGAGCATAATATTTAACTTACACTCAGTTTCAGTACAACCATTATTATGATGACATCCTGTTGAGTAATGAGTACGGACAACTTTTCTCAACGGAAGAGCTGATAATAGAAAGAACTCAGAGCAACAAAATTATCATTTTTACCCCAATCTATCTAGTATTAAACGGTATTATAAAATTACTGCTCTAAGCTAAGAAGAGATGCATCTATTTAACTCAACAGTAAATTGATTAATTAAATTCTAAAATAGAGAAGTGATTCCACACTGATCTCTGCTATCTTTCTACCCACTCAAGTTATCTATTAGTCTAAACATCTAACTTAATATACTGCACCTTCACTACTGACTTATTCTGATTGTCATTACACATTTACAACCACGATTATAGTTTTTTTTATAGTGTATGACTGTATTCAACAATTATGCAAACAGATAACATTTATCTTCTTGATTCAGCAGCATTACTTTAAGTAATTCCGTGGACACATAATATGTAAACATAACCATGTGTTAAAACTAGAGGGGGGAAAAGGCACAGACCATCTATATCTTAATTAATTAAAATGTGCAATAGAACAGAATGTGCATTAAAAAAGTGCATCATAGTACATCTAACATATCAATATACTACATACATACTGCAAATTGTAAAAGAATTAAGAAAAATAATTTGCAAATCTAAAATCAATGGTTTATGAAATAGCAATTTTTGTAAAGTTGGACACTTTTATTAGGCAATCCAAAAACCAAAGAAACAAATACTCGCGTGGGAGTAGTCAGATTTACTGAGAATCCTTTAAAAACAACACAAATGCCACACACACAAAAATAATGGACAAAACTTATGCATCTATAAGGCTACAACCCTCAAACGAATGGTTCATTTTAATCATTTGTTCATATACAGGGGGTGCGCGATGGGGAGCAGGAGACTACAAAACTTCAATCACAATGAAAAAAAAAACATGATTCCTAACCTGATTTATGCTTCGGTTCCATCTTGGTAGGGTTCCATCTTCTATGTGATGGAGAGCAGGAGACAAATATAAAGACTGGGCGCACGATCGGCTAAAAGGAAAAAAAAAAACTAGGGTTTTATTATTATTATTTAAGGAGGGAAATGGTAATTTTGGGGAGGTAACAATGAGCGGGTAGAAGGGTGTGATTTTGTATTTGGGGAAACAAAGAGAAGTGGCTATGATGAAGGAACAAAAATTTTAAAAGAAATAATGGCGTTAGTATGGATAAAATTTGAGAGGGAAAACAAAATTTTAGGGAAAGCCATGATTAATTTTAATTATATTAAAATAATACATTAAGGTATAGAAATGTTAAATTCCTTTAACTTTATATAAAAAATATATATTTTAATCTGAAATTAAAACTTACATAAAATATATTATTACTTGATTTGTTTTATTTAGGGATTAGCAAATGGTGCCGGGTCCCGATATCGAACCGGTACTAGTACTAAATCATTTTCGGTTACAGTACCCACTTTTTCTATTTTTCTATCTCGGTACTATCGGTTCGGTACGGTATAGATATTTACCGACTTTTGCATGCGAATAGCGGTACCGAACCATACCGTACCCTTTTTTTGTACATGTACCAAGTTTTAGGTCTATTAAGGCCTGGTATAGCCCGCTAAGATATATATGAGTTATTATTGTTTATTATGGTCCATTAAGGCCTATCAAGGTCCAATATTGAGTTCGGTAGGAATCGGTTCGAATTGTCATTGTACCGTCACGATGACACTCGTATATTAACTAGTTTTTACCCGCCCCGCGTTGCGGGGCACAATTCAAATTTATGCCGTCTAATAATAAAGTATTATATTCGATCGGCTCATTTAAAAAAAAGTTTACAACGAAACGTAAGACAATTTTTAGTTAACCTTCGCCATTTTTTTAGTTAGTTGTTTACCATGCATAAATCACGCATAAATCACAGAGACAACTCAATACATAGGAGTCTCACATTTGAATTTTTTTGCTAAAGCAATATACTTGCTAAAACTAAAAATAATTAGCCCCCCCCCCCCAAAAAAAAAACAGCCGCCCAAAAAAGAATTGAACCGCCCAAAAAAAAAGACAAATACCCAATGGAAGTCAATGGCGCATTTTAGTAGCTGTCCACTGGTCCCAAGATCTGATTCTAAATGTAATATATACTAATAAATATTATGTTATGTATTTATAAATAATATATATATATATATATATATATAACAATAATCATAATTCTAAAAAAAGATATTATAATAATATATAAATATTATTAACAATAATTGTTAGTACATGATGTCCCTAGGCTAGTATATTAGTTGTTTGGACGTGTTTCAGGGTGTTTGGAGACGTTTGTACGCGTTTTGGAGGGTTCGGGAAGCTGTAGGCGATTACACAGAGTTATCAGGCAATTCACACTCATGCTACATCACTGTAGCACACGATTGAGCCTAATCGTGTGTACTGTAGCACACGAGTAGGGCTATGCCATATCACTGTTCACACGATTATGGGCATTCCATAGGCGATTAGGCCCAATCGCTTATGTTATCATGTCTTATAGCTGCACAATCGCTTATAAGGTGCTGTACGTACCCGGGAGGTATAAATAGGCCTATTCTCAACCCTAGACCTTAGTTCTTGCCTCACACACTCTCCAAACACCCTCCCTTGGTCTGAGACGTCTGATTTGATCCCTGTAAACACTCGAGCTCTGTTTTAGTGATTAATCTATAATCTTTTGACCCGTGTGTGTGTTGTAATTACTCGTTTATCATCGTTTCATTATCGTTTCTGTTTTTAGAACATATTAGAGGGATTCCGCACCTCTAGTATAAACCCCGTGATTGTCGGATTACGCGTTCGCCGGTCCTAACAAGTGGTATCAGAGCCGAGGCTCTTATCACGGGTGTTTTAATAACAAAAACGAGCAAAAACAGGTTGTTTTTGGTGTAAAAGTTTAGATTTTTAATCAAAAACCTGTTCTTATTTTGAAACTTTGAGTTTTTATCAAAAACCCATATTTTTCAAAATCTAAGTGTGTGTTTACGGTTAAAAACGTGTATTTTTGATCAGGTTTGTTCTAAAACTATTTTGGTAACTTGTCTAATCATTTGGGATCAAAATACAATGTTTTAGATAAGATTTTGAGGCAAAATAGGTGATTTTTGAGCAAAAGTGCGGCTGCAGATCAGATCAGGCGATTAGCAGGCCAAATCGCATGAAAATTTTGAGCGATTAGGGTTCTCACACGATTAGCTCATAATCGCGTGCTACAGTGCATGCGATTAGGCTACTCGCCTGTTAATTTGGTTACTAGTACACGATTGGGATCCCAATCGCTTGCTACAGTGCACGCGATTAGGACCAATCACGTGGCATACCCCAGTTCACCCTAAAACCCTAATCGCGTCACTATTCATTAGCAATTAGCCCTAATCGCGTCACTATTCATTAGCAATTAGGCCTAATCACGTGTTAACATCCTCCAATCGCCTACCTTAACTAGCAATTGTGACCATAATCGCCTACAAGGTTCTGGAACGTAAAATTTGACTAAGTATCGGACTATTATCATACCTTGACATATGGCAAACCCGTGGGGTCATCTAAACCAACCTAGGCAACATAATAACCAACAATTGAACAATCAAGCGAACGTACCCACAAACCCTTGGCAATACTCAGCCGAGCGAAACGCGCAACGGATGCAACAAGCGCACATACAAGCGAATGTTGCCGGAATCAATCCGTGGGCGCTAGCGGCTCAACAACAAGCGATGAACGCGAATCCTTGGGCACTCGCGGCAGCTGCAAACTCACAGACGAATCATCTGTCTTCCGTTCTCATGAGTGACTTAGAGACGGGTAGTTCAAATAGGGCGCCGAAATTGCAATACATGTCCGACTACCATTGTTGGAAGGGCAGATTTCAAACGTATGTTGAGGGTATTGATGGTCTCGTGTGGTCAGCAATAGAGACTGGGTATAGTAGGCCTATGGTTGAGAATTCCACTACTCCGATCTCAATTGAAGACATGAATGAAGATCAGAGGAAGAAGTAATTATGAGAAGAAGGCGATGGCGGCATTGAAGCAAGCTCTTCCCAAGGATATACTTCATCAATTTGCTCAGTGCACTACATCACAGATGCTTTGGCTAGCACTGGCTGAGCGAAATGAAGGAAATCTGAAGACGCGGAAGGTTAAAATGGATCAACTCAAGAAGGAGTTCGAGAACTTCAATGCTATCGGGAACGAATCTTTGAGGGACTTGACTGCTAGATACTACTATCTGATGTCTGAAATGTATCAGTACGGGGTCTTATATTCATCTGCGGACCTTGTAGAAAGATTTGCTGAGGCGCTACCTCCTCATTGGCATCAATAGTTGGATATTCTAAAGTCAAGAAATGCATATCAGACTCTCTCCATCAACGAGTTCATTACCGAGCTGGAGAACAAGGAGATAGAGGAAATCAGGAGAGCAAACAAGGCGCTCATTCCACAGAATCCCAGCATCTATTATGGGAATCCTCTTCAGGACACCAGTGTGGGTGGTACCAAACCACAAACTGCTTTTGTGGTTAACCCGGACCCAGTTTATGCTTTCGACAATTATGGTCCCCCAGCTGATGTTCCTCCTCCTACATATCCTTTTGGACCAAACCCGTATCCTTTGAATTTTAATACTAACCAGTTTGGTGTTAACCCGTTTTCTCATCTTGCAGCACCAGCGCAGGCAACTGCAAACTTTAGTGGACCTTCTTCTTCAGGTTTTGGCGGGGCTCCAACTACAAGTTATGGTGGATATGGAGGTGCTTCTACTTCTAATCAAGGTGGCTGTCGGACCAATACAGTCCCAGAGCAGCTGAACACCGCGGGTTTAGAAAAGGTGACTGTAGAGCTAGCTCAAGAACATATGGCTCTACTGTCGACCTTGGTAAACTCCTATAGTGGACTGGTTGCTGGACAGATCGGGAATCCTCATCTTACACAGGAGGATTACTCGCAGATTGATAAAGACGACATGGATATGATAGACATACAATGGCACTTCGCAAGCGTGGTGAGAAGGGCAAATGAATACATGGACATGACGGGAAGGAGAGATGTCTTGATCAATAACAACACCAAGTTTGGGTTCGACAAAACAAAGGTCACATGCTACAACTGTGGCACAAAAGGGCATTTTGCAAGGGAATGTGACCGACCTAAGCAGCAAGGACATCAGAATCCCTTCAACAACAACAGAGCGAATCAGAATCAGAGGCAGCAAGCTCCGGCACAACCTAATACTGAGCGTGCTATTGTCCCAGTCAACAACCAGAACCAGAACCAGAGGCCGCCTGCAAACAACAATCAAGGTCAAGCCATGGTTATTCAAGTTGATGAAGGCTATAACTGGAACCATCTGATTACTGGAGAAGAAGCTCCTCAAGGTGGTGCAGCTTGTTTTGCTCAACAAGAGTCTGAAGCACCAGCCGAAGTTGAAGAAACTTCGAGCCAGTCTGACATTGTTACTTCTGAAACCGAAGTGTCTGACTGTGACTCGGAGTGCGATTCTGTCATGGGAGAAGATTTGGAGGATCTGTTAGCTGAAGCAGATGCGTTGATCAGTAAACGATCATTTCTTGTGGATGCTGACTGCACAGAGAAGAACTTCGGCGAATTCTTTGGAGCTCAGAAGACAGCAGCTCATTATGCATTGATGGCCATTACTGAATTGTCGAACAAGGTAAGTTCTTCTTCTGATTCTAAATTAGATTGTGTAGAGTGTAATCAGTTAAAATTCAGAATTAAAGAATTAACTGAAGAAAATCTGAATTTAAAAGCTGATGTTGGTCCGTTACAAAGGTAAATTGATTCCTTGAGACAAAAGGAGAAAAATTTTCTTAGTACAATTGAAACTTATAAGAAGGATGTTTCTGAACTGTCGAAAACCTTGGCTAATAAGCAAATTGCTACAAATAATTACATCAATGAGGTCGAAGACACTAAGAAACAATTGGCCATTGTTAACTGTGACTATGAAAAGATTAGGAAGAAGCTTGAGAGTTATTTAAACTGCAAGTATGTCCTTGATCACATAGTAGAACACTCTGACAAGGAAGGCTTCTCCACCAGTCCCAAATACTCTCAATGTCCACCTCCGGTGAGATTCGAAAATCATAATTTTGATGTCTTGCCGAAGGAGGAACTAGTGGACGTGGCAGCTGAGGCAGCAAAAGCTGCAGAGGCGGCCAAGGTTACTGAAGCAGCTAAACCTGCTGAAGTCACTAAGGCTGCTACTCCTGCTAAAGCTGTCAATCTGTGTGAGAAAGCTGATGATATCAGTGTATATGACACTGATTCTTCGGATGATGAGCTCGATGAACCTCCTAGATATGCACCGGTCAAAACTAAAGATGTTCCTCTTGAGAATCATATCATTACCACTGAAACCTTGAGTGAACTGGAACCGAAAGTGCAAATCGAGGATGGTAGGAGGATTAAGGTGTTTTATAAACTAAAAGGGTCTGAAAGGGTGCATGCTGATGAGGAAGTCCCTCTCAGATGTATCGCCCCTGGTTTTGTTGCCAAAATTTGGCAAGAACCTGTCATTACCGTAGAAAAGGAAACCTGGAATAAAAAGAAGGGTAAGGGTAAGGGTAAGGGTAGAAAAGATCAGGGTAATCAGCCTAATGAAAATAACAAGAAAAATCAAAAGTCGAACACCGTTAATCCTCAAAATCATGCTCAAAGAAAAAGTCCGAAGAAGCATGTAACTGAGTTCATTAGATCGAGCGGCAATGAAAGAAACGACGATCCTCAAGTCGATCAGCAAAGAAGATGTCTTGAGGATCTAAAACACAAAAACTCATTTGCCGGCCCATCTAACAAAAGGAACAAAAAGGAGGCCAAACCCGAATCTCCTAGATTTGAAGAATATAGATCCTGTCACAAGTGCGGGGAATGTGGGCATTTAGTTGCTGCGTGCCCTGAATTGAGACGAGAAAGGATCAAGGTGGATGATCCTCCCAGTTCTAGCAAATCCAAGCAACCTGTTTCCCCTAAACTCTTAGAGAAACAAAAGGGAAAGCAGGTCGTTTATGATAACCGCAACAAGATTGCTATGAACCAAAAGCCAGTTGATGGCAGGGGTCCACAACTGAGGGGGAGAACTGTTCCTCCAAAGGTTGAAGCAGCGCCTAAGCCACCAGCAAAGGCTGCAGCTAAACCGCAGGGCAACCCCAAAGCTGCTCCACGTACAGTTAATTCTGAAGTGGATCCAAAATCTATTCCTCTAAAGGAATCCAAGGCTGGACCTTCTAGCCCACAGGCGAAGAAGAAGCCCAAGCCAAAGAAACCTGAACAGATTTGGAGACCCAAGTCACCAACCAAAGGAGGAGAATCATCTGCTGGAGAAAGCACTGCTGTACCATCAGAAACAACACCAATTCCAAATGGAAGATGGGTTGACTTTCCGATGTTAGATGAAGATGGTAGACCCAAGACCGTGAAGGCTTGGGTCCCCCTTAACCACTGAACTTTGAATGTTTGTGCAGGGAGTTCCACAGGGCCTTATCAGCAGCCTATGGATTGTTGATAGTGGAGCTTCAGGGCACATGACAGGCGATCTATCCCTGCTTTTTGACATAAAGAATATCAACGGGGGGTATGTTGCCTTTGCTGGTAATAAAGGGGGTTATATTACAAAAGAAGGAAGTATGAGCAACGGTATTGTAAGCTTTGAAAAGATAAGCTTTGTCAAACAGATAGACCACAACTTGCTGAGCGTTTCGCAGATATGTGACAAGAAGTTCACTGTGTTCTTTGATGACAACGCATGTTTCCTTCTGAAGCCTGGATTCAAAATACCGAAAGAGTGGGTCATGATCTCAGCTCCCAGGGTCAACAACTTATACGTCCTGGACATGAGCCGAGCAATGACAGCGAAAGGTCAAGTCACTTGTTTTCTGTCAAAGGCGACAGAGAAGAATCGATAATGTGGCACAGACGAATGGGGCACATCCACTTGAGGAAAATGAACCATCTGGTCCAGAATCAACTGGTGGAAGGTGTTTCTGTTAAGAATTTTCATTTAAACGACGTCTGTGTCTCATGTAAGAAAGGGAAGCAGAAAAGAAAGTCTCACAAGCCTAAGAAGACAAACTCAGTTAGTCTACCACTTGAACGACTGCACATGGACCTGTTTGGCCCAGTCAATCGGAAGAGCAAGAACGGTGACTCATACTGCTTAGTGATTACGGATGATTATTCTATGTATTCTTGGGTTGTGTGCATGAAGCACAAGAGTGAAACTTTTGATTACTTGAAGAATCTGTTTACTAAACTGGAAAATATATATCAGCTAAAGATCCGTAGGATCAGAAGCTATAACGGAACAGAGTTCAAGAATCACGCTATGGAGGCGTTATGTGCAGAAAAGGGCATTCATCATGAATTCACAGCGCCATACACTCCTCAGCAAAACGGGGTTGCAGAAAGAAAGAATCGGACCCTTATTGAGGCAGCCAGAACTATGCTCGCAGACTCGAACTTGCCTGTGATATTTTGGAACGAGGCAGTTCACTGCGCGTGTTACACTCTGAATAGGGTTCTAACGGTAAAGAAGCTTGGTAAAACTTCTTACGAGCTTCTGAACCGAAGGAAACCGAACTTAGAGTTTCTGGAACCTTTCGGAGCTCCATGCACCATGATACATCCTGATGGGAAGTTTGGTGCAAAGGCAGAAGAAGGTTTCTTTGTTGGTTACAGCACTCCCAACAAAAGAGTGTACAACAAAAGAACCAACAACATTGAAGATTGGCTTAATGTCGATGTTCAGCGTTATACTGCCAATGCACCTGGTGTTGGACCTTATTGGTTGTTCGACTATAAGATTCTATTTGATTCCTTCAACGTGGAGAATTTGGTGGATGATGCTGTAGCGCAAATGTATTACGAATGTGAAAACGCAGCTAGCTCTCCGCTAATGCGTCCGATCGTGGTTAATGCACCTGCGCCTGCTCCATCTGATGCCTCTGCATCCACGGGCCCCCCTGATAAAACCGCAGCAGCAGAAGTTGAGGAAGTTTTTCAGGAAGCGTCAGCAGAGGTTCTCGAATCTTCATCTTCCGACGACGATTTTGCAGAGTCTCATGAAACTCTCACTGAGGAACAAGCTGGAAATGGTGAATCTACCACTACAGCTCCAGTTAATCCGACAGGAAACAATCAAGCTGGTCCTTCTTCTTCAGCAGCTCCAGGGATAGGTCTTCGGATCGATCTCTCCGGTTTTAATATGCAACCCGCTGCTCCCTCTAGTTCAAGCGCCGCAGAGACAAATCTATCTCAAGGTTTGGAGAACCTTAATCTGCATTCGGATGATCCAGTGCCGGCACATCCGGAATCTCGGATTCACGACACTCATCCGATGCAAAATGTGATTGGTAATCCGGCTAGCAGAGTCATGACGCGCAGTCAGCTCCGAAATGCTAGTCCAAGTGACAATACAGGTACTCTGGCACTCTACTCGGAAATCAGAAAAGCAGGTCATCAGAACGATTGGTCCTTCGCCTTGTATGTTTCTCAAACTGAACCAAGAACTGTGCAAGAGGCACTGAGGGAAGAACCATGGATTGAAGCAATGCAAGCCGAACTTCAGCAGTTCCAAAAGCTAGGAGTGTGGGACTTAGTTGAATTACCTCCAGGCTCGAAGAAAATTGGAACAAAGTGGGTCTACAAGTGTAAACGGGATGACCGCGGGGTGATTATAAGAAACAAGGCTCGATTAGTTGTCCTCGGCTTCCGTGAAATCGAAGGAATAGATTACAACGAATTATACGTTCCAGTTGCGCGCCTTGAAGCTATCCGGATGTTCTTAGCTTACGCTTCGTACAAACGGTTTAAGGTGTATCAAATGGACGTGAAAAGTGCTTTTCTATATGGTGTCGTGAAGGAAGAGGTGTATGTTGCTCAGCCATCGGGTTTTGAGGATCCGCTTCATCGTGAAAAAGTTTACAAATTGAACAAAGCGTTGTACGGACTCCATCAGGCTCCGCGTGAATGGTACCAAATGCTTAGCAACTATCTGATATCCAACGGGTTCAAACGTGGACTCATGGACTGCACCTTGTTCACCAAGGAAAAGGGTGGTGATCGTCTTCTGGTACAGGTTTATGTTGATGATATTATTTTTGGGTCTACTAATGATGTCATGTGCAGGGAATTCGAAAAGCTTATGCAGGATAAATTTGAGATGAGCTCGATGGGGGAGATGCAATTCTTCCTCGGTCTACAAGTAGAACAACAAGAGTCGGGGATCTTCATCCACCAGACAAAATACGTTGCTGACATCTTGAGCCGGTTCCAGATGGAAGACTCTACTCCAGTAGGCACACCGATTCAGACCAATCACGGGATTGGGCCTGACGAGAAAGGACAAACCGTTGATCCTTTTCTCTATCGAGCTATAATAGGCTCACTCATGTACCTCACTGCATCAAGACCTGATATAATGTTCGCGACAAGCTTACTATCAAGATACCAGTCAAGGCCGAAACAGTCCCACCTGGTTGCTGTGAAGAGGATCTTACGTTATCTAAAGGGTTGTCCGACCAAAGGTCTTTGGTACCCTAATGACGATAAGTTTGACCTCATCGCATTTAGTGATGCTGACTATGGCGGATGCAAGACAGACTTGAAATCCACATCGGCTGGATGCCAGTTTTTGGGACCAAGACTAGTCTCATGGCAGTGCAAGAAGCAAGCCTCAGTCGCCTTATCCACCTGCGAGTCGGAATATGTAGCAGCATCGAGCTGCTGCTCCCAGGTTCTTTGGATACAGCAACAAATGAGAGACTACAGTTTGAAATTTCTTAATACTCCCATTCACTGTGACAATGAGTCCGCTATAGCTCTTGCTAAAGACTCAGTTAACCATTCCAAGGCGAAACATATCTTGGTTAAGTATCATTTCATACGCGATTGCTATGAAAAGAAACTTATCGATATGGTAAAAAACTAAAAATCCACACAGACTACCAACGTGCCGATTTATTTACCAAAGCTTTTGACGGTCCTCGTTTTGAGTACTTGTTGATCTTAAACGGCATTAAAGTTAAGCAGGATTAGATCCTCATTGGTAATCGTTTTTGTAAATATTTTTCTTTAAAAAAATCAGAAAAATCCAAAAATTTTGTCTTTTCGCAAATTTTTAGATTTTTAGGGGGAGAAAATTTCAGAAAAATACAAAAACATTCAGAAAATGCAAAAATTTAAAAAAAAAAATTGAGAAAATCCCAAAATCAAAAAAAAAAAAAAAATTGAAAAATGCAAAAATGAGTTTCTTTGGTGAAAATAGGGAAGATGATATTAACCAATCAGTCGGACTGTCTGGACCCTTATCATCTTAAAAATATTGGAACTGATAGGTAGCCTCTACAATGATGTGTCGGTAGGCTCAAAATCATTTCCAAGTTCGGCACGGTGATATAAACTTAAATCATCTGAATCATGTGTGGATCAACGTGAGTTGGCATATGGTCTTGGTACCGAAATCTCGTTTGATAGCATGCCAAAATCCGAGGTTTCATGGTCTTTAAGAGGTTGGTTCATCCGGGGTGAACTGGACGTCTCTCAGAATAATTAGGAGTGGCACACGTGTCGTACGTTGGGGTCGCAGCCTACGACTGAGACACCCCTATGTCATTTCCAAAAAAAAAAAAAAAAAAACAAAAACAAAAAAATAGAATAAATTCTGATCAGGGGATGTCCGGGAATCCTAAAAGAGCAAAAGAATTCATATATGCCAAAACCCTATTCTCAATGAGAATTCGCTCTAAGGTATCAAATCATATACCTAAAGCATCGTCTCGTGAAAAATCAAATATACGGTATTTGACTTGAACCCTGGTTTGGATCTCACTGGTCTCTCTGTTGCAGCGTTTCTGCAGACCTGATCACCACTGAGTCCACTCCTTGTAAAATACGGATGACAACAGCTTACTCACTGGTTACGAGGAAGCTTTGTGCATGACTTGATACGGGAATGTGTCGCGTGGCGGGGAACACCTGGTATCTCAGTCTTAATATTACCTTAACGTATCTAAAGTGCCTAGCGATAAAACTTGATTTTGAGTTTAGGTGGACAACAATATCGACAGTTGTTGTAGGATGCTTATTGGTAATTTAAGCGAAAACTGAAAATATAAGGGTTCTAGTAAAGTCCGTACACTGATATGATTCCCTAACCGTTGAAACTCGCAAAAATATGATAGTGTACAGTTAGTTGATCTCCCGTTTTGTTTTATTTATGCTTAGTTTAGCTTAATTAATCATTCTTGATTGCCGATGATGGAATCCTAATCCATTGTAATCTTACTTCTTCAAGAATAAAACGCCGAAAAAAAAGGACAACTAATTGGAAAGTTGTGTTTTTGCCGGGTCAAAACCGTATGTTTTATCAAGTACAGGGGTGGAAAATGTAATATTGTCAAGTATCTGAGTCATCATCTGAGTCGTGTGTTAAAACGGGTTGAAAAACGCATGTTTTGAACCTTAACGGGTCAAAAATGTGAGAATTGGTGCTGCAGGGGCATTTTGGTAATTTGTGTGAAAGTTGAATGCATTTGATGTGCTAATCGCCTATAGTTCTAGGAGATTACCCCTAATCGTGCAACAACTTAGGCGATTACAAGGGTAATCGCTTGGTAACTTTTCCTAATCGTGTGGATAAAGAGGCATTTAGGATCCTTGTCTTTTTAACACACGTTTAATTGCTCCTACAGGGTTGGGCTTCCTAATCGCTTACGAGTAAGGGCGATTAGGGCAATATCCATGATATTCGTGCTACTGTAGCACACGATTACATTCTAATCGTGCTACTGTAGCATGCGAGTGAGGACGGGTATAAATAGGGACACTTAGACTTTTCAACTCATTCTTTCAAACACCTAGAACTGTTCTTCGTTTCCCTCTCAACCCGAACCCAAACAAACTCTTACAAAATTTTCTTTTGATCTTGAAACTTGTTCCTCCTCATCAAGGTAATAATATCCCAAAGCTTCAGATCATATTAACGTGTTTTGTTGGGTTTAATCGTTCCTTTTCTAACCGGAACCCTAAGTTGAACAAAAATAATTAATTAACCCTTAAAACGTGTTTGTTGTTGATGTTTCTTGTTAAGGGTTTGTTAATCGGCATATGTAAAGGCTGTTGGTATCAAAATCCAGATCTAAAACATAGTATAATCAAAGGCCCCAATTTTAAAACTTCAAGAACCCTAGTTTTGAAAACCGGATCAATTGACCCCTAATTTGAACCTGAGACAAAAATGTTTCTTAGGGGTTACTCTAATCGGTACTTTTAGGTCCTAATGTGATAAAGATTTGACCCAAAACGACCCATAACAAGATTTTGATAAAATTGGTATAGAAGATCAACTGTCACGCGATTAGCATGGCTAATCGTGTGAACAGTGACACGATTGGGGAGGTTTATCTGCTAATCGCCTGTTAAATCAAGCGATTGGACCCTAATCGTGCCCTATAGAATGCGATTACATGGTGTAATCGCCTATAGGTTTCTGTTGACCAATTTTAGTCAAATTTAATCCGTTTTGTCCGTTTTTCATATCCTTGATCTGCTTGTGATGAATTTTTCGTGTGTTTGCCTTATAGAATCATGCAGTACGGTACGTCGGACAAGCACAACTGTCTTGCCTTTCTCGGACCTGTAAAGAAGCCGGAATGCAAGCGGTTTGAAGGCGTAATCGAATACTTGAAGCGCCCAAAGATAAAGTACGTTATATCTACGGACTATGCGGCTTACAAGAACATTCTTCAGGAATTCTATCAAAATGCTAGGGTCGACGTCAGCACAATTCCAGCTACCATCAGAAGCACTGTGCAACGAAAGGAAGTTATTATCACTGAAGACTTAATTCGCGAGATTCTAAGGTTTGAAGATGATAAAGATGATCCGATCGTATTCGATTCCATTTTGATACGTGGTGGATTCCTAAGGATGAAGTACACTGGTGATGTTCGTGCGCAGGAGATGCTACAAAAAGGGTGTCTACCTCCAGAGATGAAATATCTAACGCACGTTGTGTTAAAGTGCATCGGCCCTCGCAAAGGAACTTTCGATGCGATCAAAGACACTTTGGCATCAGCGATTGTCACGTTGACATTGAACAAGCCGTTCAACTTCTCTGGAATGATCATGCATCATCTAAAGGAAGTGATTCTGCGGAAACCGTCAGAGAACGCTTTCATTGTCTATCCTCGCTTTCTGCAGATGATCCTTGACAACCAAATCCCAAATATGGTAAAACGGGTTGAAGAGTTGATTGATATAACGAATATAGATGAAGCTGAGTTGAAAAGAATGCTGCAATACAAGAACAAGCCGAATTCAGAACATCCACCAAGTCGTCGATTGTTTGCATATTTGTTGAGAGATAACTATGAGGCACCTCCAGGTAATAGGTGGAGGCATGACGACAGTGAGTCAGAAGATGATGTTCAGATTCACAGACAAGTGTTCAAAGATGGTGATAACATTGGCAGGCCTACTGTTGCTTTGGGACCCAATGCACCGGGCAATACGGGTGATGCTGAACTGAGACGAGATGATGATATGGTTGATGCTACGTTTCTGAATGCAGATGCACCATCCAGTTTAGACAAAGGTAAAGGCAAGATTGATGAAGGCCCGGTTAACATAGAAGACGTTGATGAGGATGATGACGACTCAGAAGCTATAGAAGATGATTCACCCGATGTACTCACTCTAGAAGAGGATAGAGCTCGCGCAGCCGAGGCGAGAGAGCTTGCAAGAGATCCCACTTTCACTCCAGTTAGTGGTGATCTTGTTGCAGATATCGATGCTGAACTTAGCACGCCTCCTCCTCAGAAAAGACAGAAGACTAAAGCAACGAAAGTTGGTAGGGGACAGAAGAGGATGTCAGAGAAGACAGCTGCGGCTGAGAAGATTCCTAAGAGATTGAGGGGAAGACGTATGACCTTGAATCTCCCAGATACTTTTAACATTCCTGCTTCCTCTTCCTAATACTATTGGTGACAGGATCCGAAGCATAAGACAGAAAGTTCGACCCACAGCTTCCGGGTCATCCGATCAGACCTCTTCGTCTGCGTCTGCTACAAATGAACAACCTCAAAGAAAGATTAGCGAGCTAACTGCCATAGTAGCTACGCAATCACGTGATATAGCAGAATTGCGAACGAAGAATGCAAGCATAGAAGAAAATGAGAACGCAATGCTCGAGCTGATCGAAGAATCTATCCAGTCTAACACAGAGCTGAGAACGACGGTAGATGCGCTCACATTATCTAACCAGCAGGTCATAGAGTCGAACAGGCTGACGATGGAGAGACTTGCAGGTGTAGAGGCGTCAAATAGCGAACTTCGCCTGATCAATGTGAACAATGAGCGAAGGATCACGAAGACTGAAAAAGAAAATACGGAGCTGAGGGCTAGGATAAATGAGTTGACTGGAACTCAACCTAGACTCACTGGTGGTCCTAGTTCAGAGGCTGGTGCTGGTGATGATAATGATGAAGATAATGATGATGAGGAAGATGATGATGAGGACGATGATGATGATGAATCAAATGGTGATGATGATGTTGGAAAGGGTGGTGGTGGTGATCCTGGAGCCACAGGCGGGGGTGGATCATCGGGTGGTTCTGCATCGAGACGAACAAAGAAAGGTCATGATCGCAAAGGCAATGATCCCGAAGCAGGTTCTTCTGCTCAGGGGGAGCCTGCACCTATGATGAGCAAGATTCAAGAACTACGTGATAAAGTGAAGAAGAAAGCGATAGTTCTAGTTGAAGACGTGGAGCCTCTAAACTGTTATTTTGCATATGATGACGAAGGTAACTTGCTTCCACCTCCTGCCATGCCTGAATATGATCTGGAAGAAGGAGAGATTCCACCTGAGATGACATCAGAGGATATGGCTAAAGTATATGGCTTTGTGTAGATGCGTTTTGCTACTAGTGATTGGATCTACATAATTAACATATGTTAAAGTGACTGGTCGAAGGTAAGAAAAGTGGGCGAAGGTAGAAGCTTAGTGGGCGAAGGTGAATGGAGCTTGACAAGAAGAACACATTCGTACCTTGTGGTGGGCGAATGTGGAAAAGTTCCACATTCGACCAAAGCAACTGGGCGAACGTGCAGTTAGTATAAATAGGTTTTGTATTTTTGCAATGGAAATAGAGGTTTCAGTTGTGCGTGTGTTAAGGTCAGGTTCGAGGTCAATTTGTAATAGTGTGTGTTTGATCTAGATTAACGTGTAAGTCGTTGTAAAAGCTTATTTGACAAAAGTTAATCTATGAAATGATGTTGAAAATGATCTTAATTGTGTTTTGATTAGAGTTTTATCAATTTGTTCAGAACTAGGGTTTCCGCACCTGGTTTTGTAACTTGTATGATCATATAATCCTGTTTTAGTCAAATTCTTTCGCTTACAAAGTGGTATCAGAGCCAAGAGGATCATACAACAACAAATTTGATAAACTCAGAGCTGATTTGGACATGTTTTTGATCAAAATACATCTGTTTTTGCATAAACATGGTTTTTGAGTGTTTTTGATTGATTTAGAGTTGAATTAGTGGTTAAAATCAAGTTTTCCAAGAATTAAAGTTGCTCCAAATCAATTCCGTAGCATAACCTGATTAAGATCATTCAAATCCATAAACTTTTGAAAATCTGAGATCAAAATAACCGTTTTTCAAAGTGTAACCGTTTTTCAAAGTGTGATCTGGGCAAAATGGGCGAACCTGGAACTTGAGTGGTCGAACCTGAGTGTGTTTGGGCGAATCTGATTAGTTGTTGGTCGAACCTGAAATTTCTTGTTGAAGTTCTCACTTTCGGGTAAATTTTTCCACATTCGACCGGTATATTCTGGGTGAAAGTGGAATTGTGTTAGTTTGTTTTACTTTCTGGTGACTATCTACCTTCGAGTGTTACTGTTTGGGCGAATCTATATCAGAAAGGGACGAAGGTAGGATTATTCGGGCAAACCTAGGACATTTTGGGCGAACCTAGACCTTAGTTTTGGAAAATTTTCTAAGTGTTGAATTTTTCTAAGTTCGTGATCATGTGGAATTTTCCAACTACTCCGAGACCAGCAACGACACAACCACAACAGCAAGTGATGGACCCATGGACAGTGGCAGCACAAAAGACGAGCACACAGTCTTCGCAACCGATAAACTACATGGCGATGACGAGCTCGATGCCTCAAAGTGTAGCACCTCCAGCACCACAACCTGACTACTGGGGAGTAGCAGCGGCGGTGGTAAACACTCAAACTACAAATGCTATTTCTACATTGATTAACGATTTGTCTTCAGGTAGCGGGAATAGGCCACCGAAGCTCATGGACATACAAGAATACAATCAGTGGCAGAACAAGTTCAAGATTCATTTAGAAGGCATGGGAGTGGAAGGAGCAGAGGCATGGAGTATGATTGCTAAAGGTTACACAGCACTGATTTTGGAGAATACAGGTGAAATGATTCCGTTGGAAAGCTTAACTGAAGATGAGAAGAAGAAATATGTGGTGGAAAAGAAAGCCTTTTCCCAATTGACTCAGGCAATCACAAATGATCTGCTGCATCAATTTGGGACTTGTACAACCTCTAAGCAATTATGGGATGTACTTAAGAGGAGGCATGATGGGAATGAGAAAACGAGAAGTTTGAGGATGGATGAACTGAGAAAGGAGTTTGAGAATTTTTCTTATATTGGAAATGAAACTTTAAAAGAATTAACTCCTAGATATAGTCATTTGCTAACTGAATTGTCTAGTTATGGTATACAGATTCCTATGAAGAATTTGGTGGATAAGTTTGCAGATGCTTTACCACCTTACTGGGATCAGCATGTGGAAGTTCTCAGGGAGAAGGATGCATATCAATACTGGACTATTCAAGAGTTCATACAGAAGCTGGAAAACAAGGAAATGGAAGAGAAGAGGAAAGCTAGAAGAGCACAGGTTCCTCAGAATCCTAGCTTATACTTTGGAGGTACTCCAGTTCCTATGAGTAACTCAAGTTCAGGAGGGATAGTTGCACCACATGTTGCATGCATTTCCAATGTTATGGAATCACCAAAACCTACCATCAATTACATGGCACAAACTTCATCCTACTCACAACCATCATACACACAACCACCACCACAACAACAATACAACAATTCCTACATTTCACCATTTTCCCCAATACAACAAGCATCTTTCTATACTGCTAGCCAATCTCAACAACCAATGAACCAAGTTACTCAACCTAATCAACAACAAGTGGTTTTGGAGACTTCTAACTTAGGCAATGTGACAGTGGAAATTGCTCAACAACATATTGCACTAGTCCCAGCAATGGTTTCATCCTACAATGGACTTGTTGCTAGTCAAATTGGGAATAACAACTTAACCAATGAGGACTATGCACAGATCGACAAGGAAGAGATGGAACTCATTGCTATACAATGGGCTTTTGCAAGCATCATGAGAAGAGCAACAGAGTTTATTGAAAAGACAGGTCGAACAGATTTGGGAACTTCTCCTAACACAACCTACGGGTTCAACAAGGAGAAAGTTACTTGTTTTAACTGTGGAGAAAGAGGTCACTTTAAACGTGAATGCACCCAGCCACCAAAACAAGGTAATAGAAACCCATTCAATGCAACCTATCAGAATCGTCAACAACAAAACCAAAACCGAGTTTCTTACCAAAACAACAACAATTACCAAAACCGTCAAAACAACTCTAACAACAACCAAAACAGACAACCTAACACATCAAACCAGATCCAAAATCAATCTCCTAACAACACTAACCGAACAGTTATACCGATCACTACACCAAATGAGACACAACAGAACACGAGTCAGAATCAAGCACTGATGACTCAACAAGATGAAAGGTTTGATTGGTCGGGATTGCAAATAGGAGTGGAGGAAATCACTACTGGTGGAAATGTGGCTTGCGTTGCTTGCAAGGTTGATATTGAAGAGTCGGTGATGGTAGATGAAAAGAAAGAAACTGAATGTGAAAGTGATGAGTCTGAGGCTGAGATGAATGTGGAGAATGAACCTGTTGAGGTTAAGGTTGAAGAAACTAATTCTGGAGTGGTGATTGATACAGTTTCTGATGTTCCTGAGGAGTGTGAATCGGTTTATTCTGATTCAGACAGTGAATCGGATACGGAAGCAAGTGTTACATCACTAGATGATGACATAGATCAGTTGCTAGCAGAAGCGGATTTTCTGATGACAAGGAAGTCGTGCATTGCTGATGACGCTTTCACCAAGATTGACTATTCCAAATTCTTTTCTGGAAAGGAAGCTCATTTTGCGTTAATGGCCATGACTGATCCGCCAAAACCTGTAAGTTCTGAGTCTAGCATTGATATTAAAAGTGCTAAATATTGTGGCACATGTGATAGATTGACTGAGGAGAATAAACAACTCCGAATTCAACGTGATAGTGCTATCATAAACAGTCAATCTACTCGCAAAGAGTTGAATGCTTTCAACAAGGTATTAGATGGCTATAAAAAGGACATTTCCGACTTGAAAAACACTTTATCATTGAAACAATTGGCAATTAACAACTATATCAATGAAATTGAAAACACCAAGTTGGAAATGGCAGCCATAAAATGCTTTGCTGAAAAAGTGAACAAAAAGTTGGAAAGTTATAAGCACATTGCTTATGTGGTAGATCACATCATAGATGATAACACCACTAATTACAAGTCTGTGCCATCTCCGGTTCTTTTTGAAAATCATAACTATCACCAAGTTATACCGGAGAGCTCGGTAAAATTAGACTCATCATCGGAAATGGAATCTAATACCTCGAGTATTGGTGATCCTCATTCCGATGTGAGACCGATTTTAGGCTTGAATGATGAGGGTGTTTATGCTGAAAGTGTGGATTCAGACTCAGAGAATGATGATACTGGTAATGACCAAACTGTTAATGCATGTGAAATTCCAAAAGAAAATCACATCATTACTACTGAACCAGTGTCACCATCTCAACATGTGCATCCGATGGCAACTGCTCATCGTGAGAAAAAGTCTGAAAAGAATGAGATTAGAAAGGACCTTGAGAATGAACCAAGTGACAAACCTGTCAAGGTGTTTTATCGGATGGAAGGATCCGATAAAATCATCTCTGATGAGGAATTTCCAATCAAAAATGCTAACTATGCTAAAATAGAAAAGATTTGGCAAGAAAGCACTATTTGGTTCCCAAAACATGAGAGAACAAATGAGATTCCACCAGAAATTTTAAAGAAATTGTTTTTGGATGTTCCTCAAGAACCAAAGGTCCATGTCACAGAGTTCATTCGACCAAATGATAGAGCTAATGGTTTTCATGAGCCTACTTACTCAAAAGGACCACTTCCTGAGAGTTTGAGAAATCAACAGTACAATGATCAATATCCTGTTAGATCATTTGCTCAACCAAATGCTCAATATGTTTTTGAAGAGTACCGAAAATGCTTTAAATGTGGAGAACGTGGGCATTTACTTGCTCAATGTCCATATGTAAGGCATAAAAGACATGAGGTTGAAGTTAGAAATTCCATGAGAAAACCGATTGATCATTATGTTCCACCACATAGACGAGTTGTTCCTCAACAACAACAGTTTTATAATCAAAACAATTTTCATCAAATGAGGATCAATCGTCCAATTCAATATGATCAAAGAAATCGGATTGCTATGGAACAATCATGGAGAAAGCCTGTGGTGAACGCAACAATTGATAGGCAAAAGGTTCCACAAAAACCGATTGTCAAATCAAATGTTGGACCTAAGTCTGTTAACTCAGATAAGGTAGCCAAGAAAGTTACTTTTGTTAACAATGTTCAGAAACCAATTGAAAAACCAAAATCTCAAATTCGTATTCTTAAAAGGTCTGAACAATCTTGGTCACCAAATGGTACTCCAGGAGCTTCTACTTCTAAAGTCAATGAGAAAAAGGTAAATGTTTTGAACAATCAGAAAAAGATTGATCCAAAACAAAAAGTTGTTGAGAATGTGAATGAAAATGTTTCTTTGAAAGCTGATGTTCAAAGGCCCAAGACTCAGGCTTGGGTCCCCCGAAAGAACTAAATGATTTACTTTTTGTGTGCAGGGAGCTTCAGCTGGCCCTATTAGCAGTCTATGGATTGTTGATAGTGGAGCTTCAGGCCACATGACAGGGGATCTCGCATTGCTGTTCGACGTGAAAAACATCAATGGAGGATATGTTGCATTCGCTGGAAATAAAGGTGGATATATCACAATGGAGGGGAGCATGAGTAATGGGATTGTGAGCTTTGAGCGGATATCTTATGTGAAGCAGATAGATTATAATCTGCTGAGTGTCAGTCAAATATGTGATAAACAATTTTCTGTGCATTTTGATGACAAATCCTGCTATATTCTCAAACCGGGCTTCAAAATTCCAAAGGAGTGGATAATGTTGATGGCACCTCGCGTCAACAATCTCTATATTCTTGATATGTCCAGGGCGATGACATCACAGGGGCAAATAACATGTTTTCTATCCAAAGCGACTGAGAAAGAATCAATAATGTGGCACCGAAGAATGGGGCACATTCATCTGAGGAAAATGAATCAACTTGTGAAAAATGGGCTTGTCGATGGAGTAAACGTGAAACATTTCCATCTGAATGACAAGTGTGTAAGTTGTAAGAAGGGGAAGCAACACAAACAGTCCCACAAAGTGAAGAAAATCAACTCTGTTGAGATGCCACTTGAGCGACTGCATATGGACCTATTTGGACCGGTCAAGCGCAAAAGTCATCTTGGAGAGCTTTATTGTTTAGTTGTCACTGATGACTACTCAAGATTTTCATGGGTGATGTGTCTGCAAAACAAAAGTGACACCTTTAACAACTTGAAAGTTCTGTTCACTCGACTGGAGAATCTCTACAATGTGAAGATAAAGAGAATTCGGAGTGATAATGGGACGGAGTTAAAAAATGCTAAGATGGTTGAACTTTGTGAAAGCAAAGGGATACATCATGAATATTCGGCTCTGTACACCCCACAGCAGAACGGTGTTGCTGAACGAAAGAATAGGACTCTAATTGAAGCGGCTAGAACAATGCTTGCTGATTCAAATCTTCCGGTAATGTTCTGGAATGAGGCGATTTATGCAGCAAATTATACACTAAATCGGGTTCTAACAGTGAAGAAGTTTGGAAAAACATCTTATGAACTGTTACACCGACGAAAGCCCAACTTAGAGTATCTAGAACCTTTTGGGGCGCCATGCACGATGTTGAATCCAGGTGAGAAGTTTAGTCCTAAAGCTGAGGAGGGATATTTTGTTGGATATGCAACCCCGCTCAAACGAGTATTCAACAAGCGAACTCGTCAAGTGGAGGATTGGGCTAACGTGGAAGTTCAACGATATACTCAAAATTTGCAAGGCACGGGTCCTGATTGGATGTTTGATTACAAAGACTTCTTTGAATCATTCAACCTAGATAGCTTGGTTGAAGAAGCTGTTATCAGATTACTTTATGAGTGTGAAAACGCGTCGACTTCATCGTTGGTGCGTCCAATCACCGTGAACCCCCTACCAGCTTCTGATGATACCAATGTTCCTATACAAGAGGAAGATGTGTTTCAAGAGGCTTCAACTTCATTAGACTCTTCAGAATATGAAGTTGAACAATTTGAAGAAGTCATTCTTGAACATGCAGAAGAACCAGAGGCAATACCAGTGAACCCAACTCCAACTCCAGAAGTTGCTTCATCATCAAACACGGGTCATGATCTGGATGCTGTAGAAAACTTGACTGCTCAGACGGGAGATATTGTACCTGTTTATCCAGAATCTCGGATTCATCGTATTCACCCGCTGGAGCAAGTTATCGGTGATCCTGGAAGTGGTGTTATGACCAGAGGGCAGCTGAAAAGCGTTAACTCGCCAGAAAGTTTTGGTGCTTTAGCATTATATGCCAAAATTCAAAAATCTGGTAGTCAAAATGATTGGTCGTTTGCATGTTATGTGTCGCAGGTAGAGCCAAGGACATACAAGGACGCTTTGAATGAAGATGCCTGGGTTGAGGCAATGCAGGAGGAGTTATTGCAATTCCAGAAATTGGGAGTTTGGACGCTCACGGATTTGCCGCCGGGAAGGAAGAAAATAGGCACTAAATGGGTGTTTAAGTGCAAAAAGGATGATCGTGGGGTTATTGTTCGTAACAAAGCCAGATTGGTTGTGCAAGGTTTTCATCAAATCGAAGGGATTGATTACAATGAAATCTATGCACCAGTAGCACGGATCGAAGCTATTCGGATGTTCCTTGCGTTTGCTTCATACAAGAAATTCAAAGTTTATCAAATGGACGTCAAGAGCGCATTTTTGTACGGGAAAGTCAAGGAGGAGGTTTATGTCGGGCAGCCACCAGGCTTTGAGGACCCAATCCACCGGGATAAGGTCTACGTGCTGAACAAAGCTTTATATGGTTTGCACCAGGCTCCAAGACAGTGGTACGAGGAGCTAAGTACATACCTCATCTCCAAAGGATTCAAGCGCGGCCTCGTCGATTGCACCCTCTTTACGAAGAAGACGGGAGATGATTTGCTTCTAGTACAGATTTACGTTGATGATATTATATTTGGTTCAACTAACGAACTTTTATGCAGGGAATTCGAAACTGTCATGCAAGAAAAGTTCGAAATGAGCGCAATGGGGGAGATGCAGTTTTTCCTCGGCTTGCAGGTGGACCAAAGACCCGACGGGATCTTCATTCACCAGACGAAATACGTATCCGACATCTTGAGCCGATTCCAGATGGAGGACTCTAAGCCGATGGATACCCCGATTCAACCCAATCACGGGATTGGAGTGGACGCTAAGGGGGAGCTGACAGACCCATTTACATACAGAGCAATCATCGGATCTCTGATGTATTTGACAGCGTCTCGACCAGATATTATGTATGCAACGTGTCTCTGTGCTCGCTATCAATCGAAGCCGAAACAAAGTCATCTGACGGCGGTCAAGCGTATCCTTCGATATCTGAAGGGTTGTCCATCAAAAGGACTTTGGTACCCTAATGATGATGATTTTGATTTTATTGCTTTTAGTGATGCAGATTGGGGCGGCTGTGATAAGGACAGCAAATCTACTACAGCTGGTTGCCAGTTTTTAGGGAGCAGGTTAATTACCTGGCAATGCAAGAAACAGACTTCCGTGGCACTGTCTACCTGTGAAGCTGAGTACATTGCAGCCTCAAGTTGCTGTTCGCAAGTACTCTGGATCCAACAACAGATGGTGGATTACGGTTTGCAGTTTCTTAAAACTCCTATTCACTGTGACAACGAAGCCGCAATTGCATTAACTAAAAATACTGAAAATCATTCTAAAGAGAAACATATCCGGATTAAATATCATTTTATCCGTGATTGTTACGCTAAGGAATTGATAGATATGGTCAAAATCCATACTGACTACCAACGTGCAGATTTGTTTACTAAAGCTTTTGACAGATCCCGCTTTGAATATCTTTTAAAAGTAAACAATATAAAGGAAAAACAGGACTAATCGGCACCTCGGTTTATCGCTTTTTAGTTTTAGTTTTAGTTTTTAAATTTTTGCTAATTGGGAATTTCTCTTTGCTAATTGGGAATTTCTCTTTACTATCATAATCCTCAAAGAAGTTGATGCTTTCGAGGGGATTGTTTAATCCTCAAAGAAGTTGATGCTTTCAAGTGGATTGTTTCTTTCAAATTTTTGTTTTGTTTTTCAGAAAATTTAAAACCCAAAAATATGTTCTTTATTTTAGGGGGAGTCATTTTATCAGAAAAACCAAAAACATTGAAAAATTTCAAAAAGACCTAAAAATTAGAAAAACCAAAATGATTTCCTGGATAAAAAGAGGAAATGATAGTACATCAGTGGGGATCTGACACAGGCTAAAGAATTGTATAGTATAATGAGACGTATGTTGATTACGTGTGATATGCTGATAGGCTTCGTAGACTAAATATTGCGTGCCTTAGTGATACAAACATAACAAACTACGCGTTCGTGGCTGAACACCTCATGGGCATATGGTCTTAGTACCGTAATTTCGTTTGATAGGATTGCCAAAATCTGAGGTTTCGGGTCGTTATGTTATTGTTATCCGGGATATTCTGATTAATCTTCTGTCGTATTGATTTACGGACCTAGTTTCATCAGAATATTTGCAAAAAGAGCTTATTGCCAAAACCGAAAGTTACCGAATTGAGGAACTTTATGTTTTATTGATCAAAGATCACTATTACATCGTATTGACTTTCTGATGCCAATCAGTGGTTAATATCAGCCTCAACCTAGTGTATACGCACATGTTACTTTGCTGCATTCATTTGCTGACCTGTACACCTCTGTGCTATATACTTTGTAAATTTTATGGATAACTTTGGCATAATCACGCGTTACGATGAAGCTTTGTGCAATTACTTGATACGGGAGTATGTCGTGTGTGTGGGAACCACAATGTGTTAGTTTAATACATCTAACTCGTATCATTTTAAAGCATTGCGTAATTGTCTGCATGTGAGCTTATGTGGACCACAATGTCAGCAATTGCCGTGTCACATATTGTTTCTAATGATAATATTAAAACAGATCAACGCTGTGCTCAGATTTCTCAGAAAACTGATATGATCCTCTTATCGGATATCACAAAATGTTTACTGCTTTCATTTACTTTGATGCATTTTACTTTGTTGCATTTTACTTTTATTGTCAAAAAGATACAAAATCCAAAAAGATTTTAGGTGTGTTTTGATAAAATTTCAGAAAACCCAAAATTTTTGCATTTCTGCTTTATTTTTGATAACCGGGGATGCTTGATGGTCAATTTCTGAGATTTGATAACACCATCTGGGCTTTGTATCATTCAAAAAGTGAAAATTTGAGTTTTGGAAGTTTAACAGATTAAAAAAAATGTTGAACGGGATTCAAATTCGTGATTTGGCGAAATTTTCAGATTTTTCCATTTCACATTCGCCCCTTAATTGGGTCGAATGTGGAAAAATCTCACTCTCGACCGTTTCAGTTTGGACAAATGTGGGTATATTAACACCACTTTCACTTTCGGGTGACAAGTTTCACCTCCGGGTATACATTTTCACCTTCGGGTCATTGACTTGGGGCGAAGGTGAAATAATCCCACTTTCGACCACATAAACGGGCGAAGGTGGCCTCTACTTATAAGCCATTCCAGGTTCGAGCCCTCATTCACAAAATTTTTCAAAATCTTCTTCGATACCAGACCTTGTTGCGTTGATTTCTTGTGATTGTGCGATTTGTTCCCTGTTAATTACTGATTCTTTTGACACTAAAATTACAGGTATTGGAGCTCTTTTCAGATCAGACACGATGATTCTTTAACCGGACTTAGGGTTTCAGTTTTAGCAGACTTAGGATGTTTGTTTTTGTTTAACTTTGATTGCATTTCAATCCATATCAGTTTTAGGGGGAGATTGAATAATAAATTAGGGATATTACAACATGTGTTTGATTAATTGATTGTTTAGAGAATAAAACCCTAATTTTCTTTTAAAAACTGATATAAATTGAAATATATGGACAATTGGTGATACACGAGTGTTGGTCGGCTATATTAGTACACATTGCAATCAGATTCAAGAGTTAAAACAACTTTGGCAAAATTTTGAAATTTTAGGGTTTAAATTTTTCACTTTCGGTTCACAAAAACGGGCGAAGGTGAAAGTAAATGGACGAATGAATTTTTCAAAACGGGCGAATGTGACTTTTACTCAAAATCTTTTCACATTCGACCTGAATTTTTCACATTCGACCATAAAATTACACATTCGACTAGTTTGAAAACGGGCGAATGTACAGATTTTCAAATCTTAAAATTTTGCTATTTTTGTCGTTTTTGCATTTTGACGTGTTTTTCTGTCTTTGATGTGCAGATGGCTGATCAATCCGAAAACGTTGAGGCACCAGTGGAAAATGTTGAAGTTCCAGCAGAGAATGTTGTTCCAGATCCGGTGCAAGAGGCTGAAGCATCTGTTCCGAGCAGTTGGCCATTCGAGCGATCTCACAACTGCTGCGCGTATCTTGGTGACGTGGAGAAGAATACAGAGTTCACCAGGATCATAGAGTTCTTGAAGAGGAGCAGAATTGTACATGCATTAGCCACACCGACGATTATATACAGAGACATTATTGAAGACTTCTACCGAAATGCGAAGTATGACTTCTGGGAGAATCAGACGATTATTAAGAGCAAGATTCAAGATATGGAGATGTTTTTGACGGAGTCTGATATACGGGAAGCACTGCAGATCAAGTTTGAAGTCAGTGAAGATCCCAGAGAGTTATCATGGACCGAGCAGAAAGCTTGTTTCTTACGGATGAAGTACAAAGGTCCGATTACTGATGGATCTATGTATAAAGGGAAGTTGGGCGTGCAGTTCAAGTACTTTGCACATGTTATTATCCACGTATTTGGATGTGTGAGCGGTGGATATGACGTTATGAGAAGAAGTTTGAGTTCGTTAATGGTTGCCTTGACTCTCAACAAACCATTTAACGTATCAGGTATGATTCTAGACCATATGCTGGAGATGCTGAAAGGTATGAAGAACAAGAAGTTCATGCTATATCCGAGATTTCTGATGATGATCTTTGACCACAAGTATCCAGAATTTAAAAAGGATCCAACTATGATCCTAGGTCAAGATCATATGAATATTCGTACTTTGGTGAGAATGAAAGGATACAAAGGTGTGCCAGACAATGAAAAGCCACCTCACAGGAGACTTTTTGGAGCTTTGGCTAGTCAGGATTACACTGATCCTGGCAAGAACAGAGCAAGACATGATGACAGTGATTCTGACAATGATGATCCCTTGGTGTATGTTGATGCAAGCACTAAGAGGAAGAGACAGGTAGTCAATCCCGGAGCCAAAGGGAAGGGTAAGGGAAAGACAGATCAAGAAAGTTCTAAGCAACAGGTGGTGAGGAAGAAATCAACTGCAAAGAAAGGTACGGGTTTGATTGATGAAGAATCAGTGGATTCAGAGGAGACAGAGGTAGAAGAAAGATGGGATTCTGATACTGAAAACGTTAGGGCCACCAAACGTAAGGCCACTATGGTTGGTGAGTCTGAATCTTTGAATAAATCCATTGAAGAAGCTGAGAAAAGAAAGAAGTCAGTGAATATTGAAGATGAGAGTTTAGGTGTTGACTTGGAAGAGTTGAATGTTGGAGAGACTGTGGTTGTAAACTTGCCCAAAGCCAAGCACAAGACTATGTCTAAGAAGACTAGCACTAAACAGTTGAGAGAGAAAGAACTAGCACAACTGTTGAAAGGGAAAAGAGTGCCCGATGCTGGTACATCATCAAAGCTATCTTCACCTGTCACCAAGAAGCAAAAGAAATCTAAAGAGGCAGAACCAATCTCAGCTGATCAACTTAATGTTGCACTGGACAATGTACTTGACATGTTCAGAAAGCCTCAGAAAGAAAAGGAAGTTGAGCCATCCAAATCCAAATCCAAGAAAGTCACTGTGGATGATGATGTGATGAAGCAGGTGAACAGGAAAATGGATGATATGATGAAAATGATTGTGGCTCAACAAGCTGAGATAGCCAAGTTTAAGCAGAATGAAGAGAAAATGCTTCAGATTGTGGTTGCTTCTAAATCTAATCAAGATGAGATTAATGAAAAGGTTAAGAAGCTTGAAGCAAAGAATGAGAAGCTTGAGGGAAAGTGTGCAAGAAACAAGAGTAGGATTAAGTTGATAAAAGCAGACAACAAAGAACTAAGGGCTGAGAACAAACGCCTTAGTGATTTGATTGATGATTTATATAATACTGCACCCAAGTTGAAGGAGGGTGAAGAAGATAAAGAAGATGAAGAAGAGAAAGTTGACTATGAAGATTCTGAATCGGATGAAGAAAAAGATGATGATGAAGATGATGATGAGTCAGATAAAAATGATGATGAGGATGATAATGATGATGATGATGATGCTGAAGGGTCTGGGAGACAGAAAGAGGATGATAGTGAGAGTGATGATGATGATGATGGAGGTGATGATACTTCAAAGTTTACATTTGAAGAAAGAACATCCAAAAAGAAGAGTACTGGAGAATCAAGTTCAAAGAAAAAGAAAGGTGAAAACGTTGATTCAGATGAAAGTATCTTCTGGAATGAGAAAGTGAGGTCTTTATCAGATGATGCTAAACAAGTGTATAAAGACATGTTGGAGAAGAGAGAATGGACCATTGAGTTCACAGGATGTTTCGCTGAGATATTCCAAAATGATGATTTGAGATATGAATTGGAATATGAAGATCCTGATCTTGAAGAAGGAGAAGTACCTGCTTCTGTGGCAAAGGAGATTTTGGATGGACTTGCACAGAGAGTAGGGAAAACATTTGAGGAGTTTATTGTAGATGAGTCGATTCCAGACATTTCTGAAAAAGATGTTGGAAGTCACTCAGATGATATAAATACTCCTGAGATTGATGAAGTGGAGGTTGAAGATATAACTCATGAAGAGTTTCCTCAGTATTTCAGAGAAACAGATGAAGATGAAATATTTCCTGATTTCACTGAGACACCGAACAATTCAGCAAAGCAGAAAGCACAGCAAAGGAGTGCAGAGTTTGTGGAAAAGGTATTTGGTGCTGATAAGCAAGGATCTTCAAATCAATCTGATGAATTGAAGAGTTATTTGAAGAAGTTGAGAGAAATGGATGAGAACCGACCGAAGCCTGAAGCTCAAGGAAACTTCTATAGATTTCATAATGCTAAGTTCAAAGGCAGAGCTCTCGGGTGGACATATTTGGGCAGGCTGAAGTGCATAGCTGCTAAATGGGAAACAAGAACTTTGTATTTTAATAGATTCTGTGATTTGCTTACTCTACCGTACTGGGCGGTCAGAGATCTTTGCAGATTCCCTATGTCTGGTGCTTCAGTTAGTGGTACACATGTCGGTTGGTGTGCAGACAAGTTGGTTTGGGAGAGTAGAACAAGATGGAATCGATTTAAGCCTCAATATCCCCGAAGGAAAGTTCATAGGGATATTGATCCTCAAACCAATATGAAGCAGGTTACTTTGATATACAAAGCACCTGAAGTGATGAGAAAAATACCTTTGATGCCTATGCCACAACATTTCAGTGCTGATTTTATTTTCTGGTATTATGATTGGAGAAAGGCTGAAGCGGTGATTGTGCTGAGAGACGGGAAGGATAAATACAAGCATGTTCATGTATTTGATTCTATGTGGTTGATTAATTGCACTTTTGAAGACATCATCATGCTTTTCTACAATCCGATTTACTTTGAACCGAAAGACGCTGCTCAAGCAAGGAAATATACTCAAGTGGTTGGAGTTTGTTTTGCTTATGAAATTAATGCGGGAAGTAATTTGGAGAATAAACTTGGCAAGACGGTGAAGATGGCAAATGTGTCGAAACCAGTGAAAAGAACGTTTGAGCCTGCAATGACTAATGAGCAGAAGAAACAGCTCAGAATCAAGTTGATGAACAAAGCAATGGACGAAAAGAGAAGACAATCCAATCAATAGTCGAGGGGGAGTTTGTAGATGCGTTTTGCGACTAGTGATTGGATCTACATAATTAACGTATGTTAAAGTGACTGGTCGAAGGTAAGAAAAGTGGGCGAAGGTAGAAGCTTAGTGGGCGAAGGTGAATGGAGCTTGACAAGAAGAACACATTCGTACCTTGTGGTGGGCGAATGTGGAAAAGTTCCACATTCGACCAAAGCAACTGGGCGAACGTGCAGTTAGTATAAATAGGTTTTGTATTTTTGCAATGGAAATAGAGGTTTCAGTTGTGCGTGTGTTAAGGTCAGGTTCGAGGTCAATTTGTAATAGTGTGTGTTTGATCTAGATTAACGTGTAAGTCGTTGTAAAAGCTTATTTGACAAAAGTTAATCTATGAAAAGATGTTGAAAACGATCTTAATTGTGTTTTGATTAGAGTTTTATCAATTTGTTCAGAACTAGGGTTTCCGCACCTGGTTTTGTAACTTGTATGATCATATAATCCTGTTTTAGTCAAATTCTTTCGCTTACACTTTGCATCTGGAGAATCTTCTAGTGCAAGTCAAAGTGTTCCTCCTGAAATGCATCCAGAGTACAATGAAGTGGATCTCGAAGAGGGAACCAGCGTACCGACTCCTGAGTACGTTGTAAATGACTCGAACGCTGGAATTCCAAACATTGATGAAGAAATGGTACGTGAGGCCGAAGAGAAGTTGAAATCCGACTCTGCTGAAGTTCCTGATGAAGTAAAGATACGACATGACAAAATCAGAGAGCGTTATCCCAAATGGTTCAAGCCCGAAGAGAAGAAAAAGCCAGTCGAGTGAGCATCCATCTTCAAGAAAAGATTGTCGAAGATGTCTGGCAATGTGATAAGCTGGGCGTACGTGAGTCACACAAGAATGCTTGGGGTAAAATGGCAAGAAGGTGTATTGTACTTTAGTGAATACAAAGACATTCTGAGCCTGCCATTCTGGTACATTCGTGATTTAGTTCGTCTGGATTATCCGTTGTACAAAGAGAAAACTGCTTCTCTTCAGGGTTTTTACACAAAGTTGAAGTGAGAAAGCTCAGAGGGATGGAAAGAGTTCGAGCCTTAGTATCCCAGATCATATCCAACAGACAAGATTCATCCTTTCACTTTGAAGCCTATCTGGGAACACAAGATCAAGCCACTGAAATGTGTCTCAAGGATTCCCATCGTTCCAGTTGAGCAAGATTTTTCTTCTAAGCTGTACTACTGGTATTATGATGCAGCAACTACAGAAGCCGTGATTGTTTTGAGCAACAGTCCGAACCCATGCACAAAGATAAGAATTTGGGATCCTATGTGGTTGATCAACTGCTCAGAGAATGACGTGGAGACGTTGTACCAACATCCAATCATGCATTTACCAGTTGAAGCCGATCAAGCGATGAAGTTTCAAAGAGTGATCCAGTTTTGCTACGCCAACAAGGGTCATGCAGGATGCGATTGGTCGAGAATCACAAGGGTCAGAACAACGTCAAGCTGAAAATGAAGACAGAAGATGCTGCTTGTCATTTTGTTTAGTTGTATTTGTTTCTGCTTATCGAGTCTGTAAAGTTGTTAGCTTTTGGTATAAACGTTGTCTTTTGGTTATTTCTGTACGTATACTAGCCTGGTCCAAGGGGGAGTCTGTTAGTACATGATGTCCCTAGGCTAGTATATTAGTTGTTTGGACGTGTTTCGGGGTGTTTGGAGACGTTTGTACGCGTTTTGGAGGGTTCGGGAAGCTGTAGGCGATTACACATAGTTATCAGGCAATTAGCACTCATGCTACATCACTGTAGCACACGAGTGAGCCTAATCGTGTGTACTGTAGCACACGAGTAGGGCTATGCCATATCACTGTTCACACGATTATGGGCATTCCATAGGCGATTAGTCCCAATCGCCTATTTTATCATGTCTTATAGCTGCACAATCGCCTATAAGGTGCTGTACGTACCTGGAGGTATAAATAGGCCTATTCTCAACCCTAGACCTTAGTTCTTGCCTCACACACTCTCCAAACACCCTCCCTTGGTCTGAGACGTCTGATTTGATCCCTGTAAACACTCGAGCTCTGTTTTAGTGATTAATCTATAATCTTTTGACCCGTGTGTGTTGTAATTACTCGTTTATCATCGTTTCATTATCGTTTCTATTTTTAGAACATATTAGAGGGATTCCGCACCTCTAGTATAAACCCCGTGATTGTCGGATTACGCGTTCGCCGGTCCTAACAATAATAATACTAATAACTAACTTTTATTGCCAATAATAATATACACACACGGTTCTATGTTGTTAACATCCAGCAATGGTCAATTGGCCGAGATGAAGTTCAATTAGGCTCATAATGATTAAAAAGGCTCAATAGACCCTTGTAACGACTAATTGATCATCGGCCTAATTTATCATCTTTTGGCGTAGTTGACCACCATTAGATCTGATTGACCATCGTTAGGCATAACAGACCATCATTAGGTTTAATTGACTATCGTTGATTCTAATTGACCATCATTGTATCTAACTGACCATTGTTGAGCCTAATGGACTATTATTGAGCCTAGTTGACCATCATTGTATCTAACTGACCATTGTTGAGCCTAATGGACCATCATTGAGTCTAATTGACCATCATTGAACCTAATTGTCCATCATTGGGCCTAGCTGACCACAATTGTATCTAACTGATCATTGTTGAGCCTAATGGACTATTATTGGGCCTAGTTGCCCACCGTTGTATCTAACTGATCATTGTCGAGACATGTATGATTAATTGTTGTCCATTATGATCCATTAACGCCCAATATGGTCCTATAAAACATGTATGATCTACTATTGTCCATTGTAATCCATTAAGCCCCAATATTGTCCATTAAGACATATATGATCTACTTTTGTGCATCGTGATGCATTAAGGCCCAATATGGCCCATTAAGACATATATGGTTTATTATCGCCCATTGTAATTCATTAAGATACAATACGGTATATTAAGACATATATGATCCAATATTGGTCATTATGATCCACTAAGACTCAAGATGACTATTATGGATCTATAACGTTAAATTGGACTATTATGGATCAAGCTGCATCTTAACATGCTATATTGATTTGGACTTTATAGCGAGTCGTAATAGATCACAATAGTCCATTAAAACACATATGATTTCCTATTGTCCATTATGATATATCAAAAATTGATATGGACCATTAAGAGATATATGATCCAGTATTGTCCACATTATCATCCATTAAGGCCCAATATGACCCATTAATGTGCCTAATATGGTCTACTAAGACATGTGTTGTCTACTATTGCCTATTGTGGTCCATTGAGGCCCAATATGATCGCTTAAGACGTATATGATCTACTATTGCCCATTGTGATCCTCTAAGGTTCAATATGTTCCATTAAGACATGTATAATCTACCACTCTCCATTTTTAATGATTTTCGATATCGATAATTTTGGTACCGCCATCGAGCTCATCCGAGTTACAACGACAACCATATATAAGTTTGAAAAGAAGTGACCAAAAGAGTAAATAAATATTTACAAACTTAAATATTATTATTATTATGTTAAATAATGTATTTTTAGGGGGAATCTAAATTACCTCCCCTCATCTCTCCCGCTCGATAAACCCGCCAAAAAAAAAAAAAATCCCAAATCCATCTCATATCTCCCGCTCGCTCTCTGCTCTCATCTTCTCCCAACCCATTCCCTACTCTCATCTTCTCCCAACCCTAAATCAATATATAAACTAACCGACCGACCGACCGACTCACTTATAGGGTTACGACGCTAGAGTCGTCATTTATTATTAACTCTATATTTACCAAGTTTGTATTGTGTGTGTAAAGTACCATTGCATATAGTACAAGTGTTTTCTATGTCATCTTCTGCTATGTACAAGTTATTAATGCCTTTAACTCTTGTCTAGGCTCCATGTTTGAACATACACCTCAGCCCCCAAATTCACCCACAATTCTCACCCCCTTCATTAGTCTTCTTCGTTAAATTCTATCTCCCAGTCGCGCAAGGTATATGCTTTTCGATTATCTTCCTCTTCATGTCATCATCTGCAAATCGGTTTGCTATGTGTTAATTCATACTTTCGCTAGGCTGAATCCCAGCTCAACCGATACATTAGCTTGATAGCTAAAATGATCTTTGTGTTGCTCTGTCATGTGGTTATTCATAGATTCGATTGTAAGAATTTTGCCACAGCTGATCTATTGGATGCTTGCATAATTCTGTTATTTTTCCTTTTCGAAGTTCTCTATTGTGATGTTCGAGGTCGTGGTTTCCTTTTTCTTTCTGTTTCACTGACATAGATGGTGCTTCTTTATGTTAATGTATGGTTAACATTTCGTTTTTTTGTGTGGTCGTCTTTAGTTGAATAGTTGATGTTCATTTTCCTTGCATACAAAGTGTTTGTATTAATGCCTCAAAGACATTTTCATATGCGTCTATCTTTGGTTGTCACATTTTGTTGTGTGCTGAGGTCGTTATATCATTGGAATGTGATATTTGTTCGATATTGTTATTAGGTTGTTATGTTGAATCGTCAGCAATTGCTTTTGTTTTTCAATATTGTTTGGGAAGGTTGGGTGGGGTATTAAAATTCCCTTTTCAAAACGGTATAATCGGTTATTCATATTAGGCTATCAGACATGTGTTTCAATATTCTATGTATGTTTAATATAAATATAAATATATTTATGTGTGTAGGTGGTATTAAACAACAGTTCATTTTTTAATAAGCATATAGCTAAACCTTGTGTTTGGATGAAGAAACACGTTTGTTTTATTTTTAATTTTTTTTTGTGGTGTCAATGTCACAAGTTTAACCTTGGGTTCAATAGTTTGTTTTCAGTTTGGTGATTATCTGTTTTAGTTTGGGGATGAATCTGAATAATATGTCAAAGATGTTGAAGTGTGCGGGAATGATGAATTGATGATATTATTACTCTTAAGGCTGATGATGGCATTGATACTGATACCTTCATGTTTGAGAGTCCCTGTAAGTATACATTTTTTGTTTACTTCAATTTTTTCATTGTAACTATATTATTAGTAAGAATAATAATTGACAAGTATTATATGCTTAAAGCTTGTAATTGACTTCATATTATCATATTAAGAAGACGTTGTCGACTCAGTTGAAGAAATTTGTTGCTACAGGGAAGTTGGTTAGGGCCTCTTATAAGCTACCAGCGACTAGATGTGTTAGCGTATCTGCTCCGGCTAAGAAGAAGAAGCATGCTGTGAAGCTGAAAACTGCTACGAAGAAATCATCGGCTAAGAAAAAGGCAGCCGCAACTACGAAACCTAAAGCTGTTGCAGCCAAGCCAAAAGTCAAAGCTCCTGCTAAAGCCAAGCCGGCTGCGAAAGCTGAAATCGACTGCCAAGGCTAAACCGGCTGTGGAGGCTAAGCCAGTTGAGAAAGCGAGAAAGCGAAGCCAGATGTTATGGTGAAACCAGCTGCCAAAGCTAAGCCGGCTACATTCCGAAAGCTAGACCAAAATATAAGGTCTTGTACATATTTTGGGTCGGCATGTGGGTTCACGGGTTGACCTGTTTGTGTTTATAAATTTAGATATTATAATTTTAAGCAATTGATATTGTCGAACATAAAAGAAAATGTGCATCGGCTTTTAAGTAATACACTAATAGAAAATCTTTATGGCTTAGCTCTCTATTCAGAAAGACGAACATGTTCAAGCTGCACCTGCTTCTAGCAAATCAATGTGGTTTCCTTTACGCCTGGGGAAAGGTAGCTTTGGAACAAGGTGAATTGTTAAGGCCAATCATCACCTAACACGGATTTACACCAATATGATGCGAGTTAGTTTCTGAAACACTCTTATGGTTTTGTATGTATTTCTGGTTTTTACATTTTACTATTATCTATTTGGTCGAATTCGATTTGCACATGATGCTAATGTGTTTGTAATATTGTTTAGACTGGGACCAGAATTCATTCCCCCCCTAAACAGCTACAAGAAGAAGCAGAAACCACCATGGAGCATTTGAAGAATTTGGCTCAATATACTGCAGTGGGTATTTGTTTCACATTATATCAATCTTTTTTCTAATTTATTTACATATAGTAGGGGAAACCCACGTAAAGGATAATAGTAGTTAATATTACTATGATGTGCATAATGGATTCCTTTAAATTAATAAAGATGGTCTGGCACATCAATTTGAAGCAATAACTACAAAGCTTATCCAAAAAAGATAATGAGATGTGAGTATAAGTTGCTAATGTCAATAAAGGTGGATGTGTTGATCTTGAAGTTGTAGGATATTATTAAGAGTTCATTTGGATTATTTATCTAGATCTAGGTTGTGGTATATTTTTTGCCCCTGTGATCTGTTGTTCGTTTTTGCAGAATAATAAAGCAAAGGGAGTGTCTTTTTTCTTTCATTATTAAATGGGTCATTTCGAGTTAAGATGCTACCTTTTTGCTTCATAAAGGTTGACATCCCACTTAGTTTGACATGGAAGCTTAATGTTTTTAATTGTAAAAATATAGTGGGTTTAAAGAAAAAGTCGGGTTTCTTTGGCTTTATATTTATATGCTGTCAATGCTGTTAGTGTTTAAGTTTCTTTTATGTATAATATACAAAGTTATTAATGTTAAACTTGCTCAGAAACAAATGGTGTAGAGGGCAGTGATCCTCCCTCAGAAACAAAGGATGAAAGCAGCAGCAACTTGTCTGTTGAAGAGCTTCCATTGGGGTCAAGCTAAAACTGCAGCAGAAAATGAAGAAAATGAAGATGAAGCTAGCTAAAGAAGGTCGTTGGCTACCTTCTAAGATGAAGAACAAGAATGCATGAACCTAGTTATAGACTTATAGTTGGATTGATAGTTAGTGTCCCTTAGTTATATGTTGCAAAGATTTTTTTTACAACCCATATCAATATATCATTATATTTAATTTTGAAATAGATTTATTGAAATATATATGAAACCAGGGTTAATAAGTAATTTTATTATTTTCTTTTTTGTTTGGTCAGGAAAGATGACACGCATAGTGTATCGTAAATGTGTGTAATGAAATAGTGTCATAAACACGCGTCATAAACTAGTGTGATGAAAGAGTGTCATTTATGCGTGTCACTAAAAGATGACATGCGCGTGCATATCATGTAAAATTTATAACACCGCCATCAACGACACTTTTTTTGTATCATTAGATCTCTTTTATGACGTGCATTGCTCGTCAAGAAATGTGTATTTTTTCTAGTAGTGTGTATAGCCACATGAAATTTTGTAAATTTAAGTGTGGCTATCATCTAATTTTTAGCCACACATATTTTTCATGACATTTACTATTATTCTGTCACACAAAGAAAGAACAAAGTGACGATGGTGTGGCTAATTGTTATATAAAGCCATATAAATTTTATAATTTTAACTGTTGCTACTGTCTAACCTTTTATCACACATATTTTTTCATGACATTTGCTATCCTTTCGTCACACAAAACTAAACAATGACATTAGTGTGACTATTGTGTAACCTTTGGTCACACATATTTTACATGACATTGCTATCATTCCGTCACAAAAAAATAAACAACATGACCATAATGTGACGAATGCTATGTAAAGCCACACGAAATTTTGTAATTAAGTGTGGTTATTGTTTAGCTTTTGGTCACATTATAATATATGTGGCCATAAATTTAAACTTTTAGCTACACCATCAAACAAATACTGTCATTGTAGATTACATTTGGTCACACCTTTCTAATGTGGCTACTAAATGTCTTGGTTTTTTCTTAATGTGTGGCTAAAGATTTTGATCAGATGTATTTTTGGTCACATGAAACAAATAATGTGGTCGTTGATCATAAATAGCCACACGTTTTCTAGTGTGGCTACTAAACGCCACAATTTTTTTCTTAAAGTGTGACTAAAGGTTTTGAGATGTTATACATTGGACACATGAATACATAAGATGTGTGGCAAAAAGTATGCTGGAAGGTTTTGTAATATGAAAAATGACCTTTAGCCACACATTTAATCGAAAGTGTGGCATGGTGGTTTTTGAAAAAGTGTGGCCGTATGCCTATTTTGGCGTAGTGCTAGACCAGATATTATGTTTTCAACATGTGTTTGTGCTAGATATCAATCAGCTCCTAGGGAATCACACCTCATTGCAGTCAAAAGAATCTTCAGATATCTGAAAGAAACTCCTACACTTGGAATTTGGTATCCTGCTTCTAGCAATACCAAATTAACAGCTTTTTCAGATAGTAACTATGGAGGGTGCAAAATGTCAAGAAAATCAACATCTGGTGGTTGTCAATTCTTGGGAAACTGTCCAGTGTCCTGTCAATCAAAGAAGCAAACATCTGTTGCAACTTCAACTGCTGAAGCTGAATACATTGCAGCTGCAAGTTGTACATCACAGATACAATGGCTCCAATATCAACTTCATGATTATGGAATCAAAGTGACCAAGACCCCATTACTCGTAGATAGTAAATCTGCCATTAGCATAATTCAAAATCCTGTTTAGTTCTCAAAAACTAAACATATTGAAATCAGGTATCATTTCATAAGGGATTGCTATGAAAAAGGCAAGATTGAAGTGAAGCATATGACAACCGCTAATCAAATAGCTGACATATTCACAAAACCCCTTGACACATCAACATTTCAGAAGTTAGTATCCATGCTTGGGATGCTAAATTTGTAAGTGTTTCTTTTATTTTTCTGCACATATTTTTATTTTAACTTACATTTGTCTGTCATAAAACTTCTGAAAAACAAAAAAAGAGAAACTACTAATGTCAGCAAGCTCTTTTCTGACTGTTTTGATTTGTTTTAGGTCATCAGTAGTTTTCAGGTTTTCAACTCCTGATGTAGATGAAACTACTGATGGCTTAAAGTCAGATTTTATCAGTACTTCTGAAAAACTTTCTTTGTGAGTTTTTAGAAAGTTTTCATGAAAAGATGTGCATTCTTTCTCTTCAGAAGTTTCATCTGAAACAATTTTTCTCCCATCTTCAGTAGTTTTGGGGGAAAAATCAGTTGGTGTTTTAGTGTGATTGTACTCTATGCCAAACCTAACATTTGAAGCACTTTGTTTGTTAAGAAGCAGTTTGTACCCTTTACAAGATTCTACCCATTTTTCACAAACAACCTTGGTGTCAGCAAGCTCTTTTCTGACAATTCCTAGGTCTTCTATCATGATTTTAAGTTGTGCTTGGGTTTCAATAGCATTGTTAGTCAATTTATAATTTTCTTTTGCCTTTGCAGCAAGTTTTCTTTCTAAATCACATTTCATCTGAGTAAATTTTCTCTCAGAGGCATTTGCTTTGCCTTGTAAATGCACATTGATCTCTCTTATGAGAGCAAAAGATTCTTTACATGAAGTTGAACAAAGTTTTGTTAAAGATTCTTTTGATACCCGAGACAGGGCAGATTTTGAGGTGCAGCCCTTAAATGCCATTAAGGCAAAATTCTTTCTGCCATTGTCAGGTTCTTCCCAGTTGATGTCAAACATTTTGTTGTCTGCATCAGGATTGCACTCAGTAGTGTCAAAAGGAAGACTGCTCCAGTCAACATACCCTGAGGTGAACAAACTTTGTTTTGAGGGTTGCTGAGTCTGTGGAGGTTGTTGAGCAGCTGGAATGGGAGGGATTGATTGTTAGGTCTGCATCTGTTGAGCAGGCATCTGTACATATTGTACTTGTGGCACATATTGGATTTGTGGAGCTTGTGCCTGTACAAAATGTGCACTTCCCTGTGTTCCATTATTCCTATTATAACTAGGGTTAAACTGATTTCCAGACTGAGATTAGTTGTAGCTAGAGCTTCTACACTCTCTAGCAAAGTGTCCCAACTTCTGACACTTGTGACATCTATGTTTAGACTTGTCAAAACCAATTTTTGTAGAACTGTATAGTCCTGGAAATTTCCTTCCTGACCTTTTATAAAATTTATTTGTTTTTATACTTAACATGTCCAGTTGGTGTAAGATATCCATTTCTTCTAAGTCATCATTGCTGAAATTTTTTAAATCATCCATGATAAAACACATGTTATCAGCAGTTTGACTATAATCATCATTGTCATAACCTGGGAATGATCTTTCTGATGAGATCCCAGCAGTTATGTCAATGTGGTCAAAAGATCCAAAACCATTTGAACAAGTAGGTGAATCTTGTCCCAATAGTGCTGTACTACCTGGTAGATAGTCATCAGCAGTGTTACCAGAACTTTGCAATTTCTTCTTTTGATCGATTTCTCTTTCAAAAGTTAGCAATCTCCCATGTAATTTTGTAAGAGTGAGGGAGCTAAAGTCTGGTGAGGATCTGAGAACTATAGAATATGTTTCCCATTTTTCAGGTAAAGACCTTAAAAATCTATGAAGCATAAATACAGTTGTATAGGTCTGGCCATTTAATTTTAGCTCAGATATTAATGAGGAGAATCTTTCAAATTGTTGAGTTAAAGTTTCCCCATTTATGTGAGCAAAAGTTTCATATTGTTGAGCCAGGATTTCTCTAGTGTTGGCAATCACCTCTTCAGTTCCTCCAAACTGTTCTTTTAGGCAGTCCCAAAGCTCTTTAGCACTATCACAATGTAATAGTCCAGAGTAGATTTCATTTGGGAGTGCCATTGCCAACATAGAGAAAGCTTTAGCATCAAGCTCAAGTTTTAGGAAATCATCTTCTGTATAGTCCTTTGGGTCTTTTGGTATTTCTACTTTAGTTTCAAGATTAATGTTTACTGGTTTGTGAGGACCATATATCACAGATTTCCAGCAACCGGTGTTGGTCTGTGATAAAGTATGTGCTATTCTTCTTTGCCAGATATTGTATTCATTTCTAACTAGCATATATAGCTGGTTTATTGGCAGAACCAGTATTATGTGGATCCATTTTAAAGAGTACTGATTTGTCAAATATCTCTTAAAGTGATGGATGTTGAAAAAGTGAACTTTTAATCCTTTATTGAATATCAATAAGAGCATGTGTCTGATTCTCAATGTGTTAGATTGATATGTGATCAGATAAACCAGTGCCCTGATACCAATTGTTGGATCAGTAATGCTCTTGATGTTTTGCTTGCTAGTGAACACTTATGTGTTTAGCAAGTTCAATCAGATTTGCACAGCGGAATAAGTAAGTAAAGTTACACTATCAACAGGAGTTATTACTCCCCCTTGATGTTTGAAAACTAAAGACAAGTTTAATGAGAATCTAAGTATTGAATGTGAATGACAGTAAATACACAAACAGATTCTCAGTAATGAAATGGAAATAACAATAATAAGCTTTGAAGGATTTCAGTTTCAATTAAAATCAATGTCTAAAACAGGGGAATGAACCCATCTATTTATAGACTTACAAATACATGAACCTTGCCAAAAAGCAAGTCTGCAACAAGTTGCATTCTTGGAACTTGCACAAAAAGATAAAGTAATAATAAACAAATAAACTACTGAAACATAAGGCGGTGGAATGATTCTGGTACAAGTGCTGATGAATGACAAACTACTGATGAGTAGTTTGTCTTCAGTAGTTCTTCAGTGAACTTGTCTGGTTAGACTTCAGAACTTCTGATATTTCTTCTTCAGTACTTATTGAATCCTTCTTCAGTACTTTAGTCTTCTTTCTTCAGTAGTACTATACTTAGAATATTTTTGCAGAAGTATGAATTAGACTAAGGTTTGCAAAAGTGGTTTCCTCAATCCTTTTTGTCCTAACAAAGATACTTGAAGATAGAAGAAGACAATAAAGAATTAGATAAGGTTTTGGCTTCATCAATCCATGGGGAGATTGTAAGGACAAAAAGGATTGTTGAAACCTCTTTTGCTAACCTTAGTCTAATTCCTACTTCTGCCAAAATACTCTAAGTATGAAACTACTGAAGAAAGAAGACACAAGTACTGAAGAAGGATTCCACAAGTACTGAAGAGTAAAGATCAGAAGTTCTGAAGTCAAACCAGACAAGTCAACTGAAGAACTGCTGAAGACAAACTACTCATCAGTAGTTTGTCACTCATCATCACTTGTAATAGAATCTTTCCACCGCCCTTATGTTTTAGTAGTTTAGTAGTTTATTATTACTTTATCTTTTGTACAAGTTCCAAGACTGCAACTTGTTGCAGACTTGCTTTTGTAACAAGGTTCATGTATTTGTTTGTCTATAAATAGATGGGTTAATCCCTCTGTTTTAGACATTGATTTTAATTGAAAACTGAAATCCTTCAGAGCTTAAACTTGAAATTCCATTTCATATTCTGAGAATCTATTTGCTTATTTATTGTCATATACATTCAATACTTAGATTCTCATTAACTGTCTTTAGTTTACAAACATTCAGGGGAGTAATAACTCCTGTTGATAGGTGAAACTTTATAACTTATTCCGCTATGCAAAACTGCTTTGATTAAACATGCAAAACACATAAGTGTTCACAAGCAAGCAACTGTTAAAAAGCATACTGATCCAACAACTTCGGCTATGGTTGTGGATCTACTTGAATGTTGGCCGATAATGGTGGCTGTTGGGAAGATGGCGGTGACGGCGGTGTTCGGTGATGATTAGCCAATGGTGATTGTGGTGGTGTCGGGTCAAGGAGGTGGTGGCATCGGGTGGTCCGTTCATCTCAAAGGTGGTTGGAGTTGGAGTCAGGTCAGTTGTGTTGCGGTTGGTGGTTGCTCGTTTCACAGCAGGTTCTTGGTTGTGGTTCAGTTTGGGGGTAATCAAGTCACAATGTTTAATGCTCAAAACAAACGAGCCCACACAAAAATTATTGTCTTTAGCAGAAATTGTAAAATTGTTTTTCTGAATCTTATTATTCAGTTCATTTGATTTAGAATCACTGACTTCAATCCCATCATCTACCCAATCCTCCATAATTACACTGTCTGCATAAGAATCAATTGGGTTAGTATCATTCACAACATCAACCGAATCAACACTAACGCTTGTAGTAGAGTCATCAGTCCACTAAAACCGAGACAAGAGAGAATCAAAAGAAAAACCACTAGCATCCTCAAACTAGTATAGGAACCCCCTATTTATAGTTACATAGGGCGGTTCTCATACATGGGGCCTACTAGGCCGAAACCCTTAACAAACCACTAGACCTCTATCCCAAAACGTCTAATGGACCAAGACAGACGCAAACTTCTAGATCATAGCCCAACAATATCCCCCTAGGCTTGTGTCGTCTTGGTATGTCTGCATTCACTTCCTACTATCATAGCAATCGCTACATGGTATCCAAAACTTGATCAACCTAATTCGGAGCTCTTGTTAGTGTCAGTTTCACTTGTCTTCTTTCCCCATCCAGGTTCATCTGCAACGACCACCTTTTGACTCCAACCTGATCCCGAGTCCTCGGTGACGACCATTTGACCCGTGAATCACCTTTTATAATTTATATACAGTGTACGACTCATGTAGCATCAACAAAAAGGTGAGCTGCATCCATCAGTTGATACAGCTAAAGCACTATAGTAAGATATGGTGGGCGAAGACCTTTTTAGTACTACATCTTCTCCCCACATTAGCTCACAAGGCATCTTCAACCGCATCCTGTTTTCGGCCAAATATGGAAAGTGATCTATCTTTGCCCTTGCAGCTTTAGGTGGTTCATCATCATCATCATCATCATCATCATCATCATCATCATCGTTTTCCATATCTGCAAGTGAAACCATAAAATCATCATCAACTTACATTTTTCAGGTTTATCCAACAAATTGATTAAGGTCAACTTCTGGGTTTCAAAATAATCTAAGCCTAAACAAAAATAGATAAACATCAACAAACACATTCAAATGGACTTAAATTTTGGAGAGTTTCCGTGTCAAACCTAAATTTTTGGATGAAAACTTATTTCTCGGATGACACATTAGTTTCCGAATGATTGAGGGTTTTCGGATGACTAGAGGTTTCCAGATGGCCATGTGTTTCCGGACAACAATGTGTTTCAGGATGGCCAAGGAGTTTTCGGATGATTGATAGAATTTTTTATAAACATTTGTCACTGATCCCAAGGCGCGCGAGCCTCACGCTCCGCCACAAGAACAAAACTTTTTGTTACCGATCATCTTCCACAAAGACTTCAACACTTTCTCAACAAAAATTTCAGTTTAAGCATGATTTTGAAAATAATTTAGATAACTATCAACCATAACGATCACCATCTCATCATAAAAACTCAAATCTTACACTCGGTTCTTAAACATGAATAATCACAACTTTCGGTTCATCGGTGATTGTCGACCATCATCAACATTCACCAGATCATCACCGAGCAAAGAAACGTACCTTTGAACAGCAAGAAGGACAAGATTCTTTCGATTTCAAAATCCGATCATTGATTTTTTTGGGAAACAGAAGTGTGTGTTTGTATGTGTGTGTGTGTGTGTGAGAGAGAGAGAGAGAGAATTCAGTTTCTAAAATTGGAAACCGTGTGATTTAGTTGGGAAAAGTGAAGCCAAGAGTTGCCTTTTATAACTAAAGAAAGTACAAAAAAGCTAAGATTTTGTGGATCCCACCAAGTGTGTGGTGGGCTCGGCTCTAATCCCAATACTGTCAAAATATTTTTGAGGTGGACTTTTATAAAAACGGGTCCAAGTTAGATCATGAGCTGGTCAAGATTTTTATAAGAATAAAATAAAACAAAAATAAAAATAACTAAAATAAAACTAAGAAACACACCGAAATTAAGACACTTCTATTCTAAACAAAAACTTTACACAATTTGCTTACAGGATCAAATCACTATGTTTCAGACCAAACTAAACTTATCAACATTGATCTACTTAGGCCGGTCTTAGTAATTAGTGGTATAATTGTCCACTTATACTTATTGCCTTAGGCCTTCTTGTATGACAACCCGTGACATCCACTACTAGAAAAATACCCCTATCTTGACACACATTTAATGACACGCGAGAATTCATGGCACGCAAAAGCGCGTGTCATTAAAAAATCGTCGTCTTTTAAAAAAAATGGTCAAACAATGACACTCTTTTTTGCGTGTCAACAATCTAATGTCAAGATTTTAAAAAACATGACACTATAAGAATTGAGTGTCATGTTTGGTGTCAAATTATATATATATATATATATATATATATATATATATACATTTAGCAAGCTATTTATGCATAGTTTGTTGTACTCTAATGTACAAGTATTTGCTGCTTTATGTTTTTATGTCCTTACCTTCCTCTCTCTTCCAGAGCCATCTACAGCTATGGTTCCACTTTACACCAATTGCTTTTTCTTTCACCTAATCTTACACCCACACACATATGCTATAGAGAGGGGGAGATGCGATAATCGATTCATGTCGCCTGCCGGTCAGTGTACGGTGTCTCTAATGGCGTTCGAAGACGGTAATGGTGTTGCACGGCAAGAAACAGTGGCGGCAGCCAACTCTGCCGACAGTGAGTGCTGCGAATAGAAATATATATTGGTATTCAACGGCCGACGATGGTGCAACATTCCAAAGGTAAAGTTTCTTCCGTTTTCAATTTTCCTTATTTTTTTTGGTTTAATTTCAAGAATCTGTGGTCTTTTTGTGTAAGTTTTACTAGGTATGTGATGTTTGAAGTTTAGTTTAGGCGTTTAGGGAAGCACAAAACCTCTGTTGAATCAATAAATCATGTGACCAATTTTGGTTTGTATTCCAAAGGTAAAGCTTCTTTGTTTTTCAATTTTGCATGCTTTTTGAGGTTTACTTTTAACTTGATCGTTCTCTTTGAATTTTACTGGGTATATGATATTTGAGTTTTACTTAGGGTGGTAGAAATCATATATTACAGTTCTCTCTTTTTTTTTGGATTACATTATGGTCCCTGTATGTTGTAATATGTGTTTATATACTATATACATGTATATGGCAGCTTCTTTGGTATGCAGCCAAGAAAGTAGTGAATAAAAGCCAAAATAGCTCCTAAACCTAATCCCACATGCCCACTTCAATTTTAAATTGATATTGACAGTGAGATATTTTTAGTTACCTTTGGGCTTTGCCATTGATAGCATTCAGAAATGTCTGATTATTATTTTTATCCTTTTGACAAAGGTTTTGCTGTGATGGTAGGTTTGGTTTGGCACTGTTATAAGGTTTCGTTTTGGATTTGTGCGTTAAGCTGGCGTGCGCCATAGTGCCTCCACATCACAACCCGTTAAAGTGCTGCCATCATGTACGTATTCTATTATTTTTGTTTTTTCCCTACATCTTAGCTGGAACCACCTAATTGCACTATTGCAGGAAAGGTTATCAACAAGAACTGCAATATGAAATGGGGTTGCTGACGTTATATCCAGGTTATGCGAACATGCCTATTTGCTTGATTTCTATAAAATGCTACGATGATGCGGTTGCAATTTCTAATTTTTAAAGGTTTCGCTACTACTGAAAAGTGACGTTGAGATGATCATCTACATGTTTCCAGTTGACAATGGCAACTACAGCATGATCTCTCTGCTTCGAAACAGTCGCCGAGTTGTGTCTGTCATGTTCTCTCTTTGCCGATTAACTTTTCGTTGTTTGATAAATGATTGTCACAATTTGAGATTGATGTTTAATTAACTAGAACTGATGTATAACTTATCTCTGACTTATGTTCAGGGGTTAAATTTGAGGTTTTTTTTTCAGGGTCGACCATCATTTGCTTTTATCATGTTGTGATTTCGCTAAAAGCTTGCACCTTTTCAATTATCAAGAGAACGATTTTAAAGACGCTAAACTTTCGTCTAAATTTTCTTTTCATACTGAGCTTTCTTAAAGCCAACAAGGAGCCTGTAGTTGTAGTGGTATGAACAGGTTACTGTATCCTCAACATGATTTGTACCTCAATAATTATGTGCCCAACTATGTTAATGATTAGTTTTAGTTCCTTAAGAGTTTCTGATCAAATTTCTCTATATCATTTATCGCTTTAAATTCAGTTGTTTTAGTGTTTGTCTAATTAAGAATCCCGTCTATTTGACCTTCAATAATTCATTTTATGATGATAAAAATAACTCCTTCAAATCACCTTTCTTTTGGCAGATTCATCTACAGAAGAAGCCCAGAAAAGGAAGTGGTACCATGTCAACGTCAAATGTGAGAGCGCGACTGCAGCGCAATCGATTGGCATGTCGTTGTACGCTTTGGCCTTTATGATTCTGCAGACAATATTTGTGAGAGGTGTAAACTTTTTTTTTCCGTTTGTTTAAGGTTGTTCGTCACTGCTGCATAATGCCTATGTTATTGACTATTGCTTATGCATGATAGTTACTTTGCTTTTAGTTGTAAATAGCCTTATTGGGTTTTTTCTGTTTCGTTTTCTACCTGTATTTCATGCTTTCGTACTGATCCCTTGTGTTGTATCTTATGAACTGTTTTGCTTTATGTTTAGGTACAATGACAAGCAGAGTGCAAAGTTGCAAAATTAGCCTGCCTTTGCGAGTCCATTAAACCAAACATGCAGAGTCAAACGAGCCTAGGCCATTGAAGAAGAGGGTCATGGTGGAAAGAGGCAGAAACAGGTTTAGAACACAACTATATGTATGTTTATACAAATTAAGTGATTTTGATGTTTATGTTAGTAATAATTCTCGTCTTGAAATTAAAACCATCACGAACATTAACCTTCATCTTATTAATTTAATTGTTGTCTCAGGTAGGGGGAGGAGTAGATGCTAACACGGATGCGGATATTAATTCCATTCGTGAAGAGTGGTCTAGTTATGCCGCAACCTTCATTTTCAAGTTATCCGTACGTTTAGTCTAGACTAATGTAATGTATTGACACAATATTTTTGTAACTAGTGGTAGGATTCGACAAATGCTAATTGTAATTTTTTTGTGGTATATATAATATATGCAATTTTATTTTGAAATTTATTGATTTTGTTATTATAAATATAAATAAATATAAATCCAAATTTATTAGTTATTTTGCATAATTTTTTTTAGGTAAAAAAAACATGACACGCAAAATTAGTGTCATAAAGGTGTGTCGTAAATGCATGTCATGAAAGAGTGTGTCATAAATGCGTGTCGTAAAGGAGTGTCATAAATGCGTGTCATTAAAAGATGACACGCGCTTGCATGTCATAAAAATTTAATGACATTTTCTTCCTTGACACTTTGCTGTGTGTCATAAACACCCTTTTATGACGCGCAATGCCCGTCAAGATAGGGGTATTTTTCTAGTAGTGATCATTTTATCATGTTTTGGTATATTAAAAATGAACACTTAGGAAAGTCACAATCAAATCCTAGAATCATAGATGGTACACTCCATCATGCAAGTAGTTTCCCTTCAACATATTTTTCACAGTATCTGTTTTAGAATTCTGAAACCTTGACTGGGATTGGGTTGAGAAGAGAAAATAATAGATCATCAAGAGATATGGTGTAATATACAAATCAAATGATTTCTCAAATGATATAGGCCATGGGTTTTGGACTTTAGAGGGTCTCTTTTTTAACATCCTGACTGTCTAAGTCAGCATATATCTAGATGCAGCAGAGGGACAGCCAGAACACCCTTGGATACAAAGGTCTCTTTTTGGTGAATTTTGATTTACAACACGACAACAAAGAGACTAGGTCAGCATATATCTGGATGCAGCAGAAGCCCTTTGCTGCCTAGCATCTCCAGGTCCACGCTTACGCAAAACAGAGGAGATACACGAGTTTTTCAGAAAAGGTTCTAGATCTAGACCACAGTGTTATGCTTCGGGACATCATACAAGCATTCAAATAGAAATTGTACTCGATTCCAAGTGATGTTCCTTACCAAGGTCATACCTTATCTTTAAGTGCTTCACAAGGTAAGTCATTTTCCCAGCCATTAGGACCAAGCCTACCAGTATATCACACCAGAGCCAAACCGTTTCGATACTCGCTTTATATGAGCCAACCTTAATCCAAATGTGAAAAATCATTTCATTTCCCGCATGATAGCAAATACTCTCTTTTTGTATTTTTGAAAATTTTCATTGTTTTTATATTTTTCTTGGATTTTTCGGGACAAAAGTAAAATGCAATACTGAAAGGACTATATTTTTGTATATTTGTATTTTTTATTGTTTTTATATTTTTCTGAGGGTACATCCCCCTAAATTTGTGCTTAAAATTGAAAATTTAAAGAACAAATTTACAAAACTAGAATGAAGAAAAATATTTTCGTAGACCAAACTCAATCCTCAAACTAGACCATTTTGAGCAATGCTAAAAGAGTGGCAAAACGAGCTCGATCAACCAGTTTTGTAAAAAGATCGGCGACATTGTCGTCGGTATGTATTTGTTCAGCAACAATTAACCCCTGGTTAAATCAGTCTTGGATGAAATGTTCTTATATGGTAGTGTGCTTCGTTTTTGAAAAATAAACTGGATTTTTAACATTTTGGATAGCTGCGTCATTATCCCAATAAATAGGAGTATGAGAGAAATCCAAATCGTAATCCACCAGTTGGTGTTGCATCCATATAACCTGAGAGTAGCACGCCGAAGCTGCAACATATTCAGCCTCTGCAGTTGAAACGAAGACTATCTGCTGCTTTCTACATTTCCAAGCAATAAGACTATCACCTAGATATTGACATTCTGCTGAAGTGGATTTCCTGTCAATGTGACAACCTCCAAAGTCGCTGTCAGAAAAAGCAAATAATTCAAATGGAGAATCTCTAGGATACCAAAGACCGAATCTGGGTTTCCCCTTAAGGTATCTAAAGATTCTCGACAACTTTAAAATGAGAAGTTTTAGGAGTAGCTTGATATCGTGCACACTGACACATAGCAAATAAGATGTCCGGTCTGCTGGCAGTCAGGTACATTAGTGAACCAATCATTAACCTGTACAAGGTCGCCTCTACAGGTTCCGCTTCCAGATCTTGAGTTAGACCCGGTCTCTCGGACATTGGGGTGTTGGATGGCTTTGCTTCCGTAAAACCGAATTTCGCAAGTATATCATCCACATATTTTCCCTGATGGATTAGAATACCCTTAGAACTTTGACGAACTTGTGGAGGCGGAAGCAGTGACTGAAGGAGCAGCCCGTGTAGGAGCAGTGGGAGTTTTCTCTTTCTTCGGCCTGGTGCATTCCCTAGCAAAGTGACCAGGTTCATCGCATCTTCTTCTTTTCCCACCCCATTTTCTTTGTTGGGTTCTCCCATACATTTCTTCCGGTCTTCTTGAGAAATTTGGTTTCTCTATGCACTACCATGGCAATTTGACAAGTCAAGTCCATTTATTCCAGATCGTCTTAATTCACATCATTTATATCACAAGCCCCAACATCCTTTGAGGTTACTTGACCGGTGAGGAAGGCATTATAGTAGCTCATGAAGCCGGCAAACAAACCTAAGTTCTCAGCAAGCTCTTTTGGTATGGTAGCAGATGTCTGAGGTGCAGCAGCAGATGATGTCTGTGATGAAGTGTTGGAAGATGGAGCAGCGGTAGCTCCTGGTGAGACAGAGGTGACTTGCTTTGTTGATGAAGCAGGCCCAAAAATCGGTGGATATGAGGATCCACTAGCAGGATAGGAGTAAAGTGAAGGACGCTGCTTCTCTAGTTGAGACATGAGAGCGTTGCTTGAAGAAGCCACAACTGCATTGTTATAGCTTGCAGTATGAGTCAGATAGCGTTGCTTGTCATCAAGATCATATGACTTGATCAAAGAGATGGTTTCTAACAGAGTAAGTCTTCCCAGGTCTTTGGTTCTCTTGATCAATGTGACATTTGAATTCCAATTTCTTGGCAAAGTGTTCAATAGCTTCTTGTTCATCACCGAATTATCCACAACCATATCATTCGACTTCATTTCACTCACTAGAGCAACAAAACGTCAAATATGGCTCTCTAGCGATTCACCAGGAATATAGTTGAAAGCATTGAATTTCTGACTCAACATTTCTCTTCTGCTTTCTTTCATTTCTTCGTTCCCCTCATAGGATTCTCAAGGGCTTCCCAGAGTTCTTTGGCAGAAGCATTATCACGAACCCCGATGGAAACTTCAGGAGAGAGTCCCTGATGAAGGTAAGCAATGGCCCTTTCATCAACATCGGCCTTTTCATGGTCCTCGTCAGTGTACATAGTCTTCGGTTTGATAGCAGTGGCCCCCGTCACATCATTCACTACGTAGGTAATCACACATGGGTCGTTAGACATACCAAGACGACACAAACCTAGGGGCATATTGTTGGGCTTGATTTAGAGGTTTGCGTCTGTCTTGGTCCATTAGACATTTTGGGTTAGAGGTCTAGTGGTTGGTTAAGGGTTTCGGACTAGTAGGCCCATTGTATGAGAACCGCCCTATGTAACTAGAAATAAAGGGTTCCTAGACTAGTTTGAGGTTGCTAGTGGTTTTGCTTTTGATTCTTTCTTGTACTCGGTTTTGGTGTACCAGACGACTCCTTTAAAGTCGTGTGCACCGTAGTAATACAATCATTCTCTTTGAAGTTTCCTTGTTGTTCTTGCATACAATCATTGTTTCAGCCTTTGGTTGTGTATTGTTTGATACCTAGGAGAAGATTGGGAGTTACCCTTAATCTCGTACGGATAATGTCTCAGATATACCAGGCATCACAATTTCGAGTTGAACTCTTAAAGAACCTAAAATCCATTAAAAACAAACTTAAAACCCAGTTTTATTATAATATTAGTTGTCTTGTTTATGACAAATAATAATAGGTTGATTAAGTTTCACTTGCTATGTATATATAAACAAAACTAGTTGGGTCATCTAGAGTTTCTTGAAGCACATATCCTCTCTAGAAAATTTAGAGAAGTATTTTCTAAATTTATACACAACTTCATTCTTTTTCTGACAAGATCATAAACATCAAACAACCTGGTGGTATCTCGGGTGCGAGAGCCATATCTGGATATACACATACTATTCTAGTTGTTATATCCTTGGAGACAGACCGTCTGAGAGGAGACGTAAAATTTGTTTTAAGGGTCGCGTGTTTAACACGATCCTCAACCAAAAGTTCATATTTTTAGTGTTGATTGTTGCAGTCACCAAGAAGATTGAAGACTTAACTGGGTGAAGACATGAGTTTAGGGCACTATAATAATGCTTATTGAAGTACTCGTAGAAGACTATTTATGAATCAATATTTTGTATTTAAATTTGTAATTTATATTTATTTTGTTTAGTTTTGTATATGGTATGGTATCAATAGGCCTGTAAACGAACCGAACAAACATGAACAAAGACAATTTCGTGTTTGTTTATTTAACTTTAACCAAACACGAACATGAACACTTAATCAAACACATATTTTTTCGTGTTCTTTAATTAAGAAAATTTTCATGTTTGTGTTTGTTTATGTTCATTTGTTTTAAACCTAAACGGACAGTTTCTGAACGTAAACGAACATAAATTTTTTTAAATAATAAACATAAACAAACATAAATGAACATGATTGAACAAACTTAAACAGATATAATTAAACATTAATGTACACAAACGAATAAGTTAAATACATTACATTTAATCCAAGAAACACATGTACATTAGTGTGCATCCATATAAAAATATGTATTTTTTATATACATATTAAATAAGTGATCATTACGACTGTTTCAACTGAAAAACCCATTTTGTATTAATAAATACGCCGATTAGTAACTGGTTATATTTACACAAGAAGCTAGAATCGTCGAGTCATGTTTATATTTATACAAATATAACAATTTATGCAACTAACAAAATTTAAATAAACATAAATGAATATAAACGGACGTTCATGAACGTAAATGAACGAATACAACATTTAATTATGTTCGTTTATTTATTTAAATGAACAAAAATCGTGTTTGTTCATTTATTTAATAAACAAACATAAACAAACTTCCTGCAAATCAAGTTCATGAACAGTTCAAAAACCGTTTTTTATTCGTTTATTAAATAAACAAAAAGGCTTAGGTACCAATATATATTTCCTATGAACATTGTTATTATATTTTATTATATAGTTTTAATGAAAGGTAAACTCTATTGTTGCAAACTTTCCTACAAACAATAGTGTTGTATATTGGTGTGGCAGTAACCAAAAGCATGATTCTTATTATGTCCAAAGATTATTTAAATTAGGGGCTCCCAACCAAAAGCAAAAGTCCTCATTTGATGTACGTGCAAAGAAAACATCTATGTAAATGATGCAAACTATATATATATAATATGCATTTACTACCTTTTCAACTACATGAACTAATTATAATGCCTAGCCGGCTGGGCCCTTGATAAGGAATGGGAAAGAAACATTCAAGAGGACCGGACACAATTTGAAAAAAAGGATCTTTATCACATTTTCGAGGAACTTGTTCCTCTTTTTAATGTACATATATCATGTTGGTTCTTTTACTTAGTTAAAGACAATCTTCCTTACCTCCTGTCTAGCGTAATGATATTCGAATCCCCGAAGGATGCTATGCCATGGGTGGGCTTATATATTGTCGTTGCATCTTTGATATGCACCATTGCAATGGCAGCGGATGCCATCCGAGCATTTTTGCAATGGAAGCTCTGGTTTCCAAACAAATTTTTCACACTCAATGCTGCTACCATCACGCTTATTGCAATAGCCATGAAAATTCCAATTGATCTAACAACTGAAATGTCTAAATATGAGGCTCGTGCTACAAAGATGGTTGGCTTAACTTTTTTAGTCACTATGTTGGCCAATTTTCTTCCTTCTTTAGGGCTTATGGCTGATAGAGAGCTTCTAATGAACATGGTGGCACTGGGAATCCTTGTGATCACCATTGTTGTAAACATTGGGATCCAATTGGACACTATGCCATTCTTGGAAGTAGTTACTTACTTGATATTTTACACTTTGTGGCCTTTCTCGGTTGCCGTGTCAGTTCCAGCAACTAGAAAAAAACTAGAACACCGGTACAAGGAGTCACAACCATTGGTTTCATATCAGCAAGAAAAAATGTTTTCTTACAAGGAACACTGACGTAATGTTAAAAAGTATTGGATGATGACAGAAACTAATAACCCTCAATTTGTAATTGCTTGCTCACCAGTTTCTTCTGCATTTGGGGTTTTATGCTTGCTCCTTGCTTTTGGAGAAGTTTCTCAATTTACCCTAACTTTATACAATGTAAGAAATCGTACATCTAGAACCTTTGGTAATTCAGATTATAAGTGGTCAACGGAGATTATTGTTTTGGTGCAATCATTTGGTGTTCTAGTAGGTAGCATTGCACCAATTTTTAGATGTTTCACATCTATAGGTCATTACAGCCTCTCTAAGAAATGGAGCAAGAACCAGTTAAATGTTTTTCGAGTCGAGAAACATTGGATCGAAACTTTTCAACAATGGAAACACATCCATGTTCACTCATATATTCCGGGTCGCTATTGCAAAATAGTTTTTCAAATCATTAACAACACATTTCTAAACTTTTGTGTCACAATTCACATTGGGATTTTGATTTTATGTAAGATAATATGTCTGATTCCAAGAACTTTTCTTATCTTACTATCTTCTTGTTGGCATTTCTTTAAAACAATTTTTTAAAGGTTTATAAAGGTTGCAAACCAATCAAGTAGCATTTTGAGCTCAGAAATAGAAGAATATACTAGGTTTGTTGTACAAATTGAAGAGGATGCAAAGCTTTCACATAGAATATTAAGGAATACACTCCATTCTATAACTCAACTCTTAGATGAGTCTGAAAAGAAAGAGCCACGAAATCTTGTCAAACTTCTAGAGAAATCTATAGGATTTAACGGAGTGGTAACGTTTGACAATGACCAAGTCCCACCCTTATATCCAGATGAAACCAAAAATTGTTGGAGCCTTGTAGTAGTAACTTTGACATCAATTGCCATCGCACTTCCTAACATTGCTAATGGACATGTCAAAGGGTTACTTGCCAGCATGAGGGAAGGCCTCCAAATTATAGGACATATTGAAGAATGTCTCGATGTAGATGGTGACTTGGTAAGAGCAAGAAAAGCAGCAAGACGTGTGTGGACAGAAGTTGAAGAATACCACACATGGCTTAAAATTGATCTTCAAAAAAAGGATCGTAAAGGAAAAAGTTCAAAAGAGATTCTTAAATGGTTGGGGGATGAAGCAGCAAAAATTGTGATACAATTTAAGAGTAGCAAAAAGCCAAGTATAGATCACTCCCCTTATAAGTATATACTTGCAAGTTCGATGTATAGAATCAGCAATACTATACTGCTAGAATGCAATGAACAAGAAAATTTACCGAGTGATGCAGAACTTTTTAAGTGGATATCAATTATGATTGCTGATATATTATCTGTTTGCTTTACCAACTTACCGCGTCTCATACATATGAAGTGTCATCACCATGCAATCGAGAAAAGAGGTGACAGTATTCGACAAGCAGCTCAACTTCTTGGTAAATCAAAAAAGATCCTCAAGATCCTTAAAGTGCGTCAACTTCCTAACATAGACGTAGACTCGATGGTATACATTGACAAGTGGCGTGATACGATCAGGGCCGGCTCAACGACATTGGGGGCCTAAAGCGAAACAAAAGTTCAGAGCCCTTTTGCAATTCTTTTGGATTTGTTCTTGTTATTTCTATTTAGCATGGAAGCTACTAAGAATAAACTTACATTATTGGTTAACTTTTTTTGAAAGGTTACATTATTGGTTAACTTAGTACATGTTACTGCTCGAATATTTAATGCGTTTTTTTTTCTTCTTATGAAACAAAGAACCTTAAATATTCCATATCAAATTAAACACACAACAAATAATATTAATGTTTGTAAAAAGAAAAAAAAAAAACATTACTGTTTCTCTGCTCTATCATGTGCTTAGAATAGAATAATCCAACGTGTGATAAAAGTGTTAGGCCGGACCTAGATACAATTAGTCAAATACCAATAATGTCAGGATTAAACAAGATTGTTCAACCTCTAATAAAATCCATCATAATAACTATTATGTAATAAAACATTACTGTTTCTCTGCTCTATCATGTGCTTAGAATAGAATAATCCAACGTGTGATAAAAGTGTTACTATGGTGACTAATTTTAATATCAACTCGTCGACCTAGCTAGTTATCCGGGCAACCATGCTACAATCAACTTGTACAAGTGGTCCCACATATATTCTGCTACGTGTTTCAAATACTGACTAATAAGCTCCATTAAACTTGGGTCTTATTTTTAAAGAAAACTAAACCCGAATTGGATTTCTATAGTTTGTGTGAAAAATAGAAAATAGTTGCCACCAATGTCGTGTACCAAAATAATTATATGGGATTGGGTACTGAACCACTACTTGGATCAACCCAACCCGAGTCCTAACTAGCGAGGACACGGGATGCTGCACAATCATCACCTAGCTGCGCAAGCAGCGTGATGTCATCCACTCTCCTACAATCACGGACTAGCTCGTTCGCAAGACGGTAAAAGCGGTATATGTTCAATGATTTCCATAATTATCACCTTAATTAACTACTTTACTAATATAGTCTAGGGTAGTGGAAACAACCCTAATCGGCCCTGGACCCATCACGATTAAGGTTTGGGGTGATGGGGACATATGTCATATGTCATTCTCTATATAAGGGAGAATATCGCTGATGGAGAGGACACTTTTTGCTGACCCGAAAAACTATCACTAATAGTATCCCCATTCACCAAGTTTTTGTTATAAACAACTACTTACATATATAGTCGTCTCCCTACCCAAAAGTATTCTCTTGTTTGCAGGAATTCCAGTACCATAAAGCCATCAGCGAAGGATCACTCTTGTGGATTCATAGTCAGATCGTCCTACTTAGGAGGTGAGACTATTTGTTTCTTCATTGGCGCCATCCCTATTAGTTCTCATCTTTCAAATTGATACTTATGGATTTGCCAACTGGAGTTGCTCCAAGCCCTACGAATGCTAATGCCACGATCGATAACCAAGTTGATGTTGTCACTCCGAACACTGTTACGAAGAAGGTGACTCAAAAAGCACCAAATCTGACGTTCGACTTCATTCCCAACAGGGATGGGGCTACGTCAGGCCAGAAAAAGACAACGATCAGATTTCACTTGACCCAGACGAGTGGCTGGCCAGGAAGAACACCAAGAACGTGGCAACATATTAAAAGATGGTTTTGGCTGAGGCCAAACGTGACACCCAAAAAACACTGAGTTATGGAACTCTGGACCAAGTATGTGAAGCAGTTCATGGCAAGAATGATGGACGTCTTCTGAGGGACCTCGTCAGGCGGTACGTGGTGGAGATCGTGGTAGAAATACTCACGATTAGGACTACGCCAACCTAGACTGGGAACCCGACGACTATGAAGATTCGGAGGATGAAGTCAACTATGACTCAAGTTTTAAACAACAATCAAAGTTGGTCGCCAGCAATCATACTCGCGTGGACGAAGATCTATACAAGCCATACAGACCAAAGACTTTTGCAGAAAGATCAAAGTTCTGCGCACGCTTAGCCTTAGCTCCCATGCTTCAAGAATTCAAACTCCCTAGCAGTATCGGGAAGTATGATGGCTTGCGTGACCTGGATGACCATTTGCATGCATTCGAGTGCGCAAGAAGTTCTAAGTCATGGCCAGTCCAAGCTTGGTGCGAGTTATTTGCTCAAACCCTAACTGGCGCAGCAAGGGTTTGGTATGAAAACTTGCAAGTGGGAAGCTTGGTCGATTTTGACGATTTGATTAGGAAGTTCAAGAACCATTTCTCGTATCTCCGGAAACACAAAATGGATAAGGCACACATCCTGTTGTGTGTGCGGAATGAAAACAAGATAGTAGAGGACTACATTGTCCGCTACAACAAAGAAGCCCTACAGCTAGGATGCGGGAAAGAACTCACGCGTGCGGATTTCATCCAAGGAGTCCGCAGTGATGAACTGATGAGGTGCCTAACTGGGAAGGACGGCATACCAACTTCCTGGGAAAATCTAATTGAGGCATCAAAGATATTTGCGTCGTCGGAACACTCCATTCAGCATGCAAAGAGTTTTCAACACAACAACAGTAACAATACGAGATCCATTAGTAAGGGAAAAGGAAAACAATCCGTCTGGTCAAGAATCTTTGGCGCAGCGGAAGAAGGAAAGTATTCTTCAGCCCAGGATGCTCGGAACTACTTGAACACCAAGCACTGGCGTGATTAAAGAGGGCATTCAAAGAAGAACTATGACCGGACCCCACTGACAAAGACCCCTTCCCAGGTCTTAAAGACTAAACAGGTTCAGTTTCTGTTGGATCAGTATGCTCTTTAACAGTTCTTATTCATGAACATTTATGTGTTGTAAGTTTATCAAAGAAGTTTGCATAGCGGAATAAGTGAAGTGTTCAAGATTAAATTTTCACTTTCAACAGGAGTTATTACTCTCCTGGATATAATGAACTAAAGGCAGTTAATGAGAATCTAAACAATTGAATGTATATAACAATAAGTATGCAAAGAGATTCTCAGATGTGAAATGGTATTTCAATTAAAAGCCTTTGAAGGATTTCAGTTTAATAAAATCGATGTCTAAAATAGTGGGATCAACCCATCTATTTATAGATCAGGAAATACATACAAGTTGATTCAAAAGCAATACTACAACAGGCTGTAGCATTGGTACTTGTACAAAGACTTTAACAAAAGCATAAAGTAATGTTATTATACTAAACTACTGAAAAATAAGGGCGGTGGAAAGATTCCATTACAACTGCTAATGAGTGACAAACTACTGATGAGTAGTTTGTCTTCAGTAGTTCTTCAGTGGACTTGTCTGGTTTGACTTAAGAACTTCTGATCTTTTACTTTTCAGCACTTGATGTATTCTTCTTAAGTACTTTCATTCTTCTTCTTCTTCTTTAGTAGTTCTATACTTAACATATTTTGGCAGAAATAGGAATTAGACTAAGGTTAGCAAAAGAGGTTTCTTCAATCCTTTTTGTCCTTACAATCTCCCCTGGATTGATGAAGCCAAAATCTTATCTAATCCTTTATTCTCTTTTCCTGCCATCAAGCATCTTCCAGATTTCTCTGAAGATGGAAGTCTTGAGTTGTTGTTCATCAGTGAGAGATCCTTGTTCAAGTTTAAGATGTTGGATTGTGAGCAGGTCTTTTGTAGACAGATTCTTCAGTTCTTCCATAGATTTGAAGACCTTGCTTGAACGATCTCTTCTTGTGATCAATATTGAGTTTGAATCAGTAAATGACCATTTCACTATATTCACTTTAGATTGGTCAAAGTCTAAAGTGTAGGGGACCAAGCTGGTCTCCTGGGATGATCCTGAGTGAGGAATGTTTTCTACTTCAATGACCCTCAGGTGGGATTCTCTTCCTTCTTCAGCTTGCACCACATTAGGTATATCAAAAGTAGGAAGATAGTGTTGAGTGATTACCTTGGTGTGCTTTTTATCTGTTATTGTTTGTTGTATTTAGTAAGCAAATGTGGAAGGATCCCTGAATTGTGTCAGCAAAGGCTTCTCTTCAATCACAAAGTCTCCTTGAACTACTGTATTGCCTTCATTCAATACCATCTTGAAATCTTTATGATCTCCTCTTGCTTCTTTTTGGTAGCAGGCTTTGTTGTTGATTGTTTTGCACCAGAAGTTCTAACTACTGAAGTTGATACTTCAAAAGTTTTGCACTTCTCTGGATTTGCAGCCTTATCAGCCTTGAATCTTTTGTAGGTGTCAAATAATGTATCTTCTCTCCATTTTGACACTGAGGCTTTTGAACCAAATCCATTGGCTACCAATTCATCTATCACTTCAGCTCTCTTTGCCTTTCTGTCTTTTTCAGTGGCAAGTTTGTCAGCTACAACCTGAGCTCTTCTTTTAAGCTCATCCATAGAGAGCCCTTTGAGTGAGTATGTCTTTGTTTTGTTGTTCTTGGTAATGTAAGACATCAGTTGCTGTCTTTTGTCTTCTTCAGCAATTCTTTCAGGCTTTTCTAACTTACTCAACTCTTCTTCATACTTCTCAAGCTTTTCATTGTAGCTCAAGTCATCCCTTGCTTCCAGGCTGTTCCAGATCTTATCTTCCTTGGCCTTCTTCTGTGCTGCAAGTAAACTCTTCTCCAATAATTATTTTGACATTGAGATTGGAGCAGGGTTTAAGACAGTTGTATGAGTGGGTGCAGGCCTTGGAATGTCAGTTGGAATGTCTTCAGTTGCCATAGAAGGCTGTTCAGATTGAATGTTGGAAGTGTTAACTATTGAAGGGTTGATAGGGGTATCAACTACTGAAGGATTGTCTTCAGTACTTTCTATGACTTCAGCAGTTTCTTCAATAAGGCCTTGGGACTTCTCAGCTACATCTTTAGCTTCTTTAAGGAGCCTATCTTGATCTTCTTTTTGTTTTTGGGCCTCCTTTTGTTGTTGTGCCACTTTTTCCTTTATCCTGGCTTCAAGTGTCACTGTTGGTTCCTTAATCTTCTCCCCCTTTTTGGCTTCATCCAGTTCTGGAAACCAAATAGGTAAAGAAGTTCCACCAGATAACTTAGCAATCTGTCTCGTGTTGTTGTCTATTTTCTTGGACAGATCACTGAGTTTGTTTTTGATCACCTCAAATTGAGTTTTGGTCTTCAAATCCAAAGTAGTTGTGAGGGATTTGAGGTGTTGAGATATAAGGGTATTCATCATCTGGTATAGGGGACCATATGGGCTGCATAGGTGGTTCAGGTCTATGTTAGATGACCCAGTGAATTGGGTAGTCTTTTTAAGTGTAGGGGGTGTTTTTGGGTGATCTTCAGAATGTACTGAAGATGCCACTTTAGGGGAATCAGGGTTCAAAAGGTCTTTAACCTGATCTTTTGTGACCAGCTCTTTGAGCTTAGAGACATCAGATTCAGGACCTTCACTAGTAGACGTCAATTCATGTTGTGTGGAGTTTGAATCATCATCCAAATTAATGGAATCATCTGAATCCCTACTGATATTCTCAATGAAAACATCATCAGTTGTATCATGAGCTGGGCCCAACCCAGTTTTCTCATGAACCTCTTTGTCTTGGTAATGAGGATTTCCTACTTCAGGCATAAAGCCTTCATCAGTAGTTGCCACATTTGAGGTCTTAGCTATGTTACTTCTATCCTCAGATCCACCACTGGATGGTAAATGAGTAGTAGCAGCCTTAAATGCACCTAAAGTATCTAAGTTTGGGCTTAGAAACCTTGGTTCATCCTTATCTCTTGGGATAGGGCTAATAACATCCACATCCATGTCAACTTTTGATGGTATTTCCCCTATTTGATGTGTTTGTTGGGGAATGACATGTTAAGATGGGATTGTTTCTTTTAGCCTAGAGAGAAGTTTGGCAATTTCTATTGTGGTGTGAGATGTTTCTGGTTCAGTAGTTTTTGGTAAAGGGTCAGCAGTTTCAAAGGATGGATCAGTAGTTATGTTCTTTTTAAGTTTCTTCCTTTGAAATAAAATGGTAATGGGTGCTCTTTTGGGGGGTTTGAGATGGATGAGACAGAGAGGATGTTTCAGTCACAACTTTGATAAGTGCAGATTGCACATCAGCAGTTTCAAGCATCTCAACTTCCTGAACTGCCTTTCTTTTAGGGTTGGTGGGTTTGGATTTTTGTTGTTTGGGTTTCTTGGCCTTTTTAGTTGAGGGTTTGGAAGATGTTGGTTCCATGGGGACTGTTTGTTGTTCCCCTTGGTCATCTTCTGGCAAGGTTGCCGGTTTGTTATGTCTTGAGTATGCTTGTGAGGTTAAAGGGTTTAAAACAGATGTTTTTCCCACAAGCACCACCTTTTCCAAGTTCTTTAATTATGCATTGCATTATAAACCTTGGATACAACAAAAATTTCTTTTTAGAATTTTGGTGATGTAACACAAACTCATTAAACAAAAGTGTTGATGCCCTAAATTTTGTTTCATTCACAATGGAATGAAAAATAGGTTGAAAAGTAGAGGGCATCTGATCATAAGATCCAGTTTTTTGGAATCAAACACATGATTATGTAGTGAAACAAAAGTTTGTATTTTGGTTTAAAAAATTTCTTATAAACTGTTGCATGTGACAGAGTACCTTGGTAACCACACTCTATCATGGTTAAATGAATTTCAGAGTTGGGAATATGCTCTGGTGCATCAGCATCATCCAGACCCAGTCTTATTCCCAAAGTAGCCGGTGTGATTGCCATGACTTTCCCTTGGATAGTTGATTTGAGGGAAATTATCTTGTTGTTCACTGTCACCCCGCCTCGGCGTTTGCCCAGAACTCATTAAGAGTTTGAGTGTGAATTGGAGGATCAATGGTGAAAGCAGTGTGATATTGGGATTGAACGATTAAATCAATGATTTCGTCGTATTGGGACCAGGCTTCATCTTTCACAAAATAGCCCCTTTGCTTGTGTCCCTGTTTTAGTATAAGAGCCATGTGGTTTTGTGTGTATGGATCGAATAGTGTTTTTAGTTGTTTGCAGGGGAGGGTTTAAGAGTGTTTATGAGAGAGAAGGAGGGAATTTTGCTTTTTGAAAGGATAAGTGATGGAAAAGGTATTTCTCAGAAGTTTATAACCGCCCTAGGTCAAACTTCTGAAATGGGAAATGTCTGATTTACCCTTATTGACAAAACTGCCGATGAAGAACAATATTCATCAGTAGTTCCCATTTTCTCTTTAGTAGTTTGTTAACCACTGATGAGAACATTTATAAACACTTTATTCATAACTGTTGAAGTTTATTTTATCAGAAGTTAATCATTTTTCTGAAAATATCCCCATACTGATGTTTTTGTATATCAATAGTTTCTTTCTTTTTGTTTTTCAGAAGTTTTGTGACAGATTAGTAACAATGTAAGTGAAAGTAAAAATATGTGCAGGAAAATGAAAAACACTTTCAATTTTAGCATCCCAAGCATGGATACTAACTTCTGAAATGTTGATGTGTCAAAGGGGTTTGGTGAATATGTCAGCTATTTGATTAGCTATTGTCACATGCTTCACTTCAATCTTGCCTTTCTCATGGCAATCCTTTATGAAATGATACCTGATTTCAATATCTTTAGTGTTTGAAAACAGAACAGGATTTGAATTATGCTAATGGCATATTTACTGTCTACAAGCAATGGGGTCTTAGTCTCTTTGATTCCATAATCAAGTAGTTGATATTGAAGCCATTGGATCTGTGATGTACAACTTGCAGCTGCAATATATTCTGCTTCAGCAATTGAAGTTGCCACAGATGTTTGCTTCTTTGATTGCCAGGACACCAGACAATTTCCCAAGAATTGACAACCACCAGATGTTAATTTTCTTGACATTTTGCACCCTGTATAGTCACTATCTGAAAAAGCTGTTAATTTGGTATTGCTTGAAGCAGGATACCAAATTCCAAGTGTAGGAGTTCCTTTCAGATATCTGAAAATTCTTTTGACTGCAATTAGGTGTGATTCCCTAGGAGTTGATTGATATCTAGCACAAACACATGTTGAAAACATAATATCTGGTCTAGAAGAAGTTAGATAAAGAAGGGAACCTATCATACATCTATACATGGTCTGATCAACCTGTTTTCCTTGATCATCTGGTTTAACTTGTGTGGTTGGTGTCATGGGAGTGGAACATGATTTACAGTCTTGTAAAGAAAATTTGTTTAATAATTCTTTAACATATTTGGATTGATGTATAAAAGTTCCATTTGTATGTTGTTTAATCTGCAGTACCAAAAAGTACTGCAGTTCTCCCATTGTACTCATCTCAAATTTTGATTGCATGAGTTTCTTAAATTCATTACACAGTTTTGTGTTAGTTGAACCAAAAATGATATCATCAACATAAATTTGATCAAGTAAGACATGATTTCCAACATGTTTGATAAAAAGTGTTTTGTCAATGGAACCTCTTGTAAAGTGATTTTTGAGTAAAAAGTTGGGAAGTGTTTCATACCAAGCTCTGGGAGCCTGTTTTAGCCCACAAAGAGCCTTGTCAAGTTAGTACACCCACTCAGGATGAGAAGGATCCTCAAACCCAGGTGGCTGACAAACATACACTTCCTCCTTTATTTTTCCATATAAAAATGCACTCTTAACATCCATTTGATAAACCTTAATTTTGTTGGAAATTGCATAAGCCAAAAATAACCTGATGGCTTCAAGCCTTGCAACTGGAGCAAAGGTTTCATCATAGTCAATTCCCTTTTCTTGAGAATAACCTTATACCACCAGTCTTACCTTGTTCTTGATAATCATACCAGCTTCATCTTGTTTGTTTCTAAAAACCCATCTTGTGCCAATTAGTAGCTTGTTTGGTGGTAAGGGACAGATTTCCCAGACCTGTTGCTTCTTGAATTGGAGCAACTCTTCTTGCATAGCTCTGATACCAATTGTTGGATCAGTATGCTCTTTAACAGTTCTTATTCGTGAACACTTATGTGTTGTAAGTTTATCAAAGCAGTTTGCACAGCGAAATAAGTGAAGTGTTCAAGATTAAAGTTTCACTTTCAACAGGAGTTATTACCCCTGGATATAATGAACTAAAGGCAGTTAATGAGAATCTAAACAATTGAATGTATATAACATTAAGTATGCAAAGAGATTCTCAGATCTGAAATGGTATTTCAATTAATAGCCTTTGAAGGATTTCAGTTTAATAAAATCACTGTCTAAAATAGTGGGTGTAGATACACGAAAGTGAGACTAGTGCTATTGAATTGCGAATTCTTATATGTGTTGATGTTGTCGAGTGGTCGAATGTGGTTTTCAGAAGGTCGAAGGTAGAACAGATGGTCAAAGGAGGCTCTGGGAGGTCGAATGAAGATCTGTGTGTATATATGTCTTGGTTCGCCCATTATGAATGGTCGAACCAGCACATTCGACCAAGCTAATTGGGCGAATGTGCAGGTCTATATAAGGCTGAATCAATTTTTGAATGTTAACTTTTGGTCATTTTGTTTCCCTCTCAGAGTGTGTTTCTCCCTAGGGTTTTTGTCAAGTCTGTAATTGATTTATAACATTGTAAACAAGCTTTCAAAGTGATTAATGATTATGTTAATGAATGAAATGAATGTGTTTATGGTGATTTGTGTGTTTTGCTAGTTTTATTATCATTTTGTGATCAATTCAGGGATTCCGCACCTAAATTGAACTTGTTTGATCATATTCTTTGTTTGAATAGCCGATCCTATACGCATACAAAGTGGTATCAGAGCCATAAGGATCAAACAACCACGAATTGATAATATTACAGCTGATTTGGACCCAATTTTGATCAAAACTTTTCTGTTTTTCATTGAACATTTGAATTTGGTGATAACTGATTGATTTGAACTTGTTTTCATGGATAAAATTCAAAATTCTCTTTGTTAAACTTGTTCCAAATCCAATCCGAAGCAAAACCTGCATAAGATCATCAAATTTCATCAACATTTGAAAATTTTGGATCAAAATAACTGATTTTCAAAGTGTAACACCCCAACCGATGGCGGAAACATCGGGATGTCACGTATTGATGATTGTTCAGTAGCTCATGGTGAATAATAAATTCCATTAAATGATTTAAATGAATTACATACAATTGTCTAAGAATTTGTACATCAAATTGAATAAAACTATACACATATCTTCAAGCATCGATTCAAATCTTCAAGCAAATAGAACCTGAAACATGTTAAGTTGAAAATGTTTTGGGTCAACAAAAGTTGGTGAGAATTACATAGGTTTTTGAAAATTGAATAAAAATGTTGTGCAATTCATGTGTCATGTCAATCTAGCCCATATGTGAGAACATACTAGAAATAAATCGAGTGCATAATCAACCCTGATGACTGTTATAATATGATACATACCATACGCTCATGGTCCACTTGAATATGTTATACGATAACAAACACCCACGCTACCTTTGTAGGAGGCACGTATCCGGGTGGGATTGTCAGTCCAATAGATCTGTCATTGTATACCGTCGGCTGATCAATGTTAATGATTATGCTAGAATATTGTGCTTACCCTAGTCATGTTTAAGACATAATGCAACATAGAAAAACACATAGACACTTTATGATTGAATTGCATATAGAATGTTGTAACATGTTTCACCCCAAAAGTAGTGAAAAAAATAGAAAAGGGGCTATGTAAAACTCACCTTAGCAAAATGTTATGTCTCGTAAAAAAAATAGAATAATGTGTTGTGAATGTATGCGAGGCGAATCCCAAAGACTCAACAACGTAGCTAGTCCAAATTGAAGAAAACGAAAAAGAAAGAATATCAAGCTTCCAATTCGCCAATTACAAGAGCTTATAATCAAAGCTTCAATTGTAGAAGTAATAGACTATAGAAGAAAGGTATGAGGGAAAGTTTAATCGGATTGAAACAATCGATTTAGAGGTGCAAAGTATAATGGGTCATAGGTGGGTTTTTATACTAGTTTTGGAGTCAATTAGCCATTAAAATTGGTCAACACCATAAAGTAAGGTTTTATGATGAATTGACTATTTGACTAAGACTTTGACTGTTTGACTAAGACTTTGACTAGGACTTTGACTATTTGACTCAAGGCTTTATTTAAAAAAAAAAAATCTTGTATGTGAAAAAAAAAGAATTTAGAATCATATTATTATTATTATTTATATACATTTATGTATGTATATAAGTTGTGAGTTAGGATAAATAAAGACTTAGGCACATTTGTATAATATTAATGATAAAGGTGTAATAAAAAAAAATATATATATATATATATATAAGGGCTTTTTATGTATTAAAATTTTGGGGAAAATTTTGCGATGTTACAGTCTCCCCTACTTTTAGGAACTTCGTCCCGAAGTTAAAAGAAAAACACCAGGTATACAATTAGTCGACTACCGAAAACCTTGATAAAATTTCTCACTACCTTAACGTACCTGTAAATTTATGATTACGTTCCGGACCGTAATTATCAATTTACCTTACATTAGGGTTTTGCGTCCTTTTATGACTCTACCGATTGTTGAGCAGGTTCGATAGTCTCCACCAGTCGTTGAGCAGGTTGTAGGGCCTCTCCCGACTGTTGGAAAGACATGATGACCTCTACCAATCATTGAGTAGGTTGTTTGGTAGTCAACTAATTGTTGTACAAGTAAGCAAGTATGATTATAGATATAGCAATTAGTTCACATTCAAACAAGCATGCACTTAGATGTTATGATAATACTTGAATTTATTACTTGAATCAAAAAGTGTCAATACATAGAATTAAAAAGTAGACATAATTCAAATGGTGGGGTTTGCTGTTAAGTAGCTGGAGGGTCTTGATCTCGATTTAGTTTAGGGCATCGGTTACGGAAATGATTTGGGTCCCCACATTCATAGCATTGACCATAGTTGTATCGTTTAGGATTATCAGCTTGAGCAGGGTTGGTGGGTTGATTGGCATTAGGGTTTGGGGTTTCGCGACATGTGTTGACCAGATGGCCATACCTACCACAATTGGTGCACAAGCGACACGCTGAAACAGTGGAATGATGTCGATTGCATGTGTTACACAATGGAAAGTTTCTTGTGTAAGGCTTCTTGTTAGAAACTGGGGTTGTGAGGTTTACATCAGGATCCCTGGTCTTACGTTTCTGATTCTTGGTAGTTACCGCGGCCACGATACTTGTTTTCTTGCCTTTCCGAACTAAGGTTCCGTTCTTTATGTGATTTCCATCGCCATTTCCATTTCTATTGCCGTTCCCATTCATTGGGATGACTTGAGCCAACAAGTTAGAAACCAGGGTTGTGATTTGTTGTGCCAATTGTTGAGAAATAATCGTAGCTAGTTGGGCATCACCTCCATTGTTAGTGTTGTGGTCGGGATTGTGGTTGCTGCTCTCTTCTTCATGATTGTCACCACTGTTAATGCGAGTGCTGTGGCGTGGAGACATGATCTGTAAGGGACACAATGAAGTCTCAATGAGGCATGAAATGAATGAGGTAATATAAGGAATGTAATCATTTATTCATTAATTAAAACGAATAAACGAAAACGTTGACTTATCAAAGATTCCAAATTCTAATAACATTTGAAGACATGCTTTAGCCTATAAGTGAACACTCATCCCGAGAATTCCCAGGTAGGCATCCGGGTCCCTCGTCTGATTGGGATATATGCGCAATGCCAGCCTAGACAGAAGACTCAGAATACAGGCGTTCACCCTTCCAGATTGCACGTGTTCGTTATTAAAATTTAGAACTTCGACGAGATCTCAAAGGGGTTCAGGTTAAACCTGAGGATTTTGTCCTATTAGTCTAAGAGTAGATCCAGTGATGTAGAGCAACCTTCTTGTAAGGATGATAGTAGGGATAAGAAGTAGGAGATAGAGAATAGCAAGCAAAAGAAGCAAGTACTTGTTAAATCCTATGGTTATAGACTAGATTATTTTTCTAATAACCTAATTCCCTATAACCATGGCTCTGATTTTCAAAGTGTAACACCCCAACCGATGGCGGAAACATCGGGATGTCACGTATTGATGATTGTTCAGTAGCTCATGGTGAATAATAAATTCCATTAAATGATTTAAATGAATTACATACAATTGTCTAAGAATTTGTACATCAAATTGAATAAAACTATACACATATCTTCAAGCATCGATTCAAATCTTCAAGCAAATAGAACCTGAAACATGTTAAGTTGAAAATGTTTTGGGTCAACAAAAGTTGGTGAGAATTACATAGGTTTTTGAAAATTGAATAAAAATGTTGTGCAATTCATGTGTCATGTCAATCTAGCCCATATGTGAGAACATACTAGAAATAAATCGAGTGCATAATCAACCCTGATGACTGTTATAATATGATACATACCATACGCTCATGGTCCACTTGAATATGTTATACGATAACAAACACCCACGCTACCTTTGTAGGAGGCACGTATCCGGGTGGGATTGTCAGTCCAATAGATCTGTCATTGTATACCGTCGGCTGATCAATGTTAATGATTATGCTAGAATATTGTGCTTACCCTAGTCATGTTTAAGACATAATGCAACATAGAAAAACACATAGACACTTTATGATTGAATTGCATATAGAATGTTGTAACATGTTTCACCCCAAAAGTAGTGAAAAAAATAGAAAAGGGGCTATGTAAAACTCACCTTAGCAAAATGTTATGTCTCGTAAAAAAAATAGAATAATGTGTTGTGAATGTATGCGAGGCGAATCCCAAAGACTCAACAACGTAGCTAGTCCAAATTGAAGAAAACGAAAAAGAAAGAATATCAAGCTTCCAATTCGCCAATTACAAGAGCTTATAATCAAAGCTTCAATTGTAGAAGTAATAGACTATAGAAGAAAGGTATGAGGGAAAGTTTAATCGGATTGAAACAATCGATTTAGAGGTGCAAAGTATAATGGGTCATAGGTGGGTTTTTATACTAGTTTTGGAGTCAATTAGCCATTAAAATTGGTCAACACCATAAAGTAAGGTTTTATGATGAATTGACTATTTGACTAAGACTTTGACTGTTTGACTAAGACTTTGACTAGGACTTTGACTATTTGACTCAAGGCTTTATTTAAAAAAAAAAAAAATCTTGTATGTGAAAAAAAAAGAATTTAGAATCATATTATTATTATTATTTATATACATTTATGTATGTATATAAGTTGTGAGTTAGGATAAATAAAGACTTAGGCACATTTGTATAATATTAATGATAAAGGTGTAATAAAAAAAAAATATATATATATATATATAAGGGCTTTTTATGTATTAAAATTTTGGGGAAAATTTTGCGATGTTACAGTCTCCCCTACTTTTAGGAACTTCGTCCCGAAGTTAAAAGAAAAACACCAGGTATACAATTAGTCGACTACCGAAAACCTTGATAAAATTTCTCACTACCTTAACGTACCTGTAAATTTATGATTACGTTCCGGACCGTAATTATCAATTTACCTTACATTAGGGTTTTGCGTCCTTTTATGACTCTACCGATTGTTGAGCAGGTTCGATAGTCTCCACCAGTCGTTGAGCAGGTTGTAGGGCCTCTCCCGACTGTTGGAAAGACATGATGACCTCTACCAATCATTGAGTAGGTTGTTTGGTAGTCAACTAATTGTTGTACAAGTAAGCAAGTATGATTATAGATATAGCAATTAGTTCACATTCAAACAAGCATGCACTTAGATGTTATGATAATACTTGAATTTATTACTTGAATCAAAAAGTGTCAATACATAGAATTAAAAAGTAGACATAATTCAAATGGTGGGGTTTGCTGTTAAGTAGCTGGAGGGTCTTGATCTCGATTTAGTTTAGGGCATCGGTTACGGAAATGATTTGGGTCCCCACATTCATAGCATTGACCATAGTTGTATCGTTTAGGATTATCAGCTTGAGCAGGGTTGGTGGGTTGATTGGCATTAGGGTTTGGGGTTTCGCGACATGTATGTAAAAAAAAAAAATCTTGTATGTGAAAAAAAAAAGAATTTAGAATCATATTATTATTATTATTTATATACATTTATGTATGTATATAAGTTGTGAGTTAGGATAAATAAAGACTTAGGCACATTTGTATAATATTAATGATAAAGGTGTAATAAAAAAAATATATATATATATATATAAGGGCTTTTTATGTATTAAAATTTTGGGGAAAATTTTGCGATGTTACACAAAGTATAACCGTTTTTCAAAATGAAAGGGTCGAACCTAGGGAGATTTGGTCGAGAGTGGAGTTTTTAGGTCGAACCAGGAGTCTTTGGTCGAACGTGGAGTGTTATTTGGTCGAACCTAGAAATTTTTAGTGTGTTGTTGCTCATTCGACCTTTAGTGGTACATTCGACCAATCGGGTGGTCGAAAGTGATTTGAGTTGGTCAAAACTGAAACGAGTTTGTTATTTTCTACATTCGAACCTTTGTAAACTGTCGAATCTGGATTAAATTTTACATTCGACCACACGACACTTGAAAAGGGTCGAACGTAGAAACTGTTGTTAAACTTTTCTAATTGTTTCGTGTTTTGTAATTTTCAGACGATATGTGGAACTTTCCTACAACACCATGACCTAATACAACACCACAACAGTAGACAACTATGGATCCTTGGTCGGTAGCTGCTCAGAAGTCTAGTCAACCATCTCAACAGATTAACTATTTGGCTATGACTAGTTCGATGCCCCAACAAGTTGCACAACCACAACCACAACCTATGGCTGATTACTGGGGAGTTGCAGCAGCGGCGGTACACTCTCAGACTACCAATGCTATTTCGACACTTATTCATGACTTATCTTCGGGTAGTGGGAGTCGTCCACTAAAGTTGATGGCAATTGTGGACTACAACCAACGGAAGACCAAGTTCAAGATTCATCTAGAGGGAATGGGATTAGAAGGAACGGAAGCTTGGCAAATGATTGCTAAGGGGTATGTTGCTCCGGTTTTGGAGAACACAGGTGAGCTGATTCCATTAGAGAGTCTTGCTGAAGGCGAGAAAAAGAAGTTTGCGGTGGAAAAGAAGGCGTTTTCCCAACTGTCCTAGGCCATTAACACTGATCTGTTACATCAGTTTGGGTCGTGTACTACTTCTAAACAATTGTGGGATATGTTAAGGAATCGTCACGACGGGAAAGAGAAGACTAGGAAGCTTAGAATGGTGGAGTTAAGAAAAGAGTTTGAGAACTTCAGCTATATGGGAAATGCGATGCTGGAGGAGTTGATTCCGAGGTACTGTCACTTTTTGACTGAGCTATCAAGCTATGAGATCAATATACCGATGTCTGAGCTGGTGGAAAAGTTTGCTGATGCATTGCCACCATACTGGAATCAACACATCGAGGTACTCAAGGAGAAAGATGCGTACCAATACTGGACCATCAATGAGTTTATCCAGAAGCTTGAAAACAAAGAGATGGAAGAAAAGAGGAAGGCGAAAAGAGCACAAGTTCCTCAGAATCCAGAGTTATACCATGGCAGTACATCTTCATCTCTAGCTAGTTAAAGGTCTAGTATACTGTTGCTCCACACATTGCTTGTGTATCAAGTATTGTTGAACCACCTAAAGCCCCTATAAACTATCTTGCTCAAACTTCATCTTATACACCACCATCATACCCTACTACTTACATTCCACCATTTTCACCGATGCAACAAGCTGCATGCTATTCAGCAAATTTAAACCAACCTCAACAACAATCCTATATTCCTCAAATGAATCAAACCCAAATGAACCCAAGTCAACCTAATCAGAGCCCAATTGTGTTGGAGACTTTGAACTTGAACAATGTTACTGTTGAAGTTGCACAGCAACATGTAGCATTGGTTTCTGCTATGGTCACTTCTTATAACGGGTTAGTCGCTTGTCAAATTGGTAACAACAACCTAACCAGTGAGGACTATGCGCAAATTGACAAAGAGGAGATGGAGCTTATTGACATCCAGTGGGCATTTGCTAGTGTTATGAGGCGAGCGACTGAGTTCATTGAGAAGACGGGCAGAACTGATCTTTCTACTTCTCCAAACACCAATATGGCTTCAACAAAGCCAAAGTGACATGTTTTAACTGTGGTGGGAGAGGTCACTTCAAGAGAGAATGCACACAGCCAGCACAGCAGGGGAACAGGAATCCTTTCAACACCAACTACCAGAACCGTCAAAATCTGGTATCATATCAAAGTCAAAACAACTCAAATTTTCAACCACAAAACAATTATCAAAACCGCCAAAACACCTCACCAAACAATACTGTTAGAAAAACCACTACACAAAACCAGAACCAAAATCAAACATCACACAATCCAACCAGAACTATCATTCCTATTTCTACACCAAACAGTCAAACCCAACCAGATAACTAAAAGAGTTGATCGATATGGTCAAAATTCACACTGATTATCAACGTGCAGATCTTTTTACCAAAGGTTTTGATAAATCAAGATTTAAATATCTTTTAAAAGCTAACGGTATAAAAGAAAAACAAGACTAATCACCACCTCGGTTTATCGCTTTTTAGTTATAGTTTTTATTGTTTTCAGAAAAATACAAAAACCCAAAAATATGTTTTACATTTTTAGGTAGAGTTTATTTTCAAAAAAACCAAAAACATTGAAAAATTCAAAAATCCATAAAAATTAGAAAACCCAAAATGATTTCCAGGAGAAAAGTGGGAAATGATAGTACATCAGTGGGGATCTGACACATGCTAAAGAAATGTAATGCAATATAAGGCGTGTGTTTGAGTCTGTGTGATGTGTTGATTGGCTTCGTAGACCTATACTATAAATAATAGTATCAGTCTAAAGCACTGCACAACAGTCTGCATGAGAGTTTATGTGGATCACAATATCAGCAGTTGCCAGATCACACATTGTCTTTAATGATAATAAATCAAAAGATCAACGGTGTGATCAGATTTCTCAATAACGGATATGATCCTCTTACCGAAATTCACAAAACATTTACTGCTTTATCTTTACATTTTTGCATTTTCCATTTCTCGTCAAAAATACAAAACTCAAAAAGATTTTAGGTGTGTTTAACAAAAATTTTAGAAAATCCAAAAGATTTTACATTTCTATCTTCTTTTTGATAACTGATGGTGGTTGATGGTGATTTTCTAAAGCTGGATGGACCATTTGAGTTTTGTCATCTTTAAATGAGAAATAATGAATGTCGGATGCTTAAAAGTTGAGAAAAATATTGAACGGGACTTGATTTTGAGATTTGGTAAAAAGTTCCAAAATTCCAAATTTCATTCGCCCCTTCGATGGGTCGAATGTGGAATTTTTGCTGCTCATTCGAACCTTTCAAACAGTCGAATGTGAGTGTTCTTATGATATTTTCACATTCGAACCATTTGTCTACATTCGAACCTTTAAATAGGGTCGAAGGTGGACGAATTTTCACATTCGTCCCACATGGTTGGTCGAATGTGGAGCCTATAAAAGCCTGATCTGCACATTCTACTCTTATTCAAATTTTTTTATCATTCTGAGATAAAGGAACCTTGTTGCTCTTGATTTAAAAATCTTATCATTGTGTTCTCTGATTCTTGCTGATCATTTTAAGACCTTATTTGCAGGTATTCATTCAGTACAACAGTCATAATCATTGATTTATTGATCGAACCCTAACCTGAATCAAAACCTGTTTTCTAACCGTTAATTGTAACAATTGATGTTAAGGTTTTAGTGTTTAAGTGTTTTAGGGGGAGAATACACAAAAATCCAGGATTTAAACATCACAGATTAGTCAATTGATTGTTTAAAAGTTTCAAACCCTAGATTTTAGGTTTAAACACATAAACACTGATTAATAATTAAAACTGATGATTGGGAAAGGTTGATCGGCCATATTAGATGCTTTGCAAATCAAAATGGCATGTTAAAACACTTTGATTCAAAATCTGCAATTTGAGAAGATGAACAGACACATTCGCCCATTTCAAAACGGTCGAAAGTGGCTTTTTGGTCGAATGTAGATATCAAACGGTCGAAAGTGAAACAAAATGGTCGAATGTACATTCTTAAATACTGATTTTCACATTCGAACCTTATACTCCACATTCGAACCCCATTTTTCTCATTTGTACCTTCGATTGGTCGAATGTGGATTTTCAAAATAAAAAATTTCATGTTTTGGTTATTTTGTCCATTTTTAACGTGTTTTTCTTGATTTGTTTTGCAGTCTAACCATGTCTGAACAACAGAGTACTGATATTCCCGCAGGATCTTTAGAAAAGGCAGCCGAGAAGAAACAAGTAGAAGAGTTAGCATTTGAAGAAGCACACAACTGTTGTGCTTATCTGGGAGATCTGAAGAAACATACCGAATTCACCGGTATTGTTGACTTTTTGAAGAGAAGCCGAGTGATTGTTGCTATTGCTACTCCTGCCATCATATACAGAGATCATCAACAAGAATTCTAGACGAATGCCAGAATGGATTTTTGGGACAACGAATCTGCTATCGTTAGTACGATTCAGGGGGAGTTAGTGATTATTTCCGAAGATGACATCAGACAAGCACTAAAGCTGACGGATAAGAAGACAGATCCAAGAGTTCTTTCTTGGATTGAGCAGAGAAAGTGTTTCCTTAGAATGAAGTACAATGGACCAATTACAGATGGTTCATTACACAAAGGAAAGCTGTGCCCGCAGTTCAAGTACCTTGCTCACGTTATGCTACATGTTTTTGGATCAGTGAGTGGAGGTTATGACGTAATGAGAAAGAGTATTAGCTCTTTGATGGTTGCCCTAATCTTGAACAAACCTTTCAATGTATCTGGAATGATACTTGAACATATGCTGGAACTACTAAGAGGTTTGAAGAATAAGAAGTTTCTTTTATACCCGAGATTCCTGCAAATGATCTTTGATGAAAAGTACACGAATTTGAGAAGAGATCCTACTCAGATAGTCGTATAGGATCACATGAATCTGAATACGTTAGTAAGAATGAAGGGATACAAAGGCGTGCCAATGAATGAGAGACTACCATTGAAGAATTTGTTCGGTCATCTGATCAATCCAGGATATGAAGATCCAGGTACTGATAAAGCTAGGCATGCTAATAGTGATTCTGATGAAGACAATCCATTATGCCCTATTGATCCTGATGCAAAAAAGAAAAGGCAAGTAGTGAATGTTGGTGCGAAGAGTGGCAAAGGGAAAGGGAAAGTAAAAGAGGATGATATTGTAAAACCACCAAAGAAGAAATCTCGTAGACATAAGAGTGTTGCAAAGAAAGGCACTCACTTGGTTGATGAAGAATCAATGGATTCAGAAGAGACTCAAGTTGAAGAGAGATGGGATTCTGCAATGAGACTGTTAAGAGCACCAGGCCCAAGGCCACTGTGGCTGGTGAGTCTGAAAGTCTAAACAAGTCTTTAGAAGAACAGAGGATAAAAAGTCCGATTGCTTTGGATGATATTGATGAAGGTTTAGGTTTGGGATCTGAAGATTTTGGAGGATCGCCAAAGACTGGAGAGAAACAGAAAAAGCCTATATACAAGAAGAAATCAAAGGCTGATGAAATTGTAAAGCCAATGCAGAAAAGAGCTAAAGACATTGAGAATCTAATTGCAGGAAAGAAAGTGCCTGCAGTATCAAGCTCTAAATCTCCCATGACATCCCCAGTGGCAAAGAAATAGAAAACATCATCTGCTGCTGAGCAAACTGAATTGCCAACTGATTATTTTAATGCTGCTTTAGATAGAGTCTTGCAAAAGCTAAAAGAAACAAAAGACTCCAGTTGCTGAAGCTTCAACACCAAAGGTTGCTGTAGATAGTGATGTGATGAATGCAGTGTACCAGAAGCTTGCAGATATGATGAAAATCATTAATCAGCAACAAGCAGAGATTGAGCAGTTAAGGAAGAATGACAAGAAGATGCTGGATGTAGTTGTCTCTTCACAGGAAAATCAAGAAGGTTTGCAAGCTAAGATTAAACAACATCAAGCTGAGAATCAGAAGTTGTTATCACATGTGCAGAGAAATACTAGAAGGTATATTAATTTGAGACTTGAAAACAAAAAGCTGAAAGAAACGAACAAGAGCATGAATAATCTGATAAAAGATTTGTACTCGAAAGCTCCACAACTGAAAGCTGGAGAGGAAGATAAAGAATCTGAAGAGGAACAGGTTGATTATGAACCATCAGATGAAGAAGAAGATGATGAATTAGATGAGGATGCCGGTGATGCTCCTAAGAAGAAAGATGATGGTGATAATGATGGTTCAGGTGATGATTCAGGTGATGGTAATAGCTCTGCTGCCAGTGATGATGATGACGATGACGATGATGATGATACTAACAAATACAAGTGTGAAAAGAGGGGATCAGGTAAAGACACAGGAGAATCTAGTTCGAAAGCTCCTGGTGGCACTACTGATGATGACAATATTTTCTGGAACGAGAAAATCAGAGCTTTATCTGAAGAAGATAAGAAGTTATATCGCCAGATGTTGACTGATAGAGTCTAGACGATAGAGATGACTGGTAGATTTCTAGAAATATTTGAGTCAAATGATATGCATTTTGAACTTGAATATAATGATCCTGATCTGGAAGACGGAGAAGTTTATGCAGCCGTATCTAAAGAGATATTAGAGGGACTGGCTAAACAGGTTGGTAAATCTCTGGAAGAGTTGATGAGTGAAAACCAAATACCGAATATACCTGAGAAAGAAGCAGGTAATCACACTGATGATAGAGATGTTCCAGTGTTTGAAGAGGTAGAGATGGAGGATATTACAAGTGAGGAATATCCAGAATACTTCAAGAATGATAAAGATTCCGGATTTCCTGAATTTTCTGATGAGTTGTTGAGCCAGGCTGAGAAACTTGCTCGCGAGAAGAGTAAAAAGTTCGTTGAAGAAGTGTTTAAGAATACAGATTGTCAGAAGCCAATTGGGCGAATGTGCAGGTCTATATAAGGCTGAATCAATTTTTGAATGTTAACTTTTGGTCATTTTGTTTCCCTCTCAGAGTGTGTTTCTCCCTAGGGTTTTTGTCAAGTCTGTAATTGATTTATAACAATGTAAACAAGCTTTCAAAGTGATTAATGATTATGTTAATGAACGAAATGAATGTGTTTATGATGATTTGTGTATTTTGCTTGTTTTATTATCATTTTGTGATCAATTCAGGGATTCCGCACCTGAATTGAACTTGTTTGATCATATTCTTTGTTTGAATAGCCGATCCTATACGCATACAGTGGGATCAGCCCATCTATTTATAGACCAGGAAATACATACAAGTTGATTCAAAAACAATACTACAACAGGCTGTAGCATTGGTACTTGTACAAAGACTTTAACAAAAGCATAAAGTAATGTTATTATACTAAACTACTGAAACATAAGGGCGGTGGAAAGATTTCATTACAACTGCTGATGAGTGATAAACTACTGATGAGTAGTTTATCTTTAGTAGTTCTTCAGTGGACTTGTCTGGTTTGACTTTAGAACTTCTGATCTTTACTCTTCAGCACTTGATGTATTCTTTTTCAGTACTTTCATTCTTCTTCTTCAGTAGTTCTATACTTAGCATATTTTGGAAGAAATAGGAATTAGACTAAGGTTAGCAAAAGAGGTTTCTTCAATCCTTTTTGTCCTTACAGTTTCAGAAGCCTAGAGAGCTGAATCAAAAAAGAAAGAGTGTGGATACATCCAAGTACTATGAATACCACGGGGATTATGGTCACATGACGAATAATTGCCACAGCCTCAAGATGGAGATAGAGAATGCAATCAAGTCTGGGTAGATAACCCATCTTATGAAGAACATGCAGAAGAATCCGCGAGAGAATGCAGATGGTGGGGATGGCTCTAAAAAGTGCATTCGTAACCTTAACACACATCATATTCATCACAATCCACGTCATAACTGCTGCATGGTAAACCAAAGATTCAAGAATAAGTGAACTTTCACGGTGGCCAACGATGACTCGTGGAAAAAGCAGACATTATTATGCCCAAAGTGTGGGGCGGAGCTTCATCAACAGCTCCGTTAATCATCACATGAGTCATGGCCACTATCGTACCTGCTACATGCTTTGGATAATGGTAGCAGTACAGATATAATGTATAAGCAATGTTTTAACGAGTTGGATGAGGAAGACAAGGCTCGAATAATTCCAGTTTCGGAGCCCATATCTGGTTTCATACACAAGATCATCATTACACTAGGTATGCTCACGTCTCCTGTCACACTATCAGATGGGAAACATTCGAGAACAGAGACGTGTGATTTTATGGTTTTGCCAGTCACTTCATCGCATGATGTGTTATTGGGACGGGAAGGGCTGGCAAAATTCAACTGCAATGCGTCTACACCGCACTAAATGGTAGGTTTCCTTACTTGGACAGGTGTCGCGTTCATACGTGGGAATAAACAATGTCATAGCACAGATGCGCACAAGCCCCAAAAGATCCAGAAACCAACTGTCTGCACAGAGCGGAAAAATGGGTTATCAACCCTAAATTTCCAGAGCAGACACTTATTCTTGGCCCCGCAAGAATATGGATGTATTTTTTTTCAGCCAGTAGATATGGTCAGGGTCCCGCATCACATCGCGGAGCATAAGCTCAATGTTTACAAATCAGTTGGGCCGATCGTCCAGAAGAAGCGCAGTATGGGGCCGGAGAAAACAAAGTTCATTAATGACCAAGTCACTAGGTTGCTGAATGTGGGCATTCTGTGAAAAATCCGGTACCAAACATGGGTTGCCAATCCAGTCATGGTTGGCAAATCAAACGGTAGTTGGCGCATGTGCGTCGACCACAAACACTTAAACAAGGCATGCCCTAAAGATTGTTACCCATTGCCAGAAATTGGTTTAAAAGTGGACTCCCTAGCACTGTTCAGATTCAAGATTTTCTCGATGCCAACAAAGGGTATCATCAGAAACAGATGGCTAAAGAGGACGAAGATAAAACTGCTTTCCGCACCGATATGGTAACGTTTTGCTACACGAAGATGCCATTTGGGGTAAAAATGCGGGAGCTACTTATCAACGATTGATGGATACAGATTTTGTCAATCAGATCGGTGTTAATCTGGAAGTTTACGTAGACGATTTGGTCATCAAAAGCAAAGAGGAGGATCAGATGTTACTCGACATCCAGAAAATCTTTGACCAGCTTTGCAGTGTCAGAATGAAGTTAAATCTAAGCAAGTGTTCCTTTGGAATGGAGGAAGGGATGTTCCTGGGAGTGATTGTCATAAAGGATGGGTTTCGTGTAAACCCTGAAAAGATACAAGCAATCGAATGGATGCCATATCCATCGTCAGTAAAGGAGGAAGAGACATTGATGGGTTGTCTGGTGGCCCTAAATCGCTTTTTGTCAACCTATGCATCCAAGTCATTCCCCTTTGTGGACACTCTAAAAAACTACTTGAAGAAATCAAATTTTCGTTGGACGACAGATGCGGAAAAGGCTTTCGAGGAGATGAAGGAATGCTTAATGAACTTACCGACCCTCACCGTGCCTTTTCCGGGTGAACCACTCACGCTTTATCTGTCCGTATCCAACACAGCGGTGGGGGCAGTCTTGATGGTTGATCAGAAAGGAGTCCAGACTCTAATTTACTAGGTCATCCGAACTCTGCTAGACGCGGAGTGTAACACCCCAACCGATGGCGGAAACATCGGGATGTCACGTATTGATGATTGTTCAGTAGCTCATGGTAAATAATAAGTTTCAATATATGATTTAAATAAATTACATACAATTGTTTTAAGAATTTGTACATCAAGATAAAAAAATTCTAGCTACGCATCTTCAAGCATTAACTCTAATCTTTGAGCAAGCTATAACCTGAAACATGTTAAGTTTGAAAATATTTTGGGTCAACAAAAGTTGGTGAGAATTACATAGGTTTTGATAATTGAATAAAAACTTGTACAATTTGAGTGTCATGGCAAGTCTAGTCCATATGTGAAAACAAAACCATCAGGTAAATCGAGTGCATAATCAAACCTTGTGACTAGAATATTGTGGTCCATCCCATACGCTCATGGTTCACTTGATTATGTTATAAATTCGATAACAATCACCCACACTACCTATGTAGGAGGTACACGTATCCGGGTGGGATTGTTAGTCCAATAGATCTATCATTGTATACCGTCGGCTGATCAATGTTAATGATTATGCTAGAATAATGTGCTTACCCTAGTAATGTTTAAGACATAATGCAACATAGAATAACACATAGATACTTATGATTGAATTGTAAATTGAATGTTGTAACATGTTTCACCCCAAAATAGTGAAATGGAAAAGGGGCTATGTAAAACTCACCTTTGGTGCATAATGAGTTCGTGCGTTTTATTGAGCGTGCAAACACTTAGTAATAATGCCTTGGAAAACTCGAAACTAGCTAGAAGAGATAATGAGGGATGAAAACTTTAGTATATGGGAGATGGGATAATAATGTTTTTTTTTGAATGGTATAAAGAGTTGAATGGTAGGCTAGTGTATTTATAGTGTAAAATTTGGAGTTTTAATTAGGGACTACTTTGACTAGGCTAGAATTTAGGAACAACTCTGACTTGACTAGAAGACCATATTTACTAACACTTTGACTTGACTAGGAGACCATATTTACTAACACTTTGACTTGACTTGACTAGGAGACTACGTTTGACTTTTCAGGTTTGACTAAGGGGACCTTGAAATGGTTTAAGTTTAATTGGTTTTAATTAACATCACAAAACACCAAATGGTGTAGTGGTTTGTGTGGTGTGGTTAAGGTTTAGCCCGCCAGGGACTCGGGTTCGAATCCTGGCACAGGCAAATATTTTTTTAACGTTTTTAAATCAGAATTTAATACAATCCAATTTAATATTGATTATACGTCATTATTTAAGCAAAAAAATTAACAAAATGGATGGTAAAGATACTGTAAACATGAATCGGATGAATAAATGAGGGAGTTCTATATATATATATATATAAAGAAAATTTGTGTGATGTTACACGGAGACTAGATACTCAACAATGGAAAAGCTGGTTCTCGCACTCATACATGCTTCAAGATGGTTGCACAGGTATTTCCAGGGACACCCCATTAACGTCTTGACAGACTTCAGGATTGATGAGATCCTGCACAAACCGGAGTTGTTAGGAAGGCTGGCCAAATGGGCCATCGAGTTGGGAGAACACTCCATCACATACAAGACACGACCGTCCTTCAAGTAGCAAATCCTTGCGGACTTCGCCACATATGTTCTGGCTGACAAGATTGCCGAATGTCAAATGGAAATGGAACCAGCTGCACCGAAGGATGAGTCCAAGAAATTAGAATTGTTCATAGATGGTGCATGTAACGACGATGGCGCGGGATTGCGTTTAATCACCCCGAAGGGGAAAGAATTCACATATGCCATACATCTGGATTTCCCAACTATAAATAATGAAGAAGAATATGAGGCCTTACTAGCAGGCCTACGCATTGCAAAGAAGACGGGAGCTCACCAGGTTGAAGCTCATGTTGACTCCATTCTCGTAGCCAGTCATATTGATGGCTCTTACGAAGCCAGGGAGCCTACAATGATCCTATACCTCGAACATGCTTAATAATTGATGCGGAGCTTCGATTACTGTAAGGTTAACCACATCAAGCGCAGCCAAAATAAACCAGCTGATGCGTTAAGCAAAATGGCCTCCACAGTATTCGAGCACATGGGTAAAGATGTCCGCGTAGAGGTATTAAATCATCCATCTGTACCTCAGAAGCAGGTTAACATAGTCCAGACCGAGCACACTTCATGGATGAATCCGATTAAGTCCTACATGGACTCTGGTATTCTCCCAAACAATAAGGCTGAGGCCCGCAAGCTCAGGAACAAAGCTCTGCACTACCAAGGATTGGACGGTGTCTTGTATAGACGCTCGTATCTTGGACAGCCATTGCGCTGCGTGGATCAGGCGGAAGCCACATGATCAAAGACATTCACGAGGGAATCTGCAGACTTCATGCAGGACCGGGAATGATGGTCGCTAAGTTAATGAATGCAGGTTATTACTGGCCTGTCATGCATATGGACGTGGTGGCGGAATTGCAGAAATGTTACTCTTGTCAGAGGCACGCACCCGGAACCCTCAGGCAAAAGAACAATTTGGGGTCGGTCAGTGAGGCATGGCCTTTTCAAAAATGGGCTGTTGACCTTGTGAGTCCCTTTCCCACCACAGCAAGAAATGTTAAATACTTGGTGGTAGCAATTGATTATTTCACAAAGTGGGTGGAAGCCAAAACGTTGGCCTCGATAGACGGCCGCAACATCAAAAAGTTTACCTGGGAATTTATAATATGCAGGTTCGGCCTGCCAATGGAACACAATTGCAGACCAACATCTGCAAGAATGGCTTGCATCAATGGGTATCAAACAAGTCTTTACCTCCGTCGTGCACCCGCAAGGTAATGGGCAGGTAGAGCGGGCGATAGAAATATCGTAGAGGGAATCAAGGCTCGACTGGGCACAAAACACACCGGTTGGGTAGACGAACTCCCCCATGTTCTATGGGCCCATCAAACTTTATCCAAAACCAAGAACGGGGGAACACCATTAAGTCAGACGTACGGGTCAGAGGCAGTGATTCCCGCGGAGCTGGGATGCCCATCGCCAAGAGCACTCATGGCAAAATCAATTGACAATGACAAAGAGTTGCTCATCAATTTGGACTTATTTGAAGAAAGGCACAAAATCGCTTCCATCCGAGAAGCAAATTACAAAAAGAAACTTGAAAAGTATTACAACGCACGAGTGAAGGCATGCAATTTCCGCGTGGGAGACTACGTCTTCCGCAATAATGAGGCATCTAATGATGGTTAAGTTTATCCATTTATAGAAAAAATGTACAATCCATTAATTAGCCATTAATGGAAGGCACTCCATCAGTCAGCTAGGACTGCAGTCACATCGCGTAGCTGACAGGAGCCGCCAAATCTATCTCGTCAACAGTGCAAATTGCCAGCACAAGTCTGACACATTGATTCATGCTGGCAGTGACATCACGGTGTAGCTTGCAATCATTACAACATGCGCAACATCAAGCAATAAAGACATATCAAAAATTGCATAAAAAAACCAAAAAGTGTCTGAAATACATAGGAATGAAGACAAATGTTCAGATACAAACAAGGAATCTAGGAGTAATCAGTAACATCTACATAATGATCCGAATTATCAGCATTAGACGTCTCTTCATGCACACCATCTCATGCGCCACCTGCGGAAGATCCAGCAGCTCCGCTGGCTAAGGCAGCCTCGCGCTCCTTTTCTTGTCGCGCTTTCTCCTCGAGCTCCGCTCCAAGGCGGTCTGATTCACCAAAGTAATCCCGCAGCATACCCACTGGATCATCAGTCTTGACACACTCATCCACCAAGTTGAAGACATCAAATATCAGTGCTTCGAACTCCTCCTGGGCAGCCCGCATTTCAGCCTCATATGGCTGGCGGTAGTGGGGCCCTTCTTAAAGTTTCTTACCCGCAGCATGGTGGTAGAACCCTTCATCGAAACTCAGCTGCAGACCAGTCTTCATCGTGGTACTACCAATCTTAGCGATGGCATCGCCAAACTTGGGCTTATTCCAAATATGCTTAAAATCTGCAAAGGGTGCCAAGCAATTAAAAACACACTGGGAAACATACTGCACATATGGAAGTATAACATACTAAAATACGTACCCCTTGAGGACTGGGCTGCATCATCCTTTTGATTTTCTCCTGAGCAGCCATCACCGTAGTTGAAGCATCCTGGTACGCAGCGGTAGCTTGCCGTAACTCTGCCTCAATACTGGTGCTAGAGGATTCCAATATGACTTTCTCCTATGCTAGACTAATATTCTCCTTGGCCAACGAGCTGGCTTCCATTTCCAGCTCAGTCCTCCTTGGCGGAGAGGGTCTTCCGCTGTTCATCAGCTTCATGGGTCAAACGAGTCACATCACCGTTTAGCTTCTCAATCTGCCCACGGTAATGTTGGGTCTGCTGACCTGGAGAAGAACAGATGATTGAAAAGCCATAACATGCTACATATGATCCTAAATAAAAACAACATTTACAAGTTACTTCTCCCAAAAGACTTTTGACTTTAACATCTGTTGTACCCCAACAACTGCTGCTCACAAAGGTCTGATGAAGAAACAACTGCTAATCAAGTACTGAAGACTCAAGGTCTGTTGGAGCCAACACCACTTAGGCTCCAACAGATTATTCAAGACCATCAGAGGTTTACCTATCAGCTGTTTGTTTATCAGAGGTTTCCTATGTAACAGTGTTTGTTTCATTAGATGTTTTATGTTGTTATTCTGTTAGATATCACTATCTTAGGTGACGTCAGCCTAGGTCATCAGTTGTTTAGATTGTCTGTAAGTAGAACAGTGCATGTACTGTTCTATTCATCACTCAAAACATTCTCTTAGACAAACTTACACAAAGTGATCAGGCTGAGGGAGAGTATTTGTACAATCGTTTGTAATCATTAAGTTTTATGAAAGCTTTCGATTCTAAAACAATTATTCTATTTGTTTTGATTTATAGTTTATCATTCCGTTGCACTTTCCATTTACAAATTAACTTCTTTCATTTTTCATTAATTAGACAATCAAAACAAATCAAACTCAGATCCTAACAATTGGTATCAGGGCTTGGTCAATTAAATTCGATCTAACCAATCAATTTAATATAAACAGATCAGCTCACAATTATTGATATTGTTTATTTGTCGGATTGAAAACAGAGTAATAGTTTATTTTACGTTCAACAGTTTTATAAATGGACTTTGTTTTACAAACAATCAGAGAATGGCTTCAATCAATCACGATCCACATAACACTGGCATGAGCAACAAGCCACCGATGCTTGTCAGATCTGAATACAATATCTGGCAACGTCGGATGAGCCATGTTCTAGCTCAAAGAAACTTGAAAACTACTCCGAGCAGGATTTTCAATAAATTGAGTTAGATGCTAAGGCCTTCAGTATTGTGGCCATGGCTCTACCCAATGATATCTATGCTGGGCTGTTACACTGTAACAGTGCAAAGGAGTTGTGGGATGCTTTGAAAGAACAATTTGGTGGGATTGAAGAGGTTATAAAAAACAACCGTCAAATACTTAACCAACAATATGAAACATTCAGTCATGTTAAGGGAGAGTCATTAACTCAACAATTTGAGATGTTTAACTGTCTCATTAGTGAACTAAAACTGGTGGGTCTAACTTATCCTAATTCAACTTTGAACCATAGGCTTTTAAGATCATTACCAGACAAATCGGACGCTATTGCTATAGTTATGAGAAACTCAATTGGATTCAAGGACCTATCTCTGACCCAGCTTTATGGTAAGCTCTTGACCTATGAGAGGGAGAGCTTAACTAGAAAAAGAAGCTTTAGGACTCTGGAAAAGTGTCTGATGATTATGTTTTGGGTAATACAACACTTTTGGTTCAGGATGAGGTGCCTGGTAATAGTAAGGATCAGAGTTATGATCATTTTATTGACATAACTTCAGGTTTTAACTCTGGTTTTAACTCTGATTCTTACTCACCTGACTATGCTTTTACAGCAAGTGGTGATGATATCCAGGCATTTGATAACATATCCTTTGAGTATGATGACCTAAAATACTTTGACCCTGATGATTTTGAAGAAATGGACATTATGCACCAATTGGCTCTACTCAGTGTAAGAACTAATAATTTTTACAAGAAAACTGGCAGAAGATTTCCACGGTTGACTGGCAGGTCAAAGGTGGGGTTGGGTAAATCAAAGATTGAGTGTTATAAATGTCATAGACTTGGTCATTTTGCTAGGGAATGTAGGAGTCAACATGGTACACCTATGATTACCTATCCAAATCAAAGGCCACAGACCCCTGTTGCTCAGGCACATGTTCCAATAACTGCTACTCCACCCTCTGCTCCTGCAGAGACCAGTCAACAGAGTTTCTTTACACAAGGCTTTGTTGATTGGAGCAGTCTACCAGATGAGTTAACAGATGAGAATTTTGCTCTTGTAGCCAAAGCTGGAAATAAACCAGAAATTTTTGTTTCATGGCTATGGATACAATTGTGGAAGAGGTGGAATATGAGGATGTGGTGACTGAATCTGAACATGTGACTAATGATATTGTTGATGCAGTAGTTCCAGATGAAAAGTCTGAGGAAGAGGTTGTGAATCTCTCAAATCCCTAGGGTGATGATTGTGAGTGCAAGTGTGATTGTGCATTGATGGTTGCTACTAAGGTATCTCCTCAAATCCTAAAAGATTTGTGTTCAAACAAATATGTAATAGCATTTGCTAACATTAAAGAGGTAAATGAAAACCTTAGGAAGAAAATTTTAGATGATGAAGTTAATTTCAAAAACTTTCAAAAGAGTTAAAATCAAAATTGACTGAAAAAGAATCTGAAATCAGCAGTTTAAAACATGAAGCAACTATAACCAAAGACCAGCTCCAAACTATGATAACTAAATATCATAGTTGTAAAAAGGAGCTTGAGGCCACCCAAGTTGACTGTGAAAAATGGGTGAAATCATGTAAAGGTTTTGAGATGCTCCTCAACAAACAAACCAAAAGTCATGTGAAGTTTGGTTTTGGTTTTGAAACCACTGCCCCAGCTTTTCAAAACACTGATAAAAGGGAACAAAAGTTAGTTGAGGTAGGACCAACTAATTTGGAAGGTCAAGATATTAAAATCACTGAACCTAATGGCAAGAAAATCATTCTTGAAAAGCCCGAGGGTTCCTCATCATTCATCGAACTTGAAAAATATGAATTTAAACCTACTTGGTCTGATGAGTGTGATACTCTTGAAAACTTCAAACCAGTTGATTTCAGAACCCCTGATGGTAAGAAAGCACCACAGGCAAAGGTCATTCCCTTGAAAGACCTTCCAGCAGATGCTCAAACATCTGTTGAAAATAAGGTTGAAAAAGGGAAAAAGAAAGAAAAGGCTGAACACTTGTTTTGTGATTTTTGTGAAAAGAAGAATCATGTTACTAAATACTGTTTTCTTCTAAAGCGTATGATATCAACAAAGGAACAAGTGTGTGTGATTCTAAGACCACATGCACAATATGTGGTAAAAAGAATCACAAAACAAAAGAGTATCCGTATCTAAAAAATTTTGATGTCAAAATACAAGAGTACAAGGCTAAAACTCTAGCAAGTCAAGTGGTGAGTACTCCAAAAGGGAAGCCCAAACAGACTTATGTACTAGCCCAAACATCTGTTACCAAAAGTCTTGAAACATCTGTTCCCAGGGATGTCCAAGTAACAGATGCTCCACCCACAAACAAGTACCGAAGAGGATATGGACAACCACCTTGTCATAGTCTGTCACATGTTTATGAAGAACCCAAGAGGCCTTCAAAACCAAGAGTGAATAGAAACCCCTATGGTTACTATCATCTGACATGAAATGGTCAAACATCTGTTGCACTAAGTGTTGACATATAAACATTGGCAAATGGTCAGCAACAGTTGTTGAACTTGGTTCAAACCACTGATCATCTTCCTAAGCTTGAGGCTGAAAAGTCTATGGACCCATCCAAAGCCAACTTGGATTTGGACACTCACCAAAACTAATCCATTACTGATGTGCAGGGAGCTTCTGCTTGCTTAGATAGTCTATGGTATGTAGATAGTGGAGGCTCCAGGCACATGATAGGATGTAGAGCCCTTCTTTTGGACTTCTTAGCTCATGGAGGGGGTGATATATCCTTTGGTAATGATTCAAAAGGTAAAGTGTTGGGTTCAGGGACTGTCCAGGCTGGGAAACTCAAGTTTGAACATGTCAATCTTATTGATAATCTTAAATTTAATCTTCTTAGTGTCTCACAAATGAGTGACAAAGGCTATGGGTCATTCTTCACTAAGAAAACTTGTAAGATTATTGGGCCAGAAGTGGTTAAAAAGATTGACACCATCATAGCTGAGAGCAAAGCACAACTTGTTGCTCATAGGAGTGGCAATGTGTATGTAGTTGATATGTTGAAAGATAATCCTATGCCAAATGTCTGTCTGTTTTCTGCTGCCTCCACTAAAGAGACAGAACTGTGGCATAGGAGACTGGGTCACACCAACCTTCAAACTATCAACTCTCTCTCCAAACAAAGCCTTATAAGAGGTCTACCATAAAAAGCATTCAAGTATGATGAGCATTGTGTTTCCTGCTTAAAAGGGAAACAACATAAAAGCTCTTACAAATCCATTGATGAGTCCAAAACAAGTCAATGTCTTCAATTGTTGCACATGGACTTGTTTGGCGCAGTTAAAATCATGAGTCTAAGAAGAAAGAGATTCAGTCTTGTCATAGTTGATGATTTTTCTAGGTTTATATGGACTTACTTTTTACACTCTAAGGATGAGACTGTAGGTATTTTGAGGGACTTTGTCACCAAAGTTGAAAAACAATATGACTTGCCAGTAAAAGTCTTTAGAAGTGACAATGGAACAGAGCTTAAAAATAAGGAGTTGGATGATTTCTGTGTGTCAAAAGGAATTATGAGGTGGTACAGCATTCCAAGAACACCAGAACAAAATAGAGTGGTTGAAAGGAAAAACAGAACTCTCATTGAGGCTGCAAGAACTATGCTAGCAGGTTCTGGTTTGCCACTGTTCTTCTGGTCAGAGGTTATAAACACTGCTTGCTATGTTCAAAACAGAGTTTCAATAAACCCAAGACATCAAAAGACCTCTTATGAAATTCTGTTCAAAATCAAACCACTGATATCATTTTTCAAAATCTTTGGCTGCCCATGTTTCATTTTAAATCATAAAGATTCCATTTCAAAATTTGCAGCCAAAGTTGATTGTGGGTATTTTCTGGGATATTCTTCTACTGTCAAGGCCTATAAAGTGTTTAACACAAGGACTAGGACAATAGAAGAAACTCTGAATGTAAAGTTCAATGAACTTTCATCCTTAAAAATCCCAGCAAATCCTGCTGAACTATTTGATTTAGACAAATTCAAATTTGAAGATATTACTGCTAAAACTAACAGTGCAGGTATTCCACAGTCTCCACAACAAGATTATAGAATTGATGTTGTGATCCCAAATCACTACAAAGTCACTTCTGCATCAGGGGAAGCAGATGTTCAAAACACCTGTCAAAACTCTGCCACAGCTGTGTTAACTACTGTTGGTCAGTCCTACCCTCAAAGCAGTGCTTCATCAAGTTCAACCACTGATCAATCATCTGTTGACAAAAGTCAACCATTAAAGGAAGAAATTGCTAGTGAGCTATGGAAATCTATTTCCCCCATCATCATAGCTCATAGAAGACTAGCAGACCAAACTCATGAAACTTATATGGCTCAGATCAGGACCATGGTAGATGCTAGGTACACAAATACCCTAGCAGACATTAAAGCCATAAAAGACCATTTGCTGAAGACCACTGGCTTTGCCCCTACCACAATTCGCAGAGATGAAGATGATGATGAATTCACTGCTGATGATGCCAAAAAGGGGGAATGTGGTAGAGATAGATTGCCAAAGTTAAAACCCTTTGGATGTCCACCCTCACAAAAGGGTCAATCACAAAAGTCTGCTGCCAACAAACCAGGCTCTGCACCACCAGCACCACAACAACCATCTGCACCAGCATCACAATTACCACAACAACCCAATGTTCAAACCACTGCTGATGCTGAAACTGTCAATGTTGGCAAGGCAAAAGAAGTTGACAACTCTGCCAATGTCATTGCTGAAGAGGCTGCTGAAGCTAAGTAAAAGAGGCTTGACACATTGGAAGTCAAGGCAGAGACTCTAGTGCAAAAGAAGATAGAGCAACAACAAGAAGTTGAGGATGTTGGTTCCTCTAAAAGGAAGAAAATGTCTGCAAAACACACCAGCCAACCACCATCTAAAATTGCTGCTGCTAAAACATCTGATGCTAGGATCACTACTGCCACCAAAACCACTGCTACCACCAAAACAACTGAACCTACACCACAACCACCAAACCAACCACTAAACACATTACCACAACCACCAATACATCACCCATAACCATACCAACCACTTCACCATCTAAATCCCAAACATCTGCTGGTCCTGCACAAGCGCCAACAGATGTTAACACAACCACTGTTGCCCAAACACCACCATCACTAGTTATCCTGTACAAAAGGAAGAGAAAATCAACCTTTGTGGTACATGATGAGAATATCTAAACCTCACCACCTCCCACTTCAACACCTACATCTGTACCTATTCTAGCCATTCCAATTTCATTCTTTTCACCACACCTCTCATCTTACTTCCCATAAACCACCACCATCCATCACACCATTGGTTGCTCAGTATCCTCTTGAGCTTGATCTACTCAAGGGGGAAATGCAATCCTTCTACAATACTGAGGATCCATCCAAAGAACCTTCCTATCTCTCCTAAATTTCCCTGTTCCCAGAAACATAGATCAATATTTGAAATTCAAAACTAAACAGGCTGATTTGATCATCAAGGAGAAAAGCAAAGGGAAGAATGACAGGACTGCTCAAGGCATCCATTCAGCAGAGCTTAGAAAACTGAGAAGGATTGAGGATTTTGCTAAGACCCTAAGCAATTCCATGTCTACCATGCCTCTTAGTAGTGATATGGAAAGGGTAGTAAGGGAGTCTATACTTGATCAGATCTTGGCAACGATGCCTTACAAAGCAAACAAGAAACAGTTTGTAGGCTGGACCACTCATGCACTTCAAGAAGAACTTTTGAGAATTGAAGAAATGGCCAAGAATCCTACTTCGAAAGTCTATGCCCCTGACTTTAGAAAAGGCAGAGACCCAGCCAGAGCCTTAAAGTTTAAAAGAATGAGAGAAGAGATTGTGGCTGCAAAGTATGAAGAGATGAGGTCAGTTGCAAGATGGGCTGAGCTGAGGTTGGTTGACACTTACAAGAAGCTGGAAGAAAATAGAATGACTGATCCCACTCTACCCAGAAAACCAATCTACTCTGATGCTCCCATGGTTAAGAGACCTCAACAGGCCTTTACACTTGACAGCTTACTTGAAACATCTAACCTATCTGTTGCTGCCACAAGACAGTTCAAAAGACAGAAGGAGATGTCAGAAGAAGACCAGAAGAAGTTTGTTGATACATTTGTAAAAGAGGGTATCTACAACCAAGTTCACTATTTCTCTGATCCCATAACTGATGAACTCAGAAAACTCATTGGGAGACCTCCATCACCAAACTCATCCAAAATAAACTTGCAGCTCAACAAATCCTCTGGTTCAAAAATTCTAAAATGGAAGGTCAACAAAGACACCTATGAATTGACTTTGCTCAGATCAGATGGAGAGGCTCAAAAGTTGAGTATGGATGATGCACATGGCCTATGTGCAGATGATCTCCAAACACTGCTTAACTTAGAGCTAGAAAGAGATGCTGAAGACCTCTTCTCATTGAACTTTGAATTACAGTTCAAAGGACAAATTAGAGAAAGTCTGATGAGAAATAAAGATCAATAATAAAGACTAAGTTTTGGCATCATCTGTTCTAGGGGGAGATTGTTGGGTCTGCTGACCTGGATAAGAACAGATGATTGAAAAGCCAAAACATGCTACATATGATCCTGAATAAAAACAACATTTACAAATTACTTCTCCCAAAAGACTGTTGACTCTAACATCTGCTGTACCCTAACAACTGCTGGAACAACTCATGCTCACAAAGGTCTGATGAAGAAACAACTGCTGATCAGAGTACTGAAGACTCAAGGTCTGTTGGAGCCAACAGCACTTAGGATCCAACAGATGATTCAAGACCAGTAGAGGTTTACCTATCAGCTGTTTGTTTATCAGAGGTTTCCTATGTAATAGTGTTTGCTTCATCAGATGTTTTATGTTGTTATTCTGTTAGATGTCACTGTCTTTGGTGACGTCAACCTAGGTCATCAGTTGTTTAGATTGTCTATAAATAGAACAGTGCATTTACTGTTCTATTCATCACTCAAAATATTCTCTTAGACAAACATACATAGAGTGATCAGGCTGAGGGGGAGTATTTGTACAATCGTTTGTAATCATTAAGTTTTATGAAAGCTTTCGATTCTAAAACAATTATTCTCTTTGTTTTGATTTATAGTTTATCATTCCGATGCACTTTCCATTTATAGATTAACTTCTTTCATATTTCATTACTTAGACAATCAAAACAAATTAAACTCAGATCCTAACAGGTAACGTTCCAGGTCAACGTTGGTCCGTTGACAGAACTCTTTCCATCGCTACGAGCTTTGGGCCTTGTCAACCTTAAGCTTTTTCACCTTTTCTTCCACTGAGTGAGCCCGTTGCTTGTACCTGTCCAGCTATACACAGATACTCGCCTGAGCATTCTGAAACTCCTCTTCTCTGCATGCAAGAGAGGCTTGGGAATCCCTCATATTTTCCAATGCATGGATGAAGTCGTTTTCATGAGGAATCAGGGAGCCACGACCGGCAACATTCAGGGCAGCGTTCACACTCATGGCCATGAACAACGCACGACAATCCAAACTATCCTAGTAATCACGCTCGCTCGGAGGAATGGCATAGTTCACAAAATTCTCCGCAAAAAGAGGGTTTGTGAACCTAGTGGTCTTCATGATATCCCACCGCGACTAATATGGCCGGGTAGGGTCATAATCGGGGCGAGTCATCCTACCTCTTCCACCATTTCGTGATCCTGAACCGCGGGAATCCCTTAACATTTCAGTCAATGGTTGTGTAGGAGCAACAACACTTGTCAATATTTTCTTTGGATCGTGAGTATCCGTTTCAAGGGCATCAGGCAAAATGTCCGTTGAACTTTGGACTTGCACATCAGGCTTGGATAGGGTAGATACAAATGCATTCTTGTCAGCTTCTGTATCCGGTTGAGCAGGCTTCGTCACATTTTCAACAGCAGGCTTCACCAAGGGGGCTGATTCAACTTTGCTTTTGCCCTTAGCCTTCTCCTCCTCCTCTTGGTGCTTAGCCGCTTCTGCCTTAGCTAGCTCCTCTTTTACACGGGCAGCTTCTTCCTCCGCCCGGCGAGCCTCCACTGCTCTTCAACATTGGGGGGGTTTCATTGAAGCGGGAGGAATGGTTGATGAAGTCCCAACTGCATAACATGCAACATAAATCATGCCAACAATCCTTGTGAACAAGACAGAGTTTAAGTTACAACAAATTTAAACTGACTTACTAGGAGTAGACTTGACAGTCTTGAAGCAAATGGCCTTCCGCGAAGGCGGAGGCTTCATGGTAACCCTGATCTTAGGTCCCTTGGTGATACCCTGTGGGGGCACCACATTGGCAGGGACAGTGGGAGCAGTCTTCGATGTGTCCACATGAATAGCCTCAACCGTTCGGCTCGGAATCTGTACTTAGTCCACGCTAGGTCCTCTATCCGTTGCTGAAGAACATCGTCAGGTACCTTTTCATTGATTGGTCCGGGACATATGCTCTAGTTCCTCCTAGGACTTAGTAGCTTCATCATCATCGTCATCATGTGGAACGAATGACGACGCAACACCCTTGGTCTGCTTACACTGCTTCCTCAGCTTGTTCGGACCAGCACCTAGAGATAACGACGTTAGAAAATGACAGTGCCAAAAATCAAGAGGATTCAAGAACAAACACAACGACTACCTATACAGGCCTGTTTCTTGCGACCCTACGAGTTGGCCTCCAAATCGATCACCACCTTCTTGCCGGACTCAATGTCCGCACCTATCAAGAAGGGTACGTCAAGTTAGTAAGCCAACGCATCGGTAACTACGCATCGTTCGGGTGCAGAAGGTGTTCACTGTAACATCGCAAAATTTTCCCCAAAATTTTAATACATAAAAAGCCCTTATATATATATATTTTTTTATTACACCTTTATCATTAATATCATACAAATGTGCCAAAGTCTTTATTTATCCTAACTCACAACTTATATACATACATAAATGTATATAAATAATAATAATAATAATATGATTCTAAATTCTTTTTTTTTTCACATACAAGATTTTTTTTTTTTTTTTTAAATAAAGCCTTGAGTCAAATAGTCAAAGTCCTAGTCAAAGTCTTAGTCAAACAGTCAAAGTCTTAGTCAAATAGTCAATTCATCATAAAACCTTACTTTATGGTGTTGACCAATTTTAATGGCTAATTGACTCCAAAACTAGTATAAAAACTCACCTATGACCCATTATACTTTGCACCTCTAAATTGATTTTTTCAATCCGATTAAACTCTCCCTCATACCTTTCTTCTATAGTCTATTACTTCTACAATTGAAGCTTTGATTATAAGCTCTTGTAATTGGCGAATTGGAAGCTTGATATTCTTTCTTTTTCGTTTTCTTCAATTTGGACTAGCTACGTTGTTGAGTCTTTGGGATTCGCCTCGCATACGTTCACAACACATTATTCTATTTTTTTTACGAGACATAACATTTTGCTAAGGTGAGTTTTACATAGCCCCTTTTCTATTTATCACCATTTTTGGGGTGAAACATGTTACAACATCATTTATGCAATTCAATCATCAATGTGTCTATGTGTTTTTCTATGTTGCATTATGTCTTGAACATGACTAGGGTAAGCACAATTCTAGCATAATCATTAACTCCGTACAAGCCGACGGTATACATTGATAGATCTATTGGACTGACAATCCCACCCGGATACGTGCCTCCTACAAAGGTTGCGTGGGTGTTTGTTACTGCAATATAAACGAGTGAACCATGAGCGTATGGGATGTACCACAATACAACAGTCACAATGGTTGATTATGCACTCGATTTACTTCTAGTATGTTTTCACATATGGACTAGATTGCCATGACACATGAATTGCACAACAATTTTATTCGATTATCAAAACCTATGTAATTCTCACCAACTTTTGTTGACCCAAAATATTTTCAACTTAACATGTTTCAGGTTCTACTTGTTTGAAGATTCGACTTAATGCTTGAAGATGTGTGCATAGTTTTATTCAATTTGATGTACGAATTCTTGTAGAACAATTGTATGTAATTTATTTAAATCATTTAATGAAATTTATTATTCACCATGAGCTACTGAACAATCATCAATACGTGACATCCCGATGTTTCCGCCATCGGTTGGGGTGTTACAGATTGGTATCAGAGGCATGGTTATAGGGAATTAGGTTATTAGAAAAATAATCTAGTCTATAACCATAGGATTTAACCAGTACTTGCTTCTTTTACTTGCTATTCTCTATCTCCCTCCTACTTCTTATCCCTACATTAATCCCTATGAGAAGGTTGCTCTCCATCACTGGATCCACTCTTAGACTAATAAGGCAAAACCCTCAGGTTTAACCTGAACCACCTTGAGATCTCGTCGAAGTTCTAGATTTTAATAACGAACACGTGCAATATGGAAGGGTGAACGCCTGTATTCTGAGTCTTCTGTCTAGGCTGGCATTGCGCATATATCCCAATCAGACGAGGGACCCGGATGCCTACCGGGGAATTCTCGGGATGAGTGTTCACTTATAGGCTAAAGCATGTCTTCACTATGTTGTTGGAATCTGGAATCTTTGATACGTCAATGTTTTCGTTTATTCGTTTTAATTAATGAATAAATGATTACATTCCTTATATCACCTCATTCATTTCATGCCACATTGAACCTTCATTGTGTCCCTTACAGATCATGTCTCCACGTCGCAGCACTCGCAATAACAGTGGTGAAAACCAAGAGGAAAGTAACAACAACCACAACACCAACCACAACAACAACAAAAACAACAAAGGTGTTGATGCCCATCTGGCTGTGATTATTTCCCAACAAATGGCGCAACAAATCACAACTCTGGTTTCTAACTTGTTGGCTCAAGTCATCCCAATGAACGGGAACGACAATGGAAATGGAAATGGCGATGGAAATCACATAAAGAACGGGACCTTAGTTCGGAAAGGCGAGAAAACAAGTATTGTGGACGCGGTAACTACCGAGAACCAGAAGCGCAAGACCAGGGATCCGAATGTAAACCTCACTACACAAGCTTCTAACAAGAAACCCTATACAAGAAACTTTCCATTGTGTAACACATGCAAACGACATCACCCCACTGTTTCAGTGTGTCGCCTGTGCACCAATTGTGGTAGGTATGGCCATCTGGTCAACACATGTCGTGAGTCCCCAAACCCTAACACCAACCAACCAACCAACCCTGCTCAGGTTGCTAATCTTAATCGTCCTAGTAAATACAACTATGGTCAATGCTATGAATGTGGAAACCCAAATCATTTCCGTAATCGATACCCTAAACTAAATCGAGATCAAGACCCTCCAGCTACTTAACAGCAAACCCCACCATTTGAATGATGTCTACTTTTTAATTCTATGTATTGACACTTTTTGATTCACGTAATAAATTCAAGTATTATCATAACATCATAGTGCATGCTTGTTTGAATGTGAACTAATTGCTATATCTATAATCATACTTGCTTACTTGTACAACAATTAGTTGACTACCAAACAACCTACTCAACGATTGGTAGAGGTCATCATGTCTTTCCAACAGTCGGGAGAGGCCCTACAACCTGCTCAACGACTGGTGGAGACTATCGAACCTGCTCAACAATCGGTAGAGTCAAAAAAGGACGCAAAACCCTAATGTAAGGTAAATTGATAATTACGGTCCGGAACGTAATCATGAATTTACAGGTACGTTAAGGTAGTGAGAAATTTTATCAAGGTTTTCGGTAGTCGACCAATTGTATACCTGGTGTTTTTCTTTTAACTTCGGGACGAAGTTCTTAAAAGTAGGGGAGACCGTAACATCGCAAAATTTTCCCCAAAATTTTAATACATAAAAAGCCCTTATATATATATATTTTTTTTATTACACCTTTATCATTAATATTATACAAATGTGCCTAAGTCTTTATTTATCTAACTCACAACTTATATACATACATAAATGTATATAAATAATAATAATAATAATAATAATATGATTCTAAATTCTTTTTTTTTTCACATACAAGATTTTTTTTTTAATAAAGCCTTGAGTCAAATAGTCAAAGTCCTAGTCAAAGTCTTAGTCAAACAGTCAAAGTCTTAGTCAAATAGTCAATTCATCATAAAACCTTACTTTATGGTGTTGACCAATTTTAATAGCAAATTGACTCCAAAACTAGTATAAAAACCCACCTATGACCCATTATACTTTGCACCTCTAAATTGATTTTTTCAATCCGATTAAACTTTCCCTCATACCTTTCTTCTATAGTCTATTACTTCTACAATTGAAGCTTTGATTATAAGCTCTTGTAATTGGCGAATTGGAAGCTTGATATTCTTTCTTTTTCGTTTTCTTCAATTTGGACTAGCTACGTTGTTGAGTCTTTGGGATTCGCCTCGCATACGTTCACAACACATTATTCTATTTTTTTTACGAGACATAACATTTTGCTAAGGTGAGTTTTACATAGCCCCTTTTCTATTTATCACCATTTTTGGGGTGAAACATGTTACAACATCATTTATGTAATTCAATCATCAATGTGTCTATGTGTTTTTCTATGTTGCATTATGTCTTGAACATGACTAGGGTAAGCACAATTCTAGCATAATCATTAACTCCGTACAAGCCGACGGTATACATTGATAGATCTATTGGACTGACAATCCCACCCGGATACGTGCCTCCTACAAAGGTTGCGTGGGTGTTTGTTACTGCAATATAAACGAGTGAACCATGAGCGTATGGGATGTACCACAATACAACAGTCACAATGGTTGATTATGCACTCGATTTACTTCTAGTATGTTTTCACATATGGACTAGATTGCCATGACACATGAATTGCACAACAATTTTATTCGATCCGTTTAGGATACTGAGGGGTAAAAAAGTTCCATCTAGTTCTATTTTCTCTTGACATACGATCTGCAAAGTAAGCAACATGATCGTTCACAAAACCTGTCATCTCATGTCTACATATATCACGAATCGCCCAGTATGGAAGTGTCTTCAAATCCTGGAATCTGTCAAAGTACAGTATTCCTTTTTCCCACTTAACAGCTACACACTTCAACTGTTTCACAAGCTTCCATCCCAAAGCTTTCCCTTTAAACAACTTGTTATGGAACTTGTAGAAGCTGCCCTGAATCTCTGTCTTTGGACGATTAGCTTCTTTCTCCTTCAGCTTTCTCAACAACTCTTTCAAAGTATCAGACTGTTCAATGTTCGGCTTATCACAATCTGGAAACACTTCTTCAACAAATCTCTTACTCTTTTCATGAGCAAGTTTCTCAGTCTCTTTCAACAACTCATCAGTTAATCTAGGAAATCCAGAATCTTTATTTTTCTTGAAGTATTCTGGATATTCCTCACTCGTGATATCCTCGATTTCTACTTCCTCAAACACTGGCACATCTCTATCATCGGAGTGATTACCTGCTTCTTTCTCAGGTAAGTTTGGAATCTGATTATTAATCATCAACTCCTCCAGAGTCTTTCCAACTTCTTTCGCCAGTCCTTCAAAAATCTCTTTAGACATGGCTGCAGAAAGTTCTCCATCCTCTAAATCAGGATCGTTGTATTCCAACTCAAATCTAATATCGTTGGACTCAAATATCTCAGGGAATCTGCTAGTCATTTCTATCGTCCAGACTCTGTCTGTCAACATCTGGCGACACATATTCTTATCCTCATCAGATAAGGATCTTATCTTCTCATTCCAAAAGATACTATCATCGTCAACATTACCACCAGGAGCCTTTGAGCTGGATTCTCCTGCACCTTTTCCAGATCCTCTTTTCTCGCACTTATACTTGTCAGTGTCATCATCATCATCATCATCATCATCATCACTGTCAAAACTTGCAGAGCTGTTACCTTTTCCTGAATCATCTCCCGAACCATCATCATCACCATCTTTCTTCTTCTTAGGATTTTTACCAGCATCCTCATCTAATTCAACATCTTCTTCTTCCTCTTCATCGGATGGTTCGAAATCAACTTTTTCTTCATCACGCTCCTTATCCTCTTCACCAGCTTGCAATTGAGGAGTTCTAGAGTACAAGTCTTTAATCAAATTATCCATACTCTTGTTACTCTCTTTCAGCTACTTATTCTCCTCTTTGATAGCAATGTATCTCCTGGTGTTTCTCTGTTCGTGCTTCAACAACTTCTTGTTTTCTTTCTGAAGTTGTTTTATCTTGGCTTCAAGAGCTTCTTGATTCTCATGAGATGTTTCAACAACGTCTAACATCTTCTTATCATTGTTTCTCAAATGTTCTATCTCTGCTTGTTGCTGATTAATAATTTTCATCATGTCAGCAAGGTTCTGGTTCACAGCAGTCATAACATCACTATCTACTGTAACCTTTGGTGGTGTTGAAGCATCAGCAGCAGAAAACTTTCCTTTCTTCAATTTCTTTAACACCCTGTCTAGTGCACTGTTAAACTCATCAGTTGGTAACTCAGTCGGTTCAGCAGCAGTTGTTGTCTTTTGCTTCTTAGCTGCTGGGGATGTGATCGGTGATTTAGAGCTAGATGCTGGTGGTTGTTTCTTTCCAGCAACCAATATCTCAATGTCTCTAGCCCTTTTCTCCATTGGCTTCAGTACCTTCTCTTTCTTCTTGTAATGTGGTTTCTTCTGTTTTTCACCTGACTTTGGCGATCCCACAAAGTCTTCGGATCCCAATCCTAATCCTTCATCAGTTTCATCCATCGCAACAGGACTTTTTGTCCTTTGCTCTTCCAAAGACTTATTGAGACTAACAGACTCACCAGCCTCAGTGGCCTTGGGCGTGGTGCTATTAACAGTCTCGCTATCCGAATCCCATCGTTCATCCTCTTGTGTCTCTTCAGAGTCAACCGACACTTCTTTGCAACACTCTTTTTCCTTCTTGACACCTTCTTCTGAACAGGTTCAGCATCATCTTGTTTCTCTTTGCCCTTTCCAGTCTTTGCACCAATATTTATCACTTGACGCTTTCTCTTAGCATCAGGATCTACTGGAAACAATGGATTGTCTTCATCTGATTCACTGTTATCATGTCTAACCTTATCAGTACCTGGATCTTCATAATCTTCCTTGATCAGATGACCAAAAAGATTCTTCATAGGTGGTCTTTCATTCATCGCCACACCCTTATAACCTTTCATCCTAACAAGTGTGTTTAAACTCATGTGATCCTGAACTACAATATGTTTAGGATCTCTCTTCAAGTTCTTATACTTCGAATCAAAGATCATCTGAAGAAATCTCGGATACAATAGAAACTTCTTGCTCCTCAACCCTCTTAGTGGTTCTAACATGCATTCTAATAACATACCTGATACATTGAACGGTTTGTTCAATATAAGAGCCACCATCAAAGAACTGATGCTCTTTCTCATCAAATCATACCCACCACTTGCTGATCCGAACACATGTATCATGACATGAGCAAGATATTTAAACTGAGGACATAACTTCCCTTTGTGTAATGAACCGTCAGTGATTGGTCCATTATACTTCATCCGAAGGAAGCATTTTCTTTGCTCAGTCCAAGACAATTCTCTGGGATCTGTCTTTACATCTTCCAGCTTCAATGCCTCTCTGATATCATCTTCAGAGATAATCACCAACTCTCCCTGAATCTTACTAACAATCGCTGATTCACCTTCCCAAAAGTCCATCTTGGCATTCGTCCAAAACTCTCTTTGGTGATCTCTGTATATAATAGCTGGAGTAGCAATAGCGTCAATAACCCGACTTCTCTTCAAAAACTCTATGATCCCAGCAAATTCAGTATGCTTCTTTAAGTCGCCTAAGTACGCATAGTAATTGTGTACCGGTTCGAATGGCAAATCATCAATCTGTTCCTTCCCGGTTGCTTGCCCTGAAGATCCAGCGGGAACACTAGCACTTCCCTGTTCGACCAGTCGTTGGTTCGAATGTGAAATCAAGGGTTTGAATGTGGAATTATAAAGGTTCGAATGTGAAAAACATTTTGAAAATTATACATTCGACCATTTGTTCCAGGTTCGACCGTTTAAACATTCACCTTCGCCCAAATCAGTCACATTCGATCGTTTGAAACGGGGTGAAGGAGACTATTCATCTCCTTGAACATCAGATTTTGATTTTGTTCGATTTAACCTGCCATTTTGATTTGGATACCATCTAACATAACCGATTAACCATTGCCAATCATCAATTTTAATTAACAAACATTGATTATGTGTTTTCAATCAAAAACTAGGGTTCGAACTTAATAAATCATCAATTGTGCAATCTGTTTAATTTTAAGTCTAAGTTTTTGGTCATTCTCCCCCTAAAACACATAAGGAATGAACCCTGATCAAAAAATTGAACAATTATCATGTTTAAATCGATGTTTAAGAACAGTTAGGGCACGGTCATAAAATCATCGATTATGAAGTGAATACTTGATGTTAACCTGCAAATGATATTGGAAAATGATCATTGAATCACGACGAACACAATGATATGATTTAGAAAACACGGGCAACAAGATCACTTTATCTCAGATTTTTGAAAAAATTTTGGAATGATGTCGAATGTGCAGATATGGGTTATATAGGCTCCACATTCGACCGTTTGACTAGGTCGAATGTGAAGTTTTTTCCACCTTCGAACCTACTTAAAAGTTCGAATGTAAGAAAAAGGAATCGAATGTGAAATTATCACATGAACTCTCACATTCGACCGTTTAAAAGGTACGAATGAACAGATGAAATTCCACCCTCGACCCAACGAAGGGGCGAATGAAAATGGAATTTTTGAAAATTTTACCAAATCTCAAAATCGAGTCCCGTTCAAAATGTTTTTCAACTTTTAAGCATCCGACAGTCATAATTTCTCATTTAAAGATTACAAAGCTCAAATGGTCCATCAAGTTTTAGAAAATCATCATCAACCACCATCAGCTATCAAAAAGAAAATAGAAATGTAAATCTTTTTGGATTTTCTAAACTTTTTGTTTAAACACACCTAAAATCTTTTTGAGTTTTGCATTTTTGACGAGAAATGTAAAATACAGAAATGTAAAGATAAAGCAGTAAAGTTTTTGTGATTTCCGGTAAAGGGATCATATCAGTTATCAAGAAATCTGATCACACCGTTGATCTTTTTGATTTATTATCATTAAAGACAATGTGTGATCTGGCAACTGCTGATATTGTGATCCACATAAACTTACATGCAGACTTTTGTGCAGTGCTTTAGACTGATACTATTATTTATAGTATAAACTCAATTGTCTGTGGTTCCCACGCACACGACATACTCCCGTATCAAGAAGTAAATGCACAAAGACTCATTGTAACGCGTGATTATGCTTTCGTCATCTGTAATTTACAAGGTATAAGGCACAGAGGTATACAGGTCAGCAAATCAATGCAACAAAGTAACATGTGCACTCTACCAGGTTGAGGGATAATATCAATCATGATTTTCATCAGTGATTGGATACGATGTAATAGATAATCTTTGATTATCGTCATACATGGAAAGTTCCTCAATTCGGTAACTTTAGGATTTGGCTTTAAAGCTCTTTTAGAAAGATACCCTATCTGATCTAGGTCCGTAATGACTTCCAGCAGAAGATCAGAGAGGCTATCCCCAGACAACTAATAACATAATGACCCGAAACCTCTGAGTTTTGTACAAATACCATATCAAACGAAATTATGGTACTAAGACCATATGCCCATGAGAAGTTCATCCACACAACAATTTGTTTGATATGTATGTATCAGGCACGCAGTAATAGGTCTACGAAGCCTATCAGCACATCACACTGACTCAAACACACGCCTTATATTGCATTACATGTCTTTAGAATGTGTCAGATCCCCACTATTGTACTATCATTTCCCCTTTTTCTCCAGGAAATCATTTTGGGTTTTTCTAATTTTTTTTATGGATTTTTGAATTTTTCAATATTTTTGGGTTTTCTGAAAATAAATTCTAACTAAAAATGTAAAACATATTTTTGGATTTTTGTAATTTTTTTGAAAAGCAATAAAAACAAAACTAAAAAGCGATAAACTAAGGTGGTGATCAGTCCTGTTTTTCTTTTATACCGTTAGATTTCAAAAAGTAGTCAAATCTTGATTTATCAAAAGCTTTGGTAAAAAGATCTGCACGTTGATAGTCAGTGTGGATTTTGACCATATCGATCAACTCTTTAGCGTAACAATCACGGATAAAATGATATTTGATCCGGATATGTTTAGCTTTTGAGTGATTTACTAAGTCTTTTGTTAATGCAATTGCGGCTTCGTTATCACAGTAAATAGGGGTTTTAAGAAATTGCAAACCGTAGTCCACCATCTGTTGTTGTATCCAAAGAACCTGTGAGCAGCAGCTTGATGCTGAGACGTATTCTGCTTCACATGTGGATAAGGCAACTGCTGTCTGTTTCTTGCATTGCCAGGTCACGAGCCTGCTCCCCATAAACTGGCATTCAGCCGTTGTGGATTTGCTGTCTTTGTCACAGCCACCCCAATCTGCATCACTAAAAGCGATTAGGTCAAAATTATCATCATTAGGGTACCATAGTCCTTTCGACGGACAACCCTTCAGATATCTAAGGATACGTCTGACAGCTGCAAGATGACTCTGTTTCGGCTTCGACTGATAATGTGCACACAGAGACATGTGGCAAATAATATATCTGGTCTGGAGGCGGTGAGGTACATAAGAGATCCGACGATTGCTCTGTATGTAAATGGGTCAGTTAGCTCCCCCTTAGCATCAACACCAATCCCGTGATTAGGTTGTATTGGAGTATCCATCGGCTTGGAATCATCCATCTGGAATCGGCTCAAGACTTCAGAAACGTATTTCGTCTGGTGAATAAAGATCCCCGTTGGTCTTTGTTCCACCTGCAAGCCTAGGAAAAACTGCATCTCTCCCATCGCGCTCATCTCGAACTTTTCCTGCATAACATGTTCAAATTCTCTGCATAGAAGTTCGTTAGTAGAACCAAAAATAATGTCGTCAACATAAACCTGGACTAGAATCAAGTCATCGCCTGTTCGTTTAGTGAACAGTGTGCAATATACCAAACCTCGCTTAAATCCTTTGGAAAGAAGATACGTGCTCAACTCCTCATACCATTGCCTCGGAGCCTGGTGCAACCCGTAAAGAGCTTTGTTTAGAATGTAGACCTTATCCCGTGAATAGGATCTTCAAAGCCTGGTGGTTGACCTACGTAAACTTCCTCCTTGACCACACCGTAAAGAAACGCGCTTTTAACGTCCATTTGATACACCTTAAATTTCTTGTATGATGCAAACGCCAGAAACATTCAAATAGCCTCTAAGCGTGCAACCGGTGCATAAATCTCATTGTAATCAATTCCTTCAACTTGATGAAATCCTTGTACAACCAAACGAGCTTTGTTCCTGACAATCACTCCTCTATCATCTTTCTTACACTTGAACACCTATTTTCTTCCTATCTTCTTTCGTCCTGGGGGTAAATCTGCAGTGTTCACACGCCGAGTTTCTGAAACTGTAATAACTCCTCTTGCATAGCTTCTACCCAAGCATCATCCAAAAGAGCGTCCTTGTATGTCCGCGGCTCAACCTGCGAAACATAACAAGCAAAAGACCAGTCATTTTGAAAACCTGATTTTTGAATTTTGGCATATAAAGCAAGAGCGCCAAGGTTTTCGGGTGAGTTTGCATTCCTCAGTTGACCTCTTGTCATCACACTGCTACCAGGATCACCAATAACCTGCTCGATCGGGTGAATCCAATGTATCCGAGATTCCGGATAATCAGGTACTTGAACTCCCGTCTGAGTAGTTAAGTTCTCTGTGGAATCTACATCATGACCCACATTCGATGATGAAGCACCATGCGGATTTGGGTTCACAGGTGGTATCTCTATAGCAATCTCTGGAACAGCTTCACTTGTAACATCATCGTCATCTTCAGATTCCGATGAATTAAAGTTGTGGAAGCTTCCTGAAATACCTCTTCTTCAACTACAGGAGCATTGGTATCATTAGAAGCTGTTTGGGGGTTTACAGTGATCGGACGCACTAACGGTGATGTCACTGCGTTTTCGACCTCGTAATATAATCGTAATACAACTTCTTCAACCAAGCTATCTAGATTGAATGATTCAAAGAAATCCTTGTAATCAAACATCCAGTCTGGACCGCTTCCCTGTACATTCTGAGTATATCTTTGTACTTCGACATTAGCCCACTCCTCGACCTGACGAGTTCGTTTGTTGAAAACCCGTTTGAGCGGGGTTGCATATCCAACAAAGAATCCTTCTTCAGCCTTTGGTGCGAACTTCTCAGATGGATTAAGCATTGTACATGGAGCTCCAAACGGTTCTAGATACTCTAAGTTCAGCTTTCGTCGATTCAACAGCTCATAAGAAGTTTTGCCAAACTTCTTCACCGTTAAAACACGATTAAGAGTATAACAAGCTGCGTAGATTGCTTCGTTCTAGAAAATTACTGGAAGATTTGAGTCCACGAGCATTGTTCTTGCCGTTTCAATTAGAGTCCTGTTTTTGCGTTCGGCGACACCGTTCTGTTGTGGGGTATACGGAGCACTGTATTCATGATGAATACGTTTGTTTTCACAAAGAGCGTCCATCTGTGCATTCTTAAACTCTGTCCTATTATCACTCCTAATTCTCTTTATCTTGAGACCATAGATATTTTCCAATCGAGTGAACAGAACTTTCAGATTATCAAACGTGTCGCTCTTATGATGCAAGCACATAACCCATGAAAATCTTGAAAAGTCATCAGTAACCACAAGACAGTACAATTCACCAGCATGACGTTTATGTTTGACCGGTCCGAACAGATCCATGTGCAAACGCTCAAGTGGCAATTCAACGGAATTGACTTTCTTTGGCTTATGGGATTGCTTGTGCTGCTTACCCTTTTTGCAACTCACATACTTGTCGCTTAAGTGAAAATGTTTAACATTCACGCCTGTGACCAGTTCATTCTTCACCAATTGATTCATCTTTCGATGGTGAATGTGTCCCATCCTCCTATGCCACATGATTGATTCTTTTTCAGTAGCCTTGGAGAGAAAACACGTGACTTGGCCTTGTGTAGTCATTGCTTTAGACATGTCGAGAATGTACAAGTTGTTCACTCTCGGCGCCTTTAACATCACCAATCTTTTGGTAATACGAATCCCGGCTTGAGTATGTAGCAAGATTTGTCATCAAAGTAAAATGAAAACTGCTTGTCACAAATCTGACTGACATTGAGCAGATTGTAATCGATTTGCTTCACATAAGATATCTTCTCAAAACTCAATATTCCATTACTGACACTACCCTCCATGGTAATGTATCCACCCTTGTTACCAGCAAACGCTACATAACATCCATTTATATTTCTGATATCGAACAGTAGCGATAGATCCCCTGTCATGTGGCCGAAAGCTCCACTGTCAACAATCCAAAGACTGCTCACAGGGCCAGCTGAAGCTCCCTGCACATATTAAGTAAAAAGATTAGTTGTTTCGGGGGATCCAAGCCTGCTTGGTCTTGGGTCTTTGAACATTTTTTTCAAAGATTCTTTATCACAGACATTTGAATTTGAATTGATCTTTTTCTGATCAATTAAATTCTTTTCATTCTCAGATTTGACATTCTCATTAACCTGTGAAAATGAAGCACCTTGTGAACCCTTTGGTGACCAATGTTGTTCCGATCGTTTCAAGATCCGGATTTGGGATTTTGGGTTCTCAACTGGTTTCCTTACTTCGTCTTTGAACGAAACATTCTTGGTTACCTTCTCTGATTTAACAGAGATAGGTCCAACTGTTGGTTTGACAGCAGGTTTAACAGGAACCTTTTTCTTGTCAACAGTTGTGTTCACCATTGGTTTCTTAAGGGATTTTTCAGTTGCTATCTGGTTACGACGATCATATGTCATCGGACGATTTTCCCTCTTTTGAAAATATCTGCTTTGATTATAAAAAGGTGTTGGTTGAGGGACAAATCGTCTTTGTGGATAACAATGATTATCGACTGGACTTTCATATTTCTGCTTCATTTCCACCTCATGCCTCTTGTGCCTAACGTACGGGCAGTGAGCAAGTAAATGCCCTCTCTCCCCGCACTTAAAACACGCACGGTACTCTTCAAAGTTGTTCTTGGTGTTCGACTTTGCATAAGTAGTGATAGGATATTGATCATCCACACACCTTCTTCTTAAACTCTCAGGAGCTGGGTCCTTTCAGTAAGTCGGCTCAAGAAAACTATTCTCCTTATTCTTTGGCTTGATGAATTCTGTGACATGAACTTTGGGTTCTTTAGGAACATCCAAGTAAATTCTTTGTAAAACTTCTGGCGGTACATCATTTGTTCGCTCATGCTTTGGGAACCAAATGGTACTCTCCTGCCAAATCTTTTCAATCTTTGAATAATTGGCGAATTTAATTAGATATTCCTCGTCAGACATAATCTTATCGGATCCAATCATCCGATAGAAAATCTTGACGGGTTTGTCACAAGATTCATTTTTCTTTTCAACAGGCTTAACTGATTAATTCTTTCTATGAGCGTTAGCCATGGGATGCACAATCTGAGATGGTGAAACAGGTTCGTTAGTGATTATGTGATTTTCTTCAGGAATATCACACACCTTTTTAGGGACCTTCTCAGATTGTTCATCCTCAGAATCAGAATCATCGGTTACAGCAACTACACCTTCATTGTTTAGTCCCAAAACTGGTCGAACATCAGAATTTGGGTCTCCCACACTAGAAGTGTTCGACTCATTATCCGATGTCGATTCAGACTTGACTGAGCTCTCTGGTGTTATTGAATGTAGAGTATGATTTTCAAATAACACTGGAGATGGGACTGCCTTGTAGTTTGCACTACTAGACTGTGAAGACTCCTCTATTATATGATCAACAACATAAGCAATATGCTTATAACTCTCAAGTTTCTTATTAACTTTCTCTGCAAAACACTTGATGGTGGCCATTTCAAGTTTTGTGTTTTCTAAATCATTGATATAATTATTTATGGCCAGTTGTTTCAAAGATAAAGTCTTTTTCAGTTCTGAAACATCTTTCTTATAACCATCAAGCACTCTGTTAAACTCTTTTGCTTCTTTTTGATAGGATTGACACTTGATTTTAGCACTCTCAAGCTGAACCTTGAGTTGCTTATTCTCCTCTGTCAATTTATCACAAGCATCACAATGTTTAACACAAGTTGAATTTGAATTTGAAGTAGATTCAGTACTTACCTGTTTTGGAGGTTTTGTCATGGCCATCAATGCAAAGTGTGCTTCCTTCCCAGCGAAAAACTTTGAATAATCAATTCTGGTACAAGCATCATCCACCATGCATGATTTTTGGGTCATCAAAAAGTCAGCTTCAGCAAGCAACTGGTCAATATCATCATCCAGTGAGTTAACACTAGATTCAGAATCAGACTCACTCTCCTCATCAGAATAAGCTGAATCGTACTGCTCTGGCACATCAGAAACCAAATCAAGAATCAACCCAGATTTCTTCTCTCCACAATCATCACTTTCTTCACTCAACTCTTCTATCTTCACTTCAGACAATTTCTCAGTCACTAACTCTTCTTCAACACAAACCGGCTAATCCAGATCCATCTTCTACGCAACACATGCAACATTCCCAGTGGTGATCTCCCCAACACCCAACTGCATACCCGTCCAATCAAAACCCTCGTTTTTCTGTATCACCAATGCTTGGTTTTGATTATCTGATTGGGTTTGTGTGTTTGGTGTAGAAATGAGAATAATTGTTCGGTTTGGATTTTGTGGTGTTTGGTTTTGGTTCTGATTTTGTGTTGTGGTTTGTCTCGAAGTGTTGTTTTGTGAAATATTTTGACGGTTCTGGTAGGTATTTTGTGGTTGAAAGCTTGAGATATTAGGGCTTTGGTAAGATACCTGGTTTTGGGTTTGACGGTTTTGGTAGTTGGTGTTGAAAGGATTTCTATTCCCCTGTTGTGCTGGCTGTGTGCATTCCCGTTTAAAATGACCTTTCCCACCACAATTGAAACAAGTCACTTTGGCTTTGTTGAAGCCATATGTGGTGTTCGGGGAAGTAGAAAGATCAGTTCTTCCGGTCTTCTCGATGAATTCGGTAGCTCTTCTCATAACACTCGTAAATGCCCATTGGATATCAATGAGCTCCATCTCTTCCTTATCGATCTGTGCGTAGTCTTCACTTGTCAAATTGTTGTTCCTAATTTGACTCGCAACCAAACCGTTGTAAGAAGCTACCATAGCTGACACCAATGCTACATGTTGCTGTGCAATCTCAACTGTAACATTGTTCAAATTCGATGTTTCCAGCACAATTGAACTCTGAGTAGGTTGGGTTTGATTCAACTGATTTTGGTTCACTTGAGGAATATAGGATTGTTGTTGAGGTTGGTTTAGATTGGCAGAATAACAAGCTGCTTGTTGCATAGGTGAGAAAGATGGTATGAAAGTTGTTGTTGGATATGATGGTGGGTATAAGATGAAGGTAATTGATAGGTGTTTTAGATGGTTCAACCTGGCTAGAAACACATGCAATGTGTGGTGCAACATTTGAACTTGAACTTGAACCAGCAAGAGATGAAGATGCATTACCATGATATAAATCTGGATTCTGAGGAATTTGAGCCCTTTTCGCCTTCCTCTTCTCTTCCATCTCCTTATTTTCTAGTTTCTGAATAAACTCGTTGGTGGTCCAATATTGGTACGCATCCTTTTCCTTCAATACATCTATATGCTGATTCCAGTATGGTGGCAACGCATCGGCAAACTTGTCCACCAACTCCGACATTGGTATGTTAATCTCATAGGTAGAAAGCTCGGTCAGTAATGACAATACCTCGGAATCAGCTCCTTCAGCGTCTCATTCCCCATTTAGCTGAAGTTCTCAAACTCATTCCTAAGTTCCTCCATCCTCAACTTCCTTGTCTTCTCATTCCCATCATGCCTATTTCGTAACATGTCCCACAATTGTTTGGATGTAGTGCAAGACCCATACTGGTGTAACAAATCAGTATTAATGGCCTGGGACAATCATCTGCCATGTTCTCCAAGATCGGAGCAACATAGCCCTTAGCAATCATCTGCCAAGCTTCCGTTCCCTCTAATCCCATTCCCTCAAGATGTATCTTGAACTTGGTCTTCCATGTGTCGTAATCAACCATTTCCATAAGCTTTGGTGGACGGCTTCCACTACCCGACGATAAGTCTTGAATAAGAGTCGAGATAGCGTTGGTAGTGTGAGAATGAACCGCCGCTGCTGCTACACCCCAATAGTCAGCCATTGGTTGTGGTTGTGGTTGTGCAACTTGTTGAGGCATAGAGCTAGTCATCGCCATGTAATTAATCGGTTGGGATGGTTGACTAGACTTTTGAGCAGCCACCGACCAAGGATCCATGGTTGTCTGCTGTTGTGATGTTGTAATAGGTCGTGGTGTTCTAGGAAAATTCCACATATCGATCTGAAAATGATTAAACACGAAAAGATTAGAAAAGTTTTATAACAGATTCTACGTTCGACTCTTTGTATGCATCTGGTGGTCGAATGTGTAAATCAAGCCGCGTTCGACCGTTTGGAAAAGCTCGAATGTAGAAAATAACAAACTCAGTTCACTTTCGATCGTTTATACCCACGTTCGACCACTCGATTGGTCGAATGTACCCAATACGGTCGAATGAACAAAATCACACTGATAAACTCTAGATTCGACCAAATAACACTCCACGTTCGACCAAATAATCCTTGGTTCGACCAGAAACTCACACTTTCGACCAGTCTCCCTAGGTTCGACCCTTCATATTTCATAAACGGTTATTCTTTGAAAATCAGTTAATTTTGATCAAAATTTTTGAAAGTTGATGAAATTTGATGATCTTAATCAGGTTTTGCCTCGGATTTGATTTGTAACAAGTTTAACAAAGAGAATTATGAGTTTTATCAATAAAAACAAGTTCAAATCAATCAATTTAACACCAAATTCAGTTTATCAAAGAAAAACAGAAAGTTTTGATCAAAATTGGGTCCAAATTAGCTGTAATATTATCAAATTGTAGTTGTTTGATCCGTATGGCTCTGATACCACTTTGTAGGAGGATCGATTTGACAAAAACTATTGGTTTGATCAAACATGTAACACCCCAACCAATGGCGGAAACATCGGGATGTCACGTATTGATGATTGTTCAGTAGCTCATGGTAAATAATGAATTCCATTAAATGATTTAATTGAATTACATACAATTGTTCTAGAATTTGTACATCAAATTGAATAAAACTATACACATATCTTCAAGCATCAATTCAAATCTTCAAGCAAATAGAACCTGAAACATGTTAAGTTGAAAAGGTTTTGGGTCAACAAAAGTTGGTGAGAATTACATAGGTTTTTGATAATTGAATAAAAATGTTGTGCAATTCATGTGTCATGTCAATCTAGTCCATATGTGAGAACATACTAGAAATAAATCGAGTGCATAACCAACCCTGACGACTGTTATAATATGATACATACCATACGCTCATGGTCCACTTGAATATGTTATACGATAACAAACACCCACGCTACCTTTGTAGGAGGCACGTATCCGGGTGGGATTGTCAGTCCAATAGATCTATCAATGTTTACCGCCGGCTTGTACGGAGTTAATGATTATGCTAGAATGGTGCTTACTCTAATCATGCTCAAGACATAATGCAACATAGAAAACACATAGACACATTGATGATTGAATTGCATAAATGATGTTATAACATGTTTCACCCCAAAAATGGTGATAAATAGAAAAGGGGCTATGTAAAACTCACCTTGATAAAATGTTATATCTGTTGAAAAATTGGATAATGGTGTTGTCCAAATGTATCAAGTATCACCCTATAATAATGTAATAAATATGTCTAAGTCTACCAAGTCTACAAATGTATAAGTTCTAGGGCTTCGAATTGGGGATAGATGCTTGTTTGATTATTATTAAAAATATTCGACAATTGAGAGCAATTTAGTAAATAAATAACCAAAAATCTTTTTATAAATGTTAAATCTAGGATGGTCATAAGAATGTGTTCAAAGTATAAAAATAATTTTTATAAAATTATTTTCTTTAAAATAGATTATTAAATCTATTTATATCAAATTGTCAAAATTTAACTTTAATATTTAAAAATACTAAAATTAAAGAATTTTTAGTTTAAAATTTATATTTCTGTTCTAAATATTCAGAAATAATTTGTATAAAATTTTGGTACAAAAATATTAAAAATTGGATTTATTATGATTTAATTATGATTAAAACCAACAAATATTGATTAAAAATATTAAATAAATGATTTTTCAGAATTAAAAATCATTTCAGAAAAGTTTATAGTTATAAAAACTTAGGATAATTTTTGTGGAAATTTATAAGATCGTTTTGATATTTTTATAGATTTTTATAAATAAAATGGAATAAACTTGATTTATTTATTACATATATTAAATGAATAAATTTCTGAAATCTAAAAATTATAGGTGAAACTTTTTCATCATATTTACCTGAAATAATTTTTGTGGAATTAATAAAGGAGTTTTAGTATTTTAAAACAAATTTTAAAATTACTAATGATTATATATATGTTTGTTTTGTTGAAAAAAAAATCAAAAGAAAAGAATTGCCACTGACCGGGTTCGAACCCGCGTGACTCTATACATGGGCACCAGACACAACCACCTGGTCCAAGCCAGTGGTTGTGTTTGGTTGCTGTTAATTTAAAATAAATACCAAACAAAACAGATTAGTTCTTCCCCAATTTATACAATTTCGAGCCCTAGTATTATCAATTGATCAATACACACGATGTTAACCCAATTAATCATGGGGTAAACACTGAGTGTTGGCCGATCATTAAAACCCATATAATAATTTAGACTTACAAACACGTCGTGTACTCGAATTGATCGCTCAAGGCTCGGGTCAAAGAAACGAATTGAATTCCAAGAACAGAGGTTAGTTAAAAGAAATTGAGAGTTGAGAGAGATTGAGTGGCGAGTTGTGAAGATTTGGAGCTGTTCAATTTATAGTATGGATGTCTAGAACGATCATTAGGTAAGGTTGACCACGTATTGAATACAATACGCGAATATGACTAACTGATTATCAATCAATTGATAATTAACGTGTTTTCCTAGTCAGAAGGGCCGAAGACTTGATTCCCATATTAATTTCTTCCAAAATCGCGTGTATTAATGTAATTAAGTTGGTCAAGAATGAAGATTCCTTGCCATATCTGTTGCTGCGTGCCATCAGGGAAGAAGGAAAGGAGGGACAAAAAGGGGTTAAATATAATAATTGTTAAGTTTAAATTAACACATGGGTGTGGAGCAGTTGGTCAGTGCACGTGTGTGTGTGTGGTGTGACGCCGGTTCGAAACCCGGCAAAGGCAAAAAAAATTTTTTCTTTTATTAACAGCCAAGGGGAGGGGTGGAAGGGGGTTGGGCCAGTTTGTGTTGGGCCGGTCACTTGGTTTGGGCTCAGAATTGGGTTGGGTAAACAAATCAATAAATCTATAGGTTATTATTATTATTATTTAGACTTTTATATATATATATGTGTGTGTGAAAAAAAATTATCTTTGTATAAGGGTTCAAAATATCACCAAAAATAATAAAACTTGTCGTTTTACTCCGTAACGTATAATAAATGCGTAATGTTACAAAACAAGTCTACCAATTCAGGTGCGGAATCCCTGAATCAGTTACAAAATGATAATAATATCAACAAAACACACAGATCATCATAAACATTGCTTTTCATTCATAAACATACTCAATTACACGTTAAAACGACGTTTATAATGATTAAAAGACGTTTACAGACTTGACACAAAAACCTAGGGAGGACACACACTAGGAGGGAAAACAAAATGTCAAAAGTTACATTGCAAAAATCAACTTGACCTTATATAGGCCTGCACATTCGCCCATTTGTGTTGGTCGAATGTGCAGGTTCGACCAAACATGGTGGTCGAATCAAGTTATACATTAAATCTGTTTCTACCTTCGACCTCCTGTGCTCCTTCGACCCTATTCTTCTACCTTCGACCATTCAAGAAACCACCTTCGACAGTATAGTTTCACCTTCGACCATTCGACCGTGAACAAAAACATGTGTTATTCGCAATCCAAAGCATTAGTCGCATATAATGCATCTACACGGTTGATAGCTTCCATTTGGGCCGTTAAAACGCCAAGCTTGGAACTGCTCCTACTCCCTGATGTGGTTTTTTTTTTTTTTTTTTTTTTTTTTCAGTTGCTTCCCTTTGATCTTTATCCTGACCTATTTTAGTAACAAAACAATATATATTAGAAAAAAAATTAATTAATACGTAATAAATAAAAAAATATTAACCAACCTATGGGACGTTGCTCCTCCTAAATCGGGGGCTCGTTAAACTCCACCTCCTTGTTGATATCGTTGCAAAAATGACCGGTCGAGCCTTCTGCGCTATGACTTCCTTGATCGGAAATTATACTACGTTTGGAGCGTTGATCCTCGTTTGGAACCGTCTCCCACTTTTTATTGTTCCTCAAAATCTGCCACGACCGGACTAATGGGAAAACCTTCTTTTGCTTTTCTCTATACTTACGCATCGCTTCAATGAAAATATTTTCTTCATTATATCCACTAGGCGGGTTCGATTTTATTTGGTATAATAACCACTAAATTTCATGCAAGCTTTGTTTATTTTTTTTTGCCACTTTGAGCTTATAGAATCTAAGTCTCGGTTAGGCGGTTGTTGCTAGAAGATGTGGAATTTCACTCGAACGTCCTTCCAAAAACAATCATCAGATTGGTTGGTGCCTACATTTTATAAAAATATATTACATTTTTATAATAATATGTATATTAGTAATCAATATATATATATCTAACGAAAAAGATATATTAGTAAAAAAAATCGTAAACTAATATGTAACAAATATTTTTTTTTACAAACAATGGGGCATTTTGATGTAGCAAGCTAAGCCTTCATCACCGCCTCCTCTTCGACTTCAGTCCACTGCTTCGCTTTGGAAACTTTGTCACCCGCCTGTTTCTTCCTTTAACTTTTCTTTGGGGTCGCGTAACTTGCGTTTCCGGAATGCTTTCTTGATCATCAACATCCTCATTTAGCGGGTGAGATGTGCCTACCTGGGTGGTTAGGGAGGTGGTTGTGTTTGTTGCGTTGGTTGAAAAGGAGTGAGAAATAGTTGTTGTGAAAATTGTTGCATTTGCATATATTTTTCCATATGCATTTGCATTGGACATAGTTGGGAGAAAGCGTTCGGGCTTTGTTGGGTGAAAGAGTTCGGGCTTTATTGGTAATGAGAAAAAGCTGTAAACGGTGATACTTGTTGCGAGAGAGTTGGATCATTTACCGGGGTGTAGCATCCGGTAGTAAATTACGTTGTATTTGGGTTGAATGTATACATGAGTTTTTTAGAGCAGATGAGTTTTCTTTTTAAAAAAAAATAAAAGATTCAGGTTGAGTTAGAGGTAGAGAGGGATTTTGTAAATAAAAAAAGATGAAATGAAGTGGTTTTATAGTTTGGAAAAGTTTTTTTTATTCAAACCAGTCGTTTGAATTATCAATGCCCAAGCCCAACGTTGGAATTTGATCAAGGTGCCCCGTCCAAACGTCTAGTTTTGAACAATTTTGACGGTCCTAAAAGTCGGGGACGGTGTGGGACGGTCCAGCCGAGCCGGGACAGGCCAGGGACGTACCCCACACCCATAAGCCTTACAAGAATTTATTCCACAGTTCACTCCCCTAGATTCTAGGTCTCAACTGCTTCTATGTCGTTATAAAACCCCACTTTAGTATTCCCTTTCGAATACACAAGAAGTGATATCTGAGTTTGTACCCTAGAAATCCCCACACAGACCTTCTTTTGCTCCTTCCATTACATGTAACAGTTTCAAACTTTAGATTTTGCATGTCGATTACTCTGTTCCAAAATCAAAATTGTTGATTTATTGGTGTAAGTGGTTTGTTGTAGGTTCGATTATATTAAATCATGGTGTTCTTATATGACGAAATTCATGTGTTCTCTTTTGAGATCAGAAATAAATTTTTTATTTCTTCTAATTCCTTTATGTTGTTTCCAGTTTCAACAACTTTGCTTCGCTTTAACATCTCATTTATCAGGTGATTATTCATCTCAGTTTTATTTCAATTGTTGTTTTAGATTTTGATTATGTTTTTCAAGAACAAAGTAGTATAGATATTTGAAGAAATAATAGTCGTTAAGTAAAGAGGCTTAAGCTACCGATCCATAGGAGTAATCTTTCGCTAATTCTTCTAGGACTAGATGAACAACATGTAAGAAGAGCCAACATGTGTGGGTAGGGAAGTGACTGCTAGGTAACTACGAGTAGTCCCAGCATACAGACACAAAACTGGTGGTCGGCACTTGTATGTTCTTAGGGGATATCTGAATGCCTCTTCAAGGGGATGGAGTTCTCGTTAAATAGGTTCCACACAACCTCACATCACTAACCCTTAACCTACGCTCGAGACTTGGCGTGGTTAAGGGCTTACCCTCCGCTACACATTAGCATGTGTTAGTCTCGAGAATACCAAATATAAATAATATAAATAAAAGGAACGTGTACCTCCTCCTTTTGCTGCATGTGGTTTCGTGCCGGAGAATATTCCGCATGTGGACGTGAGGTACTATGCAATCGGCAAATTAGGGTGAATGTTTAATTTGATCCTAATCACCTTTCCAATGGAATCAAAATGTTTTATAGCTAATTTTAAATAAATTACGTTGTTACGATTCCAGCAATGTCTTTCACGAAGTTCGTGGATGCCTTGAAGCTTAACGAACTGACATTGGTAAATAATCATTAAACTGGACTAACATAATTGTTATTACGTGTAAATGCGGTGCATAATTGCTATCAACGCGATCGGATGTGATATTGGAGCGAGAAACGACAAAAAATGAAGCGTCCTGGAAACGCGGGAAGGAACTGATTGGGGAATTAAACATCGAAATGTGTGGTTTTAACCATAATTGTACTTTCAAAACAATTATTTATTTAAATAATATTTTCATCAAATTTCAGAAGTCGAGGGATCGCCTATTCGAAGAGAAACACGATCGAATCTATAACGCAATTTAAATGCTTCTTTCAAAAAGCGGGCGTCGGGCGATAGAAGTGATAATTAAATTGTTGGGTTTAGTGTTTTCTATAATTACGATCAAAACCGACTAATTTTTGTAATAAATTATCGAACAAAAATATAAACCGAGACAATTTACATTAAAGCAAGTTCGAATACAGAGTATACTCCACCTACCATAACCCTAACTATAAAAGCATCTCTAATCCCTCTCCCCTTCATTTGTTCAGCCGTCACCTCTACCACTCTATCTCTCTCTAGAAAACCCTAATCCTGTAGAGGACCGGTTTTACACGAAAACACTAGATGATCATACAAGTGGAACAATCTAGGTGCGGAAACCCTAGATCGTATGCAATATGATAAAGATCAAACAGAAACATAATCAAGTAACTTTTCAATAACCATTTCATTCATAAACATTGTTAATAATGCTTTACAATTAGGTTTATAATGAAATAATTGTTAGGATCTGAGTTTGATTGTTTTGATTGTTTAACTAAATATGATAATAGTGAAATGAATATAGAATGAAAGTGCAGCGGAATAATAAACTGTTAATCAAAACAAGAGAGTAAATGTTTTCAGATCAAAAGCATTCATTTATCTAAAAGATTACAATCGTACAATTACTCCCCATCAGCCTGATCACACAGTGTTTGTCTGAGAGAATGTTTGTGTGTGTGATGCAATAGAACAGTACAAGCACTGTTCTATTTATAGACAGACTCAAACTACTAATGACCTAAGCTGACGTCACCTAAGACAGTGACCTCTAACAGAATAACAAACATAAACATCTGCCTATTACAAACTACTGTTACATTGAAAGCACTGATAGTAAACAGCTGTTGTATGAAAACTCTGATGGTCTTGTATCCACTACTGAAGCCTTAGTGCTGTTGGTTCCAGCAGTGCTTTAGTCTTCAGTACTTGAATCAGCAGTTGTTCTTCATCAGACCTTTGGTCAGCAGTTGTTCTTCATCAGTTGTTTATTCAGCAGTCCTTTGTATCAGCAGTTGTTAAGAAGTTGTTTGGATAGAACAGTTGTTAGGGTCAGCAGTCTTTTGGGAGAAGTAAGTTGTAAAGACTGTTTATTCAAAGGATCAAACTGTTAGCATATTTTGGCTTTCTAATCATCTGTTCTTCTCCAGGTCAGCAGACCCAACAATCTCCCCCTAGAACAGATGATGCCAAAACTCAGCTTTATTTATTGATCTTTATTCCTCATCAGACTTTCTCTGATTTGACCTTTGAATTGTAATTCAAAGTTCAGAGCAAACAAGTCTTCTTCATCTCTTTCTAGGTCCAGATTTAGCAATGTTTGGTGATCTTCTGCACATAGGCTGTAAGCATCATCCATGCTGATCTTCTGAACCCTTCCATCTGACCTGAGCAATGTCAATTCATGGTTGTCTTTGTTGACTTTCCATTTTAGAATTTTTGAGTCAGTGGATTTGCTGAGCTGAATTTTTATTCTTGATGAGTTTGGTGAAGGTGGTCTTCCAATGAGTTCTCTGAGCTTTTCTGTTGTAGGATCAGAGAAGAAATGTACTTGATTGAAGAGCCCTTCCTTGATGAATGTATCAGCAAACTTCCTCTGATCTTCCTCTGACATTTCCTTCTGTTTCTTGAACTGTCTTCTTGCAGCAGTTGTTAGATCAGAGGTATCAAGTAAGCTGTCCAAGGTAAAGGTCTGTTGGGGTCTCTTCATCATTGGCTCATCAGTGTACACTGGTTTTCTTGGTAGGCTGGGATCCTTCTTTCTGTTTTCTTCCAGACTTTTGTATGTTTCAACCAACCTTAGCTCAGACCATCTAGAAACTGACCTCATCTCCCCATAGTTGGCAGCTACAATCTCTTGCCTCATCCTTTTAAACTTCAAGGCTCTGACTAGGTCTCTGCCTTTGCCAAAGTTAGGAGTAGAGACTTTAGCCTTGGGGTCTTTGGCCATTTCTTCAATTCTGATAAGTTCTTCTCTCAAAGCATGTGTGGTCCAACCATTGAACTGCTTCTTGGTTGCTTTGTAAGGCTTGGTTGCCATAATCTGTTCCAGAAGAGAATCCCTTACCTCCTTTTCCAAGTCAACACTCAGAGGGATGGAGGACATGGAGTTGCTCAGGGTCTTAGCAAAGTCTTCAATCCTTCTGAGTTTGCTAAGCTCTGCTGAATGGATGCCCTGAGCAGTCCTGTCATCCTTCCCTTTGCATTTCTCCCTAATGATGGCATCCACCTGTTCACCCTTGTATTTCAGATAAGTGTCAATGTTGAGAGGAACAGGGAAGTTTGGGAGAGATGGGAAGGATCTGTCTGATGGATGTTTAGTATTGTAGAAGGATTGTAATTCCCCCTTGAGTAGATCAAGTTCAAGGGGATACTGAACAACCAATGGTGTAATGGTTCGTGGTGGTCTATGGGATCTGAACTTGGATGTGTGTGGTGAGAATGATGTGATTGGAATAGCTGTGATAGGAGGAGTGGATTGTGCAGTTAAGGTGGTGTTTGGTGATATGTGTATGTTTTCATCATGTACAACAAAGGTTGATTTTCTCTTCCTTGTGTACATGATTTTAGGGGATGGTGATTTGGTAGCAGTGGTTGGATTAACATCTGTTGGCCTTTTAGTAGAACCAGCAGATGTTGGGGATTTGGTTGGTGATGTAGTTTTGGTGGTTGTTTGTTCAGGTTTATATGTTGGCTTGGGTATAGTAGTTTGGGAAGCAGTGTTTTGGGTGGTTTCAGTGTTTTGGGTGGCAGTGGTTTTGTCAACAGAGGTGTTTAACTTGGATGGTGGTTTTCTGACATGCTTAGCAGGTCTTTTCATCCTTTTAGAGGATCCCACATCTTCAGTTTCCAGCTGTTGTTTCTTCTTGAGTTCAACTAATGATTCTGCTTTAACTTCCAAGGTGTCAGCTCTTTTCTGTTTTTCTTGAGCAGCCTTTTCAGCTTCTATATTTGCAGAGTCATCTACTTCTTTATTCTTCTCAGTGGTTTGCTGTGGTGCTGTTGGTTTTGCTTGTTGTTGTTGTTGTGGAGCTGATTTGGTAGACTCTGGTTTGTTGGCAGACTTGGCTTGGACTTTTTGAGAAGGAGGACAACCAAAGGGATCCAGCTTTGGTAGCCTATCTCTGCCACTCTCCCCCTTTTTGGCATCATCAGCCGTGAAAGCATCATTATTTTCATCCCTGAGGATGGTGGTAGGGGTAGGGGCAGAGCCAGTAGTCTTCAGCAGGTGGTCCTTGATGGCTTTAATATCAGCATGGGTATCTTTGTACCTTGCATCTACCATATTTCTGATCTCAGCCTGTAAGTCTCATGTGTCTGATCAGCCAGTTTTCTGTGAGCTATGATGATGGGGGAAACTGATTTCCATAACTCACTGCCTATATCAGCTGTTAATGGTTGACTCTTGGAAAGGTCTGCAATGGAGCTTAGTATGAGCTTGACATCAGATTTGATGTCAGCTACAGAGGTTTCAATTACAGAAACTCTGTCCGTCAATTCTTGGTATAGGATCATCTGAGTCCCTACCAGTGGTAGTTCTACCTGATTCAGTCCTAATAGGTGAATCAGATGCCCCTTTTTCTTGGTACTGGGGACTTCCAACTGTTTTTGGAGACATTATAGTGGCTTCAACAGTTGTTGCCTTCAAGGGAGTCTTAGCTATGTAATCACTGTCCTGATGTGAGACAGTGGTCTCTACATCAGTAGTGGCTGCTCCACTTGAAAACTCACCTAGAGTTGCATTGAACTCAGGTGGTGTAGCCTCCTCTTCTGTTTGTTGGATAGCAGATTGAATATTCTCAGGACCAGTCACATGTGGGAGTATACTCTCAGTAACAGGTGGAAGAGAGGAACTGGGATCTTCCTGAGATTTGTCAATTGCCTCAAACAGAGGTTGCATGGTTTGTGGGACATCATGTGATGGTGAGGGTGGAGGAGTAATAAGAGAATTAGCCCTGGGAGAAGGGCTTGTGAACATTTGGTCAAGTGACTCAAATGTATCATGATGTGTGTCCCCTTGGCTTACAACATGATCCTTTTGGGAGGATTCATGAGGAGTTTGGTCAGGTGGAGGTATATCCAACTGTTGTGAGGAAGTAACAACAGTGGTTTCAGGTTGCTTTTGTTGTGCAACAGAGGTTTCTGGTACCTCAACATCCAGAAGCCTCATTTGTGGTTGAGTGGTGGTTTTTGTGGATGGATGTTTCTTTTTGTAAGTGGCTGGTGTGGGTTTCACAGCACTGGATGTAGTGCCATGATCACCAGGAGAAGTGGGCTCAACAACAGAGGTTTTGACAACAGTTGTTGTCTTTGTCCTCTTTGTTTGTGTTTTAGAAACTTTTGACACTTTAGACACTTTTTCTTGGGTGCTGCCACCCAGCATTCTAGTGAAAGTTTCATCAGTTAAGCTTTTCATTTGCATTGCCTCACCCTTTTTGAAAACTTTTTCAGGTAAGACTTTTTGTAAGATTACACTAAGAATTCTTGGGTAAATAAGAAAAGAATTGTTTGACCCAGACTTGACTGCTTTCACATTTGATACTAAGTCCATGAACAATCCCTGGGAAAGATTGAAGTCAGAGTTTGACAACATGGCATAACGCAGATATTGCATCCTTAATGGAATTTCATTAAAGGATGTGGACTTAGCAGAGACACAAAGAAGAAGAGTATGGAAGAAAAATTTCATGACTGGAGGGAAAAACTTTTTGAAAAGAGTTGATCCAGTCATCTGACCATCATACCCTCTTTCTTGGAACTCAGTGTGAAGCTCTGTTTTAGTAAAGGAGTCCCTACCTGCCAGGTCATTCAGTGTGAAGGTTGTGGATATAGTTTCAGGGGTAATTACGATACTGGTTTCTCCAATTTTGGAAATAATGGAAGTAGGCTTTTTGTCTTGGAGTAGAAACTCAGCATTCAACCAAAATTCTTGGAGAGTATCAAGATAAATGGGGGCGTCAGCGGTTAATATGGGTAAGTATTTGGAGTTAAGGAGAATGTCAATGGTGGAATGAAATGAAACGTTGTCATCTGTTTTAACTAGATAGGGGAGACAATTGTGGGTGGCTTTAGCTTGAAGATCCATTGTAATGGATTTCGAAGATGAAGATGATTGAAATTTGATGGAGGGTTTGAGAATCAAGAAGGCGGTTTTCAGTATTTTGAATACAATGAGACAGTGTAACGTCTGTTGTGGTAAAACAGGGTTTTTATAGGCTCAATGAAACCGCTGATGTGGCCAAACCTCTGCTTATATGAGCAGACGTGGCAATCATCTGATGGATGAAACATCTGGTGGAGAACAGCTGTTTTTGGCAAACAACTGATACAAACAGCTGATAGAACCAACTGGTTTTTTTTTTTTTAGAATAGATATAGTATAAATATATAAAGAAACAGTTGTTTTATCTGAACAGATGATCTGAAACAGATTTTTCAACTAACAGTTGTTTGATCTGATCAGATGTTTTGAAACAGATTTTTCAACCAACAGTGGTTTTGAATGAAACAGTGGTTGTTTTATCTGATCAGATGTTATAAACAGATTTTTCAACCAAACAGCTATTTTAAAAAAAATTTAATTTTCTGAAACATTTTATTATGATTTATTGAAAATTTATTTGTTTAATCCATGTTTAACATACCAATTCTGGAAATCAGATTTGTAAAGGTAGATGTGTCTAATGCTTTTGTTAACACATCTGCCAACTGATCCTCTGTTGGAACATGGTGCAAGGAAATCAAACCTTTTTCATAGCTGTCTCTGACAAAATGATGTCTTATGTCAATGTGTTTGGTAGTGGAATGAGAGACTGGATTCTTGATGATATTTTCAGCAGCTTGACTGTCCAACATGAGTGGAGTCCGAAGTGCAGTTATCCCAAAATCCAGTAGTTGATTTTGAAGCCACATGAGTTGGGCTGTACAGCTTGCAGCAGCAATGTACTCAGCTTCAGCTGTTGAGGTTGAAACAGCTGCCTGCTTTTTGCTTTGCTAGGAGACTAAGGCATTCCCTAGAAATTGGCACCCTCCTGATGTGGATTTTCTTGTGGTGTGACAGCCAGCAAAGTCACTATCTGAATAACCTGAAAGCTCAATGTTTCCATTAGCAGGATACCAGATACCAAGTGTGGGAGCACCTTTGAGGTATCTGAATATCCTTTTCACAGCAATAAGGTTTGACTTTCTGGGTGAAGCCTGGGATCTGGCACAGACACAGGTAGCAAACATAATGTCTGGCCTAGATGCCGTTAAGTACAGTAAAGACCCAATCATGCATCTATAATGTGTTTGATCAACCAGTTCATCCTTGTCATCAATAGTGAGCAGCTTGACTGTACTCATGGGTGTACTACATGGCTTACAATCATTCATCTCAAATCTGGTTAATAAATTCTTTACATATTTGTTTTGGTGAATGAATGTCCCATTTTGCAGTTGTTTCACTTGAAGACCAAGGAAACACTGAAGCTCACCCATGGCACTCATCTCAAACTCTGCTGTCATGAGTTTTCTGAACTCTTCACACATTTGGTTACATGTGGATCCAAAAATGATGTCATCCACATATATTTGAACAATCATTAAGTGTTTCCCTTTTCCATTTAAGAAATAAAGTTTTGTCTATTTTACCTCTTGTGAAGCCAATGGATAAGAGAAATGTGGAAAGAGTTTCATACCAGGCCCTTGGTGCTTGTTTGAGTCCATACAAAGCTTTGTTGAGCTTGTAGACATAGTCAGGATGGAATGTTTCTTCAAAACCAGGTGGCTGACATACATAGACCTCCTCCTGAATTTTGCCATAAAGGAAAGCACATTTGATGTCCATCTGATACACCTTTATGTTGTGGTTGACAGCAAAGGCTAAAAAGAGTCTGATGGCTTCTAGTCTTGCTACAGGAGCAAAAGTCTCATCATAATCTATTCCTTCTTCTTGTCTGAAGCCTTGAACCACAAGCCTGGCTTTATTCTTGACAACAATACCCCTTTCATCAGTCTTGTTTTTGAAGACCCACTTTGTTCCTATAGGACAAACATCCTTAGGAAGTGGTACAAGCTCCCATACTTGTTGTCTTTTGAATTGAAGGAGTTCTTCTTGCATGGCTTCTACCCAACTGTTGTCTTTCAGTGCCTCTTGGTACTTGACAGGTTGTGTGAGGGATAAGAAACCTGCAAAAAGACAGATATTTGAGGATTGGCTTCTTGTGAGCACAGCCTCTCTGGTGTTGCCAATGATCTGGTCTGGTGGATGAGCTCTTAAGTAAATAAGATCTCCCTGATATGGAACAATGGCATTTTGAGGTGATGGACAGAGGTTTGGTGACTCTGTTGGTGTAACATCTGTTGGTACTTCTGTAGTGCCATCAGATGTTTGGAATGGTAATGGAGGGATGGGTCCAAGTGGTGTGAAACTTGACTGACTTTTGTCAACAGATGATTGACTCTTGTCAACAGATGATAGATCAGTGGTTGTGAGGGGTGAAGCAGTGGTTTGAGGATAAGACTGGCCAACAGTGGTTGACACAGCTGTGGCAGAGTTTTGACAATTGTTTTAAACAGCTGCTTCCTCTGAGGCAGAATAGACTTTGTAGTGACTAGGGATCACAACATCTGTTCTGTAATCTTGCTGTGGAGACTGTGGAATACCTGCATAGTTAGTTTTAACAGTGATATCTTCAAATTTGAATTTATCTAAATCAAACAATTCAGCAGGGTTTGCAGGGATTTTTAGGGATTAAAGGTCATTGAACTTTACATTCAGAGTTTCTTCTATTGTCTTGGTCCTTGTGTTAAATACTTTATAGGCCTTGGCAGTAGAAGAATATCCCAGAAAATAACCACAGTCTACTTTGGCTGCAAATTTTGAAATGGAATCTTTGAGATTTAAAATGAAACATGGGCAGCCAAAGATTTTGAAGAATGAAATTAATGGTTTGATTTTGAACAAAATTTCATAAGCAGTTTTTTGATGTCTGGGGTTGATCAAAACTCTGTTTTAAACATAGCAAGCAGTGTTTACAGCCTCTGCCCAAAAGGACAGTGGCAAACCAGAATCTGCTAGCATGGTTCTTGCAGCTTCTATAAGAGTTCTGTTTTTCCTTTCAACCACCCCATTTTGTTCTGGTGTTCTTGGGATGTTGTACTGCCTCACAATCCCCTTTGACACACAGAAGTCATCCAACTCCTTATTTTTAAACTCTGTTCCATTATCACTCCTGAAGACTTTTACTGGCAAGTCATATTGTTTTTCAACTTTGGTGACAAAGTCCTTCAATATACCTGCAGTCTCATCCTTAGAATGTAAAAAGTAAGTCCATGTAAACCTAGAAAAATCATCAACTATGACAAGAAAAAATCTTTTTCTTCTTAGACTCATGATTTTAACAGGGCCAAACAAGTCCATGTGCAACAATTGTAAACACTGACTGGTTTTGGACTCTTCAATGGATTTGTAAGAGCTTTTATGTTGTTTCCCTTTTAAACAAGAAACACAATGCTCATCACATTTAAATTCTTTTGATGGTAAACCTCTGACAAGGCTTTGTTTGGAGAGTGTGTTGATAGTATTAAGGTTGGTGTGACCCAATCTCCTATGCCACAATTCTGTCTCCTTAGTGGAGGCAGCAGAAAATAGACAGACATTTGCCATAGGATTGTCCTTTAACATATCAACAACATACACATTGCCACTTCTATGAGCAACAAGTTGTGCTTTGCTCTCAGCAATAATGGTATCAATCTTTTTCACCACTTCTGGCCCAATAATCTTACAAGTTTTCTTTGTGAAAAATGAGCCATAACCTTTGTCACTCATTTGTGACACTCAGAAGATTAAACTTGAGATTATCAATAAGATTGGCATTTTCAAACTTGAGTTTTCCAGCTTGTACAGTCCCTGAACCCAACACCTTACCTTTTGAATCATTACCAAAGGATATATCACCCCCTCCATGAGCCAAGAAGTCCAGAAGAAGGGCTCTACATCCTGTCATGTGCCTGGAGCCTCCACTATCTACATACCAAAGACTATCTAAACAAGCAGCAGCTCCCTGCACATCAGTAAATGATTAGTTTTGGTGAGTGTCCAAAGCCAGTTTGGCTTTGGATGGGTCCTCAGACCTTTCAGACTCAAGCTTTGGAAGGTGATCAGTGGTTTGGACCAATTTTTGAATTAAGTTCAACAACTGCTGCTGACCATTTGCCAGTGCTTGGATGTCAACACTTGGGGCAGCAGTTGTTTGATCACTTCCTGACAGATGATAATACCCATATGGATTTCTGTTCACTCTTGGTTTAGAGGGTCTTTTTGGCTCCTCATAAACATGTGGCAGACTGTGACATGGAGGTTGACCATAACCTCTTGGGTATTTGCTTGAAGGTGGAGCATCTGTTACTTGGACATCTCTAGAAGCAGATGTTTCAAGCCTTTTAGTAACAGGTGTTTGGACAGGGGTGAAAGTCTGTTTGGGCTTTCCTTTTGAAGTACTAACCACAGGGTTTGCAAGAGTTTTAGCTTTGTATTCTTGTATTTTTACATCAAAATTTTTGAGATACAAGCACTCTTTGGTCTTGTGATTCTTTTTCCCACATACTGAGCATGTAGCTTTGGAATCACATTCACTTGTTCCTTTGTTAATGTCATATGCTTTTAGAAGAAAACAGTTTTTAGTGACATGATTCTTCTTTTCACAGAAATCACAGAACAAGTTGACAGTCTTTTCTTTCTTCTTCCCCTTTTCAGCCTTCTTTTCAGCAGATGTTTGAGCATCTGCTGGAAGATTTTTTAGGGGAATGACTTTTGCCAAGGGAATGACCTTTGCCTGAGGAGCTGTCTTTCCCTCAGGTGTTTTAAAATCAACAGGTTTAAAATTTTCAAGAGTATCACACTCATCAGACCAAGTAGGTTTAAATTCATACTTTTCAAGTTCAGTAAAAGATGAGGAACCTTTTGGTTTTTCAAGAACAATTTTCTTACCATTTGGTTCAGTGATTTTAATCTCTTGACCCTGCAGGTTTGTTGGTATTACCTCAACAGACTTTTGACTCTTTTTATCAGTGTTTTCAAAGGCTGGAGCAGTGGTTTCAAAACCAAAGCCAAACTTCACATGACTTTTAGTTTGTTTGTTGAGTAACATTTCAAAACCTCTACATGATTCCACCCATTTCTCACATTCAACTTGGGTGGACTCAAGCTCACTCTTACAACTTTGATATTTTGCTATCATAGTTTGGAGCTGGTCTTTGGTTATGGTAGCTTCATGTTTTAAGCTGCTTATTTCAGATTCTTTTGCAGTTAAACTTGTTTTTAAGTCTTTTGTAAGTTTTTCAAATTTAACTTCATCATCCAAAATTTTCTTTCTATGGTTTTCATTCAACTCTTTGATGTTAGCAAATGCTATTACACATTTGTCAGAAGACAACTCTTTAAGAATTTGAGGATATACCTTAGCAGCAGCCATCAATGCACAATCACACTTGCACTCACAGTCATCAGATGCACCCCAGGGATCTGTGAGATTCACAACCTCTTCTTCAGGTTTTTCACCTGTAACAACTTCACTAACAACATCATCAGTCACAACATCAGATTCAGTTACCACCTCCTCAGATTCAATCTCATCCACCATGGCCATGAAACAAAAATTTTCTGGTTCATTTTCAGCTTTGGCAATTAGTGCAAAATTTTCATCTGTTAGCTCATCAGGTAGACTGCTCCAATCAACAAAGCCTTGTGTAAAGAAGCTCTGTTGACTGGTCTCTGCAGGGGCAGAGGATGAAGCAACAGTCGTTTGCACAGGAGCTTGAGCAACAGGTGTTTGCACATAGTGGATCTGAGGAACAGTGGTTTGGACATACTGGACAGGAACAGTGTTTGAGGACTGTGCAAAATGAGCAGTGTTTTGCACATTTGGTCCAGGGGCATTATAGGAATTCTGATAAGTGTTGGTCTGTGGTCTTTGATTTGGATAGGTAATCATAGGTGTACCATGTTGACCCCTACATTCCCTAGCAAAATGACCAAGTCTATGACATTTGTAACACTTTATCTTTGATTTATCCAACCCAACCTTAGATCTGCCAGTTAACCCTGGAAACCTTCTCCCAATTTTCTTGTAAAAATTATTAGTTCTTACACTGAGAAGGGCCAATTGGTGCATAATGTCCATTTCTTCCAAATCATCAGGGTCAAAGTATTTCAGGTCATCATACTCAAAGGATATATTATCAGATGCCTGGATATCACCACCACTTGCTGTGAAAGCATAGTTTGGTGAATAAGAATCAGAGTTAAAACCTGAGTAAAAACCTGAAGTTATGTCAATGAAATGATCATAACTCTGATCCTTATTGTTTCCAGGCACCTCATCATGACCCAAAAGTGTTGTATTCCCAAATACATAGTCATCAGACACTTTTCCAGAGTCCTGGAGCTTCTTTTTCTGGTTAAGCTCTCCCTCATAGGTCAAGAGCTTACCATGAAGCTGGGTCAGTGATAGGTCTTTAAATCCAATTGAGTTTCTCATCACAATAGCAATAGTGTCCCATTTGTCTGGTAATGATCTTAAAAACCTATGGTTCAAAGTTGAATGAGGGTAAGTAAGACCAACCAATTTTAGTTCACTAATTAAGCAATTAAACCTCTCAAACTGTTGAGTTAATGACTCTCCTTTGACATGACTGAATGTTTCATATTGTTGGTTAAGTATTTCACGATTGTTTTCAATAACCTCCTCAGTCCCACCAAACTGTTCTTTCAGTGCATCCCACAACTCCTTTGCACTGTTACAGTGTAACAACCCAGCATATATATCATTTGGTAGAGCCATGGCCACAATACTGAAGGCCTTAGCATCTAACTCAATTTTCTGAAAATCCTGGTCGGAGTAGTTTTCAAGTTTCTTTGGCCCAAACACCTTGGGATCTTCAGTACTCGGCACAGTCGGAACATGTGGTCCGAAGATAACCGACTTCCAACACCCAGTGTTTTGTTGAGCTAGAACATGGCTCATCCGACGTTGCCAGATATTGTATTCAGATCTGACAAGCATCGGTGGCTTGTTGTTCGTGCCAGTGTTATGTGGATCGTGATTGATTGAAGCCATTCTCTGATTTTTCAAAAACAAAGTCTGTTTAAAACGGTTGAAACGAAATTAAACTATTACTCTGTTTACAATCCAACAGACAAACGATATCAATAATTGTGAGCTGATTATTAAATTGATTTGTTAGATCGAATTTAATTGACCAAGCTCTGATACCAATTGTTAGGATCTGAGTTTGATTGTTTTGATTGTTTAACTAAATATGATAATAGTGAAATGAATATAGAATGAAAGTGCAGCGGAATAATAAACTGTTAATCAAAACAAGAGAGTAACTGTTTTCAGATCGAAAGCTTTCATTTATCTAAAAGATTACAATCGTACAATTACTCCCCCTCAGCCTGATCACACAGTGTTTGTCTGAGAGAATGTTTGTGTGTGTGATGCAATAGAACAGTACAAGCACTGTTCTATTTATAGACAGACTCAAACTACTGATGACCTAAGCTGACGTCACCTAAGACAGTGACCTCTAACAGAATAACAAACATAAACATCTGCCTATTACAAACTACTGTTACATTGAAAGCACTGATAGTAAATAGTTGTTGTAGGAAAACTCTGATGGTCTTGTATCCACTGCTGAAGCCTATGTGTTGTTGGTTCCAGCAGTGCTTTAGTCTTCAGTACTTGAATCAGCAGTTGTTCTTCATCGGACCTTTGGTCAGCAGTTGTTCTTCATCAGTTGTTTATTCAGCAGTCCTTTGTATCAGCAATTGTTAAGTAGTTGTTTGGATAGAACAGTTGTTAGGGTCAGCAGTCTTTTGGGAGAAGTAAGTTGTAAAGACTGTTTATTCAAAGGATCAAACTGTTAGCATATTTTGGCTTTCTAATCATCTGTTCTTCTCCAGGTCAGCAGACCCAACAATAATAAGCTTTGGAACCTTTCAGAATCTAGAGAGAATAAACACAGAAAACCTAGACACAAAAATGACCAAAAACTAGTCCTCAAAACAAAACATTAAGTTTATATAGGACTGCACATTCGACCGCCCGTAATGGTCGAATGTGTCGTTCGACCTTCACATAGGCTCGAACCAACTGATCTTCTCTCTAAGTCTTCCTTCGACCAACATAAAACTTCCTTCGACCATTATGAAGCTTCCTTCGACCCCACGACTGGTCGAACAAACATATAATCAACATATAATCTCCAAAACAACGCTTATGTACAATACAAATGCGATAGTCACAATCTGTGCACTTACAAATCCCTCTCTATACTCATTCTTTGTCTTTACACTCTCCCTCACCCTTTCTCCGCCTTCTCAAGCACCGGCCGGTAACACCACCCTTTATGGTGGCGGCATGACAGTTTTAAGCCAATAAATAGTTGTTCGGGTGGCTGTTGAGGTTCGAGTAGTTGGTGGTTCACCTTTTTTCCCTTCTTTGACCCTTTTATCACCCATCTTTGAAACATCTATTGATCAAAGTTCACTTACAGTGGATAAAAATCTGAATGTCAATGCTCTACTTGGTCCTATTCCTCCACCTCCACTTTAACCATCTATTAATACTCCTACAATACCAACAGATTAAACTCCAGATGTTTCAAACCTTTGTCCTTTACCTCAAAATGTCATCATTCCATACCAAGGAGATCTAATTTATCTTAGAGCTCACCCACCTGACCAAATTTTTGGCAACATCAACGAAGAGGTACTCACTAGAAGTCAATCCCAAAACATTTGCCTATTTGCTGGTTTTCTATCTCTCACACAACCTATCCAGTACCAAGAGGTACTAAAAGACAATAGTTAGGTAGAAGCCATGCAAGAGGAGCTCCTTCAATTGGAAAGACAACAAGTTTCGGAACTTGTACCACTGCCAAAGGATGTTTGTCAAATTGGCACATATTGGGTCTTTAAAAACAAAACTGATGAAAGGGGTATTGTTGTTAAAAATAAAGTCAGGCTTGTGGTTAAAGGCTTTAGACAAGAAGAAGGAATTGATTATGATGAAATCTTTGCTCCTGTAGCTTGGTTAGAAGCAATCAGACTTTTTTCTAGCCTTTGCTGTCAACTACAACATCAGGTGTTTCAGATGGACATCAAATGTGCTTTTCTATATGGCAAGATTCAAGAGGAGGTATATATATGCCAACCACTTGGTTTTGAAGACACATTCCATCCAGATCATGTCTACAAGTTAAACAAAGCTTTGTATGGCTTGAAATAAGAACCAAGGGTCTGATATGAAACTCTTTCAACTTTTCTATTATCCATAAATTTTACAAGAGGTAAAATTAATAGTACACTATTTCTAAAATGGAAAGGAAAAGATTTAATGATTGTACAAATATATGTGGATGATATCTTCTTTGGATCCACATGTAACAACATGAATGAAGAGTTTAGAAAATTCATGACAGCTGAGTTTGAGATAAGTACCTTGGGTGAACTTTTATGCTTTCTTGGTTTACAAGTCAAGCAGTTGCAAAATGGCACATTCATTAATCAAAATAAGTATGTTAAAAACTTGTTATCAAAATTTGATATGAATGAATGTAAACCATGTAGTACACCAATGAGTATAGCAAAAGTACTCAATGATGATGACAAAGATGATCGGATTGATTAAACACATTACAGATGCATGATTGGGTCTATACTGTACCTCACTCCATCTAGGCCAACCATTATTGTTTATGCAAGATCACAGGCATCACCAAGAAACTCAAATCTTATAGCTATAAAAAGGTTCTTTAGATACCTAATGGACACATTGAGCTTTTAGGGTATTGATGCGTTTGGTTTTAGCATTAAAAAGATGTCAATTTCCCCGGTGCCAAAGACTTTGATTTAACAATCCCAAAACAGTGGTTTGGGGAAAAGACTGATTTTACTAAACCTCAATTAACAAAGTTTTAAATTTATAAAGTAAACAATATTTACTTTCGAAACTAAAACCAACACATAGGCAGAGAACCTGACGTGTATAGTATAGTCTCGGTGGTAAGTATTGAGTATCGTATTCCAAGGTTCACACTTTCCCCTACTCAACCATTCATAAATTGACCGATCGGGTTTTAAAAAGGAAAAATAAAACGGAGGGGTTCTTTAAAAAGAGTTTTGAAAAAGGTTTTGTTTTTATAAAAGATAAGGTGGGACAAAATAGTAGATAGATATGCACATCTCGGGGCCCTTCACCTAAGTAGTTAAGTTTAATATTATAATTAACAGTTTAAATTAATTAATTGTGTGGAGGACGAGGGTGATCTTGAAGTGTTGACTCCTTCATAAAGAAGCGAAGGCGACTACTGAGTAGAATGCAAAACCTTTCCAGCGTGCGTCCACCTCGGGTACTTCGCCAGGCCTCGTGTATACCGGGCTCCTCAAACTGCGGTCAAGCCTTCGGGTCCTCGAACTTATCATCTTCTTAAATTGGAGGCTTCACTTCCAACCAGGGACACCGTACACGTCACCTTAGTTCTTGCGTTCCGTACCGATGAGTCTCTTTATCCTGGCAACGACGTATCCCCATTGGTTAACGGTCAAGCTGAAGGATCTCTCTTACGGTTGTCACAGGAAGGCGATCTCTCCATTGGTTAACGGCGTTGTACTAACGAGAACTAGATAAAGAACCTTTATTTTATTTTTCTTAGTGACACTTTACAGGCCTGTAAAATATAAAGTTGATTTTTAAATAACTGATAACTTAATTACCCAACCATAACCTCCCAAGCTGAATGAAGTCCTTAACAAAGGCGGCCTCTAACCCTACAGGCGTAGAATGCAAAAGATCACTGGTGCGCCTATAGGTGAACCATCCTTTGCCAAGAAAATCACTCAACCATCTGGTATGAACCAGAAATGTGTCACTCAGATCTGGTCCACTTCAGAAGCCATTGCTTAGAATCCGGTTTGGATATCAGAAGCCGAAGGATCTGTCTCACTACCGGTTTCCAGGCCTTGGATCTAGCTCGGGACTACTAGAAGCTGATTATACCATTGATTAATTAAGTTAAGGTTGTTATTTAAGTTAATCATCATTCAAACCTGTCACCAAGATAAAAAAAATAAAGATTAGAAGAAGATAACATAACAAATAACTAAAAATAAACTACTACTAAAAATAATAAAAGTCTACAAATCGAAGCGGGTTTGTAAATAATAGAAAGATACAACCATAAAAATGATCAAGACAAGGATCATGGCTGCTCATAGACAAGATCTCCATCTTCCAAGTGATATGTATTCTCTCATGATCCTCACGACCTCCGATGATTATTCCATGCTACTCTACGATCTTCTTCTTGGCTAAGCAAATCAAGGTAGGTCGAAGCCTTACCATTGAGGGATGTTAGGAAGACTAGAAGGCCTCCCAAGGGACCCCAAGATCTCTGGAAGAAGCTTGGTAGTCGGCCCAAGAGAGCTTAAGAAATGATGAACAAATGGTGGGGGTTGGCTTGCTATTTATAGACCTCCAGGGACAGCACGGTCGTGCCAACATGTGTCAAGGGCTTGCTCGCTATCTCACCTATGTTCTGTTGCTGCATGGAAGACACTGTCTGTACTTTTGGTCCCCTGCACGGCCGTGCACATGTAGGTGGCATGGGCGTGCAGTGTCTTCTTGTCTTGATTTCTTGCTCTCCAAGTTTGCTGCGTTGTTCTCTCGCGTACAGGACCTTCATGCAGGTGTGCGTGGGCGTGCTTGGTCACTCCGGGGCTTATTTTAGTGTTGTTTAAGTCCCGGGATTGTCTTCAAAACATACAGTGAACCGGCTAATAGTCTCGTATCTTCAGAAATTGTAACGCCCCAAAACCTGAATTTTAATTTAGTAGCATGTTTTAATGTGTTATGGCATGGGGTGAAATAACTAAGTACCTATCCTTGATAGATATACAAGTTATATAGAATTTCAATAAGGTTTGAGTCATTGTTGGGAGGGTATCAAACTAGAGGGACTAGAATTGGACAAGGAGCAAAATAATGGGTTATAGATAAGGGAAGTAAGATGTCAACATACACATTCTTGTGTATGTCGATCATCAAGAACAACCCAAGACCAAACCCTTGCTTCTTCACCTCTAGTTCCAAATCAAGAGAAAGTAGAAGCCAAGATGGTGCATGAAGCCAATTATGGGTCATCTATGGTTTTATATACATCAAGGTACCTTTAATTTGGCTTATTATGATGTTATGTTTGTTTTTTAATGTGGTGAAAATCTAGGGTTTATATGAAAACGTGAATCAAGGATGGATGAAGGTGTCTAGAGGTTGATAGACACTAAAGGAGCCATAATTTGTGATACTACATAAGGCTATGCTTGATTCATGTGCTAATTAGGTTGTTTTACACCTATGTTGGAAGTGGGTATTGGTCTTGGTGTAATCCAAGACCATTCTTAGTTAATTATTGAGTGCATTGAAAAGAAAGTGATGATTTGCTATGTTGATAACTATTGAATGAATGGTATGTAATGTAGGGAAGAAATATGATGATTTATGTTATGAGCTATGAAAGTATGCATGAAATGCTTGTACATTGTGTTTTAAATGTTGTATGCACAGCAAGTGTTTGATCAAATGCCTAGATTAGTCTAACTTGTGAAATTGTAGGCAAGATTGGATAAGTATGAAAGTAATGTGATGATAGATATAATTGAAAGTGGGTTCACATGAGAATTGTGTACTAGGGAGTATTCATGTAGGAATTTAGTGTTATGAGATATTCTTGGGCTATGTTGCTAATTGGAGATCATGAAGGCTCTAGTATGTATGGGAGGAAATGTATGAACGTATTTGAAAACCGTAGTGATCATGTGGTTGTATGTGTTCCAACATGTGAGTATGTTGTTATGGTGAAGTTCATATGGTCTAGTACACCAATATGGATATATGTTTCTAACTAGAAAATTATAATGGTTGAAAGTTGACTTTCCCCCAAGTCAACAATGTAGAATAACATGGTTAGGCTCCCAAACATGATTGTGTGATTAGAAACACTATGTGACGCATCACATGTTAGACTATGATGCATATATGATAATAAGTGGTATTACATGATGTGAGAATAAATGTGGTTATGAATGTATGTTTTAAGTACGATAGAAATTGACTAATGAAAGTCAATGTGATATTTGGTTGGGAATGGTTGTTAGCGTGAATGATCATGTATGCTAACAATGATGTGAACATGATGATATGAAAGGATAGGAAGGATGGACACAAGCATGGGAAGCTAATGGGTCAAGAGGAGGCAAGTAAACGAGCATGAACTTGGAGTAATTAAGGTAAGTGACTCCCGAATTTAACTCGTATCTTGTATTAGTCCAAGTTTGCGGAGACAAGTCAAAGCGATTATCTAGCTTCCTTGGGATGCTATTACTATGTTGTAGAAATACTGACTATAGTCACTTACTGAACTAATGATTGGGTTATGTGGTGATTGTAGGTTGTATTTTCTACCCCTTAAAGTAAGGAAAGGATGGCGATCGAGCGAGGAGGCAGATTGTACGTGGTCACGGTCACTTAACCAAATAAAGATGAGTTTTGTTGAAGGCAATAAGAAATAATAGAAGATGTAACACTTAAAATACTTAGTAGATTTGATTTCTAATCATTCAAGGTTGTTATTAAAGAAATGAATTTTTCGGTTGGTATTTCCGCTGCGTACTTTCGGTTAATTTGGTTCAGGGTGTTACAGAAATCTCCTGTTTTTGCCCGGAAATCCTTCATTTCCGTTTTGGAGCTTGATTTTCCTGTAAAATACAAATAGGAACGAATTAAGTATCAAATCTTACAATATTACCTTAATTTTACCCTATTATGAGACTGTTTATGCCCGTTTTATATGATAACTTTTTGAGTTATCACAATACCCCACACTTAGACTATTGCTTGTCCTCAAGCAATCAAACACAAGTGCACCTAAAACAGACCGTAGTCAACAAACTATTAATCCATGTATTCATTTATTATGAGAAAAATAAAATCACATGACACGCCTACTTAACCCGTACGATTATGCTCGAACCTATAAATGCTCACAATGTTCACTCAACACTCGGGTTTATCATTTTGGTGAGTTTTGGGGGTGAACACTCAAGTCCGCACCGAAGTCGACTAGGGTCATAGGCTTGTATGCATATCAAGTCCTCGTATCCAAATTGAATAAGTAAGAAAAATCAAGAGGACTTTTAATCAGGTTGTAATGTAGGGGTGTAAAGATAAAATGACAACTTTTTTTTTTTTGACTATATACAAAGGGGATGAGTCACCGAATCACAAGGAAGCGTCACGGCTGAGATGATGATGAAGCAGCGAATCGTGGAAAAGGGCGACTATAACGTTTGGCGACGTTTTCAGCGGCGATTTTTGAAAGGATTCAGGTGTTAATCCCGAGGTCCTTCATCATGGCTATCTCATTTCTGATAGCGTAGTCAACGTTGCTTCCCTTTCTGACCTTCTGCTCGGCCCGGTATCGAATAGCACCCTCGTGAATTAGCAGAGTGTATTCGCTTTGTGAGTGGGTCGAGTTGTTGCTGCATGCTCCTTCGTGGGACCAATGGCCACATTTTCTGCATTTGTCATAACTCTTGGCCCGTCTTTTTGCAGCGCTCTTTGATTCTCCACAAAAGGGTGGATTCTGTTCATCTTCCTCCAAAATTTTCTTTCATTTGCCGTCTTCTGAAAAATTATTTGTAACATATCATGGGGCAGATGCGGCTTGGCGAAGTAGAAACATCCTAGCAAGTGTTCGTCCAGCGGGTGCATCTTGAAAAAGCGGGGGGGGGGGGGGGGGGGGGGGAAGCAAGATAGAGATGAGAGATCACAGAGAGATAGAAGAGAGAGAGCTGAGAGCAGGAGAGAGAGAGAGAGAGCAGAGTTCCAGTTCTTTAAGGTCTCACCGGTCAATGACCAAATGTTTATCTTTGAATAACTTTCTTGTTGGGCTCTCTTTTTGGTGGGTCTTTCTCTATTTATTGGGCTCTCGATTTATTTGGACTCTCAAACTACTATATTATTATTATTATTATTTTTTATTTTTATTTTAGAAGATCTCCCTCTTGGCCCCGTCTTGTGTTGTTCCCTCCTTTGTCAACGGTGTCACCTTTTCAAACTTGCGGTGTCGCGCCCTTGATGGTGACAAATTCTTGAAGCTGCTATGGTTCAAAGGGTTTTCTAAGGGAAAGGATTTTATTTTTCGGGTGAAACCTAATTGCCTCTATCATTTTAATCTAGTTATTGATTTTAAAACAAGGAAATGCATAAACACACAAGTTCTAACCGAGTCGGACTAAGGTCGGATATCTCTCATGCCAAATGAAGCGAGCAAAATATAATATATTTCTGCAAGTGTGGTGCTCGACAAAAGGCTCAAAAACTCTCACACGGATAATCGGGTAGGATAAGGTATCAGTTATAAGCATAAATTTTGGGGTATTTTTCTACGTGCCATGCAACCTATTTTTCTACTTTATTTCATTTTAAATGGACTTACAAGTTTAATTAACATCTTCTACTTCGAACGTCTTTAAATGTGAACTGTTCGGCATAAATGCCTAATAGGTATCACTCAGACAAGCCTAATAGACTATACAAATCTGTCAAAGGTGACCGTGAATGACGCTACGGGTATCAAGCAGCTAAAAGGGTACCGGATAACACACGATCAATGACAAGTGACCCGCGAGATAAAATAAAATAAGCAACAAAAGGGGTTCCACCCCACACTTAAAATTTTGGTATAAATTTTAAGTGCAGAAATGGGTAAAAAGGCAAGAGAAACTAACACTCCCTTGATAACGACGAATCCTCTCGCGTGTGAGCAAAACCTGCATACTCCACATAGAGACGTCGAAATGGCGGCTCTAAAATATCAGGCTTTCCCCGACCTGTCCTAAAATAACTAGAAAAAATAAAAATAAAAATAAAAGTAACAAAAGCTACGGTCCTAAGATAGATACTAGTGCCGAGGCACTAGCGTGGTGGAACGAGTCCACCAAGCATGCAAATGTGTCAACCATACAAAGTACCAATACAGTCATCCAAACAAACAACCAAAATAAAAATAAAAAAAAGTGTTTAATGTCAACAACCATCATCATGAAAACCTATAGAGAAAAGAATCAAACCGAGCAGGCACGGCGGGGAGCGGCGGCTAGAGCGGGATGCAGAGGTGGAGCCAGTGCAGGAGGCTATATGTGTGGAAAATTCCTCGAAAAAGGACCGGAACTCAGCAGTCAACGTGTCAAGTCGATCTGTGATGGTGCGAAACATACCTCTTGACTATGGGTGGTCTTTCCTAGAAGCTGGTGATGGCGTTGTATGGCGTCTGGGGCTCTGCGTATAGAGCTCTGTCGTCTGGCTGTAGTGGCCGATGACTCTAAACCTCTGGCAGCAGCTGCTGCTGAAGACACTGCCCCTCCTCTCATCTCTAGGTCTCTCTCCCCACATGCTACCTCAAAAGCTACTATCTCATCCGACAACTCCTTTTTGTTATGAATCAGCTTCAGTGTTTCTTTGTCAATAACCTCAGTGTGCTTCATCGTGTCAATACCCATGGGGCAGACCTTCTCATAAGCTGTCAGTCCAGATATCACCTCAGGGGTGAGAAACCCTAATGTTGTGGCAAGGTGAGTAATATACGGGCCCCCAAAAATGAGACTGGCTGGTTTGGTGCCATAGCTGCGGGTAAAGAACTCAGCCAAAACATGGGCAAAATTAAAATGTCGCCCCTTGATGATGCAGAAGAGATGAAACGCCTCTCTCTCAATTACTCCCCCTGTACTGTCCTTCCTGGCCCCTAAGGCGCTGGCAATGATCATGTGAATCCAGCGATGAAGTGGATCAGGAAAGCTGGACCTCTTATGCTTCCTGGGTCCCACTCAACCTTAGAAATGGTGGGCCAAAAGTCTGTTGGCCTCATCCCATTGGGCCACCAGAAAAGACTATCAGTAAAAACAAGTAAAAACAGGCTCAGTCGTCTCCCGCTGTCGGTATAATCCCATAGGTACCCCAAACTCAGATAAGGTCATCCTGTACCAATTTTGTGCCATCCTAAACCTGATACACTTGGTAGAAATCCTGTCAACACCAGCAGCAGGAGGGGTATGCAAAAATGAAGCCAGGAACTCAAGAGTGAGCTCCCTGTACACCGTCTCCCTAATCCTGAAGAACCGGTGCCACTGATGAGAAAGCAGGTGTGTAAACCTGGGGTCGAGCCCAACCTGCTCAAGGTCATCATAATCTACTGCCAGATGAGGTCCCAACGATCTCCTCTTAATTATTCTCAGCCGATTGCGAGCAGAACTCTCTATCCCGTTCCTGTTGAAGCATGTCCACGGGTGCACCACATCAGGAATATCCCCGTCTGGCTGAAAAGTATATGTCTCAGGTGAGGGTAGTGGGGGTGACTCTCCAGACTGATATGAATGGTGAGAATCTGATGAAACTGATGGTGATGTCAAAGCTGGCCTCTTCATTCTGGGCATAACCTGCAAAACACATCAGAATTGGTTCAGCCTTAAAACTTAAAATTTTCTGCAGAAAATAAACTATCTGGGTCCAGTGGCTGCACGCCCGTGCTCAGGGAAGGAGCACAGCCGTGCGGCTCAGTCTGCAGTCTGGATTTCTACTGGTACAACTGTTTAAACTGGTTTTTCTTCTAAAATACCCTACAACTGATTTTAATCTGCAAAAATAACTTAAATTTAAAACTTAAAAAGTTCTGATGGGTTTTCAAGGTCAAGCACGCCCCTGTACATATGGTGCACAGCCGTGCGTAATCTGATGGGTCAGCTCGGTTACGCGGGAAATTTCTAACGGTTTTCTAGTTAAGAACGGCCTCGACACACTGCTGTGCACGGTCGTGCTCGTAACTGGAACGACGGTTTTCAAACCTGTCAGTTTTCCGAAAAAAAATTCGCAAGGTTTCTAACAAAATCTCCACAACATTTCAATCCTAGTATTTGTAACATCGTGTGATTTTTAGTTTTACATGTATTTTAAATACTATATTTAACAAATTCTAAGTTCGCCATTATTCGTTTCTTTTATGTTACTCCCACCAATTCTTAACGAGTCGTCATTATAATTTATTCTATTCAATTTAGGCGTTATAACAAGAAACTTATTTAGGTAAGATCTTAATATATTTTTATTTGATTTTTTTATATAAAACCTATATACTATTAATAATAATAATAATTTAAGAAAAAAAAAGTAAAAAAAATGATGAATTAAACTTACAAAAAGTGCCATGCACTTTTTTCTCATTTAATTATTTAGTTATTTATTTATTTATTTTATTTTTTTGAGATATATCTCCTAACCTCCCTAATTAATTCATTAAATACCCAACCCCTTTACCTCAACTATAAATACATCACTCCTACCCATTCTAACACTTGCTCATTTCTAAATCCTCTCTAAATCTCCAAATCTCTCAAGAATAAGTGAGTTTCTCACTTCACCTTCAACCTCTCTTGTACTTTCTTCACTCTCCTCTTCTTCAAACCCTTTGAGGAAACCTCTAGGACCTCTCTCCTATTTGCCATGGCAAATAAACATGAGTAGGGCACCATTTTGAGGCCTCAAATGTGGTTATCTTCTATTATCTTTTATGCACTAGGTTGTTAATAATACCAACCAAGTTCACCAACAACTCAATGATCAAGTGACTTGTGTTATGGTTCATGGTTGACAAAAGGAAGGCCAAGGCTCATCCAATCTAAGTCACCATACCCTACTTCCTACGTTATATTATATAAATACTAAATTATATAAACTCTACTAATTTAATAACTCGGAAAGGTTTGTGGATACATCCCTACCTTACCAATGCTTGACTCTCATAACCATCCGAATCACCTCTATGGTGGTTTGTGTTTTGGTTCGCCTAAAAGGCTTGCTTGACTCTTATGACCATCCGAATCACCTTCATGGTGGTTTGTGTTTTGGTTCGCCTAAAAGGCTTGCTTGACTCTCTTGAATCTAATAATCCAACTCTTGAATCTAAAACGCTTTCCTTTCTAATTCTAGTTATTCGGAGCTAAAATCTTCAATTCTCAAGACCCGTTTTTGGGAACTAAATAACACACCCTAAGGTGAGTTCATACTTGTCCCCCTTTATCCTTTATTCTTTGGGGCTCAACATGTATCACTATCAAAACCCAAACGATTTTAAACTCTACAATCTATTATGCTTAGTCTAAAGTCTTATCATATTCTAAATTCTATCATACGCAATCTAAAGTCTATTATATGCTTGTACGCTATGCTATGTAGAATTATTTACTCTAACATACAAATGTTCATATAGTTGACAACCCACCTTGCATGTATAGCGCTATAGGATTGGCTATCCGCCCCCTACATGGGTCATGTTAAGCAAAATTCTTCGTGGCTAGTCGCCGTTTGTATGGTTCTCTTGCATATGCCTATAAGCAAAACTTTACTATGTATGTATGTCAAAACTAGTATGCTCACCAATGCTTTATGTGTTGACGGATATTTTATACATGTTGCAGGAAATATTTATTGCAGGACATTCAAGAAAACTACTTAGGATTGGACATAGAAACTCACTCTAGTTCAAGTTGTCATATTCTTGTTGTTGTGTTTTTCGTTATTTAAACTACTTGTATTTCTATTTTTAGACAATAAATGAAATTCTATCTTTAAACTATATTGTCACAAAATCTAGTGTCATGAAGTCTTTGAACAATCTACCACTAAGTCTCACCTCGATGATTCCGCTATCGGTTGGGGTGTGACAGTATTCCCCTAATCATTCTCCTAGAATATCATGTTCAGATTCGGGCCATAAACACTAGAAATCTAAGATTTTTATCAGGAACCTAAACTACTCAAAACCTCAAGAAAACGGACAGATCTGGACATAAAACACGTAAAAGATGTTAGGGGTCGAGTATACATACCTTATACTGAAGAATGAGGCCTGGAATGAAGAAAAATGGTGGAAAAATGAAGGTTTTGGGTGGGTGGCGACGGGTGTAGCGAGAGGTAGGAGATGAAGTGGGGTTTTGAAAAGTCAAAAAGTGACTTTAAAAGGCCCAATCGGATTTGCACGTGCAAGCACGGCCGTGCCACCTAGGGTGGCTTGGGCGTGCACCTCTGCTTAATTCCCGTTTTTCGTTTTCAATTTCAAAATTGTTTTTAAAGGTCCGGTTTTAAAAAATTTTAGTCGGGTCTCACAAAATAATTTTTAAAACCGCTTTTTAATTACGAAAACATTTTAACTTTTAATTTTGGAAACTTCACCCGGTCTCATTTTCCACTTTTTCCGGTACTTACCTTGCAATCTTCAAGGAATGGCAATCCGACCTCGAACGAAAATAAAGAAATAATAAAAACCCTCTAAAATAAAAGTTTATGAAATTGGTGGTTCCGGTCTCCTCCACGGGAATTCTCCAAGGTCGCGAATCTCGAAGGACACTTGCAAAGAAGAATTAAAACAACCGCAATCATCGAAAACAAAGAAGAAATAAAATGAAAAAGGAAAATAGAGAAGACCAAAAACAAAAAGAAAAATAAAGTGAAAAAGAAAATGAAAAATAAAAATAAACCGATCAATCAAGTGACTATGGTCTTTCTTTGGAAACCATTGTGTTCCCCGGCAACGGCGCCAAAAACTTTGATGCCTTTGGTTTTAGCATTAAAAAGATGACAATTACCCCGGTGCCAATGACTTTGATTTAACAATCCCAAAACAGTGGTTTGGGGAAAAAGACTGATTTTACTAAACCTCAATTAACAAAGTTTTAAATTTATAAAGTAAACAATATTTACTTTCGAAACTAAAACCAACACATAGGAAGAGAACCTAACGTGCATAGTATAGTCTCGGTGGTAAGTATTGAGTATCGTATTCCAAGGTTCACACTTTCCACTACTCAACCATTAATCAATTGACCGATCGGGTTTTAAAAAGGAAAAATAAAACGGAGTGATTCTTTAAAAAGAGTTATAAAAAAGGTTTGGTTTTTAAGCGTGTTTTTTGCAGGTATCATTGGCATGACACGGTTGGATTAGGTGGAACTATGGAAGTTGATACCCTAGCAAGCTCTTAGTTGGTGTTCAAAAGCTTTTGAAGTCCTAGTTGTATCATTATGCACTTAGTAAAGATACCAATGGGTAACAATCGATTTAGATTTTCGGGGTGTGACAGGTACCTTGGGAGTGACCCCATGTTCGAGGTACCTTGTCGACCGCAAGCATGATTCCCGGTGGAGATGTTCATGACGGGTTGGCTGCTGGTTGGTTGCATTGGAAATGGAGTCCAAATATCGATTAGTAATGCAACTATCAAAGTTCGGTCCAAAGAGTTACACTTTGGATTGTGAACATAGAAATAATATTTAATTCTTAAATATTATTTATCACAAATAACTTCGATTAAGAAATGAATATTTAGCGAAATATTTTTTGAATAGATTATTACGAATAATCGGTGTTGATTGTTTAGAGAAACAATAGACTGGAAGTGGATTGATTAAACGGAATAATCAATCTAATCTTATAAAGGGTTGAACGATATAATAATTGTCACAACCCGGCCAGGTGGGGGCTGGAAGAAATAACAGATTGTTACCAAACTTGCACAACGGAAGCAACGATGACCAATATTTAATGTTTATACAATTTCTAATCCAAAAATATAAATACATAACATAAATAAATAGACTAATAACTATGCAGGGACGAATCGCAGCGGTCGTCGAAGCAACTGATGAGATGTGGTCCACTAGTCAATATGATCTAACACGTATATAACTCTAGAAGCTCTAATCCGCAACGCTTATAGCTCGAATCTTCTAACATAACAGTCTCTAATCCCCACAAGCAAGCATATACCTCGTCTTCATGATTATCCAATCGCAGTACCTGAACACATGCTTAAAAAGAGTTTGGGTCAGCTATTACGCCGGTGAGTCTGTGTAGTAGTTAAGTGAATCCAAAACAGTTTAACAGTTCAAAAACATATTTACACAGTTCTAAACATAGTGATGTACAAGCGACCCCTCAACCATAACACTAGATCTATCTACTGCCATTATAGATCTACAAGGCATAATATATGCCGCAACGGTCCGCAGGCCTCAGTGGAGGGTTTCCCGGGCTTCCGGGTCCATTATGCGTTGGGGATTCCCCAAGTAGTACTAGCCATATATTAAGTGGCTCACCTATGAGTTAATGAGTGTTAGTGTTATCCGGCAGCTAGTATCTTGTCACATCACAACAGTTTAGACATACAAGCATATGTTCACCCCCAAAACAGTAAAACAGAAAAAGGGGAATGGTACACGAAACTCACCTTAGCAGCGTTTCACATGGTCACATAATATCCCAAGTCAAGTTTTCATCTATTGATCATTTGGCAAGATCCTATTCAATGTTCATAATCATTAGCGCGTGTAACCAATATCCCGGTTACACATGTAGGCACACTTAAGTTCCTTATCCAAACTTTTAATTGTCGAGTCATATTATCTTGTGTCCTATGTTCGACCTAGTTATAAGTAACGAGCGAATTTCTAATATCCTTGTGGTAGTGTTTTATAATCCTTCAAGCTCTAAGTGTCGGGTCAATATTTTATAATCATACATTTAGTTATCTAAAGTCCTCAAAGTTCCAATGTCCAAATTATCCTTGGCTTCATACTATCTATAATTAGTTCTACATTCTTATCATTGCAACTATTTATTTATTTATATATGATCAAATCCTTATATCCGCAAAGTTCGTCTAGTGTTCAATATACGTCAAATATTTCATATGTTCTATTCGGTTTCATATGTCCAATTATGTTATTGTTATAACTAGTCAAGTTCCAACCCATGTTTATAAGTTTATGGTCGGTTCTGTTATGTCTGTCGAGTCCGATTGATCAAGTTCCGTGAAATCCCACACGTATAGCATATAATAGTTTTATAAAGAGATAATAATCTAATAGCTCTCATAACGATATACCTCTTGACAAGCCTTATGTCCGTTGACTTTTGTTGACCGAGTCCACTGGGTTGACTCGGGTCATGACCAGACCCTTCTCCACACAGTCACTACTCCTTTCCATCTCTAACATCAGTCGATAACATCTCCCTGTAACAACTCCCACCATTTGAATTACTATCTTAATCAACAACAATACTAACCTCAAATATTACCCAAGTTACCAACCAATAATCTAGACTAAAAATAATAAATATCATTGGGGAAAACCAAGTAAATCGGAACCCTAATCCAAACCCAGGCCGCCGCCGCTGTCTTCTTTATCCTCTGTCGCTGCGCCTGCCGGAGCTCCGCCTGTAGCGGTGGTAGGGAACCAACCAGTTTCCTTTCTCTCGACTGCCTCTTTCCCCTTTAACCTTCCTTCTTACTCTCCTCTGTTCTCCCATTGTTCTCCCTCTCTATCTCTCTCTCTCCATCGAGTCTCTCTCTTTCTCTTTCTACAATCATCGTTCTCTCTCTCTAGAATTATCGGGTGAAGTGAGTGTGGATGTAGTGTCGAAGGGGAGAGATAGCATTCGGGGCTCCGCCGGAATCGGTGGCTGGAGTCCACCGGTCCTCCTCTCGGTCATTTCCTCTTTCTCTCTCTCATGGTAAAGTGTTTGTGTGTGTGTTGGTTTTGAGAGCCGAAGGGTTGGGCAGGGGGTGGTTTGGGTTTTATAATTGTGAGAATTTGATGGTTTTCTACAAAACTATCCTTGGTTTTGAATGGATGTTGTCATCCATGGGTGGGGACAAATGTCCCTCTAGGGAGTTGACATGTGTCCCCAAGTGGTGACTAATCACCTAATCTCGGGCCGGGTTCGTTATCGGGTGTCGGTTCAATTTCGCAATGTGTATAATATTATTTCTATCGCCAAAATAATTAAGTAATTCATCAGTTCGGCTTCGCATTTGGTTATACATAATCATTTTACTATTGATTTATTTATTATAATACTTTTAGACGCGAAAAATTTTGGGCCCTACGACCGGGTTGTTACAATAATTATTAGAGAATAATTATTATTACGACGTTATCTGTCAGACCCTCAAAATCCACTGCATGGTTTATCGCGAGGAGCATGAAAAACCAGGATCCCATAGTCATTAGTTACGTAGAACAACTCTAAATGCCCAACCATTTAGTTCGTTTTAAAAAATCAAGTTTACTATTTTAGCAAAAAGTTTTTGAATAATGCGGAAGCATTAATAAATGTAAGCAGTTTAAATTCTATGCAAAACAATGCACCTAAAACCAAGTAAATGGAAAAACTGAAATATGTTTAAATAATGTTTCAACCCAATGACCCCAAATGATATGCATGCCCTAACGTGTCCGTACCTAGAGACGTGTAAAAGAGTGCTATGTGAGTCAACATAAAGCTGGTAAGTTCACATTTAAATGTAACCAACAGTTAAAGTAGTAAGATAATCAACCACTAGTTTCAATGTATGCCAAGGGTAGGTAACCCATGCTAAATAACTAAAAAATGCGGGTACCGAGAACTGATAGAAAGTTTACCTTCCACCAAAGTCTATCAAAAATGGTAATATGTGGCCAAAAGTTCACCCCTGTGACACAAGCACGGTGTGAGGTTGTTGCACAACCTAATAGCGCTATCAACTAGTACCCATTTGCCTACAGGGACTAACTCGGTATAAAAGTAAGGACTTTGAATGATAGAGTTTTCCATTTAGTTAACAAAGGACATAAAAGTGTAAAACTAGTAAAACCGATTCACACAAGGAATCAAAGTGGTCCCAAAAGAAGGATAAAGTAGACCCAATTCATGGATACATGCTTTTGAGAAAAAGTAGTGAAACTCACCTTAGGTTGTGTTGAGCTTATTTCCAAACTCCAAATAAGTAATAGTGAACTTCTAATGACTCCCTATTATACGTGTCACTCTATAAGTACAAGTGTATATGCAACGCACAATAAAACCCGTTTTGTCCATGACATCTAATGTGGTGAAAATTTTAAGTGACACAAGTGTAACTACATGCAATAAGTGACCCTATGACCCTTGGTGAATATTTTGTTTACATGTTATCACATACTCCATATATGATTCACATAAGTTAACATACATGTACGAATCACATACAAGTGAATGAAACCCTTAAATAAGCACAAGTGCAATATTTCCCAAATCTGCGTTTTTTGGGCAGATTATGAGTCGTCAAACCTTATTTTTATAAAGTATCAAGTCAACACACTAGAGACTCAAAATTTTACTATCCGAACCGCATTTTTTATTTTATGATAAAAGCATGCTGAGAATTTATGAAAAATTATTTACTACACCGAGGTTTTAAAAAACAAGTTAACTGTGACAGTTTACAAGAAAAATTACTAAATATTATATATTCATCCAAACAAGATGAATCCTCTTAGAAAAGCTTTTAACTCTATGTAGATAGATACTGACTAAATTTCATGGTCTAATGAATTTTAAGACCCAAGTTATGCCGTTTTAAAGTTCACCCAATTTTTCAGTCCGAAAATCATGTTTGACATCTATTTTTATAATTTCACAAATAAATATCAAACCATATTGAAAACATGCAAACTTGGAATTCTTAAAACCTAACATCATAAACAAGATTCGAGTATCAAATAACAATTAAAGCAAGCTCATCAAGATCAAGGTATAACCCACACAAGTTAATGCATCAAAGCTGTCCACTTTTTAAACATGCATGAACTCAATATATACAAACGCTAGATTCATAATATAATCTGATAACACCTAATGAAGAAAAAATGAGTTATACTTACATCGACCAAGGTGAATATTGTGTTGAACTTGTGGCTGCTACAGGGTATAATCCTTTGCACACACTTGTGGCTCAAACCAAAACAAGAAAATAATGGATAAATTAGGTCGTACGAAAGGAGGTGATTGCTAGGTAATCGACAAGATTCCAACGTACAGACACAAAAGTGTTGTTGTCTTGCTAAGTGCATTAATGCATGCATATACGAGGAGGGGAGACCTTCTTTATATAGTGCATGTGTGGGCCAAACATCACTAACCCATAACCATGACGATGGGCTTGGGTACGGGTTATGGGCCTACCTCCTTTCGAACCAATCAATTAGGATTGGACCACGTAGTTAAGACAAGTCTGAGTGTAATTAATGCTTAATAGAGAGAAAGAGTATACCGCCCTTTCATATGTCTATGTAGCGCAACAGGAGTGACTGCAGGTGGATGCTTTTCTAAGAACGGTAATCTGATCTTCTAGAAGGCATCTAATGTGATGTCTAACGTAAAGCTGCACAGCGACGTGTGTAGCATGGTGGGAGCCTGGGGCTGCACCTTCACTGTTGGTGGTTAGAGTTCTTGGGCCAACCCTGCCACACGTCGTCTTGTGATTAGTCCGCAGCGAACTTCCGCAGTGAAACGCGAAGCTACCTGCGCAGATGATTGTATATGCGCAAGAGACACTACACGCACCTTTGTTGTCCTCATCTTCCTGCCTTTATGTTTAGTGCTCATGGGTTACTCTGTGGATGTCTTATAAATTTGAGCTATTTCGTGGGGTAGGGTCTTTAACCGCGCTCGGATTTGGGACCCTATCCCTTTACCTAAATACATGCAATACTACACATGCAACATGTTAATCAGGTTCCAAGTCATTAGATCCATTACAAATTGTAGGACCGAGGATGATCAAATACAAGATAATCTGCACGATTTGTAAACCTAGAGGTGCGAAACCCTCTAAATCTAGCAAAATGATATTTGACCCGATGATTACGCAACACAAATCAATTCAATGCTTATCATTATGTTTATATTGATTAAATAATGAATACAGTACCAAAATATGATAAATAGACTCGATTTGCTACTCGAACAGAGAGGTGGGGCCTAAACAATACCAGACCAAATGACAAAATCTCTAACCACCTCTGCCCAACACCCATATATATAGGCATCTCCCATACGCAACCACGACTATTCGAATGGCAAGATCTTCATATGAATGGCACTAAACCTAACTCATTCGCATGGACTAAGATCCCATTCGCATGCTCGACCATGCGAATGGTTAATACAAAATACAACCTTTTATAAAACTAGATGAAAAACTTGACAATGACCAATATCCGGTGCATAAAAATCTCCATGCTTATTCAATACCCGGTGCATAAAAATGAATCAGATTGAAATACAAGGTATCTATGTCATTTTTTGAACAATTCACCAACCACATCGGATCAAACAGTCAAATCTTTTTGCATATCTTAGTCTTATCTTCATCATCCATCACAATCACTGTTTCACCCGTTCTCCAATTATAATACCAAAAAGCAAAATTCTTGCTGATATCCTGTTCCATTGGCATGAGCAAAATCTTCTTTATACTTTCAGTTGGTTTGTATTTTGGTGTCACAAAAGGTAGATTGTTCTTTGGGTCTATCTCTTTGTGAACTATGCGTTTATGATACTGTGGCTTGAACATGTCCAACTTCTTTTCGCTTTCTCTTGTCATCTTATCAGCCATCCATTTAAGTAACCCAGTAGCACTAATCAGCTTGTGTCGACAAACATCACGTACTGCCCAATATGGAAGAGTCTTTATGTTATAAAATCTGCTAAAGTACAGAATTCCCTTCTCCCATTTAATCCCAACACATCTCAGTTGAGGAAAGAACTTCCTACTGATAGCTCTACCCTTGAATATCTGATTGTCAAAACGGTACAATTCACCCTGTATTGGTGGAAGTGGACAGTTATCTGTCTCTTCACACAATCTTCTAATATAGGCTTTCAAAGCATTAGATCACCTATAAACATCTTCTTTCTCATCCACAGTGAAGATTTCATTGATCATGTCTTTACCTTTCTTTTCAGCCACAGTTTCTGCTTCTTTCAGAACATTATCATTCATGAACGGAACACTTGTTTGATCTTTAACATTTTAGTATTCTGGATATTCATCATGAGTAATTTCTTCAATCTCTATCTCATCGAAGTCATCCACGTTCTTTTCATCTAAATGATTACCTGGAGAAACAACTGGTATATCTAGGATTTGTTTTCTTTAAATCAGATCATCAAGACTCATATGAGCTTGTTGTATAACACCTTCTAGAATGTCTCTAGTCATTTCTGCGTTCACTTCTCCATCTTAAAGTTCAGGATCTTGGTATTCCAGAAACATCTTCATATCATCATTAACAAATATATCTCTAATCTTCTGGTAAACTTGACTGAGACACATCCTCTTTTGATCATGTGCTTCAAACGTTCTTTGTCAACATCAATCATAGTTCCAAACTTCTCTTGTTCTGAAGAACCAGCTGCTTTATCATGTTCTTTCTTTGCTCTCTTCTCATAAGAATAGTTCTCAATATCATCGGAATCCATCGATCCCTCACCATTCTTGTCACCACCATCATCATCATAATCATTATTATAATCATCTGAACGATCATTATTATCTATTGGCTCCTCATCTGGATCATCATCATCATCATCATCATCTTCATCAGACTCTTCATCAGATTCATCTTCAGTCTGATCTTTTCGCTTCAACTTAGGAACTTTCTCATAAAGGTTGTTAATGATCTTTTTCAGCTTCTTGTTTTCTTTCTCAACAGTGATGATTCTTCTTTTGTTGTTTGTGTGTGATAACTACAACTTGGAGTTTTCTAGCTTCAAATCTGTAACCTAATTCTTAAGCTCGTCTTGTTTCTCCTTCGATCTGCAATGATCTTCAACGTATCATTTTCATTGCTCTTCAATTTCTTAATCTCCTCCTGAATCTTCAAAGTCGTCATCTTTTGAACATCGAATCACTTCATCTGGAGGGTAATTTGTTGCTGCATAAGATCCAAAGCCGCTTGAGAAACTGTTGAAGTACCAAGAGGAATGGACTTAGGTGCCTTTGATGCTGATGGTTTGTCATAGCTCGATAACATCTCTTTCAATGATCATGAAACGCTAGATGGTTCTGTTTGTGGTTATGTTGGTGCTGGTTTTTACGGTTCTTTCTCTCTGCTTCTTTTCCTCTTTTTCTGAGCAGAACTTTCAGCTTCTTTAGACATTGAAGTTACAGGTACAATAGTTGTTGATGCAGATGCAGCTACAGGAGTTGATCCAGTAGCTTTCAGCAAGCTTTGAATATTCTTCTTTCTCTTCATCCTGAGTGACTCCGTCTTTGACATAGACTTTAGTCTTCCATGCTTTGTAGATACAAGAGCAAAAGGAGAACCAACCAAATCATCAACATCCAATATCTCTTTATCTGGATCAAAATCTGGATCAAACTCATATTATTTATGTTATTGAGCTACAACAAGTTCATCTACAACTGAAGGAGTCTTCACACGGTCACCAGTGGCCTTAGGATCTACTTCATATTAACTATCAATCTTCTCATCATCAGTATCACTCGAATCAATAGTTTCTTCATCAGAATCTTCATCAATCAACATAAGTTTCTTTTCTTTCTTCTTCTTCTTCTTCAAAGATGAGCCTACAATCTCTATTCCTCTCTTTGAAACAACTATTGATTTCTTTTTCTGCCTCCCCGCTCTCTCATCACCAGTAACCAATATAACAAGTGTGACACTAGTCAACAATCCAAGTCAACATCCGTACGCATTTTTACATATTACTGTCATTTCATGTGCATATTAGACATTTTTGCAAACACTATCCCCCCTAGTCTAGTAAAGCCAAATTATTGAGGAAACTCAATAGATAACCCATTTACACATACAACACTCGGACAGTACAAGACAATTTCCGTTGAACAGTCAAGACAATCACATGCTTAACAAAGAGCAACCGGATACCCGATCCCTACACATGAACAAAACAACAATACACGTGACAATGCCCAAATGCAAAATTACAAATCCACTCAAACCCGAACAATAGTAAAGTGTTTTATGAGGTTATCACCCACACAAAACATAAAACACTCCCAAAGAACAAACATGTGTTGTCACAAATGGATTAAACTCAATAAGACATGATAACTCCTCATTAACACACGTATATAGATCACAAAAATTATCATGTGTTAACACCTAATAACATGTGGTTATAACTGGTGGGAATTACTACATGTTAATATCATCATCGAGCCTCTTAACAATTAAGTTATATCTTGGCTTAAACGATCGATTACACTATATGATAACTCATGTTTAAAATCCGATAACTAAGATCCCTTGATAATAGGTGATTATAACAAATCACATGTCACACTCATCCATATGATTTCGGCCATCCATCCACATTTCCATTCCCATACCTGTGCTATGTCAAACCAACCCACATGTGTGTGTGTGTATATATATATATATATATATATATATATATATATATATATATATATATATAAAACCACACGACATATGTGTGTGTGTAGTGTCAACCAAAATAACTTCCGTCTTCCCCCATAATAATCTCAGCCGGAAGCTAGCATACCTCACTTCCATTTGTCACTTTCAACTTCTAGTTCACACACCTTATATCAATTTGGCATATGACAAAGGACTTGAGATAGAATCTTCCCTCTTGTTTTCCTAATCAGCCAAAGACAAAAACAAACAACAAAACTCCAGTTGAAAGGGACATGACAATAGATTGTGTATTGTACTTATACCAAAATCTTCTACTCTTTGTCAACCATCGGCCGAAACTCCCAAGCATGAAACAAGACCATTACGTCATCATTATCCTACCTTTCTTATATTAAAAAGGGAAACAAACAACCTACATAATATTACCTTTGCATGATGGCACCTCTTCCTCTTTTGGAGATAGGAATCGGCCGATAGGGACCTTTCAAGCCAAACATTGACTTGTCCACATCACAATTGTCCTCTCTTTCACTCTTGGCGATCATGGCAGCCATACATCACCAAGTATCCCACACAATCTTGATGATTAGCTAATAACATTTGTCTTATATCACCATGCATAGCACTAAGAGACAATGTTAGCTCCCTTGCACACAATTAGGCCATAATCAAACACAAATCACTTCCTAGGCATGATCCTTGCCAAAAACTACTTGATTTTATACACCTCATGATCGGCTGAACCATTCTTTGATGGCTACACATTACATGATCAAGATTTTACACTAAAAAGGGATCATGTACTTAACAATGGATGAAAGGAATCCAGTTAAACTCTTGCCAAGATTTACACTATAAAAGGGGACACCAAGATCATCTACATTTGCCACATAAAAACTATTTTCCTCATTAAAAACGCTTGGCCACTATCCCAACCCTAACCCGAACCGTAACCAAATAATCATAAGATCACTCCGAGCATTCAAGCCAAAGGGAAGGTCACGAGGTCTCTAGGATTCATTCCATCACTAACCATTCTTAGGTAAGTCCTTTGTACTTTCAAACTTCTTATGGATCGGCCCTATTATGTTTTCCCGACCCTTCAACCCTTGATCCCTCTATAATCGGCCATTCACATACACCCTAAGGAGTTTTTATAAGCATTGTTTCACTTATAATTATTTCAAACATCTATGGATCACGCTATATCAATTTATCACACAGTAGTGACCTTAATCGTTCTAGGACATACACATACATTATAACAAGTGTTTTAGTCCCCACTCGGTCCATTCAAAGGGTGTCTAGAAGTCGAAATACATGTTGAACATACTTATATATATGTTCAAGATATGAAAAAGCTTTTTGCTACCTCATGATAACATGTGTTAAGAAATCCATAACGTGTGTTAATACTATATTTTTCTTATTAAAAGGAATTAACATATGTTAAAACACTCGTTCTTCCATAAAACGACCACACGTGTTAGATTGGGAACAATTTATAGCCCATGACGACATGTGTGGCCCATTTTGTTTACTAAATATACGTTTTCATAATAAGACAACGGGGTTTAGAAACCGTGCAATCTACAAAGAACACATGAGTTAGTAATATGTGTCACGTGCACGAACTATGGCCCACATACAACTAACACAAGGGTCCACAAGTCGGGTGAATAACTTGTATGATAAATGTCAAAACCGTACCACTTACTATGACCTTGAAAACCATAGGGCATCATTCGTCGGGGCAGTAGCTATTCCACCTTACTACATTACCAGACCCCACGTCCAGTCACCAGGTGAGTTTCACGACCCCATTTTATAGTTTTCCATTTTTGGGGGATAAACATGCTACAATTCTAGTACATTTCTTTTTGTGTGTTATTCTATCATGACTACCATGTGGAACATGAGACATTTGGTTCATGAGCTCAACAGTCCTCGTACTTACATTTACACCGTAACCATTAACTATCGAAAGCCATGGAACACTTTAATTGATCTATTGGGTTGACACCCCCACTCTTGTTTAGTCGCTCTAGCCATTTACATACAAAAGAGTGTCAGTATTCTACTATAGACACGTTGTCTATATTGTACAATGCGTGATGCGCAAAAGTTAAGAGGTGTGGTTATGGGACTCATGGTTTGCACAGTAATTATTCGCTTAGCTAGCCTATGATTAGTCATACACGAATTTCCCAAGCACTTTACATAGTACATTGCGTGAGGGGCAGAGACTTGGGAGTTGGGTTTGAGCTTGCACTCGGTGGTACTATCGTTGGTATGGTCTTGGCAATCATGTGCCATCTTGGTATTTGAGTCATGTGATTTCAGACAATTTCATTTCAAAAACAATATTGTGTTATTTTTAATAATTTATGACATCGTTTGTCTTTCGATGGTATCTATATGATTTAAATCTTGTGTGTTGCTCGAACCTTGTGCTTGAAAACCATTCAAATCACATCCCCGTGTTTCCGCCTTGGCGGGGTGTGACAGATTGGTATCAGAGCATGAGGTTATAGCGAACTAAGTTTCTTTTCAGTCGACTATAACCAAAACATTTTCGAAACGTTTTCATAAAGCACCACATTACTTCGCCTTGCACCTCTCAGGTGTCAAGCTGCTCCACGATGACACATGGGTATAGTAGTTCATTTATTTACAATTATGTTCATTCATATATGCATATATTGGACAGGATCATGGCCATTTCTGTTGACCTCACTCTCCTTTCCGACTACGTGGATGACGTCCCTCCCGCTCTTACTGACCCCGACGTCTATCCCACGATGATTCCTCACGCGACCCATTCTGCCTCGGACCCGGCTCCTTCATTCCGCATATTCCGTGACTTTTTAGGCCGTACTCTCCATAAGTACAATCCTCGAAAGAGGGTGCGACAGCCGATTTTCCTTGCCCTTCCCGCTCGTGCTCTTATCTCTATGCCACCCGCCGATCCTGTCGTTCCTGGTGAGCCTAACCTTACTGCTGACCCTATACCAGAGCAGCCTGCTGTGGAAGCGCCCGTACCTGTGCCCGAGCCATCACAGTGAATGAGGATGCAATCCTAGGCCCGCAAGCGGCCTTACCTCCCCAGTCTCGTAGGTGACTTGGCCCATAGGGACGAGGAGGATGTCGTGGAGGCGATGACCCTAGGTGGATCTTCTGGGAGGCCACTATACAAGGTGCGTGGTGTTCTTCTGTCTCACGATGCACAGCTGGTGACTATGGGTGTTCGCATCCGGGAGTTGGAGGACTGCGCATTAGAGGCTGAGCAGGGGAGGCTTGCAGCTGCCATGGGACGAGTAGAGGTGGAGAGACGACTATAGGCGTTGGAGCAGAGGATGTCTGAAACGGACGAGCGTATGAGAGCCATAGTCGCTGCCCTTGCTGCTGCATTTCCATCTTCATCTTCATAGGATATTTCATGGTTGTACCTCATGTTATGTTATTTTGTGATTGTGATATTAACTAATGCGGCTAGGCCGCTAGTCTTTTGTATTATTACAATGGAAGTATTTTGAACTATGAACATGGAATGAGTATGATGGTAATTTGATTCATGATTTATCTTGCTTTTTCTTTTGTTTTGTGGTTGTGATTGACTTACTATTCATGGTTATATTTGGTTGTTACATTTGTATGCATGACAATATTTGTGAAATACGTGTCTTATACTTTTGATATGTGATGTATTACAAGGAAAACATGCTAACCCGACAATCTGCAAGAACCAATGAGGGCGAGTCACTTCCGGCTACTACTGCTGAGTTGGCGAGGGTGATTGCCGAGGTAATTACTCGTCATGATGCAGCTTGAGCTGATTCTAGTGGAGGTTCTGGGGGTACTGGTCGCCGACGGGGAAGCGAAATGGATAATGGTAGGAATTTTGGGTCTAAATTCTCTACTTACTATTCCTACGCGAAACTTTGTGTTAATAGTATTTACTATTGTATACACAGAAGTTGAAAACCCTATTCGGGGATGTTCGTACAAAACTTTCATGGCTTGCAAACCATGGAATTTTCGTGGTACTGAAGGTGCCGTTGGAATTGTTTATTAGATTGAGAAGACCAAGTCAGTTCTCGACATTAGCGGTTGTTCCGAAGAGTAGAGAGTGAAGTACTCTATTTGCACTTTCCAAGATTAAGCTCTTGCCTGGTGGAACCTCCAAGTGCAAACCTTGGGTAGAGACGCGGTATACAACCTCACTTGGGTCGATCTAAAAGTTCTACTCATGGAAAAGTTCTGTCTTAGGAGCGAACTGAAAAAAGCTTGAAGCGGAATTCTGGAATCTTTCCATGGTGGATGCTAATGTGAGTGCTTACACTACCCGTTCCCATGAGCTCTCTCGACTTGTACCTCATATGGTCACTCCCAAATTCAAGAGAGTCGAACGGTATATTTGGGGTTTGTCTCCTAAGATTCGAAGCATGGTCAATGCATCTGCACCCATTACTATCCAGAATGCTGTCACTCTAGCTCATAGACTCACCGATGATGTTGTCTGCATAGGTTCATTGAACTAAAAGGTTGTAGTTACTAGCCACAGTTCTGGAGAAAATGGGAATGAACTCCTCCCACAAGCGCCAAGACTCTCTGAAGGTTTTTGCTGCTACCACTACTGAGGAGCCCAAATGAAAGCAGGGCTGGCAATAGGTAACCTGTATAAGACACGATTAGACCTGTTAATGAAAAAGTACATTATGTGAAATTTTACTTTTTTAAAAATAAATAGAATTAGGATGATATGATTCATCATATGTCTTTGTTGGTACATAAAACATATAACTGTGTTGTAAACATGTGATATAAATTAGTTAAAAAGTTTGTATTCAAGTTTAGAACTTGTGTTATTCGTGTCGTTAGTGACCTGTTAAACCTGTTAAGACACGATTTTCCAGCCCTAAACGAAAGTATAACGGGCCCATCCCTATTGCAGCAAGTGTAATTACCATTATGTCGGCACTTGTGAAAGTATTCTATGTAAGAACTGCAACCGCCGAGGTCACCAAACCGCTAACTGCAAAGCCAAGGTCACCAACACACCTCCTGCCAAAAACAAGTGTTATGAATGTGGCGCAGCCGGTCATTTTCGCAAGGATTTCCCAAAGGCTAAGGATCAAGCTGGCGGATGAGCATTCATGCTAGGAGCCAATGAAGCACGTGAAGATCCTAATGTGGTTACCGGTACGTTTCTCCTTAACAACCATTATACAATGGTACTTTTTGATTCATGCGCTCATTTTAGCTTTGTGTCCACCAACTTTAAGAAATCCCTTGGTTTAGAATCAAGTAAGTTTGATACACATTATACCGTACAATTGGCCAATGGTAAGTTAATTTTGTTTGAAGAAGTTGTTAGAGATTGTGTTTTGGAACTTGGTGATTGTGTTTTCCATGTTGATCTACTGCCTATTCAGTTGGGTAGTTTCGATGTTTTCATTGGCATGGATTGGTTATCCAAGCATCGTGCAGAGATTGTCTATCACGAGAAGTTGGTTCGTATCAACTTGTCTAATGGGGAAACCCTCTCGATTCATGGAGATCATGGTGGATCTATTCTTCGAGTCATATCTTGCATCAAGGCGCAAAAATGTTTAAGGAAGGGTTGTGTCGCATTCCTGGAACACGTCATTGAATAGAAAGCTAAAGATCGGAAACTCGTTGTCATACCGGTAGTGCGAGACTATCCCAAAGTTTTTCTAGAAGACTTGCCAGGGCTACCACCGCCACGACAAGTCAAGTTTTGCATTGACCTAGTCCAAGGTGCTATACCGGTAGCTCATACTCCATATCCTTTGGCACCACCCAAGATGCAAGAGTTGTCTAACCAGCTTTAGGAATTGTTAGACAAAGGTTTCATTCACCCGAGTTTTTCTCCATGGGGAGAACCTGTTTTGTTCGTGAAGAAGAAGGATGGAATTTTTCACATGTGCATCGATTATCGGGAGTTGAACAAGCTGACCATAAAGAACAAGTACCCACGGCCGAGGATCAACGATCTGTTTGACTAGTTGCAGGGTTCCAACTACTATTCGAAGATCGACCTGCGTTCGGGGTATGATCAGTTGCGGATCCAAGAAGACGACCTACCGAAGACTGCTTTCCGGACTCGTTATGGGTATTATGAGTTTTTGGATATGCCATTCGGTTTGAATAATGCTCCTTCTGTTTTTTATGGATCATATGAATCGAGTTTGCAAGCCCTACTTGGACAATTTCGTGATTGTTTTCATTGATGACATCTTGATCTACTCGCAAACGAAAGACGAGCACGAACATCATCTTAGACTGATGTTGGAGTTGCACAAAAATGAGACGTTGTTTACCAAATTCTCTAAACGTGGGTTTTGGATTCGAGAATTCCATTTCCTTGGTCATGTTGTGAACGATAAGGGCGTACAAGTTGACCGTACTAAAACTGAAGCTACCAAAGATTGGGATGCGCCCAAAACCCCGACCGATGTGCAACAATTTTAGGGTTTAGCTGGTTATTACCGTTGGTTCATCAAAAATTTCTTTAAGATTGCCCAGCAACTTACAGTCTTGACACAAAAAGACAAGGTCATGGATATGTACTTATGTAGAGGAGTATGGTTATTGCTTATGCATCTCGATAACTCAAAGTCCATTAGAAGAACTACACCACTCATGACCTAGAGTTGTTCACTTAGATATCCTTATAAGATGGGTATCTCCGTTATTCCGTTAGTATCCGATGACTTGAACTTCAAACTAGGAGTACATTTGGAGGACCATGTAGAACAATTTTTCACTTCGCATGCATACGAAATCATAAGTTGAGATGCATGAAAATCCTCATGGACTCTGTGTTTGGACTGATGGTCCTGGATTGGACCCAGACCTTAATTCTTTTGATTACTACTGGTTGTTCTTGTATTTGGTAGAAGATGTCTAGAGTTCATGGTGGTCGTCGCGATGCTCGTACTGGTGGTTGCGGCGGGGGTCGTGGTAACATCAGCATGACCCAGGATGAGCTGAACAACCTGCTTCAACAATAAGTGAATGTTTCTCTAGCTGCTTTTCAGGCTGCTCAGCAAGGCCTTGGTAGTAATTTGATTACTGCCACACTTATCTATATCTTGGGTGATTATACTTTGTTGGTTAATCGGATGTTGTTGGTACAGGGAATGCTATCAATCAACCTCATCTGGTGCAGCCTGTGTGCACGTTTAAGATGATTATGGACTGTAAGCCTCATAGCTTCAATGGGACTGAGGGAGTAGTGGGACTGCTCAGGTGGCTTGAGAAGATTGAGTCAGTATTTGCTATGTCAAACTGCCAAACTGCGGATCATGTGAAGTTTGCTACGCGAAATTTTGAAGGTCCTGCTTTGACCTGGTGGAACTCCACTACTCAAACTCTTGGCTTAGGGGAAGCCAATGCTATGCCTTGGTTGGAGTTTGTTCAGCGTTTGAGGTCGGAGTATTGCCCTCGGGATGAGGTGAAGAAGCTGGAGCATGAGTTGTGGAATCATAAGATAGTGGGTTCAGAGATTGAAGAGTACACCACTAAGCATCACGAGCTGGTAGTGATATGTCCTGAGTTGAGTACACCAGAGTACAGGAGGATTAAGCAATATATTATTGGGTTGGTGCCAAAGATTTGAGGGTTGGTGGTTGCTAGTGATGCTACTACACTTCATGGTACTATCAGGTTGGCTCATAAGCTATCCAATCTGAAGGTTGAAGAGGGTGCCTTGCCTCCCAGGGGCGCTGCTTTGAAAGACCTTGAGAACAACAATAAGAAGTAGGAGAACGTGGGGAAGAGTTATGGTTAGTCTCAGCCGCAGCAATAGGTGAAGAAGTCTGATGCATCAGGATTGTCGTCTGGGCAAAAGCAAGTTGGGTATAATGGGAAACTTCCGAAGTGTAACCCGTGGTTTCATCATGTGGGTAGTTGTGACAGGTATCGCTGTTATAGGTGCCAACGGTTTGGTCATCATGCTAAGGACTGTATGGTCAACCTTCAGCCAAAACAGACCCAGGCTGTTGTCCCTGCTCCCGCTACTCAGGGAAACCAGGGTTGTTATAACTATGGAGAAGCAGGGCACTTTAAGCGTGGTTGTCCTAAAATGAAGCAGGGTAAGAATAGGAAGAACGGAAAGGACAACGGGAATAACGGGGGCAGTGGAAGGAATGCTCGTGCCTTCGTCATTGGTTCGGGGGAAACTCGAGAGGATCCAGATAGAGTTACCGATACGTTTCTTCTTAATGATCGCTATGCTGCGGTTTTATTTGATTCTGGTACCGATAAGAGTTTCATATCTGCTATGTTTAGTTAGTTGCTAGACATAGTACCTACACCTTTAGAGGCTAAGTACTTGATAGAATTGGCTAATGGTAAACAAATCGAGGCTACACATGTTCTTAGGGAGTGTCACCTTGTACTATCGGGTTTGTCTTTCCCCATTGATCTCATGCCGGTTGATTGGGGTAGTTTTGATGTCATTGTGGGTATGGACTAGTTATCTTTGTATCGCACCGAGATTGTTTGTTTCAACAAGATCATTTGACTTCCACTCTCTAATGGTGAGATTCTATCGGTTTTTGGTGAGAAGAGCGGTGTTCCTTTGAGTATCATTTCTTGCATGAAGGCCTAAAAGTATCTCCGAAAGGGTTATACCGCTATTTTGGCACTCGTTTCTATTTCATCGACTGAAGATAAGAAGATCAAAGATATTCCTATTGTGCGTGACTTTTCTGATGTATTTCTTGATGATTTATCTGGTCTTCCGCCCCAACGTTAGGTTGAGTTTCGTATTAATCTTGCACCTGGTGCAGCCCCTATCGCCCGAGCCCTTTATCGTCTTGCACCTCCCGAGATGCAGGAGTATCCAACCAGTTGCTGGAGTTATTAGATAAGGGTTTTATCCGGCCTAGTTCGTCATCAAGAAGAAAGACGAAAGCCTCCACACGTGTATTGATTACCGTTAATTGAACAAGGTGACGATCAAGAATCGCTATCTCTTTCCCGTATTCATGATTTATTCTACGAAGATCGATCTCAGATCCGGATACCATCAGCTTAGAGTGCATGAAGCCGATATCCCAAAGACTGCCTTTCGTACTCGTTATGGCCATTTTGAATTCTTGGTTCAGCCTTTTGATATCACCAATGCGATAGCGGTGTTCATGGACTTGATGAACCGTGTTTACAAACCTTATCTTGATAAGTTCATCATTGTCTTTATTTATGACATTCTGATTTATTCCAAGAGTAGGGTGGACCATGAGGAACACCTACGGCTTGTCTTGGAACTCTTACGAAGAGAACAACTTTACGCTAAGTTCTCGAAGTGTGACTTCTGGTTGTGTGAAGTCCAGTTCCTTGGTCAAGTAGTTAATGAATAAGGAAAACATGTCGATCCAGCTAAGATAGAAGCCATCAAGGATTGGGAAGCACCGAAGATGCCATCCGAGGTGCGGCAATTCCTAGGTCTTGCGGGTTACTATCGTCGTTTTATTGAGGGATTTTTGTAGATTGCCTAACCCCTCACATCTCTTACCCAAAAGGATGGAAAGTTCGACTGGGGTAATTCTCAGAAGTCGGCATTTCAGACGCTAAAGCTTAAACTCTGTTATGCGCCCATATTAACCTTGCCTGAGGGTACAGATGATTTTATTGTTTATTATGATGCTTCTATACGGAGTCTCGGTTGTGTGTTGATGCAGTGTGAGAAGGTTATCACTTATGCTTCTCGTCAGCTTAAGGTTCGCGAGAAAAACTATACTACCCATGATCTGGAATTGGGTGCGGTTGTCTTTACTTTGAAGATCTTGGGACACTACTTGTACGGTACCAAGTGCACCATTTACACCGATCACAACAGTCTTCAGCATATCTTTGATCAGAAGGATTTGAACATGCGACAGCGTCTGTGGGTCAAACTTTTGAACTATTACGATTGTGCTATTAAGTACCATCCTGATAAGGAGAATGTGGTAGCAGACGCCTTAAGCAGGAAGGAATTTGTTAAGCCCCGTCGTGTTCGAGCTTTACGGCCTACTATCCATTATGGTTTGCCTTACCGAATTTGTTCTGTGCAGCAAGAAGCCATGAAGGTGGAAAACCTTAAGGCTGAGACTATGCACGGTGCCAATAAGCATCTGGAACTTAGACCTGATGGCCTACATTATTTTGCTGAACGTATTTGGGTCCTGCTATTCGAGGGCTTCCCAGAGCTCGTTTTGGATGAGGCTCACAAGTCCTGGTATTCTGTTCACCCTGGCTCCGATAAGATGTATCAAGATCTGAAGATACTTTAATGGTGGCTGTAAGTCCAGAATCCTCTCCGGGGTATCAAACACACCCAATCGAGTGCGGAACCAAGATTGAGTGTAAGAACAAAAGAAGAAGCGAAACAATATATTATTAATAAATTCGTGCCGAATGCTTTGATCGCACACGGTTTCAAAGAACCGTCTGGTACGATCTCTAGGAACCTTGCACACAAGAGAACTCGTCTGGTGCAAGGCTCGCACAGGGGACTACATGGTTACAAAAATGAAAAAGAGGTGCAACCTAACAATTAACTAAATAAGACAATATATAGGCGCCTCCAGCCCATTGGCCCACATGGCCTGACCCAAGCTCACGTCCTAATTTAAGCCCAATAAATATAAACGTGTACAATAAAGATAAGCGTAAAACTATACAATTTCTAGGCCCAACAATATCCCCCTAGTTTTATGCTCATCTTTATTACGGCTTAGTAGAAATCTTCAGCTGATTATCTTCAATCTTGGGTCTTCTCTTTCAAAGGTCCAGTAGTAAACAAACTTTAACAGTCCCAAATGCCAAAAAACATGCGATCTGGTACATGGCCCAATCTATAAAATACTCATGAGTGCCCAAAGCCTTATGTCGGCCCAAGCACAAAACCAACAGCAACCAAACAATTAAGCGGCCCATATAGGATTTCTCGAACCCATGTAAATCTGATCCATGTGCAAGACTCATTACAAGCCCACTCAAAACCAATGCGGCCCAAAGTAAAACCACCATTCAAAATCTATCTAACCCAGCCACGCGTAATCCAATTAAAAAATTAACCCCGACCCTCCAATTTTTAATGCAGTCCATGACCTAAAAAGAGAAATTGATCCCATGTCATCGTAATCCCAAGAGATTAAAACCCGACAAGCTCAAATCGGATCAATCACTAAATCAGGGAGCCCACCTATTAAAGCCCACGACTAAACTTAATGAAAAGATGGCCGGCTCAATCTCATTCCGAAGCCCAGTAACTCGTTTCAACCAAAAAAAACTTTGGCCCACTACGAGCTCCATTTTAAAATTCAAAAATTGTGGCCCCCTTGATTTATTCTCAAATATTCCATTACTCATCCATGACAAAATCCATTTATTTTAAAGATTCCATCAATAAGTCAATCCCAATAAAATCTCATAATTCAAACTCCAATATCAGAACATTAATGTCATTCCAAAACTACTTTGCACAAAAGAAGGCAAGAGAATTATGGCAATTTATGTGGCCCGATTTGGATGAATCGAACCGAATCCACCAACACTACCCATCCACAATCTTATTGCAAACTAAAATGAATCAACAAAGAAACATTTACCAATAATATGAATATCCAAATATTATGCAATCCCCAAGATAATCAAAAGAACACAATAATATCGGTTCCAATCAAACTATCCCAATCCAATCCAAACAGATTCAAACAAAACTCATCCAAATCTGAAACAAACTTTATGATAGCCAATCACGATTCCTAAATAGTAAGACTAACCATAAGATGGAACTGGAGTACCTCTCTTTTGACGAACATACATACCCCGACAATATGCAAATCCTTCTTTTTGATCTTCGTGTTGATACCGAACCGAGCCATCCAAAGACTACATAGGCTCTGATACCAATTGTAAGTCTGGAATCCTCTCCGGGGTATCAAACACAACCAATCAAGTGCGGAACCAAGATTGAGTGTAAGAACAAAAGAAGAAACAAAACAACATATTATTAATAAATTCGTGTCGAATGCTTCGATTGTACATGGTTTCAAAGAACCGTCTGGTACGATCTCTAGGAACCTTGCACACGAGAGAACTCGTCTGGTGCAAGGCTCGCACAGGGGACTACATGGTTACAAAAATGAAAAAGAGGTGCAACCTAACAATTAACTAAACAAGACAATATATAGGCGCCTCCAGCCCATTGGCCCACATGGCCTGACCCAAGCTCACGTCCTAATCTAAGCCCATTAAATATAAACGTGTACAATAAAGATAAGCTTAAAACTATACAATTTCTAGGCCCAACAATGGCCGAACATGAAGGCTGACATAGCTATGTATGTAAGTAACTGCTTGACATGTGCTAAGCTTAAGTTGGAATATCAGAAGTCGTCTGGTCTTCTACAGCAGCCTGAAATTCCTGAATGGAAGTGGGAACGGATCACGATGGATTTTGTAACCAAGCTTCCGAGGTCACCAAGTGGTTGTCATATTATTTGGGTGTTGTCGATCAGTTGACAAAATCGGCACACTTCCTGGCTATTAAGGAAATAGACAGTATGGAGCGGTTAGTTCATATCTATCTTAAGGAAGTGGTTTGTCGGCACGGGGTTCCTGTTTCTATCATCTCTGATCGTGATTCTCGTTTCACTTTGCATTTCTTGAAGGCCTTGCAAAAGGCATTAGGTACTCAGATGGACATGAGTATGGCATATCATCCGCAAACTGATGGCCAAAGTGAGCGGACGATACAAACACTAGAAGACATTCTTCGTGCATGTGTTATCGATTTTGGTAGGAGTTGGGAGAGTCATCTGCCGTTGGTGGAATTCTCTTACAACAAAAGCTACCATTCTAGCATCAAGGCAACTCCGCTCGAGGCTCTTTAGGGACGGAAGTGTTAGTTTCCTCTTTGTTGGGCTGAGGTGGGTGAGAGCCAACTCACTAGCCCGGAGCTCGTGTACTAAAATTCTAAGAAGATTTAACAGATTCGTAATCGTATGGCAGCAGCTTAGGATCTCCAGAAGAGCTATGTCGATCGTCGTCGAAAACAATTGGAGTTTTAGGTTGGCAACGAGGTTCTTTTGAAAGTCTCTCCTTGGAAGGGCATTATACGTTTTGGGAAGCGTGGTAAACTGAATCCTCGTTATGTCGGACCGTTTGCAATTCTGGAACGGATTGGACCGGTGGCATACAAACTTGACCTACTAGCTGAACTCAGTAACGTGTATAATGTCTTCCCCATCTCGGATTTTAAGAAGTGTCTGGCTGATGAAACACTCATTGTTCCTCTAGAAGAGATCAAGGTTGATGATCGTCTACATATCGTTGAGGAACCGGTTGAAATCTTGGATTATAAGATTCATAGACTTCGTCAGAGTAAAATCCGCATTGTTATGTTTCGTTGTAACTCCAACCATGGACCAGAGTTCACATGGGAACGTGAGGACGAGATCAAGTCTAAGTATACTCATTTGTTCCAGAAGCGAGCACTGAAACCAGCACCTGTTACTGTTGAAGCTAAGTGAATTTCGGGGGCAAAATTCCTTTCAACGGGGGGATGATGTAGCAACCGGAAAATTTTTCTTGTTTTTTTGTTCCTTCCTTTTGTTTCTGTGCCATTTTCGGGACTAAAATTCTTTCAACAGGGGGATGATGTGACACCCGACAAACTCAGGTTAGTAACTTTTGTCAAACTAGTAAGTCTACCTTAGCAAATCTTGCATGCATTACACTTAACTGGGTTAGTTGAGTCATTACGATGGTTCGGATAACTATCAGGAGCCGTTATGGTGGTTCGGAGAATCATCGGGAGTCATTACGATGATCCAAGGGATCATCGGAGGTCGGTCCATAACCATATGTACAAGGATTGGTGATTCGTAGGATCCCCGGATTTGATACCCACACGCGAGTCTCGAGTCCTGGGAATTGGTGAACGAATGTGAACGTGTTATTTATCAAGTAATATGTGTTTATAATCATTATATAACATGTCGGTATGTGAATACGTGTTATTATATTTTAAAATAGTGTTTTACGTGCTGAAAAACCAATTCTGCTGTAGGGGCGACTAGGGTAGCTAGTCACCGCCTGCATGGGGCGACTAGGGGCCTAGTCGCCTGTCGTAGGGGCGACTAGCATCCCTAGTTGCTACCTGCAGCAACCTAGTCGCCTGTTATGTCTGAAACGACTAGCAACAACTATAAATACCTTACTTGACTTGTTAAACATCATTTGTGAAACCCTAACTCACCCCAAACCTCTCTCACACCATCCTTAACCTCTGGAACCCATTTTTGCCCTAAATTTACAATTTCCAAGCCTAAAACATCATTTCTAAGAAAGATCTAAGGTGTGTTATTCATCCTAATCTTGTTTCATGTCATTATTTTGAGCCCTAAATGTCCACACCTGGTTTCATATAGTTTTTGTCTTTAAAAACCTTTGAAAAACAGTTCTAAAACAAGTCTAATCATTTAAATGGGTTCCATATGGAGGATTAATGCATAAAACGGTTTTTGATGATTAAAACATGGGGATTCTTAGGTGTTTTAAGTTTTGTTGATATGAATGAGTTATTAGGATGATTATCTTGGGTTATGAAGGTTGTTTGATGTGTTTTGATGATAATATGCATTTTGACCCGTTTGAGTGCATTAGGAGGATTTAGGATGTTATGGGATGATTTGATGATTGAATAATGTTAGGGTTTATGCTAGAATGATGTAGTAACAGTATGATGATGTTTGGAATGTGATTATGTGATGAAATCTGATTATTTGCCATATAGGGTAAGGTTTTCATGCAATGATGTGATGTTTTCATAATATAATGCTATTTTGGGAAATACTTGCAATTAGTGTGTTATACGGATGATAAATTGGGGTTTATTGTTGGTATAGGGTTGTTTGATGATTATGGATTGGTATTGGGTGTTTTTACATGTTTTGGATCTGATTTGGAAGGTTTAACGTGCGAAAAGAGCGGCCCGGTCTGCAGGGGCTAGCTTAGTTAGTCGCCTGGTAGATGCCCAGTCGCCCCTCGAGGGGGCAACTGGCTTTGCTAGTTGCCAGTTTGATACTTAGTCGTGTGTTTTGATGCTGTAAGTGTAATTTGTGACCCCAAAACATGATTTGACACCTAGGAACATAGTGTAAGCCCCATGGCATGTCCGGAAACCTGGTAACACACGTTATGACTCGTATGTGTTGTATGTGAACTATATGCTAAACTTGGTGAACTCTAATGCGTATAAAGTGCGTGTTTACACATCATTTCTTGGTTACTTGTATTTGGCTAACACGGGGGATGTCGGGTCACCAATGAGATGTCGAGTCTTGTCTTATGTGGTCAGGATAACGTTCAAACGTGTTTTCAAACGTACTTGGTTATGGTTTGGACATTCAGGGACTAGTTAACCTATGGGTTATTAGTCTAGATACTTATATACATCTTATGATAGGTCACCGATATTTGAGACTATCATAGCATTGTCAGTTTAACTGTTTTCAAGAACGCAACCTAAGGTGAGTTTCACGGCCCCACTTTTACCGGTTTTACTTTCAGGGGAGAAACATGCTACGTACTTTGGATTCGTAAAGATCATATTATACTATGGTTAACTTTTGTTTACTATATGGCCTATCATCCTATGTCCCGGGGAAAACATGAATGTGCGGTGAAGCACAACGGGGAAATGTGGATAAATCTATTGGGTGTGACATTCCCCACCCGGGTCGACTGGAGGTCAGGCGGGTGCATATTGTCTCAACTCACGTACCTTGGATGACAGTAGCGCATTCGAGCAGTATTCATATTGGTATTCGTGTCAAGTAATGGTTTCCAAGCATAGTAGTCAATACATACATCTAGCTAACGTTGGTATAACATAGCAGTAATGGGATTGATCTTTCAAAACTTATGGAAACGTTTTATAAAAACCTCTGAACTCACCAGCATTATATGTTGACAATTTTAGAATGTTTTCTCATGTCGCTAAGGTAGCAGTACTTGGATTAGGTGCACGGAGTCATGCGCGATGTCTAGGGTTCAGTTGCATATGTTAAACATTTTCAGACTTATGTTTATTTACTGTTTTTGGGATGTAAACTTGATGAAACTTCCGCTGTGTTCGTTTTTATGTTATAAAATTTGCATGGTTTGGTTTACGTATTTTATGTATAGTTGTCGTTTATTGTGACCGTTGACTTGGATCCTGGTATGTCACGTGCCTCATGGTAAAACCCTCAAGTGGAATTTGAGGTTGTGACAACTTATTTGTAGAGTCCACGTACCTTATGTTTAAGACATGTAGCATCAAAGATTCACACAAGACACATAATAGAATTTTATATGTTAGTGTTTGTTTATGTAACATGTTTCACCCCAAGAAAATAAGAAAACTGTAAAATGTGGGGCTATGTAAACTCACCTTAGCAAGTTAGCTAGATCACATAGAGTTGCAAATGTAGATGCAACACTCCCGAAGGATTAACCTAAATGAAATAAACAGTTTGTAAGGGAATGAACTTAGAGTCTAAGTTATCTAGTACTAGGCACTTAGGTTTTCTAAACTAGATTTGGGGTTTTAGGGTTTTTGATTTGAACTATAATTGAATTTGTATAAGTAGAATACAATAAAATGTAATCACAATTAGTAATCATTTATGATATAGAACATACTAATGTATAAATAATTAAATGACTAAAATTAATTGATATATAATTAAAAATAAAGGATTTAAACATAATGCAAAAGACAAGATATGTAAATTATAAAATTTTAACAACATACATTTGTGAGAATATATATGTATTTCTGGAATTAAATCAATAAAACCAAAAATCAGATATTAAAAAAGGTATTAATTTCTAGGAACTAAAATAAATGCATTACTGTAATTAAGTATGGAATAAATGTAGAATTAATGAAATGAACAAATAATTTTAAATAACTTAAAGTTTATAAGTCATTTAGATTCTTATTAAGAATTCATAAAATTTGTACTTTTATACCATTAATTGATTTATAATAGTTCAAAATGCAATAAAAAGGATTGAATACAAATAGAGTTTAAAAGTATGGATTTTTATATAAAAAACAGAATAATATACTTTATATTCATGGGAAACAATTTTATAAATTATTTTCTACTTTATTTTCAATTAAAACAGAATTTTAATTGGTAAATAACTGATTAAATGAATTAAAATAGTAAAAATTTATAAAATATAAATTTTACAGAATATAAAATTACTGTAGAGTGTTATAAGTTTAGAAATAAATCTAAAAAAATTGTATTTAAATGATGAAAATTGGATTTTTTGTGTATTTATTATATTTTAAAATAGAAAAATAAATTAGCAATAACAAATAATTATTTTTCTAAAATATAAAATTACGCGTATTTAACTTAGGGTTCCAAAAAGCTAGTATAATTTTTCTAAATATTTTTTAGTAGTCTTGATATTTAAAAGAAATATACAATCATCAAAGGAATTAGAAATATACATACAAAAAAAGAGCTTTTAAAACGGTAAATTTGTTTTTATAAAACGGTTGTAAAACGTTTTAAATGCTTCGTTTTAAAAAGTACATGAACGTTGTAAAAGGGTTTGACCAGCGTTATAAAAGGAGCAATAATTTCCATAAAAATCTACTTAATACAACGGTTATCTTCCATAGCAAAATCTAAATACAACGACTACATCCTCCATACCAAATACAACTGACAAAATCCAAATACAACGACTACATCCTAGTCAATACCGATGTGTGTATTGAAATGTACGAGAAAGAATGCCTTATGTACAAGTGATCATTGCATTTTATCTATACTATACTCCCTCCGTCTCATTTTAAATGTCCAATTTTCTACTTTTTGTTGTCCCAAATTAAATGTCCATTTCTAAGCAATTTTCAGTTTTATCCATAAAAAACAAAAGACAATCAAATATTTGAAACTTGCCGATTACCCCGGGAGTGTCCTGGAGTTGAAAAATCTTGTATTACTTAATAAAAAAAGGATAAAAGAAGTAAACAGTCTCAACCTCTTTTAATGCTTAAAGCATTCACAGTAGTGCCCTTATTTTTTGTGAGACAAAACCCTATAATTTTTTATGGGGTTGAAAATGGTTGTGAGTGAAAAAAATGAGGAATCTATTGGGTATCGGTAAATTTTGGGTTATTTGGGAATCTTTTAGGGAAAACAGGAAAACTGCATTTATTTTTTAATATTTGTTGAATGTGGTTGTGAGTGGAACAAGGAGAAACTGTAATGATTATTAATGTAATATGTGGTTGTGATTGGTTCTGAGTAAATGGGGATGAGGAAGCTATTAAGAATGCTCTAAAGAAAGTTGTTCTAATGTTTATATTACCAAAAGGGCTTTCATGCTGCGTTCCCAGTAGCTTAAAAAATCTCAACCTCTTTTAATGCTAAGCATATCGTTATAGCACATGAACATGGGCAATTCATATATGTAATAATAGGTTCAAAGGCATATATGCTATCATAACAAGATCAGTGAGTTGCCTATATATGATTAATAAATTACCTAAACACATTGTGTTTTTTTCTCCATGAACAAAAATTCACTAAAAAAAACATCTTTTTCTCGTTTTTTTGTATATCACTATGGTTCTCGTTGGAAAGATAATAAAGTGATCGTTAATTTGGTGTAAAAAAATTTCAAAAAATTGTCATACATAAAAATTACTAACGTTTAAAAAGTGTGAGCGGAAAATAAGGAAAAAATAAAGATAAAAAAAATATTAATTAACATATTTGAAATTTTAAAATAATAATTAATAGTTCACTAACATTTAAAAATGTGAAAGGAAAATTAGGAAAAGATATTAATTAACATATTTGAAATTTTAAGATAATATAGATATAGATTTTATTTAAAAACAAAATAAATAAATTTAAAAGAGAGCTTCACATGATGCCACGTGACACATTCAAAGGGAGGTTGAGGCCACCATTGAATGCCACATCATCTAACTTCAATTCTTTTATTATAAGTTATAATAACTTGAGAATATTATTGTCATTTTACAACATACAAACAAATTGATCCCATGATTCAAGTAGTTTACACTTGAGCTTCTAGTTTTCAACTTTTATGATTATTAAGACTTATTTTTCCTTATCCGTATGTTACTTTATTTCTTCAAATGTTTCTTGAACATTTTATAATTTAAATGTTAAATCTTTTTAGTTAGGGCAGTCGGGGTAGTCCGTGATGGCCACCTTGTGATGCCGCGATGGCCGCAAAACACCCCCTTCCGAATCACGGTCGCGAAATCAAGGAAACCGTGATGGCTATCACGATATAAACAAACCATGTGCATAATCAATTTTTGTTTTTATTTGAAAAAGTAGGTGGGGACCAACACACTCTCTCTTGTTTTTTATTATAAAAAATAGTAGTGGTTGTGATGGAATGAGGTGTCATAAGGTTATTGAGTGTGATGGTTTTAGCGATAATTGTGAACACCACCACATGGGTTTAGTGATGGAATGTGATGGAATGAGGTGACACAAAATAATTGGGTGTGATAGTGTGATGAATGTGATGAATTGGTGACCACCCCTTGTGGCCTTACTATACATTTGTAACGCTTATGATGTATATTCACCGTAATACAAAGTGTGTACCTCCCGCCGCATCACGCGGGTTTCCCACTAGTATATATAAAAATTAAGATCCTTAGCAATAGTAGCCTCGCTAAACGCGAAATAAAAAGCCTTCAGTTTTGAATTATTTACGAAAATGCCATCGTAGTAATTTTATTATTAAAACCAAAATAAAAAGGCTTTAGTTTCGAGGTAATTACGAAAATGTCATCACTTTACTTTTATTAGTAAATCCTATTTTTCAAGCGGTTTAGGCGCTTTGCTTGGTGCAACGCACATTGGCGTACCGACGGAACAATAGGACTCTCTACGTTGTGTTATCTGATTAGCAGACCCTCGCAATACCGTGGGTATAACTCTGCTGTTCGTCGGAAAAATCTGTAGCTTTTCACGAATCGGCGCCAGTTTTATTTCTACGCCACGCTTAGCGCACCGCGTAATTTACTAGTTTTAAATAAATAAATAACAAAGGTTATACAGTCAGATCGATTTATACGACTAATTGTGAGTTGCAAAGTAAACCGAACTATTAACTTAGTTAAATTGTCAAAATGGAACCATGAGCCGAATGCTTTAATTTTTTTTGAACGACCAACAAATTGGAATCACTCACGGAACACTGGAGTATCATCGTGCCACCAATGTTGCCACGCGATCATATTCTACCACCAAGTCATCAATTCAGGAGGAAACTCATAATAATTATGAGAAAACCCCCTTTGTGAGATTCGAACCCAGGACCTTATGGTCCCTAAGTTTTATCTCACTACCAAGATGCCGGTAGGCTATAATGCCTTTGGCCTATATGATATATTATTAATTAGTTAATCATAAATATTTGATTAGGAACTCCATGTTATGGTAAGAAAACAGAAAGATAGAATGGATCATGTGGTACAAACAATTAGGAATGGGCTTAGCTACCGAGCAGACAAAACTTTAGATTGGGCTAATCTCACAATTATGGCCCTTTTTAAACAAATAACAATCACGCCCTTATTCAACTTATGTGGTAACAAACTTAGTAAGTTGGATTGATTTCATGTATGTTGTAGCATGGTGAATGGGAGTGTTTGCTTAATACAATAGAGGCTTGTTCAATTCATGCTTGGCCTGCTGTGGTAAGGCTCACTCTCTTGTTCAAAGCTCTTTTAGTAGTCTTCATAGTAATTTTTCAATTTGTTTTGGTAACGAGAACCACTTAAGAAAAACTACGGATAATCATTTGCCTTTATCAGTCTAACACGAATCTATGATGTAGCGTGATCACTTTCCTTTTGTCTCTTGCGTGGAAAAGTTAAACTATGAAGGCAAGTATACTGAGTGGAATACATGTTTCAAGATATTAGATTTGGATCCAACACCTGTTATTGATTGTTACACTAGCGGTAGAGGATACAAGGTTAGTTATTTTGCGAATCATGTGTTAAGTTTATACCCATCGTGTGTTAAGTTTATACCCTTTTTATTTCTCTTATTCTTTTCCTGGTATGTGCAGCTTGAGCTACAATATGCGGATGAAATAACTGCGCTTGAACCTCCATATGATTACGTGCCAATAAGTGCCATGGGTTGTCGTGGATGGACAACCACTTTATGAGGTGAGTATTTCATATTCTTGATAAAATTGTCACCAACCATTAAACAAAATTAGCATTCTTCAATTCTAGCAGAGAATAACTAATGACATTATTTTGTCACTTGAAGGATTACACCAACTTCATAAGTTTCATTTGTAAAGCTTATAATGGTTCTAACATGCCCCAAGCTTGCCGTGGTATATCCCGCCAGGTTACCACTCCAACCGACACCGTAAAATCCTTCAGGCATAGTCATATCTGCTACAAAGGGGAAGATACTCTAAAGTCAAAGTCAAGGCTAAAGTCAACACTATCAGAAATCATATCAGCAACAATACATTCTTTGATGATCTTCTAGGTTACATAAACTATGTAAGGTTAATGTTGTTGGGTGTCGAATCCAGCAAATAAATAAATAATAAACCTACTAGTATTAGTGAAAGTAAGGTTCGTGTCCTCAGGGATACAGATCAACTGATTATACCAAAAAACTATTTTTCGCACAAATACGACTATATGAAAAAAAGGGGGGGTTGGTGTAGTTTAAAATTAACGAAAATAAAACTAAAATTAATAAGACGAATGACTAAAAAAAATGTTATTTAAGTTGTGAAATAAATTCAGATGTTAAAGCTAATTCCAACACTAAGGCAGTTTCTTAATTTGACCCGAACTTATGATCATTAACAAGTATGGTGCAATGATCCTTTAATTAAATGGTTTGTATCAATACTAGACGTCACGCCGTTCGGACATCCACTCTATCTAATGTCTAACCACACGTCGTTCGTTGATTAGAGCCAACCCGCTACTCCAAGCTCACGCCGTTCGGATCTTAGCGTGCGGGTTGCAATGATAGAAGTATCGATTACAATCAAACACTCACGCCGTTCGGAGTGCTTAATTATATTGTTTAATTCTATAACAAATTTAAATTCATAGACAAACCTAAACCATTATTTGTTCCTTTTTATCAAATATATAAAACCGGTTAAAGTGTTATAAATTGATGAACACTATTAGAATGATTAACAAAGTGGCCAATTTTATCAACCAACTAATATTTTACCTAAGGGTATAAAATCAAGAACCAACCAAACAAACCATTCAAAAATTGGATTTCATAAGAGTTTCACATAAGTTTTCGAATCAAAATTAAATAAACATACCAAAGTGCCGGAATTCAAAAGGTTCTAGCCGGACATGGCGGCTAGTTCAATCAAAGTAAATATGAGACTAAACATCTAAAAATAAAGCTTACGAAAAGTAAAAGAAAAACCAAATTGTCCTTAATGCTTCAAAACATTCAATATGCCTTCAAGCCCTGTTTCTTTTCTTGTCTCCTCTTCGATGATGCACTGCACAAAAAAAAAAAACGTCCAGGACCCCCTTTTGAATGAATATCTTCAATGAATGATTCTTATTTCTTTTTATGTCCAGCCTATTTTTCTCCAATTATCCCCATGAAAAGCTCCCCAAATTGTTATCTTAATTTTTTTAAATTCTTTCATAGTATTAACTTTTCAATTCAGCCCCCCTCTAGTTCTCTCTTTACTGTTTGCGGCCTAAAATTCTCTTCGAAGACGCCAGTAGAGTCCAAGTAAATTGCGGATTCGCCTCGTCAAGCTCGCCATTTCTTTCATCGATCCTCCACACCTACAAAATCAACCAAAAACAAGCCAAAGTAGATTCCATTCCACCAAAACATGCATTTCACGAAAATAATGCAATATGTACAACCTAAATGCATAAAAACGCCTAAACTAGCTACTTAATGAATGATAAAATATGACAAAAAATGCGACTAACAAATGTTATGTGCTTATGTTTACAAATGTTACTTTAGACAGATGTGGGATGACAATGAAATGCTATAAGTTTTTAACACACGAAAAATCAGTTATAAAAAAGGAACTTAGCAAACGAATGTTATTAAAGACAAACTACAAGTTAAAAACGTATATTGTATATGGTACATGGGTGAAGAAAGTAAGCACGAAAAAGTATTTTATTTGACTTGACTCATTTCCAAAGAAAATTTACGTCGACACGTACAGGGCCGGCCCTGGAAATTAAGGTGCCCAGGCCGAGCTGCAAAAATTGTGCCCCTTAGCCTTAGCTTTAGACCTTAACGAAATAAATAATGTAAACTATTTTTTAAGCTACGATTTGTCACACCCTCAAATTTTCACTGCGGGGTTTATACCGCGAGGCGCATGACAAACCAGGATCCCATAGCCATAAGTCACAGGAACGAACTCTAAATGCCCAAACCATTTAGTTCGTTTTCGAAAACCAAGTTTAGTTAAGCTGCGGAAGCGTAAACCAAATTTAAACCCTTTTTAAAAACTATGCGCAAAACAATGCGCCCAAATTAAAACCATACGAAAGCATAATATATAATTTATGTGTATGCCCGAGAGCCCAAATGCAGTGAAGTGTACGGTGCTTTCTAATCCTGGCACCGGAAGCTAACTACCTGCAAAAGCATGTAAATCGTGTGTCAACATAAAGCTGGTGAGTTCACAATATAAGTATGCGATGTAAATAAAAGTGTAGGTTCTCAAAACCCCAAAAGTCAAGTGTACAGCGTTGGTCTCTCAGACCCTGTAAACAATAGCTAATTCAAATGTCAGGGGTAGCTAGCCCACTCATGATAACTAAAACCGGCGAATACCGAACTACTAATGAACAAGTTCCCATAACCGGGATAAGGATGCCTTGCATCATTGTCCATCGACAATGATTATGTATGAAGCTAATAGTTCACATCCGTGCTCCCATCACGATGTGAGGTTTGTTAGACCTAATAGCGCTATCAACTAATTAACCCGCTTGCCCAACCGGCAATTGATTCGGTATTTTGAAGGACTTAAAAGATGTGTTTGGTTTAGTTCATCAAGGACATATATATGAATTAGTAAAAATAGATTCACCACGTGAACCATGCACCCCAAAACCCGGGATGTGAAAAAGTAGTCCCAAACCGGACTAGAAACGTTAAGTAAGTTGTCTCAACCCGAGACGCATGCTTTTGAGAAAAGAGTAGTGAAACTCACCTTAGGTTGCAAGCAAGAATATCCAAACTTCAACGTGATAGAGACTCGCTACCGACTCCCTATTATATGTGTCACTATGTGAGTACACTTGCATAACCAATATACCACATAGCACGTTTATTCGATTCTTAAAAGTTTCAAAATCGTGTAGTGACACCTAGTGACTCTACATGCACAAGTATGTCCTACGTATCCCGTTGGTGATCGTGGTGACTATTATAAGTTTAACGCATCAAACACATCTCATACAAGTTTTCACACAAGTACATGTCAATTACACAACACATAGAACTCCAAATAGCCACTTAAAGACCCCGTACACCGTCTGTGTTTTTAGGACAGATTGTGCGCTGTGAAAAACAATTTATTTAAAATACTTAACGAATGAATTAGAGTCCCAAATTTTTACTGAATTTTATTTGGGATTCACTCAACAATACCTTTTTTTTTTGTCTTAATTCCAAACACAAAAATTATAAATATTCGTACAACACAGCAGTGTTCAGAAAATTTCCTCAACAGGTCAGTTTAGTAGGAAAATTCTTAAAAATTGTGTATTCATCCAAACGAGATGACTCCACTTGGAAAAGCTCTATTTTTCCAGTATTGACCTACTGCAAAAATTTCATAACCTAATTCCTTGTAAATCTCAAGTTATGACCATTTAAAGTTAGCCCAATTTACAAATCCGAAAATCTGATATGACCCCTAATCAATTAAAATTCCAAAAACGACTCAAACGACGTCCAAATTCGATGGTTTTGCCCATTATGAAAAGCTAGGACCTTGTACATTACAATCATGCAAAGAATCGATCAAACTAATTAATTTCAAGCCACGAAACAGACCCTACAAGTCGACATTCAGAATCTGTCCAGATTCTAATCATGCAATATTATCAATTATATCAAACCCTAGTTGCATATTACCAATCAATAACACCTAATAATCATCATACAACTTTAGTAAGAACCACATCTGATCAAAACCCTAATTATACATCACAACCATCATTATTCACAAACCCTAGAAGTCTAAAACATCAAGAACATGCATAATCATGCAAAACATATAACATTCATTATGTAACAATGTGGTTGACCCTTTTAATCTTCGTAATCATCATGTTTTAACTTTTATAAAATACTTTCAGACCTGGACAAACTTGTTATATGATTTTTATAGTAAAAACATAAGGTAAAAGCGTAAGAAATCATAAGTTATACCCTTAGCTCTTCAAATCAATCAATCGCGCGCCTTGGAGCCTCCCAATTGATGATCTTGAGCCTTAGCAGGAGTTATTGGAGTGAAATATTCGTGTGGGGCAGTAAGGGGGCGATTAGGGTTGAGTATGGGGGTTGCATGGGGGTTTAGGATGCTTAAATATGAGTTTGAGGCGGTTTAGACCCGTCAGGGATGTTCGAGCGGCCGCTCGGAGCCTGTGAGCGGCCGCTCACAGGTCCGAGGCGCGCGCTTTTGCTTCGTTTCGCCTCCCGATGCGTTATCCATCGACGTTTTCGTTATTTCGGACCGTAACAAGTGTAACCCCATGCGTTAAGACCCTAATCAACCTCATGCTCCACTTTTAATGATTTTTATTAACGTGTTCGGTTTAGGTTCACATAATCACGTATGGTTTTCACATAAGTTTATTATTCACCAACGTTCGGGATACAGGACTCATGTGTGTGTTAAACAATACTTATCCTATTTAACACATATGTTAATAACCTCTAACATGTGTTAGGCCTACTTAACTACCCCTAGTTAAGTATCTACCCATGCACAACGTAAGTTAACTAAAATGTATCATGTAAGTTAACTAGAGTTCAGTGAAAGTATTAACCTGAAAATGCGGGGTGTCACATCATCCCCAAGTTGAAAAGAATTTCGTCCCGAAATTCAGCAAGTAAACAATAAAGCCAGCTATAAAAATGTGTGCTTGGTTCCCGGATGTCACATCATCCCCAAGTTGAAAGGAATTTCGCCCTGAAATTCACTTTGAAAGAGCTGCTTTTTGTTTAGCGTTCGATCGATGTTCGGGTTCAGGTTTAGAAAAGGGGTGTGGGTATTTAAGCCGTATTTGATCCATGCGTTCCCACGTGTATTCCGGTCCTAGACGGGAATTCCGTTGTACGTTAATAATAGGTATAGTGTTCTGTTTGAGTTTCTTGACGCCCCGCTCAAGAATCTCCACTGGTTCTTCCATGAACCGTAGCCGATCGTCCACCTGGATCTCCTCCAGTGGCACCATCAGTGTTGTATCCAACAGGCATTTCTATAGATTCGGTACGATATGTGGGATACATCGTGTATCCTACCAAGTTTGTTAAGTAGGTTTAACCTGTAAGCTACCAGACCAATCCCATCAACCATCTCGAATGGTCCAACGTTTCACGGGTTCATCTTCCCCCGTTTTCCAAAGCGTGTCACACCCTCTCAAGGTGACACCTTTAATAGTACCTTGTTCCCATTCCGGAGCTCTAAAAGTTTCCTACGCTTATCAGCGTAGCTTTTCTGTCGCTCAAGAGTAGCAGCCATCCGTTTTCTGATTGCACTATCTTCTCAGAAGTTTGGTGCACAAGTTCGGAACCTGTCAGTTGGCTATCCCCAACTTCAGTCCAACATATGGGGGATTTGCACTCCCGTTCATAAAGTGCCTCAAAAAGTGCACACTGGATCGAAGTGTCATAACTATTGTTATAAGAGAATTCAATCAATGGCAAGTGCTTGTCCCAACTGTTTCCAAAGTCCACCACGCACGCTCGCAGTAGATCTTCTAGTTTTTGGATGGTACGTTCACTCTATCCATCCGTCTGGGAGTGATAGGCTGCGCTCATGTCCAAATGAGTTCCCAAAGCATTTTGGAGAGTTTCCCAAAAATGGGAAGTAGATCGCGCGTCGTGATCCGATATGATAGAAGTAGGCATCCCATGCCTAGAGACAATTTTCGTAATACAAAAGCGGCTAGACGTTCCAACATGTCCGCCTCTCTAATTGCCATGAAATGCGCTGATTTGGTCAAACGGTCAATAATGACCCAAATCATATCGTGCCCGCTGGGCGTTTTAGGAAGTTTGGTGATAAAGTCCATGGAAATACCATCCCATCTCCACATGGGATTTTCCGGTTGCTGAAGTGGGCCCGAAGGTTTCTGATATTCAATCCTAACCTTGGCACACGTTAAGCACTTACTAACATAAGTGACTTTCTCAGCTTTCATGTTTGGTCACCAGTAAAGAGTTTGAGATCTCGGTACATTTTATCCGAACTAGGATGTACCGAATAACGAGGGGTGTGTGCCCCATCGAGCACTAGTTGTCTGAGATCTCCAACACGTGGAATCCAGACTTGATTCATGAAGTGCTGAAGACCCTATGTCCTCCATTCCAGGTGCTTATCAGCACCGTGCAAGGTTTCAAGCCCGATGTTTTCCCTTTCAAAGCCACGCCCTGGGCTTTACGTATCTTAACATGAAGATTAGATTGTAGGGTAAGTTGCAAGGCTCGCACTCGCTTGGGTTTTGTTTCCTTACGACTCAGGGCATCTGCTACTACATTAGCCTTCCCTGAATGTTACTTGATGGCACAGTCATAACCATTCAGGAGTTCGACCCATCGGCGTTGTCGTATGCTTAGCACCCTCTGGTCGAATATATGCTGGAGACTTTTATGATCTGTGAAAATCGTGCAATCTGTCCCGTAGAGGTAGTGCCTCCGAATTTTGAGAGCGAAGACCTCCGCTCCCAGTTCCAAGTCGGGAGTGGGTAATTTTTCTCATGAACTTTTAGTTGTCGTGAAGCATATGTGATCACCTTTTCGCGTTGCATTAAAACACACCCTAGACCTTGGATAGATGCATCACAGTACACCACAAAGTCCTCCGTACCCTCAGGTAGTGATAATATTGGAGCACTGCAAAGTTTAGTCTTTAGTAACAGAAAAGCAGGTTCTTGGGCATCTCCCCACTTGTAGGTAATCCCCTTCTGTTTCAAAGCAGTGAGGGGTTGAGCGATTTTTGAGAATCCCTGAATGAATCTGTGATAATAACCTGCAAGGCCAAGGAATTGTCGGACCTCCGTGGGAGTTTTAGGGGCCTCCCATCTTTTAATCGCATCAATCTTAGCGGGATCGGTCTGTATTCCTGCCTCGTTCACCACATGACCCAAGAATTGGACCTCACGAATCCAGAAGTCGCACTTGGAGAATTTTGCATATAACTGCTCACTTTTCAGAAGTTCCAAGATCAGTCGTAGGTGTTGCTCGTGCTCTCCCCTACTCTTGGAATAGATCAGAATGTCGTCTATGAACACTATGACAAATTTGTCTAGATAGGGTTTGCACACACGGTTCATGAGGTCCATGAACACAGCTGGTGCATTGGTCAACCCGAAGGGCATTACCAAAATTTCATAGTGCCCATAACGAGTTCGAAAGGCTGTCTTTGGCACATCCTCCTCTCGGACTCTCAGTTGGTGATACCCCGACCTCAAGTCAATCTTGGAATAGAAACTCGACCCCTGGAGCTGGTTGAATAAATCATCAATACGAGGTAAAGGGTTCAATTCCCGGTAATCGATACCCATACGGAAACTCCCATCCTTTTTCTTAACAAATAAGACTGGAGTTCCCTAAGGTGAAGAACGAGGTCTAATGAAACCCCTGTCCAATAGCTCTTGGAGTTGGGTGGATAGTTCTTGAAGTTCGACTGGTGCAAGGCGGTATGGTGCACGCGCAACTGGGGCGGCTCTTGGTGCACGGTCAATTTGAAATTCCACTTGTCGAACAGGTGGAAGTCCGGGTAATTCCTCTGGGAAGACATCTGGAAAATCCTGAACTACAGGGATGTCCTCAATTTTTGTTTCAACTTCAGCTCGAGTATCAGAAATGTTAGCCAATATGGCTGGGTAGCCCTTCCGAATACACCTCTAGGCTTTCAGGAAAGAGATGATGCCCATCATGGCACCACCAGGATCACCCTGGACAGATAAAAATTCTCCACTAGGGAGAGGGATACGAACAATCTTCTCCTGACAGAGAATTTCAGCGTGTTGCTTGGACAACCAGTCCATGCCAACCCCGAGATCAAAGCTTCCAAGGGTGATAGGTAGAATGTTGATGGCAAACGATTGCCCATCCAACTCGAGCTTACAGTCACGATGAATATGGGTTACCTCAACAGGCTTTCCATCAGCTAACTCCATGTTGTACGGGGTATTAAGAAAAGTAGGAACCATCCCTAGTTGTTTGTTAAGTTTTGATGACACAAAACTATCGTCCGTACCAGTATCATAAGAGTGTCGTATCCGTCACGACCTTGTTATCAGTCCTAGCTTCCCTAATGCCAATCACGAATGCTTTCCCACGAACCCCATTGTTGTTGTTCCCGTTGTGGTAGTTGTTGTTGCAGGACTTATACTTCACACTATCCCACGTTCTCTTGCTATCACCAACAGTAGAAAATGAAGCACCATGCTTCAGAAAGGTACCATGATCAGCAGTCTCATCTGTGAGTCTGCGAGTCAAGTGAAAGATTTGTAGGTGAGCTGCAGTGGCCAAGCCACGAATCTGAGGGGCCCACCCTTTCGGTATAAAGTTCGATCCATTTGTAAGGTAGGTTAAATAGATTTGAGCCTATAGTGGCTATCTCCTATAGCTTGGTAGTGTAGGCGTCGATCTCAGACCCATCCGTCTTTATATAACAAAGTTTCTAGATTTCACCACAGGGTGTTACGTTTTCCTTCCAGGTATCTGTAACTCATCGAGTGTGCATGTAGTGTACATTACTCCATCCTGCCTGGGACAAATGCACATGGCAAAGACTTATGCTATCGAAGCAACCAGACGGTCTCCTTCAGTTCCGTTGGGGTTATCGAGGTTTACAACCAATAAAAGGCTTGAAAATACGATGTACGTTCAAGGTATAAGAAAGTTCAAATGTGGAAGTCTGGGGAAAAGAATGATTTAGCAAAATAGATCTTTACTAGCTTGGAAAGATGCGAGGGCCTCAACCACCCTATCGTTGATCATAAAAACTCAGTCTTATCTAAGTTAACAAGGGAAATGAAAGAAAAGATAGGTAAGAAAAGGTAAGAGCCAATCGTCGCCATGCTTTGTCTAGATAGTAGAGCCTTCATCCTCACTTTCCGTGTGCTCGTCCTGCTCAGGTTCCCCTTTCATCTCTTATCCTTCCTCTTTTGCGATGTCAGTGTTATATGGTTCTCATCACGTACAATCTCCTTTTCTAGTCCTATGTGAACCAGTTTAGTGGTAAGCTGTACTACTCGTTCCTCCAATCGTGGCTATCAGCCATTAGTAGGTTTCATCCTCCCTTGTGATGTTGCATTACATCGCAGGCTTTACGTAACTCCCTAAGAGTGTGTGTAACAAGTCCCGATCTAATGTGTTCCCATGAATCTACCACATACTTATGAGTAACAGGGATATGCAGTCATACGTCCGCCCGCTCATACTAGGCGTAAGGTACTAAAGTAAGAAATAAGTTCTATATGCGTAACCCAGTCCCGTCTGAGTTTCGAATGGGAGTAAGAAAGATCAAGTAGCAAGGAACAGAAACTAATTGTCTCCTTGCTAAGTGACAAAAGATAAGTCTCAGCATTCGAATTCCTTCATAGTTGATTTAATGGTACCACGTCATGCGCATCGTGCAGCTTCCTGTGTACGTGCGCCATAACGCTCGCAAGGGCTCCCTCCCTTGTACTACTGTTGTCTCCTCGTCCATGAGGTTAGTTAGGATATTACTCCCAGTAATGCGCCACCTGGTGTAACCCTAGGTTCCCACCATTGACGTGTTAAGAATTAAGTCTAGAACTAGGAGATAACATATCTCCCGAAATCATATGTTGTAGATATATGTAGCTAATAGCTAGTTGTGCACTTAAGTTGTGAGTGTACTTATGCTATGATGATTATAGACTAGACTCAACATGCAGTCCTAGTTCACTATAACCAATGGCTCTGATACCAATCTGTCACACCCTCAAATTTCCACTGCGGGGTTTATACCGCGAGGCGCATGACAAACCAGGATCCCATAGCCATAAGTCACCGGAACGAACTCTAAATGCCCAAACCATTTAGTTCGTTTTCGAAAACCAAGTTTAGTTAAGTTGCGGAAGCGTAAACCAAATTTAAACCCTTTTTAAAAACTATGCGCAAAACAATGCGCCCAAATTAAAACCATACGAAAGCATAATATATAATTTATGTGTATGCCCGAGAGCCCAAATGCAGTGAAGTGTACGGTGCTTTCTAATCCTGGCACCGGAAGCTAACTACCTGCAAAAGCATGTAAATCGTGTGTCAACATAAAGCTGGTGAGTTCACAATATAAGTAAGCGATGTAAATAAAAGTGTAGGTTCTCAAAACCCCAAAAGTCAAGTGTACAACGTTGGTGTCTCAGACCCTGTAAACAATAGCTAATTCAAATGTCAGGGGTAGCTAGCCCACTCATGATAACTAAAACCGGCGAATACCGAACTACTAATGAACAAGTTCCCATAACCGGGATAAGGATGCCTTGCATCATTGTCCATCGACAATGATTATGTTTCAAGCTAATAGTTCACATCCGTGCTCCCATCACGATGTGAGGTTTGTTAGACCTAATAGCGCTATCAACTAATTAACCCGCTTGCCCAACCGGCAATTGATTCGGTATTTTGAAGGACTTAAAAGATGTGTTTGGTTTAGTTCATCAAGGACATATATATGAATTAGTAAAAATAGATTCACCACGTGAACCATGCACCCCAAAACCTGGGATGTGAAAAGTAGTCCCAAACCGGACTAGAAACGTTAAGTAAGTTGTCTCAACCCGAGACGCATGCTTTTGAGAAAAGAGTAGTGAAACTCACCTTAGGTTGCAAGCAAGAATATCCAAACATCAACGTGATAGAGACTCGCTACCGACTCCCTATTATATGTGTCACTATGTGAGTACACTTGCATAACCAATATACCACATAGCACGTTTATTCGATTCTTAAAAGTTTCAAAATCGTGTAGTGACACCTAGTGACTCTACATGCACAAGTATGTCCTACGTATCCCGTTGGTGATCGTGGTGACTATTATAAGTTTAACGTATCAAACACATCTCATACAAGTTTTCACACAAGTACATGTCAATTACACACCACATAGAACTCCAAATAGCCACTTAAAGACCCCGTACACCGTCTGTGTTTTTAGGACAGATTGTGCGCTGTGAAAAACAATTTATTTAAAATACTTAACGAATGAATTAGAGTCCCAAATTTTTACTGAATTTTATTTGGGATTCACTCAACAATACCTATTTTTTTTTGTCTTAATTCCAAATACAAAAATTATAAATATTCGTACAACACAGCAGTGTTCAGAAAATTTCCTCAACAGGTCAGTTTAGTAGGAAAATTCTTAAAAATTGTGTATTCATCCAAACGAGATGAATCCACTCGGAAAAGCTCTATTTTTCCACTATTGACCTACTGTAAAAATTTCATAACCTAATTCCTTGTAAATCTCAAGTTATGACCATTTAAAGTTAGCCCAATTTACAAATCCGAAAATCTGATATGACCCCTAATCAATTAAAATTCCAAAAACGACTCAAACGACGTCCAAATTCGATGGTTTTGCCCATTATGAAAAGCTAAGACCTTGTACATTACAATCATGCAAAGAATCGATCAAACCAATTATTTTCAAGCCACGAAACAGACCATACAAGTCGACATTCAGAATCTGTCCAGATTCTAATCATGCAATATTATCAATTATATCAAACCCTAGTTGCATATTACCAATCAATAACACCTAATAATCATCATACAACTTTAGTAAGAACCACATCTGATCAAAACCCTAATTATACATCACAACCATCATTATTCACAAACCCTAGAAGTCTAAAACATCAAGAACATGCATAATCATGCAAAACATATAACATTCATTATGTAACAATGTGGTTGACCCTTTTAATCTTCGTAATCATCATGTTTTAACTTTTATAAAATACTTTCAGACCTGGACAAACTTGTTATATGATTTTTATAGTAAAAACATAAGGTAAAAGCGTAAGAAATCATAAGTTATACCCTTAGCTCTTCAAATCAATCAATCGCGCGCCTTGGAGCCTCCCAATTGATGATCTTGAGCCTTAGCATGAGTTTTTGGAGTGAAATATTCGTGTGGGGCAGTAAGGGGGCGATTAGGGTTGAGTATGGGGGTTGCATGGGGGTTTAGGATGCTTAAATATGAGTTTGAGGCGGTTTAGACCCGTCAGGGATGTTCGAGCGGCCGCTCGGAGCCTGTGAGCGGCCGCTCACAGGTCCGAGGCGCGCGCTTTTGCTTCGTTTCGCCTCCCGACGCGTTATCCATCGACGTTTTCGTTATTTCGGACCGTAACAAGTGTAACCCCATGCGTTAAGACCCTAATCAACCTCATGCTCCACTTTTAATGATTTTTATTAACGTGTTCGGTTTAGGTTCACATAATCACGTATGGTTTTCACATAAGTTTATTATTCACCAACGTTCGGGATACAGGACTCATGTGTGTGTTAAACAATACTTATCCTATTTAACACATATGTTAATAACCTCTAACATGTGTTAGGCCTACTTAACTACCCCTAGTTAAGTATCTACCCATGCACAACGTAAGTTAACTAAAATGTATCATGTAAGTTAACTAGAGTTCAGTGAAAGTATTAACCTGAAAATGCGGGGTGTCACACGATTAAAGTAATATCAAATTGATGGATCAAATTTTATTTCCCACTTAGGTCGTAGTCTAACGGTAGAGGGAACAAACTCTCTTGGGGGAGGTTGGGAGTTTGAATCCCACAAAAGGTGAAAATATAATGGGTGAAAGTCTAATATAAATATTTGAAAGTATGGCGATTGAAAAAAATTGTTTCATAACAAAAATAAAAGATAAAAAAGAAGGCAAAACCAACGGGTAAAAAGCAGAAACAACTAACTGTGACACCCGGAAAATTCAGGTTAATACTTTTCATACTTTGCATACATACGAGTCTACCTTAGCGAAAACATTGAAAACAATTACTTAGTATTATACTTAACTGGGTCGGTTGAGTTATCATCCATTAAGTGTTTGTAATCATTACGTGACTTGTCAGTATGTGAATACGTGTTTATATGTGTTAAAATAGTGTTTAACGCGCCAAAACCCAAAATGAGGATAACAGGCGATTGGGGGATGGGTATTTGGCCCAATTGCTAGTATTATAGGCGATTGGGAGCCCCTAATCGCCAGTTGCAGCTGCACAATCGCTGGTTCTATTGTGGACGAGTAAAAACGCCTATAAATACCACCCTTGTGTTGCAAAACATCATTTTTGAAACCCTAACACACCCTAAAGCTATCCCACACCTTATCCAACCTCTGGAACACGTTTTTGCCCAAGAAATCACCTTTCCAAGCTTTACACCTCATAATCTTGCAAATCCAAGGTGTGTTCTTTATCCCTAACCTTTGTAATGTTATTGCTTTGCTCCCTAAAGGTCCAGACCTGATTTCTAAACATTTGTGTCTTTGAAAACTTATTTAAATCGATTTCTAAACAAACCCAAACCTTCATACTTGTCCTATGTGATGTAATCATGCAAAGATAGGATTTTTATTGATAAAACATGATGATTCTTGTGTATTTGATATGTTTCTGAGATAAATAGGTTGTTAGCATGGTTATTGATGAGTTTGAAAGTTCATAGTTGTGTATTATTGATAATAGGCGTTTTGACCCATTTGAATGATTATGAAGGATTGATGATGATATGATGTGTTTTGTTGATTGTTTGAGGTTAGGGTTTACTCTAGGATGATGCTAGAACAGTAGGATAATGTCAGACAACGTCGTTATGTGATGAAATCTGGATATTTGCTATTTAGGGTAAGTTTTGCATGTTGATGTGATGTTTACATGCTAAATATGCTATTTTAGGAAACGCTTGCATTCGGGGCTGTTAGAATGATAATAAATTGGGGTTTTTGCTTGGAAAAGATTTATAAATGATTTGGGTTTGTTATTGGGTGTGTCCACATGTTCCGGATCTGATTTGGAGGGTTAAATGCGTGAAAAAGTGGAACAAATATGCAGGGGGCGATTGGGGAGTCCCAATCGCCTGTTTGGACAGGTGATTGGCCTGATCACCTGACTGTATGGGTGATTGGACTCCCAATCGCGTGTACAACATGCAATTGCAATCCTAAATGCTAGTTTGACCATCCTAATCACCAGTTGACTTTCCCAATTGCATGTTTGATTTCCAATCGCGTGTACAACATGCAATTGCAATCCTAAATGCTAGTTTGGCCATCCTAATCACCAGTTGACTTTCCCAATTGCATGTTTGATTTCCAATCGCGTGTACAACATGCAATTGCAATCCTAAATGCTAGTTTAACCATCCTAATCACCAGTTGACTTTCCCAATTGCATGTGTGGTTTCTAATCGCGTGTACTGCTGTTATATGTGTATTTTAACATCCTGGAACATGGTTTGACACTTAGGAACATGATAGGAACTCCGTGACATGTCTAATAACTTAGTAACACGTGTTCGTATTGATTTATGCATTAATTAGGCGTTATGCTAGACATAGTAGACTTTTTTGCATACTAAGTGTTTAATTGCATACAGTTACGTGATATCTTGTATTCGGCTAACACGTGGGATTTCGGGTCACTAATGGGATGTCGAGTCTTGTCTGGTGTGGTCGGTTAAACGTTTAAACATCTTTTCAATTGTACACGGTTATGGTCTGGACTGTTGGGGACTAATCAACCTACGGGTTATTAGTCTAACATCTTATACGCTCGCCATGATAGGTCACCGGTAGTTGGTACTGTCTATTGAGCGGGTTTACTTGTCTTAGGAGGAAAGCAACATAAGGTGAGTTTCACGGCCCCACTTTAAGTCTTTACGTTGCAGGGGAGACACATGCTTTATACTTGTTCTTAAAATATCATGTTATGCTAGTGTTAATTCATTTGACGTACTATACGATTCGTAAAGTCCCGGGGAAACCATGAGTATGCGGGATTGCATAGCGGGGGAAATGTGGATAGATCTATTGGGAATGACAGACCCCACTCGTCGGCCGGGGGCCGGCGGGTGCATATTGTCTCGGTTATTAAAATGCTGTCGTGGGATGGTGGTACATATCTCGGGCATTCTTGCTTCATCTTGTCAGTAATGGTTTCAAGGTCGTAGTAGTAGCATTCATGCGTCTAGCTAACGCTATTATCTTAAACATAGTGACAACATGATGGCTTTCAATACTTTAATGTTTAATATATAACCTGTGAGCTCACTGGCATTATTTGCTGACGTTTTTAGCATGTTTGTCTCAGGTCGTTGAGGTAGCAGCATTGTATAGGCGCACGGAGTCTCACGGCGTCTAGGATCCATTTGCATTTAATTTGAGTATTGTCAGACTTTCATGTTTTATGTTTGAGTTGTAATAAAGTTTACGCCTCCACAGCGATGGATCGATTTTGAAAACTAAATGGGCAGTTTATGTTGTTTTTACGTATCATATAGTTTTCGTTTATTGTGACCGTTGACTGGGATCCTGGTTTGTCACACGCCTCGCGGTAAGACCCCGCACGTGGAATTTGAGGGTGTGACAGATTGGTATCAGAGCCAATGGTTATAGTGAACTAGGACTACATGTAGAGTCGAGTCTATAGCCGAGTCGCACACACTAGACGGTCACATTCATATAAGTCATACCATGTGGGGAATTGCCGGGGTGTTAGTATCACATTCATTATTTTCATTAATGCTTACATCATATATCTATTATTCTTATTCTATTCTTCATCTTCGTGCTGAAGACGAAGAGACTTACTATCCTTGCACGGCACGCACATTGGAGTGGCTTCGGCATATTCCCGAGATATGTCCAAGATTCGGACTTCACCCTGTACTATGCTCCAATGGACACACTTGCTCGCACACACTATCGCACACTCGTACTTGTTATTATGTATCTTAGGTGTTCTGTCACCTAGGAAATTCTTACCTATTCTAGAACGTGGGTACCTTGTGGCTTGAAAGTTAAGCTAGGAGCACGCCTCGAGGACCATGTAGAACGATTTATCATTTCGGGTGCACACGAAATAATAAGTTGAAATGCATGGAAATGTTGGTGGACTCTGTGTTTAAGCCGATAGTTATAATGGAATCCAGTTCTTAGATTTAATTCTATTACTAGTGATTTCATGTTTGTTTGCTCCTGTAACACCCCAACCGATGGCGGAAACATCGAGGTGTCACGTAGTAACGATTGCTCAATAGCTCATGGTACTAAAGTGTAAATTTGAATACATTGAATTGAATATTTATTACATGGAAAGAAATACAACGATTAAAAACGAACAAGCTAAAATGAAATACAGTAAATCTTAATCTAAGTCTAAGTTCCAAAAGCTTAAAAGTGATCTCATAACAACCTGAAACATGTACGAAAATAATTTTGTCAATATAAAATGTATTGGTGAGCATACTCAGTTTGTATACGTATAATATAAGTTTAAAGAAAATGATTTACAATTCATGTGTCATGCTTTATTCAAAGCAAATACGGAAAACACGTAAGTACACAGTACGGGTCAAAATCAAACCTCTTATGCGACAAAGTTTAATACATTAACAATGACCTAGGACTTCCCACCACCATAGGTACTTTCCACTAGGAGAGTTGTCAATTCAAATAGCACTATCCATTGTTAAAGTCGGCTAGCTAAGTTAATGATTTTGTAATGATTGTAAGTATACTACGTTTATGTTTAAGCACAAAGCACAAGAATTCAAAGCATAACACGTGTATGAATTGTATGTAAAACGTTTATGAATAAGTGCACGTGTATGTTTAATATGTGTACATGAATCACCCCAAAAGTGTAAAAATGAAAAAGGGGATAAGTATACTCACAGTTGCGAAAGCAATCAAAATCCAACTTAAGCGGTTGTGAGCTAAGTAATGGGAATTCCGAGGAATTCAACCTATAAAGTTTAAGAATACCAATAAGGGAATGTCTAAAGTCTAAGGTATCTAGGGTCTAAGGCATTAGGGTTTGCTAAGTCGATTTGGAGAATTTAGAGTTTTTATGATAAGTCGAATTAATGTAAAAGTTGTATATTAAAAATAATATACCAAAGTTTGTACATGTGGTTTAGGTAATATAATTATTACCAATTGAATATTTAGATCAAAATATGTTTGAATAATTACGCCAAAATAATTTAGTTAATTACTTTAACTAATTATTGTAAATAAATACAATAATCATAAAGATTGAAATAAATAATTATGAGTTACACAATGATCCAACAAATGATAATAAAGACATTAAAACATAAAAATATTTCTATTTTATAATATAAGTATTTATAAAATAGATGTTGAAATAGTATAAATAAATAATGTTTACTTATGTCTATTTAAACGTAAATAAGACTAAAAATACAAGACATGATCCAAAAATATTATTTTTATAGAAAATGGATGCTTTCTGATGTAAATTAACGTAAATAATTTTCTCCATTTATTTGCATTTAAAATTGATTTAATGAATTTAAATCATATTTAAATGACTGAAAATAGGAAAATTAATAAAAATAAATGTTTTCTGAACCAATAATTTTTATTTCAGTTCATGATGATGTGAAATAATTTCCCAAAAAGTTTGAGATTAAAATCATTAAAAATGAATTTTTAATCAATTAAATATGATTAAAACAAATTAAATCAATAAAAATATAAAAATAATACATTTTCCAGAAAATAAAAGTGTATTAATTTTATTTATGGTGTCAAGATTCTATACCTAAATGTTTATAAGTTTTTGATCAAAAATGAATTTATTATGAATATTCTAATTTTCCAATGTATATTTATAATAAAAATAACGAATAAATAGGATAATATATGGTTTTTGAGAAAAAAATGAAAGGACTTGTGTATAAGGGGACTCGAACCCGGGTTTCTGCAATGGACACACAGACGCATGACCACTCGACCAAACCTTTATGCGACAAAGTTTAATACATTAACGGGGCCATTTTCTTATATAGTTGTTTGATGGAAACGCATCATTGATTCGATAATAAAACTCCGGCGGTTACTTTCATAAAACTTGATTAATTATATGGTTCAACTGTTTAAATGCATGATTAAAACACAGAAATGGATAGGAACAGGTGGAGAAACGTATAGGCGCGATTAAAACGAATGTTCAATGCTTAAAAACCGGGTTTGAAGATGGCCGGAGGTCCGCCGGAAACTCGCCGGCTGCGAGTCTGCAGCCGGAAAAAACGTGCAGGAGGCAAGGGCTGTTTTTGATTTCTGAAACTTCCAAAAATGACGCTTTTAGCCCCTCCATTATGACTTGGTTATATTTGTAATGATTTTGGTTAAGTTTTCCTTATAAAAATTTAACTAAGTTAACTTAACTTAACTTAAAAGTTTCCAATCTTTATAAAACTTGAATTTCTTTATAAAATCCATACCGAAAACGTTTCATGATACGCATTTGATTAAACGTAGACACGGTCTAGCATAAATAAAATTGATAAATTTGAGTTCGTTCATTTCTTAAATTTGAAGGCAACGAAACCTACACGAAGGACTATATTTGACAACTTGTTAAAAGATCTGGGGGACGGTTGTCACAGTCTCCCCTACTTTAGAAAATTTCGTCTCAAAATTTCTTTCAAGTGGAGGTTTCCGACTGAACATAATTAAGAACGTGCAACGAGATTTCGAATAACAAAGTGTGTAAGAGTATACAAGATTCGGTCTTTATGTGTGTGTTGTCAAAAGAAAGACTCCAGGTTGACGAATTGAAACTTGTGTAAAACGTTCTTCTCGAAAAAGGAAACTGCTGGTCAACGATCTAATGAAGAGGTAATTATAAAGTAATGGGTAGGTTCTTGGTCAAACTCCTAGTTCGTTCCCGCAATATCGTTTATGCTTATATATAGGGTGTACCGCAGCTAACCCACAACACTCCCGATACTTTGGACTCGTACTGTTTGTCTACAAACAACCTAAATAAAATTACACACCACCCTTATGTACCTGTAAACCCATGATTGCGTTCCGGACCGTAATTATCGATTTACCTTACGCTAGGGTGCTATGCTTTTCCATAACACTAACATAAATAATACCAAAAACAATTGTGTGCAACCAATATGTAATAGATACTGTAATAGTGTTCAATCATGACATGGTTAGAGGTCCTTCCCTTCCGGGTTTTCCCTTTAACCGTAATGAGAATAACATGTAAGTATAAGACATGGTTAGAGGTTCTTCCTTTTCGGGTTCACCCTTAACCGGCAAATTTCTGTTCACATCGTTGCCCTAAACATCCATATTCATAAACTCCGAGAATTTCACCGTTTCCCTAGGGTTGGAGTATTCTAACCCGAGTCGTACGTGGGCACTGGCTTAGATCTCATACGAGTTATCGACTAGTATGTTCATTGGCCATGATGATGAACAAAATAATGTAAAGTATAACAAGGTTTTGCTCAAAACAGAAAAAAATAAGCATACTAAATATGCGTTCATGTAAGTATATAAGTATAGTATAAAATTTTGATCGAATGAATAATATAACATAAATCGAGTAAATCGCGATTACGCAAAATAAGAGTAAATGAGTTGATCCAATGTTCAAAATCAGTAATGTAAGAATAACTGCTAATAAATAGTGCGAAAATAACCTGATGTGTTGGTGAAAACACCTTGTTAATATGTTAGTTTTGTATATATTTTAGTCTTTTATTGTGTACTTTTAGTCGGTCTTAGTTATTTATTAGTGCTCATGTGTTTTGTTGGTGTTCGTGGATAATGAGCTCAAAACAAAAGAATTTTAATCGAGACACGAACACTTGAGAGCAGGTGTTCATGGATGTTGGGGCGTAGACAAGAAATTTTAGTCGAGCGAAGAACACCCGAGTCGAGAGCATGAAGTTATAATAATAAACTAATAATAATAATAATAATATAATAATAACTAATAATAATGAAAAAAAAAACGTGAATTGGTATTCACATTTCAAGGCCCAATTTTGGAGAGACAAAATAAGTCGGTTAGCATCAAATAAAAGGAGGAGGAGATTATTATTAGGCGGCTCGCATCAAAAAGGGACGCACACCGAAGGAAGCTCGACGAACGGAGAGAGAAGGATCGCACGAAGAGACAAATAGAGGAAGAAGCTCAATTGGGCGAGATGCTAGGCTAAATCTTTGTAGCTTCCTCTAGACGAATGGTTTAATTAGGTTTTGCACTCTTTCTATTTATTTTTAGTACTGGATTATGTTTTGCTTGTGATGACAAACAATTAAAACATTCTTGATGTATTAGTTATTAAACAATTGATTTGTGTTTGAGTCCTTTCTTTACAACTTGTTCGGTTGATGACAAAACTTAGTAGCGGGTTGGGTGACATAAAGAGGGTTGACTTGACGCTTACAATTGGGTAGATAATAGGTTTGATGACAAGAAGTTGTGCTACCAGTTAGTTAACTAATTTCCAGAACCATGTCTATGTGGTTCCCAATCTATAAACTGAAAACTGTGTGAAACCTAGAACCCAAAGTTTAGAGGGAGTTACTTCTTTATTATTATTGTTTTCTTTTCAAATTAATTTAATTCAATTTTTGCAAGTATGACAGCATTCTACTTTATAAAATATTATTTTTATTTTTAATTATTTAGTTTAATTAATAAAATTGCTATTAACACTAACCACATACTCCTCGTGGTTCGACAACCCTACTCCCTATACTGCAGTCCTTGTAGCTAAGGAGTTGTTTTTAAAATAGTTTTTGATTAGCACTCGACACGCGATCAAAATGGCGCTGTTGCCGGGGAGTGCGTGCGCTTAGTGTTTTTAGTTTTAGTTGTCTTTAGTTTTAGAATAAAACTTAACAAAAAAAACTAAAAAAAAAAATAAAATAAAAAAATAGTATCTTTTCTTGTTTTTTTTACTTTTTGTTCTTTATTTAGTTATTTTTCTTTGTTCAGTACTACTCTGGTTTTCTTTTTTTCTGTGTGTGCAGGTTACTTTACTTGTATGCACCATACACGAAGATCAGGGAAAACATCACCTTTGATTTTTGATTCGGAGATTGATAGAACCGCTAGAAGAAACCGGTCCCTTCACCACCCTAATCACACCATGAGTATTCACAGCCATCACAGCATCCTTGAGGATCTACCTCCTCAGAATCCACCACTACCTATTCCACCTATACCACCACAACCACAAAACCCACCACCAATACCACAATTCCAACCCGCCCGAAACACCCGACCAGACACACTACAGCAACAACAAATCTTTGGAAACCAACAGCTGCATCGCATCCCTCAACAATTTGATGAGGGAAGTTTTCACAGTACATGGCAGACTGACTAGGATAGGGATTCTCAGCATGAGGAGTATGACGGCAGATATGCCGACGTCAGGTATGATGATTTTGATCAGGATGGGTTCGACTTGCATCCTAGGCGTCTAGTTCCACGTAATCAGGTACGTCAATTTAATCAAGGGAACCGGGTTGGAAGGCAAAGTGTAAATAACCAGGCACCAAGAGGTGTGCCACAATTTGATGCGGGTGATATGGGGGATGATTTAGAGTTTGTATATGGTGTCCCACAGCTTGTTCAGAGGGCACCAGCTAGGGGTGGGGTAGATAGTCACTTTAGGCCAGTCATTATGCCTAATTCATCAGCTATAGTGACACCCGTAGGTAGGAATGGTAGAGTTTTTGAGGTTAAACCCGATTATTTAGGCCACCTACCTGAGTTTTATGGTAAGAGATCAGAGGAGCCCTACTCACATATTGCAGCGTTTGAGTCTATTTGTAGCACTGTAGGAGGGGCTGGGTTTACTAAGGATCAGGTTATGCTTATGTTGTTTCAATTCACATTGAAGGATAGGGCTAGGCAGTGGTTTGCAACCCTAACCCCAAGTAGCATTTTTACTTGGCAAGAAATGCAGCAGGTGTTTTTAGAAGAGTATTACACCATGAGTAAGACTTCTGAGGCTAGAGAAGCAATTAGGGCCTTTGAGCAGAATTCTGGTGAGACATTTCATGAGGCATTTACTAGATTTAAGGAGTTGCTTAGGAAGTGCCCACATCATGGCATTGAGACTTGGGAGCTTATTAAAGCATTTTATGATGGATTATTGCCTGATAAGGTTAGGGATCTAATAGCTATTAGTAATGGTACTTTTTTCACTAACACGGTAGCTATAGATTGGGGGTACTTAGAGGGGATGAGTGCAACTTCTAAGAGACATGCACATTCTAGTAGGAAATCTAAATCATCTTCTGTTAGGGCTGTTGATTATGAGGCTGAAGAAAGGATAGAAAAACTTAAGCAACAAAATTTGATCTTAGAAAAACAGGTAGCCCAATTGAGAGTAGAAAAAAGTGATGAGGTGAAGGTAGGTAGTGCTTTTAATGTTTGTAATGAATTTGGTCATATTGCAGCCGAATGTGCAGGTGAACAGGTAAATAAAGTCTATGCAGAAAGAAAACAGTATGACATGAATTCAAATACATATCATCCTGGACTGCGCAATCACCCCAATTTTAGGTATGGTAACCATAATAACCAATTAAATCCTAATTTTTCTAATTCTCATGTGCAGGGTGAACATCAGCAACATCAGTGGAACCAACAGCAGAGCACTTCAGGTGGAAGCGGTAATCAGTTACATATGATTAAATCTTGAGAGTAAGAATGTGAAGAGTGGGTCTAATGAGGCTAAGTGTGGGGGTGAGAAGGTGAAAAAGGTACCCTTTCCTATGGCTTTATTAGATCCTGCTAAGAGAAAAGATTTAATTATACGGGACCCACCAAAGGATGAGAAGTGGGAAAATTTTAAAACTGTCAAAATCAATTTACCGTTAATTAATAAAATTAAAGAATGTCCCGATCAGGTTCAGTGTCTGAAAGAATTGAGTGCCCAAAAACGACGGCATAAACTTCCTAAACAGTTAGATTTAAGTGCCAGTGTGAATGCCGTGTTGTTGGGTACCCTTCCCCCAAAACTCCAAGACCCGGGAGCGCCTATTATTGTCATACAAGTAGGTGATTTTCAAGTGGATAGAGCGCTTCTGGATTTGGGAGCTAGTCTGAGTATTCTACCATGGAGTTTATATGATCGGTATGATTTTGGTCCATTACAGAAAACCAACACAACTGTGGTGTTGGCCGATCAAACTCCTTCGTGTCCTAGGGGGTTTGTAAGGGATGTGATTGTTAAGGTTGGTGAGTTTTATTACCCAGTAGATTTTTTAGTGCTTGATTGTGTTAAAAACACACAACCAACTGTCATTCTGGGTAGACCGTTCCTGGCTACTGCTAAAGCCATTATTAATTGTGTTGAGGGGACGGTAAAGATGAGTTTTGGGGATAGGAAGATGAGTCTTAAGGTGTTCTCTCATACTGCTAATCATAAAACTAACAAAATTGGATCTCCTGTGAAGGAGAATGGAAAAGAAAAGTAAAGAAAGAATGTTTTATGATTGACAGGATGGAACTAGTGAGCATGAATAACACTAAGAGAAAACGAAGGAAAAGGAAGAAGGTCAAGAAGCCACCTGAACCAGATAGTGAGAAGGAGAAGTTGGCATTGTTATGGCTAATAGGGAGAACCGTGGAAGAGTTACCTGGGTGTAGGAGGATCACACACTTGGAGGTGTGGGGACACAAACATCCCACTAGACCACCATGAGTAGATGTGTTAGGTATGTTTACTTGTAGAGTTTGTGTAGTTGTGTAAAGTATTCCAGGTACATTTTTTATTTTATTTTTAGAGTTTTAGTCTGTTTTTGTTTTTCTGGGAAGGCTTGGAGTTTAACTTGCAATTAGATAACTTCGCTTGTATCAATCTCCATTCGGGCGAGGTGAAGCTGTACATCATCGGTGTATCAGGCATCCCAGAATTTTATGTTTTTATTTTTCTTTTGAGTCTTAGTTTCAGGTTTGTTTATCGGCCGCTAAAGAAATGCTATACGGCTCGATTGGGAGGAACTGCAGAGACTCATACGCATATTGCTTATCCAGGGGAGTCTGTTCCTTTTACTATTGTATATTATTTTTATTTCTGCTTTATTTTATTCCTAGCTCACATTGAGGACAATGTGTCGTTCAAGTGTGGGGGTGGGGAAATTTCATTTTTTATTTATTTTTTTAGTCTTAAAAAAATTGAAAATTGAAAATGTCTTGAAAATTGTTCATAAAAAAGCATTCTAATCAGACATAAAAGCAGCTATTTCAGTACATACTAGTTGTTTCTTGATTGTTTTGGCAGTAGATCCTTAGTCATGGTCTAATTTGTGGAAATGTAATATGAACCGTTTTCAGCAGGTATTTTAAGAAAAATGTTTAGAATTGCCTGACTAGATTTAACAAGCTATTGGTAATAAATGCATGCACACATCGGTAACCCATTTCCCCACTTTTGTGAGATCTTGAGCCTACTAGATGATAGATTGATTCATATATATATATATTTTCATTTGTTGAGAGTAGGCCAAATGTTTCTCTGTTGCAGAACTTGTGTGATTTGATACATGCTGAGGCTGTAGACTAGATATGCACGTAAATGATAAAGGCAATTTAGGATATACCTTTTTCTTTTGATACCCACTTATTTGTTTTGTGTTAACCGGTTTACCCAAAAATATTACCATTAGTAGCCAACTTTGAGCCTTATACCCTTTCGTTTGCTAAACCACATAATCACCCAAATAAACTAGTACCTTTACCGACTATTGATGACATCCAAAGTATTAAGTGATTGTGTCTTTATCTTAGAAAAATATATATGTGAAAAAAAAATGAAACGAAAAAAAAAAAAGAAAAGAAAGAAAAAAAATCAAAGAAAATGCAATGAAAAAAAAAAGAAGAAGTTGTTTGTGTTATAGGTCAAATATGACCGAAGTTGTGATTATTAGTAGTATAGTGAATAAGGATTGTCAATCATGCTGGTTTCACCATTTTATTTTAGCCACTTTTTAGCCAAATCTATTCTACCTTTACCCTAAGCCCAAAACCCGTAAGTCCTTTAGATATGTGCATCGTCTATAGTTGAGGTGTGATTGTTATACAAGCCTATGATAACAGAGTTGCATACTTGGTTGTTGAGTGAATAATACTAGCGCACATTACATGCTAGTCCAGATATTAAACCGAGTGGAGTGAAAAATTGTGAGGGGTGTGTTGCATGAGAATAAAAACCGAAAGCATGTTAGGCTTAGTCGGGTAAATTCTGTTTTTAAATGGAAATCAATTTGACTTGCTGAATTAACACATCTAATGCTAATCTATAAATGGGGTATGACTTTGGATCTTAGCTAAGGTATGATGAGCGACTGGGGTGCTAGTCTGTGATAATGTTTTGAGTAGAGTGAATATAATTTTTTCGAGACGAAAAAAGATAAGTGTGAGGGTGTGATGTGTTGGTGAAAACACCTTGTTAATATGTTAGTGACGAGGTATGGCCCAGATAAACCTGTCCCAAACCACTAAAACATAAGCCCAATAATGAAAGGCCCACCGACTCTATAGAGTCAAAGCGGTCAACACGGTTGGTCAAATGCAATAAATACAAGGCTGATCATAAGGCAAAATGAACGAACAAACAATCATGCAAGAATTGTCTCCTCTCGACAGTGAACATCAACTATAAAAGGAGAATGAAAGGTACAGGAAGACCACCACTATCTCTACTCTCACTATATACTACATTCTTTCTCAGAAAACAAATACTTATTCTCACGCCGGAGGGTGGTCACAGGGTTACCCCCAATCCTGTGGCGAGTCCTAACGGTGCTTCGTTTTGTAGGAATCACCTATATCATCATTCTTGGATGAACTAAGAAGGGCCCCTTTCTGTATCAACTAGAAGATTCGGGACATCACTCAGGTTCTTACTTCTTCATTGGCGCCATCCGTGGGACGGAAACAAGGCAGAAAAGCATCTTTCCTACTCGTGCAAAATGATGACAAATAATGCAGCTCAACGCGGGTTCACGTCTGAAAGACCGGGAGAAGATCGTCAATCACCAGAGCACGTTGATGAAGAAATTCTGATGGAACAGCCTCCGGGGTTTGTGTCTCTCCCGATGACGCAAAACGGGTTCCAACCCATACCCTCCATGATACCAGCTGTCTCCACACCTTTATTCGTTGGGCCGGTCCCAGCCAACACTCACTCAAGACCTATCACAACGCCTGCAGCAGTCATGGGGAATACGTCCACTCCGGTGATCACCTCGTGGATGACGGCGGCATCAAGCTTACCTCTTTATTCAGCCGCGATGGATGCATCCGTGGCATCCGCCTCGATGCTACTATACTCTTCGGTTACTCCCGGGAACCCGTCCTACTTCCCACAGTTCCCGATGCCTCCTTATGGGTATATGTATCCTACTATGGCGGGAAATCCTTACCCGTACACTTTCCCCTACATGTATCCGCCGGTACAACCCGCGCCAACAGGGCTGGGAAATACCACCCAGTCGTCCAGACAAGATAGAGGAATATCTCTCGGGGGAGTGGGAACAAGGCTGTCATATGGAGACACGCCAGCCCCAAGCCGACCACTGCCTCGAGCATCTCAGCCCGGGGGATTGAATGCGACTCATTCCCAGGGTCCTGACCACGGGGAAGAGGGGGAAGATGAAGACTTGACTCGTCCCTACCGGCCCCCGGCTATGATTACTTACTCGAAGTTCACTGAACGGATTGCCGACGCCCCTTTGCCTCCCAACCTAAAGTTACCATCAACCGTGGGAAAATATGACGGGACCGGGGATCCGGATGACCACATGAGTATTTTCGAGTCTGCAGGACGATGTAAGGATTGGCCCATGCAGGCTTGGTGCCACATGTTTGTCCAGACTCTTGTAGGGGCGGCACGGGTCTGGTGGGATAGCTTACCACCTAGGTCCATATCCAATTGGAAAGAAATCGTAAAAGGATTTTCACAACAATTCAGCCAGCAGAGAAGACACACTAAATACAGGGACGAGGTGATGCACATACGACAGAGGGACAATGAGTCAATGGAGCATTTTATCATTCGGTTCAACAAAGAAAGATTGCAAATCCCCGGGCTCACCGAAGAATTAGCATGTACTGCTTTTACCATGGGGGTAAATGATGATGGTTTGTTACGAAAGTTACACGGCCCGACGGGTTATCCGCAGACCATGGACGAAATGATGACCATTGCGAAGGCTTATGTAAAGCAAGAAAAATCCATAGCCATGAACCACGCTGTACGAAGGAAACAAGAAGCTGCAAAGAATTCTGAAACCACCCGGGAACATCAAAGCTCCAAGAACAGAGGAAGATCGGAAAGACATCCATATTCCCGAAACGACAGCAGGGAAGATCGAAGAGATGACAGACGAAGATCTGAAATGTCCCAAGACATGTTCACGGGGAAAGGAGAAGGCTCATCAAGGCCCAAATTCGAATACCCGGACTTGACGAAAACGCCACTCCAAATATTGGAGTCTGAAGATTTGAAGCTCAACACTCCTCGTGCATTAAAAGAGTCACCATCCCAAGACAAATCCAAATACCGTGCTTATCACAAAGGGACCGGTCATGAAACAAATGACTGTTTCCAGTTAAAAAAACAGATCGATTACTTTGTCAGAACGGGGAAATTGGCACATTTGGTAAGGGATGTGAAGCCAGGCACGTCATCCGCCACCATGGACAAAGCTGCAGGAAAAAGACCTTGGGAAATAAACATGGTGAAGTTTGAAACAAAGTATGGCCGGAAAAGATCATTCGAAAGAATAGAGCCATGGATGGAAGCAACCATTACCATACCACCACACTACCGAATGTTAAGTATGGAGGCCTTGGTTATCTCTGCAGCAGTAGGAGATTACAGCATGAGGAGAATCCTGGTGGATACGGGAAGTTCAGAAGACATTATATACGAACCATGTTTCCGGCGTATGCGCCCGGAAGATCAAAGGATGCTCGAACCTGCCAGAGGACCCGTTAGAGGTTTCACGGGAGAAAGCATTGAACCCCTGGGACAGTTGACATTCCCGGTCACCATAGGGGATGGACGAAAAGAACGCACGGTATTAGTCACTTTCTTGGTCATCCCAGCCAACTCCCAGTACAACGTGATCATGGGACGGTACACTCTCGGGAAGATTGACGCCTTGGTCTCGACGGACAGGGGATTTATGACGTTTCCTACACCCCAAGGGGTAGTCACGGTGTCCGGGGATAAAGCCTGTGCGACGACTGACCTCAAATCATATCGTCAGGCACCTACAAGACTAGTCGGACCAGAGAGATGGGTATTGAACGCGGAATACCCGGAACAAACAGTCACGATTGGAGATACCTTGTCTACGGCAGCACGGGAAAGGCTCAAACAGGTGCTAAGAGGCAACATGGATATATTCGCTTTTAAGCACGCTGACATGGCAGGTATATCAAGATCAAAAGCAGAACATAAACTGTCCACCTACCCGTCCGTTAAGCCCGTCACCCAGAAAAGGCGGAGCATGGCTCCCGAAAGAAGGGCAGCAGTTGTCCAAGAAGTGAAAAAACTAGAAGAAGCGGGCATTTTACGGAAAACAAAATACCACACATGGGTGGCGAACCCAGTTATGGTCAGGAAACATGATGGAACCTGGCGAATGTGCGTAGATTACAAAGATTTAAACAAAGCATGCCCCAAGGACGCATACCCCTTGCCAGAGATTGATCTCAAGGTAGATTCGGTGGCACCATACAAATTCAAGTGTTTTCTCGATGCATATAAAAGGTATCACCAAATAAAAATGGCACGGGAAGACGAAGAGAAGACGGCGTTTCACACCGATGCCGGCATCTATTGCTACACAAAGATGCCTTTCGGGTTAAAAAACGCGGGAGCAACATATCAGAGGCTGATGGATCAAGCGTTCGAAAAACAGATTGGCTGCAATCTCAAAGTGTATGTCGATGACTTGGTCATTAAGAGTTCCGCTGAATAAAAAATTATGGTGGATATTGAGGAAACCTTCAAAACACTACGGGTGTACAACATCAAGCTTAACCCGGGAAAATGCTCCTTTGGAATGGAAGAAGGGAAGTTCCTCGGAGTGGTAGTATCAAAGGATGGATTTCGGGTAAATCCTGAAAAGGTTACAGCCATCACTAGCATGCCATCTCCAAAGACGTTGAAAGAGGCCCAGACCCTGAACGGAAGTTTAGCAGCTATCAATCGCTTCCTGGCAAGGCACGCGGAGAGATCTCTTCCTTTCATATCAACCTTGAAGGAGTGCTTGAACAAAAACAAATTCAAGTGGACGGAAGAAGTAGAAAAAGCTTTCCAGGAAATGAAGAAATTCGTCAGCAATCTACCAGCACTCATGGCTCCCAGACCCGGGGAGACCCTGAAGATGTATCTAGCAGCCGGGCATCACGCGGTCAGTGCAGTCCTGTTGGTAGAACAAGAGAGTCTTCAGACACCGGTGTACTACATTAGTCGGGTCATTTCTGACCCCGAAGGGAGATATCCCACGTTGGAGAAATTAGTCCTGACTTTAGTACACGCATCCCGGCGCCTACGTCGATATTTCCAGGGACACAAGGTTGAAGTCCTAACCGGTTTCCCTTTGGCATAGATTTTGAACCGACCAGAAGTCTCAGGAAGGTTAGCAAAATGGGCTATTGAATTAGGGGCCCTGGACATATCATTCAAGAAAAGGACGTCCATCAAGGGACAGGTAATAGCAGACTTCATGACCGAGATCCCGGAAAGTGAGACGATACAGGTACCGGGGAGCAACGGCACGGCTACACCAGAAGGCGACAGTCCGGTATGGCAATTGTATACGGATGGTTCGTCCAATAGCAAAGGTTCAGGCGCCGGACTCGTGCTAGTCAGCCCAGAAGGTACGGGATCCTTACACGCGCTGCGTTTCGAGTTCGATTGCTCGAACAACCAGTCAGAATATGAAGCACTCCTAGCCGGTATGCGGCTAGCACTGTCGATGGGAGCTAAGAAGGTGGAGGCCCACGTAGACTCGTTGTTAGTGAACAACCAAGTCAATGAATCCTACGAAGCCAAGGACGAGACGATGGCGAGATACCTGGGGATGACAAGAGAATTAATGTCAAAGTTCGAAAGAGTTACACTAACTCATGTACGACGGCACAAGAATGACATCGCGGACGCCCTCAGTAAGTTGGCGTCCTCGGGCACTGAAGAAGACGTCCACATCGAGACTTTAAACCAACCATCAACCCAGGAGGCAGAAGTGCATAGCATCTGCATGACAGAAGTGTCATGGATGACCCCGATCCAGTAATACTTGGAAAAGGGGACAGTGCCGGAAAATAAGGGCGAGGCAATGAAGATACGGACCAAGGCCCTACAGTATGAGATGCATGGAGGAGTGCTGTACCGGAAATCATACCTGGGACCAGCATTGCGGTGTGTAACTCCATCCGAGGCAAGGTTTTTGATACAAGATATCCACGCGGGAATGTGCGGCATACACGCGGGTCCCCGCGCAGTGGTAGCCAAGATAACCAACGCAGGATATTTCTGGCCGGGGATGCCTAATATGGCTGTAGAAGAACTACAAAAATGCATTAGTTGCCAGAAATATGCACCACAGACCATACGCCCAAAGAATAACCTAATCCCGGTCACAGCCGCATGGCCATTCCAAAAGTGGGGGGTCGACTTGGTGGGACCTTTCCCTTTGGCCCTGGGGAAGTTAAAGTATTTGGTGGTCGCGGTGGATTATTTCACTAAATGGGTGGAAGCAAAACCGCTAGCAAAAATTGAAGCTTTAAACATCAAGAAATTCCTATGGGAACACATAGTTTGCCGTTTCGGTGTCCTATTATATCTCGTCAGCGATAATGGAACACAATTCACAGACAAGACACTGAAAGAATGGTGCAAAGAGATACACATACAGCAGATTTTCACTTCCGTTGCACATCCACAAGGCAACGGTTAGGTTGAAAGAGCAAATCGAAGCCTCCTGGACGGTTTGAAGAAAAGGCTGGACGCGGAAGGGAAGTCATGGGTTGAACAACTGCCCCACGTTTTGTGGGCACACAGAACCATGCCAAAAACAAGCAACGGAGAAACACCATTCAGTCTGACGTTTGGTTCAGAAGCAATGATCCCGGCAGAGATTGGGGTTCCTTCCCTAAGAAGAAACAGCAATGAGGACAAGAACGAAGAGTTAATCCGGGAAAATCTGGAGATGCTGGAAGAACGCCGGGAAACGGCGTGCATCAACGAGGCACGATACAAACGACTTCTAGAAAAGTACTATAACAAACGGGTGCTAGAGAAAACATTCAATGTCGGAGAGTTGGTGATGCGGGACAACGAAGCAAGCAGGTACGCGGCCCAAGGAAAGTTGGGGCCAAACTGGGAGGGGCCATACGAGATAGCCGAGATACTAGGAAAGGGAGCGTATTCCCTAAAACATTTAACCGGGGAACCAATACCCCGGACATGGAATGCGGCACAACTGAAAAAATGTTACGTCTAATCAAGCATAAGCAAAAGCAAATAATGTTTCAAGACAGACATACTCTATGTAAACATTATCATAATCACGGTATACCGTGTTAATAAAATGCCTTTTACGGCATATGTTAGTTACATTTTCTATACATTTGATTGTGATATCCAAAAAACAGTCATCAACATGACATCATCAAAAACAGGGGGCAGGACAAAAATCCACACGCCACTTCCCTACAAAATGCTAGCTAGACAAACAAAAAATAAAGTCAGCCTCACAGGCATACATATTCTTCAAAGCCTACCATCCAGAATTGCCAACACCTCAACAGGGGTGTACAGCAACTCTTCTTCCCGAAAGGGCAGAGGGGCTGGAGGGTTGGAAAAATCTTCAACATCTTTAACACGAAGATCTTGTTGGTCATTCACAGGACCATCATCATCCACCGGAAGAACAGGACCTGCCGGAACAGGAGCAACCGAAACATTGGCAATGTCTTCCGGGTCATGAACAACAGGCACTTCGTGAATCACAACAGGATCATGAACTGGCAGAAGAACTTGACCATCATCATGATCCACGTCAAAAAATAACTTTCGTGGACCACGGGTATACGTTTTCCCATATCTACGCGCAGGAACGTAGTTGGCATACCTGATGTTAAACTCCTCGAGAGCAGCTCGACGGGCATCCATCTCACGGGAGTATTGGTACAACATTTGAAGAGCATCAACAGCATCAAGCTCCCTTGATAATTCTGTTATGGAGGATGAATGGCGTGCCATGAAAGAAGGGAAAAAGCAAAAAAGCAAATTTTTTGAACAAAACAGAAAAAGTACGATCTATTTGATAAGTCAAGTGACTTATATAGATCCTTTTGGGAAGACCAAAAGATATGCCTTTAATGCTACTAACACAAATATCTGTGCAACAGTGTAAATGGCAACTCGAATGGACGTGCAATCATGACATGCAAAAAGCTCATAAATGGCCGTCAAATCGTTGTCAGCATAATTAATTATGTTAATGACAAGTGGCACATACACACACCACATATTCATAAAAAGCACACATGCAACATAAAATATAATTTAAAGAGTCATAAAGTACAAATAAAGTTTTTCAATCCTGACTAGTAGAAGAAGCTTCATTGTTAGACACGGCTTCAACAAAAGGCTCGAGCAAAATACGAAGAGTCGAGATTCCATCATCACCAACTTGGCTGCTCAACTGAGAAATGGGTTCCAAGGAATCACTACTCAAGGCCTGCATAGAATCAGCAACCCGGGTTCCAATTTCTTTTTCTTGCTCGGTGGGAGGAGGCACCTTCTGACCAACGAGTCCAAGATTGTTCCCATATGTGAGCCCGCCAAGATACCCGGCCTCCATAGCTACCTCATAAAAATTATTAATACAATCCTGGTAGACTTGGCTAGTCCGGATAAAACGCCAGGACGCAGGAATACCCCGGGAAACCAACCAATCACGGTCACCTCGGGAACGCTCCAGCTGGGACTGAAGGGAGATGGCAAGATTCTTGGCAGCTTCACAAGAGTCCACATCCTGGTCAGCACGCTCATTGGCCAAATTCAGCTGCTTTTGACATTCATTAAGCTTTTCAACTATGGAATCCTTCTCTTCCTCTGCACGTCTGACCCGAGATTCAAAGTTCTCAACCTCGGCGGACAACAGTTTGCACCTTTCCATCTCTGCCCGGTTCCGGGCAACAAGGCTCTTCTCAGCCGCAAGCTCTTTGGACAACGCTACAATTCTACCCTCAAGACGAGTGATACTGCCACCCTGGGAATCATTAGCACGAAGCAATTCCAACTTTTCCTCCATATGACCCTTCACCATCCGGGCCTTATCCCCCTCCAACTTCTCCAAAGCAACTTGCCGGGACACCAGCTCCACCTCAGCTTCAGATAACTGTTTGGTCAGTCTCTCATTCTGGGACAAGATTGAGCCCTGCCTATCACGAACCTCTAAAAGGTTAGCGAGGTCTGATCGCCATCGACGAAGCACCTCGTAGGACGCAGCGGTAGAGCACACACCGGAACCAAGTACATTTTCAGCAAGTTGGGCATTGTCCAGACCTTGCAAGTAAGACCTTTCAGCTGGGGGAAGGCATGTTCTGCCCAGTGACGGATAACTTCCGGATGAATTAGACGGCTCGACTCAGCAATATGCCACTTAGGCACATACCGGGCATCTTTCAGAGAAGGCCGCCAATTGATCCCAGGAGAGTAGACATTACTGGGCATATCATCTGAGCCATGAGCTGAAGAATTGCCAGTCCGGATCCCACCAGGAAACTGAACAGGATTCCTCTGCACATCCCGGAGAAGTTGAGAAAAGCTCTGTTCAGCAGAAAAACCAGGAGTAACAAATGGCCCAGCAACAGAAAACATAGGTTTCAATGGAGCGGAAACCAGAACGGAGGAAGAAGGCACGGAAGGGGCCACAGCAGCCACTGAAGCAGAAACCGGAATAGACACCGGAACAGTTGTAGCAGGAGCGGCAGATGGTGCAACTGTACTAACTGCAGGAGAAGAGGTAACAGCAACAGTATCCTCGGAATTGCTTTCGACAATCGGAGTAACCTTTGAAACATCAGTCACAGAAGTAGACATATCTCCGGACCCAGAGGCGGAAGCACCAACAGAAATCCTCTCACCTGTACAAGATAGATAAATATAAAGACAGAAAAAACAAAACAAAGTAAAAAAATAAAAACAGACAAATTTTTACCAAGAGATTTTTGTTTCATCTCCAACAGCTGTATCTGTTTAGCTAACAAAGCTCCAACATCCAGAGCCGAAGCGGCTTTTCTCTTTTTAGATTTGTCTTTCTTCTCCTCCTCACTAGTTCCACCCTTGGGAGGAGCAACATTAATAGGATTGGCATCAACAGGGTCAGAAACGTCTTCGTCAACATCTATAGGAACGGTCTCCACATTAGATGAAGACGGACCAACTACCTGCCCGGTGGGAGAAGCAACAGGAGCTGGAATAAGGAAATTAGAAATTGTTTGACTGAGAACATCAAGTTCATCAGGACCCAATTGACGATCATACTCGACCAGCTGAGACGAAACTTCTGTGTCTAGAACATCAAAATATTGCCACGACCCCTGGTTTTGACGCCTATATTCTGGAAATACGGTCTCATCCACCCACAACCGGCTCATACCCACGGCAACCAAGGCCCGTTCCGGAATAGAAGTACATTCTGTCGGGTTGTTAGTTAAAGCAAGATACAGTGGATCTTTCTCAAAAACAGAGGGGGGGAGGACATCCATCAGCCAACCTGGATTTGGCTTCCGGATGCCTAACTGGAACCGGAACAGGAAAGACACGTTCGTCAATGTAAAAAAACTTCTTCCTCCACTCTTTATCGCGAACGCTCTGGGGAAAATTGTCAATACACGGCAAAGAACCAGGGCGCCGATCAAAGGTAAAATACTCTCCCTTGAACTTCAAAACATATAATACACGGAAAATCTCCAATCGAGGAGCCCTACCCAGACCTAGGGCACAAAATTCAAAGTGGCGAATTTTTATTAAACCTAGGGGATGTAATTGGGAGGGATTTACCTGATAATAAGATAAAATAGCAAGCAGGAAATTGGTAACCGCAGACGAAAGTGAGAAAAGGTGAAGAACTCGCCGTATAAAGTAATTTTCCCTTCCTTGAGGGGAAAAGCCCGGTCATCTTTGCCAGGAAGCACCGGCCCCCACTCCGAAGGAATCTGATAGTCACTAAGGAAAGAGGGAAAAGTGGGCTAGTGGCAAGGAACATCGGATACACTCACAGCAACGCGTGACGAACTTGCCTTGGGAGCCATTTGTGGTTCAGAAGATGGACGGAAGTAAGTTTATGAAGAAAAACTGTTCTACACGATTAGGGGAAATTTAAAATTCGAATATAAAGAAACACCAGGCACTTACGCCTATTAAAAAGGAAGATTAATGCGACGGTTATAGTCATCATTACATCACGCGCCTTAAATCACGAAACCCAATTGAGATTAATTCTTTTCTTTTCTTTTCTTTTCTTTTCTTTCCTTTCCTTTTTTTTTCTAAAAAAGTCTAGTAATAATCACACAATCTTATCACTAGACTGGGGGGACATGATGAGGTATGGCCCAGATAAACCTGGCCTAAACCACTAAAACATAAGCCCAATAATGAAAGGCCCACCGACTCTATAGAGTCAAAGCGGTCAACACGGTTGGTCAAATGCAATAAATACAAGGCTGATCATAAGGCAAAATGAACGAACAAACAATCATGCAAGAATTGTCTCCTCTCGACAGTGAACATCAACTATAAAAGGAGAATGAAAGGTACAGGAAGACCACCACTATCTCTACTCTCACTATATACTACATTCTTTCTCAGAAAACAAATACTTATTCTCACGCCGGAGGGTGGTCACAGGGTTACCCCCAATCCTGTGGCGAGTCCTAACGATGCTTCGTTTTGTAGGAATCACCTATATCATCATTCTTGGACGAACTAAGAAGGGCCCCTTTCTGTATCAACTAGAAGATTTGGGACATCACTCAGGTTCTTACTTCTTCAGTTAGTTTTGTATATATTTTAGTCTTTTATTGTGTACTTTTAGTCGGTCTTAGTTATTTATTAGTGCTCATGTGTTTTGTAGGTGTTCGTGGATAATGAGCTCAAAACAAAAGAATTTTAATCGAGACACGAACACTTGAGAGCAGGTGTTCATGGACGTTGGGGCGTAGACGAGAAATTTTAGTCGAGCGAAGAACACCCGAGTCGAGAGCACGAAGTTATAATAATAAACTAATAATAATAATATAATAATAACTAATAATAATGAAAAAAAAACGTGATTTGGTATTCACATTTCAAGGCCCAATTTTGGAGAGACAAAATAAGTCGGTTAGCATCAAATAAAAGGAGGAGGAGATAATTATTAGGCGGCTCCCATCAAAAAGGGACGCACACCGAAGGAAGCTCGACGAACAGAGAGAGAAGGATCGCACGAAGAGACAAATAGAGGAAGAAGCTTTAATGGGCGAGATGCTAGGCTAAATCTTTGTAGCTTCCTCTAGACGAATTGTTTAATTAGGTTTTGCACTCTTTCTATTTATTTTTAGTACAGTATTATGTTTTGCTTGTGATGACAAACAATTAAAACATTCTTGATGTATTATTTATTAAACAATTGATTTGTGTTTTGAGTCCTTTCTTTACAACTTGTTCGGTTGATGACAAAACTTAGTAGCGGGTTAGGTGACATAAAGAGGGTTGACTTGACGCTTACAATTGGGTAGATAATAGGTTTGATGACAAGAACTTGTGCTACCAGTTAATTAACTAATTTCCAGAACCATGTCTATGTGGTTCCCAATCTATAAACTGAAAACTGTGTGAAACCTAGAACCCAAAGTTTAGAGGGAGTTACTTCTTTATTATTATTGTTTTCTTTTCAAATTAATTTAATTCAATTTTTGCAAGTACGACAACATTCTACTTTATAAAATATTATTTTTATTTTTAATTATTTAGTTTAATTAATAAAATTGCTATTAACACTAACCACATACTCCTCGTGGTTCGACAACCCTACTCCCTATACTGCAGTCCTTGTAGCTAAGGAGTTGTTTTTAAAATAGTTATTGATTAGCACTCGACACGCGATCATAACCGCAAATAACACGTAACATAACCACCAATAAAGAATAATTCGAGAGTAATCATAAATAAGAGATAATGCGCGAAACATAACCATAAACAAAATAGTGTAAGAAGAAAATAATGAAATTTACTGCAGATGAGAGTGCATGGAACAGGCGTATAGCCTACTGGCATGCGAGTTAAAATCTAGTAATTTTTCATATACGCACTACACAATAAAAGACATTTAGCAACATTCCGACGAGGTATGTCCAATGTTTTGTTAAATCAAAAGTTTTGCGACTGAGAGAGTGTATGTGTAAGAAGATAAATTTCCGTTTATAATAACGTAGTTTACTCGAACTTGGTGATATAGTTGAAAAAAATAATAGTAATGTATGAGGATAACTTCTTAGAACCCGAAGAATGTTTTAAGTTCAAAACAGGTTCACTTGAAAAGATTTCGTAGGTACACATTTTTTATGTGTTTACGAGATATCCAGTTTGAAAAGTGTTATAAGGCATATTATTAGTTGTAAATTTCTCCTGAAGACATATATTGGATACGTTATATGAAAACCAAAGGTTTACATTTGACTTATAAAATATGCAAAACAAGTTTATAAAATGCAAGATGAAACCATTTCATGAAGTATGTGTAGATCTAATGTGTTTTAAAAGACCAAGATTTAGAATGGCGTGAAGGTTGTGAATGATCCTAGATGCCTTGACGAATTTTGGAAAATAGAATTTTCTATATTTAAACATTTCTTTAACTTGTAGATTGAAATCTCATTAAAATCAAAAATTTTTATTTGTTATGAAATGTTTGAGAAAATCTAAATGTTACCCGTTAGGATTGGGTAGACTTGAAACCTTTTAATTGTCAAACTTTTACGAAATATATACATTGAAAGATCGTTTGTTTGTAAGGTTCGTTAAGGCATCTCTTTGAGCTCATATCAGGCTACTTGTTTCAAGGAACCAGGTGTATATAAAGTGTGTACTAATCTGGCGAATAGGCTTTGTGAGAAGACATATAGAATAAGTTGCCAAGCTAATCGTTTTAGAGAATAACGTACTAGTGCGTATTGTGTAGATAGGCATTTATGATATTATAAGTATTGTGGGACATACTAGGGGATACTAAAGGTCATAGTTTAATGATATATTGTGACATCGATCAAGTGAATTTGTAAACATGACGATATAAAACAAGTTGATTAATAAGTTTTGAAACCACATTCGTGTTTAACTGTGTATGAAGACGCAACGTTCAAAAATCAGAATGTGATCAAAGTTTGAAGTTTAAGATTTGAGTCATGGGAAAATGTTTTAACACAAGAAAATAATGCTTTATAGTGTAAAATTCACAAAACATAAATGAAATAATGTAAATTTTAATGCGATAATATAGTGAACAAAAGTTTTAATAATGATAATAAGGAATCAAAAAGCAAATGATCAATGAATAAGGGTATATGAAACATCAAGTGATTAAATTGAATCTTCAAATGGTAAACAAACATAAATATCGATGATATAAAACATTGGAATTGTTCCCATAGAAAACTTTAACTAAGTCAAGTATTTGAAGTTTCCTACTGACTTGTGGGGGCGTACTTTAGCCTATAAGTGAATGCTCATCCCAAGAGTTCCAGGCCTGTATTTATACGAAATACAGGCGCTCACCCTTCCAGATTGCTCGTGCCCCATCACTAGTGAATTCCAAAACTTTAGCGAGATTAAAAACGAGATGCAAAAGTAGATCCTTGAGATGTGGATTTCACTCCTAACTCAAAGATGTATTTCAAAATTGAGAACTATTGTGGAAGGAAACCAATCACTAAGTTAAGGATATCACTCCCAGCTTAGTGGTTAAGTTTCTTTTTGAAGGAAATACACTTTGAGGTGTGGATGTCACTCTTATCGCAAAGATATATTCCTAAGATAAATAACATATAGAGGAGTGAAACTAATAACCAAGGTGTGGATGTCACTCCTAACTTGGTGATATCGTTTCGTTTGTGAAATACGAGTGTTTTCTTCTCTAAACAAAATACCGAAAGAATAACGAGAAAGACTCATAGCGAAAATATCTTGAAAGAAAACATAAGAATATAGAGAAATATACATGAGAGAACTCGTGAATGTAAGCTTAGTTATAGACTAGGCTAAAAGGCATTCTAATAACCTAATTCCCTATAACCTGGCTCTGATACCAATCTATAACACCCCAACCGATGGCGGAAACATCGAGGTGTCACGTAGTGACGATTGCTCAATAGCTCATGGTACTAAAGTGTAAATTTGAATACATTGAATTGAATAGTTTATTACATGGAAAGAAATACAACGATTAAAAACACACAAGCTAAACTGAAATACAGTAAATCCTAATCTAAGTCTAAGTTCCAAAAGCTTAAAAGTGATCTCATAACAACCTGAAACATGTAAAAAAATAATTTTGTCAATACAAAATGTATTGGTGAGCATACTCAGTTTGTATACGTATAATATAAGTTTAAAGAAAATGATTTACAATTCATGTGTCATGATTTATTCAAAGCAAATATGGAAAACACGTAAGTACATAGTACGGGTTAAAATCAAACCTCTTATGCGAAAAAGTGTAATACATTAACAATGACCTAGGACTTCCCACCACCATAGGTACTTTCCACTAGGCGAGTTGTCAATTCAAATAGCGCTATCCATTGTTAAAGTCGGCTAGCTAAGTTAATGATTTTTTAATGATTGTAGGTATACTACGTTTATGTTTAAGCACAAAGCACAAGAATTCAAAGCATAATACGTGTATGAATTGTATGTAAAACGTTTATGAATAAGTTCACGTGTATGTTTAATATGTGTACATGAATCACCCCAAAAGTGTAAAATTGAAAAAGAGGATAAGTATGCTCACAGTTGCGAAATGATCAAAATCTAACTTAAGCGGTTGTGAGCTAAGTAATGGGAATTCCGAGGAATTCAATCTATAAAGTTTAAGAATACCAATAAGGGAATGTCTAAAGTTTAAGGTATCTAGAGTCTAAGGCATTAGGGTTTGCTAAGTCGATTTGGGGAATTCCGAGGAATTCAATCTATAAAGTTTAAGAATACCAATAAGGGAATGTCTAAAGTTTAAGGTATCTAGAGTCTAAGGCATTAGGGTTTGCTAAGTAATGGGAATTCCGAGGAATTCAAATTAATGTAAAAGTTGTATATTAAAAATAACATACCAAAGTTTGTAAATGTGGTCTAGGTAATATAATTATTACCAATTGAATATTTAGATCAAAATATGTTTGAATAATTATGACAAAATAATTTAGTTAATTACTTTAACTAATTATTGTAAATAAATACAATAATCATAAAGATTGAAATAAATAATTATGAGTTACACAATGATCCCACAAATGATAATAAAGACTTTAAAACATAAAAATATTTCTATTTTATAATAAAAGTATTTATAAAATAGATGTTGAAATAGTATAAATAAATAATGTTTAATTATGTCTATTTAAACGGAAATAAGACTAAAAATACAAGACATGATCCAAAAATATTATTTTTATAGAAAATGGATGCTTTCTGATGTAAATCAACGTAAATAATTTTCTCATAAATTTTCTCCATTTATTTGCATTTAAAATGATTTAATAAATTTAAATCATGTTTAAATGACTGAAAATAGGAAACTTAATAAAAATAAATGTTTTTTTGAACCAATAATTTTTATTTCAGTTCATGATGATGTAAAATAATTTCCCAAAAAGTTTGAGATTAAAATCATTAAAAATAAATTTTTAATAAATTAAATATGATTAAAACAAATTAAATCAATAAAAATATAAAATAATTCAATTTCTAGAAAATAAAAGTGTATTAATTTTCTTTATAGTGTCAAGATGCTATACCTAAATTTTTATAATTTTTGGATCAAAAATGAATATTCTAAGTTTCCAATGTATATTTATAATAAAAATAAAGAATAAATAGGATAATATAAGGTTTTTGAGAAAAAAAAATGAAAGGACTCGTGTATAAGGGGACTCGAACCCGGGTTTCTGCAATGGAGACACAGATGCATGATCACTGGACAAACCTTTAACTTGTTTAATATTTTGAACAATTATTCTTTTACATAACTACCAAATGTCATCATCTTCCCCAAAATACTTGCATGAACCCTAACCCTAAGACCCGAATTAAATAAGCCAATTCAAACAAGATTAAGCCATGAATTGATAGGGCTTTTACAAGAGAATGATAAACTAATAAAATGGCATAAAAAAAGTCGGGCTTACAACACATAAAAAGGTCGGAATTGAAGCTTGCAAGCGCCGAGACATGAATCGCAAATTTGCAGGTTTCTGGACTCGATTTTTGTTGGGTTTTTGTGGGTTTAGAATGTGTGGAGGTGCAGAAAACGGACGGGGCCATTTTCTTATATAGTTGTTTGATGGAAACGCGTCATTGATTCGATAATAAAACTCCGGCGGTTACTTTCATAAAACTTGGTTAATTATACGGTTACAACTGTTTAAATGCATGATTAAAACACATAAATGGATAGGAACAGGTGGAGAAACGTATAAGCGCGATTAAAATGAACGTTCAATGCTTAAAAACCAGGTTTGAAGATGGCCGGAGGTCCGCCGGAAACTCGCCGGCGGCGAGTCTGCAGCCGAAAAAAATGTGTAGGAGGCAAGGGCTGTTTTTGATTTCTGAAACTTCCAAAAATGACGCTTTTAGCCCCTCCATTATGACTTGGTTATATTTGTAATGATTTTCGTTAAGTTTTCCTTATAAAAATTTAACTAAGTTAACTTAACTTAACTTAAAAGTTTCCAATCTTTATAAAACTTGAATTTCTTTATAAAATCCATACCGAAAACATTTCATGATACGTATTTGATTAAACGTAGACACAGTCTAGCATAAATAAAATTGATAAACTTGAGTTCGTTCATTTCTTAAATTTGAAGGCGACGAAACCTACACGAAGGACTATATTTGACAACTTGTTAAAAGATCTGGGGACGGTTGTCACAGCTCTGAATCCTGATGTCTTGTCTTTGGTTTTGACAGAAGATGTCAGGACGTCGTGGTGGTCGAGTTGGTGGTCGGAATGGCGGTGGACGCAATGGGGGTCGTGGTAACATTAACATGACCCAGGCTGAGCTGAATAATCTGATTCAGGAGCAGGTGACTGCTGCTCTTGCTGCATATCAGGCCGCCCAGCAGGGCCATGGTGGTAATTTAATTACCCCTACCCTTATTCCTTATCTTTTGTTGCGTGATATTCGTTTTTGTGACCCGTGTTGCTTGTTGTGACAGGGAATGCTTTTCATCCTCCACCACCTCCCCCTCCTCCAGTCCAGTGTACTTACAAGATGTTTCAGGAATGTAAGCCCCATAACCTCAGTGGGACTGAGGGAGCTGTGGGACTACTTCTATGGTTGGAGAAGGTTGAGTCAGCTTTCTCCATGTGTAACTGCCCGGAGGAGTATCGTGTGAAGTATGCTTCGGGGACATTCGAGGGTCGTGCCTTGACTTGGTGGAATTCGACTGTGCAGACTATTGGTTTACTTGAGGCCCATGCGTTGCCATGGACCGAGTTTGTGTTTCGTTTGAAGAGGCAGTATTGCCCAGAGATGAGATTAAGAGTTTGGAGCATGAGCTGTGGAATCATCAGATGGTGGGATCTGAGATCGAGGAGTATACCACTCGTTATCATGAGCTGGCACTTTTGTGCCCGGATTCAGTGACTCATGAGTATAAGGCTATTGATTTCTATGTTAGTGGGTAGGTTCCAGAGGTTCGAGGGTTGGTGACCGCGAATGATGCTGCTACACTTCAGGATACCATTCGGTTGGCTCATAAGCTAACCAAACAGAAGGTTCAGGAGGGTGTTTTGCCTCCTAAGGGCACTGTGGTGAAGACCTCTAAAGGCAACAAGAGGAAATGGGAGAGCGCGGGGAAAGGTGCAGTGCAGCCTCAGCAGCAACCAAAGAAATCTGAGGCTACGGGTTCGTCTTCTGAGCAGAGGCAGAGTGGGTGTACTGGGAGGCTGCCTAAGTGTAACCGGTGTGGGTACCATCATCATGGAAATTGTAGTTATTGCAACCGTTGTAAGAGGAATGGCATCAGGCCAAGGATTGCAGGGTTAATCTTCAGTCAACTCAGAATCAAGTGGTTGCCCCTACTACTACTACTCCTTGGGAAAATCAGGGGTGTTTCAACTGTGGTGAAGCAGTGAACTTTAAGAAGGATTGCCCTAAACTGAAGCAGGGGGATGCTGGGAAGAATGGCAAGGGTAACGAGGGTGGCGGCAGAACGCGCGCGCCTTCGTCATTGGGTCGGGCGAGGCCCGTCAGGATCCGGATACTGTTACTGGTACGTTTCTTCTTAACGATCGTTATGCCTCTGTTTTATTTGATTCGGGTGCCGACAAGAGCTTTATATCTGTTGAGTTTAGTCAGTTACTAGGCATAGTACCAACACCTTTGGAGATTAAGTCCTTAGTTGAATTGGCTAATGGTAAGAAAATCGAGGCAACTCATATTCTTAAGGGATGCCAACTAGAACTTTCTAGACTATCATTTCCTATCGATCTCATGCCTGTGTCTTTGGGTAGTTTTGACGTTATAGTGGGTATGGATTGGTTATCCTTATATCGTGCGGAAATCATTTGTTTTGATAAAGTCATTCGACTTCCTCTCCTGGATGGAAAGATACTTTTAGTTCAGGGTGAGAAAAGTGGTGTTCCTTTGAGTATCATTTCATGTATGAAAGCTTTCAAGTATCTGCGTAAAGGGTATTCTGCTATCTTAGCCCTTGTTTCGGTCTAATCTGACGACGAGAAGAAGATTGAGGACATCCCCGTTGTTTGTGATTTTCCTGACGTATTTCCCGATGATCTGCCTGGCCTCCCCCCTCACCGTCAGGTCGAATTTAACATTGATCTTACACCCGATGCAACCCCTATTGCTCGAGCTCCTTACCGCCTTGGACCTCCTGAGATGCAGGAATTATCTAATCAGTTGCTGGAATTGTTGGAAAAGGGGTTCATCCAGCCTAGTTCATCCCCATGAGGGAGCTCCTATCTTATTTCTCAAAAAGAAAGATGGAAGCCTTCTCATGTGTATTGATTATCGGGAACTGAACAAGGTGACCATCAAGAATCGCTACCCACTTCCCCGTATCGATAACTTATTCGACCAGCTTCAAGGCTCCAGTTTTTATTCTAAGATCGATTTGAGGTCCGGGTATCATCAGTTGAGGGTGCAGGAAGCCGACATTCTGAAGACTGCCTTTCGTACACCTTATGGCCACTTTGAATTCTTTGTCACGCCTTTCGGCCTCACAAATGCACCTGCTGTGTTTATGGATGTAGATGCACATATTGCGACTAATGCTATTCGATTGCGAATTTCAAAAAGTTTTGTTTAATGTCGAATGGTCGAAGGTGGAATAGAGAACGGTCGAAGGTAGAATCAGAAGGTCGAATGTACACATGGGAGGTCAAAGGAAGTTTTGTAGATTGTAGTGTCTTGGTTCGCCCACCTTAAACGGTCGAACCTGCACATTCGACTAAGTCAATTGGGCGAATGTGCAGGCCTATATAAGGTCAAATCAACTTTTTGAATGTAACTTTTGGTCATTTGTTTTCCCTCCCTGCGTGTGTTCTCCCTAGGGTTATCTTTTGAGTCTGTAACAGTGTTTAAGCATTATTAACAACATTTTGACGTGTAAATGATTATGATTATGAATGAAATGATTATGTTAATGATGATTTCTATGTTTTGCTAGTTTTATTATCATTTTGTGATCAATTCAGGGATTCCGCACCTGAATTGAACTTGATTGATCATTATCTTTGTTGTTTAGACGATCCTACGCGCATACAAAGTGGTATCAGAGCCAATTGGATCAAACAACCACAAATTGATAATATTACAGCTGATTTGGACCCAATTTTGATCAAAACTTTCTGTTTTTCATTGATAAACTGAATTTGGTGTTAAATTGATTGATTTGAACTTGTTTTCATGGATAAAACTCAAAATTCTCTTTGTTAAACTTGTTCCAAATCCAATCCGAAGCAAAACCTGCATAAGATCATCAAATTTCATCAACATTTGAAAAATTTTGATCAAAATAACTGATTTTCAAAGAATAACCGTTTTTCAAAATGAAGGGTCGAACCTAGGGAGATTTGGTCGAATGTGAGAGTTTTAGGTCGAACCAGGGATTATTTGGTCGAACGTGGAGTGTTATTTTGTCGAACCTAGAAAGTTTTAGTGTGTTATTGTTCATTCGACCTTATTGGGTACATTTGTCCAATCGAGTGGTTGAACGTGGGTTTAAACAGTCGAAAGTGAACTGAGTCTGTTATTTTCTACATTCGAACTTTATCAAACGGTCGAACGTGGACTAATTTTCACATTCGACCACGCGATCATTCAAAAGGGTCGAACGTAAAAACTGTTATAAAATTTTTCTAATCGTTTCGTGTTTAATCATTTTTAGAGCGATATGTGGAATTTTCCTACAACACCATGACCTAATACAACACCACAACAGCAGACAACCATGGATCCTTGGTCAGTAGCAGCTCAAAAGTCTAGTCAACCATCCCAACCGATTAACTATATGGCGATGACTAGTTCTATGCCCCAACAAGTTGCACAACCACAACCACAACCGATGGCTGATCATTGGGGAGTAGCAGCAGCGGCGGTACACTCTCAGACTACCAATGCGATTTCGACTCTTATTCAAGACTTATCTTCGGCTAGTGGAAGCCGTCCACCAAAGTTGATGGAAATGGTAGACTACAACACATGGAAGACCAAGTTCAAGATTCATCTTGAGGGAATGGGATTAGAAGGAACGGAAGCTTGGCAAATGATTGCTAAAGGATATGTTGCTCCGATCTTGGAGAACACAGGTGAGCCGATTTTGTTGGAAAGTCTTGCTGAGGATGAGAAAAAGAAATTTGCGGTGGAATTGAAGGCGTTTTCCCAACAGTTCCAGGCCATTAATACTGATCTCTTACATCAGTTTGGGTCTTGCACCACTTCTAAACAGTTGTGGGACATGTTAAGAAATCGTCATGATGGGAATGAGAAGACAAGGAAGTTGAGAATGGAGGAATTAAGAAATGAGTTTGAGAACTTCAGCTATATGTGGAATGAGACGCTGAAAGAGTTGATTCCAAGGTATTGTCACTTATTGACTGATGGCTGATCATTGGGGAGTAGCAGCAGCGGCGGTACACTCTCAGACTACCAACGCGATTTCGACTCTTATTCAAGACTTATCTTCGGGTAGTGGAAGTCGTCCACCAAAGTTGATGGAAATGGTAGACTACAACACATGGAAGACCAAGTTCAAGATTCATCTTGAGGGAATGGGATTAGAAGGAACGGAAGCTTGGCAAATGATTGCTAAAGGCTATGTTGCTCCGATCTTAGAGAACACAGGTGAGCCGATTTTGTTGGAAAGTCTTGCTGAGGATGAGAAAAAGAAATTTGCGATGGAATAGAAGGCGTTTTCCCAACAGTTCCAGGCCATTAATACTGATCTCTTACATCAGTTTGGGTCTTGCACCACTTCTATACAGTTGTGGGACATGTTAAGAAATCGTCATGATGGGAATGAGAAGACAAGGAAGTTGAGAATGGAGGAATTAAGAAAAGAGTTAGAGAACTTCAGCTATATGGGGAATGAGACGCTGAAAGAGTTGATTCCAAGGTATTGTCACTTATTGACTGAGCTTTCAAGCTATGAGATTAACATACCGATGTCTAAGCTAGTGGACAAGTTTGCTGATGCGTTGCCACCATACTGGAATCAACACATCGAGGTACTCAAGGAAAAGGATGCGTACCAATACTAGACCATCAACGAGTTTATCCAGAAGCTTGAGAATAAAGAGATGGAAGAAAAGAGGAAGGCGAAAAGAGCCCAAGTTCCTCAGAATCCAGAGATATACCATGGTAGTGCATCTTCATCTCATGCTAGTTCAAGTTCTAGTTCAAATGTTGCTCCACACATTGCGTGTGTTTCTAGCCATGTTGAACCATCCAAAACACCTATCAATTACCTTGCTCAAACTTCATCTTATACCCCACCATCATATCCTACCACAACTTTCATCCCACCATTTTCACCAATGCAACAAGCAGCTAGTTATTCTGTAAGCTTAAACCAACCTCAACAACAATCTTATATTCCTCAAATGAATCAAACACAAATAAGCCAAACTCAATCTAATCAGAGTCCAATTGTGCTGGAGACCTCAAACTTGAACAATGTTACTGTTGAGATTGCACAGCAACATGTAGCATTGGTGTCAGCGATGGTAGCTTCTTATAACGGGCTGGTTGCTAGTCAAATTGGTAACAACAATTTAACCAGTGAAGACTACGCACAAATTGACAAAGAAGAGATGGAGCTTATAGATATCCAGTGGGTATTTGCTAGTGTTATGAGGAGAGCTATTTAATTCATTGAGAAGACTGGCAGAACTGATTTTTCTACTTCTCCAAACACCACATATGGCTTCAACAAAGCCAAAGTGACATGTTTCAATTGTGGTGGGAAAGGTCACTTCAAGAGGGAATGTACACAACCAGCACAACAGGGGAACAGAAATCCTTTCAACACCAACTACCAAAACAGTCAAACCCAAAATCAGGTATCTTACCAAAGTCCAAATATTTCAAGCTTTCAACCAAAAAATACCTACCAAAACCGCCAAAACACTTCACAAAACAACACTGTTAGACAAACCACTACACAAAACCAGAACCAAAACCAAACACCACAAAATCCAAACCGAACAATCATTCATATTTCTACACCAAACACACAAACCCAATCAGATAACCAAAACTAGGCGTTGGTGATCCAGAAAGATGAGGGATTTGATTGGATGGGTATGTAGTTGGGTGTTGAGGAGATTACCACTGGTAATGTGGCATGTGTTGCACAGAAAATGGATTTGGATGAGCTGGTATGTGTTGAAGAAGAGATAGTGATTGAGAAGATGTCTGAAGTGAAAATTGAGGAGTTGAGTGAAGAAAGTGACGATTGTGTAGAGAAGAAGTCGGGTTTGATTCTTTACTCTGTTACTGATGTGCCAGAACAGTATGATTCAGCTTATTCTGATGTGGAGAGTGAGTCTGATTCTGAAGCTAGTGTTAACTCACTAGATGATGATATCGACCAATTGCTTGCTGAAGCTGATTTTCTGATGACCCGCAAATCATGCATGGTGGATGATGCTTGTACCAGAATTGATTATTCAAAGTTTTTCGTTGGTAAGGAAGCACACATTGCACTGATGGCGATGACAGAACCTCCAAAGAAGGTAAGTTCTGAATCTAATCTTGATATGAATAGTGAGAAGTATTGTGGTGCATGTGATCGATTGACGGAGGATAATAAGCAACTCAGGGTTCAGCTTGAGAGTGCTAAGATCAACTGTCAATCGTATCAAAAAGAAGCACGTGAATTTAACAGAGTGCTTGATGGTTACAAGAAAGACATTTCAGAACTCAAAAAGACTTTATCTTTGAAACAACTAGCCATTAACAACTACATCAATGATTTAGAAAATACAAAACTTGAAATGGCTTCCATCAACTGCTTTGCAGAAAAAGTGAATAAGAAACTTGAGAGTTATAAGCATATTGCTTATGTTGTTGATCATATCATAGAGGATCCTTCACAGTCTAGTAGTGCAAACTACAAGGCCGTCCCATCTCCAGTTTTATTTGAAAATCATACTCTACATTCAATAACACCGGAGAGCTCAGTTAAGTCTGACTCGACATCAGATGATGAGTCGAACACTTCTAGTGTGGGTGACCCAAATTCTGATATTTGACCAATTTTAGGACTAAACAATGAAGGTGTAGTTGCTGTAACTGATGATTCCGATTCTGAGGATGAGAAATCTGAGAAGGTGTGTGATATTCCTGCTGAAAATCACATAATTACAAATGAACCAGTATCACCATCTCAGATTGTGCATCCCATGGCTAACGCTCATCGAGCAAATCAATCAGTTAAGCCTGTTGAGAAGAACAATCAAAGTGACAAACCCGTCAAGATTTTCTATCGGATGATTGGATCCGATAAGATAATGTCTGACGAGGAATATCCAATCAAATTTGCCAATTATTCAAAGATTGAGAAGATTTGGCAGGAGAGTACCATTTGGTTCCCAAAGCATGAACGAACAAATGATGTACCTCCAGAGGTTTTAGAAAGAATTTACTTGGATAATCCAAAAGAACCGAAGGTTCATGTCACATAATTTATTAAGCCAAAGAATAAGGCTAACAGTTTTCTTGAGCCGACTTACTCCAAGGACCCAGCTCCTGAGAGTCTTAGAAGGAAGTGTGTGGATGATCAATATCCTATCAGTACATATTCTAAGTCGAATGCCAAGAACAACTTTGAGGAATACCGTGCGTGTTATAAATGCGGGGAGAGAGGGCATTTACTTGCTCACTGCCCGTATGTTAGGCACAAAAGGCACGAGGTGGAAATGAAGCAGATATATCAGAGTCCAGTCGATAATCATTGTTATCCACAAAGACGACTTGTCCCTCAACCTGCACCTTTTTATAATCAAAGCAGATATTTTCAAAAGAGGGAAAATCATCAGATGACATATGATCGTCGTAACCGGATAGCAATTGAAAAACCCCTTAAGAAACTGATGGTGAACACAACTGTTGACAAGAAAAAGGTTCCTGTAAAACCTGCTGTTAAATCAGAGAAGGTAACCAAGAAAGTTTCATTTAAAGACGAAGTAAAGAAACCGGTTGAGACCCCAAAATCTCAAATCCGGATCTTGAAACGTTCGGAACAGTATTGGTCACCAAAGGGTTCTCAAGGTGCTTCATCTTCACAAGTGAATGAGAATGTGAAAACAGAAACTGAAAAAGATTTAATTGATCAGAAAAAGATCAATTCAAATCAATCTGTCTGTGAGAAAGAATATTTGAAACTCAAAGTTCAATGACCCAAGACCAAGCAGGCTTGGGTCCCCCGAAAAATCTAATCTTTTACTTGATATGTGCAGGGAGCTTCAGCTGGCCCTGTGAGCAGTCTTTGGATTGTTGACAGTGGAGCTTCTGGTCACATGACATGGGATCTTTCGCTACTGTTCGATATCAGAAATATTAATGGAGGTTATGTAGCGTTTGTTGGGAACAAGGGTGGATATATTACCATGGAGGGTAGTGTAAGTAATGGGATAGTGAGTTTTGAGAAAATTTCGTACGTGAAGCAAATCGATTATAATCTGCTCAGTGTGAGTCAGATATGTGATAAGCAGTTTTCAGTATTCTTTGATGACAAATCTTGCTATATACTCAAGCCGGGTTTTGTTTTACCAAAAGAGTGGGTTATGTTAAAAGCACTGAGAGTGAACAATTTGTACATTCTTGACATGTCAAAAGCTATGACTACCCAAGGCCAAGTCACGTGTTCCCTCTCCAAGGCTACTGAAAAAGAATCAATCATGTGGATTAGAGGATGGGACACATTCACCTTCGAAAGATGAACATTTGGAGAAGAATGAACTTGTCACAAGCGTGAATGTTAAACATTTTCATTTAAATGACAAGTGTGTGAGTTGCAAGAAAGGAAAGCAGCGCAAGCAATCCCATAATCCAAAGAAAGTCAATTTAGGTGAACTACCACTTGAGCGTTTGCACATGGATCTGTTCGGACCGGTCAAGCATAAAAGTCATGCTGGTGAATTGTACTGTCTTGTGGTTACAGATGACTATTCCAGATTTTCATGGGTTATGTGCTTGCATCATAAGTGCGACACGTTTGATAATTTGAAAGTTCTGTTCACTCGATTGGAAAATGTCTATGGTCTCAAGATCAAGAGAATTAGGAGTGATAATGGGACGGAGTTTAAGAATGCACAGATGGAAGCTCTTTATGAAAACAAAGGAATTCATCATGAATACAGTGCTCCGTATACCCCTCAACAGAACGGTGTCGCAGAACGCAAAAACAGGACTCTTTTTGAAACGGCAAGAACAATGCTTGCGGACTCCAAACTTCCAGTAATGTTCTGGAACGAAGCAATTTACGCAGCTTGTTATACTCTTAATCGTGTTTTAACGGTGAAGAAGTTTGGCAAAACTTCTTATGAGCTGTTGAATCGACGAAAGCCGAACTTAGAGTATCTAGAACCGTTTGGAGATCCATGTACAATGCTTAATCCATCTGAGAAGTTCGCACCAAAGGCTGAAGAAGGATTCTTTGTTGGATATGCAACCCCGCTCAAACGGGTTTTCAACAAACGAACTCGTCAGGTCGAGGAGTGGGCTAACGTTGAAGTTCAAAGATATACTCAGAATGTACAGGGTAGCGGTCCAGACTGGATGTTTGATTACAAGGATTTCTTTGAATCATTCAATCTAGATAGCTTGGTTGAAGAAGCTGTACTACGATTATATTATGAGGTCGAAAACGCAGTGACATCACCGTTGGTGCGTCCGATCACCGTAAACCCTCAAACAGCTTCTAATGATACCAACGCTCCTGCAGTTGAAGAAGAGGTATTTCAGGAAGCTTCCACAACTCTTAATTCATCGGAATCTGAAGATGACGATGATGTTACAAGTGAAGCTGTTCCAGATCTTGCTACAGAGACACCACCAATGAACCCAAATCCTAATGTTGCTTCATCATCAAATTTGGGTAATGATCTAGATTCGACAGAGAATTTAACTACTCAGACGGGAGTCAAGTACCTGATTATCCGGAATCTCGGATACATCGGATTCACCCGATCAAGCAGGTTATTGGTGATCCTGGTAGCAGTGTGATGATGAGAGGTCAACAGAGGAATGCAAACTCACCAGAAAACCTTGGCGCTCTTGCTTTATATGCCAAAATTCAAAAATCAGGTTTTCAAAATGACTGGTCTTTTGCTTGTTATGTTTCGCAGGTCGAGCCGCGGACTTACAAGGACGCTCTTTTGGATGATGCTTGGGTAGAGGCTATGCAGGAGGAGTTATTATAGTTTCAGAAACTCGGAGTGTGGACCCTGACTGATTTACCCCCAGGCCGGAAAAAGATAGGAACGAAATGGGTGTTCAAGTGTAAGAAAGATGAGAGAGGAGTGATTGTTAGGAACAAAGCTCTTTTCGTTGTACAAGGCTTTCATCAAGTTGAGGGAATTGATTACAACGAGATTTATGTATCGGTTGCACGCTTAGAAGCTATCTGAATGTTTCTGGCGTTTGCATCTTATAAAAAATTCAAGGTGCATCAAATGGACGTTAAAAGCGCGTTTCTTTATGGTGTGGTCAAGGAGGAAGTTTACGTAGGTCAACCACCAGGCTTTGAGGATCCTATTCACCGGGATAAGGTCTATGTTTTAAACAAAGCTCTCTACGGGTTGCACCAGGCTCCAAGGCAATGGTATGAGGAGCTGAGCACGTATCTTCTGACAAAAGGATTTAAACGAGGTTTGGTAGTTTGCACACTGTTCACAAAACGAACAGGGGATGACTTGCTTCTAGTGCAGAGAATTTGAACGTGTTATGCAGGAAAAGTTCGAAATGAGTGCGATGGGAGAGATGGAGTTTTTCCTAGGCTTGCAGGTGGAACAAAGACCAACGGGGATCTTTATTCACCAGACGAAATATGTTTCTGAAGTCTTGAGCCGATTCCAGATGGATGATTCAAAGCCGATGGATACCCCAATACAACCTAATCACGGGATTGGTGTTGATGCTAAGGGGGAGCTAACTGATCCTTTTTACATATAGAGCAATCGTCGGATCTCTGATGTACCTCACCGCCTCCAGACCAGATATAATGTTTGCCATATGTCTCTGTGCACGTTATCAGTCGAAGCAGAAACAGAGTCATCTTGCAGATGTCAAGCGTATCCCTAGATATCTGAAGGGTTGTCCATCGAGAGGACTTTGGTACCCTAATGATGATAATTTTGACCTAATCGCTTTTAGTGATACAGATTGGGGCGGTTGTGACAAAGACAGCAAATCCACAACGGCTGGATGCCAGTTTATGGGGAGGAGGCTCGTGACCTGGCAATGCAAGAAACAGACCGCAGTTGCCTTATCCACATGTGAAGCAGAATACATCTCAGCATCAAGCTGTTGCTCACAAGTTCTCTGGATACAACAACAAATGGTGGACTATGGTTTGCAATTTCTTAAAACCCCTATTTACTATGATAATGAAGCCGCAATTGCATTAACAAAAGACTTAGTAAATCACTCGAAAGTTAAACATATCCGGATCAAATATCATTTTATCCGTGATTGTTACGCAAAAGAGTTGATCGATATGGTCAAAATCCACACTGACTATTAACGTGAAGATCTTTTTACCAAAGCTTTTGATAAATCAAGATTTGAATATCTTTTAAAAGCAAACGGTATAAAAGAAAAACAAGACTGATCACCACCTCAGTTTATCGCTTTTTAGTTTAGTTTTTTTATTGCTTTTCAGAAAAATACAAAAATCCAAAAATATGTTTTACAGTTTTAGGTAGAATTTATTTTCAGAAAAACCAAAAACATTGAAAAATTCAAAAACCCATAAAAATTAGAAAAACCCAAAATGATTTCGAGGAGAAAAAGGGGAAATAATAGTACATCAGTGGGGATCTGACACATGCTAAAGAAATGTAACGCAATATAAGGCGTGTGTCTGAGTCTGTGTGATGTGTTGATAGGCTTCATAGACCTAGTACTGCGTGCCTGATACATACATATCAAACGAATTGTTATGTGGATGAACTCCTCATGGGCATATGGTCTTAGTTCCATAATTTCGTTTGATAGGGTATTTGTACAAAATTCGGAGGTTTCGGGTCGTTATGTTATTAGTTGTCTGGGGATAGCCTCTCTGATCTTCTGCTGTAAGTCATTACGGACCTAGATCAAATAGGGTGTCTTTCTAAAAGAGCTATAAAGCTAAATCCTAAAGTTACCGAATTGAGGAACTTTCCATGTATGACGATAATCAAAGATTATCTATTACATCGTATCCAATCATTGATGCAAATCATGATTGATATTAGCCCTCAACCTGGTAGAGTGCACAAGTTACTTTTTTGCATTGATTTGCTGACTTGTACACCTCTGTGCCTCATACCTTGTAAATTACAGATGACGAAAGCATAATCACGCGTTACAATGAGTCTTTGTGCATTTACTTCTTGATACGGGAGTATGTCGTGTGCGTGGGAACCCCAGACAATTGAGTTTATACTATAAATAATAGTATCAGTCTAAAGCACTGCACAACAGTCTGCATGTACCTCACCGCCTCCAGACCAGATATAATGTTTGCCACATGTCTCTGTGCACGTTATCAGTCGAAGCAGAAACAGAGTCATCTTGCAGATGTCAAGCGTATCCCTAGATATCTGAAGGGTTGTCCATCGAGAGGACTTTGGTACCCTAATCATGATAATTTTGACCTAATCGCTTTTAGTGATACAGATTGGGGTGGTTGTGACAAAGACAGCAAATCCACAACGGCTGGATGCCAGTTTATGGGGAGGAGGCTCGTGACCTGGCAATGCAAGAAACAGACCGCAGTTGCCTTATCCACATGTGAAGCAGAATACATCTCAGCATCAAGCTGTTGCTCACAAGTTCTCTGGATACAACAACAAATGGTGGACTATGGTTTGCAATTTCTTAAAACCCCTATTTACTATGATAATGAAGCCACAATTGCATTAACAAAAGACTTAGTAAATCACTCGAAAGTTAAACATATCCGGATCAAATATCATTTTATCCGTGATTGTTACGCAAAAGAGTTGATCGATATGGTCAAAATCCACACTGACTATCAACGTGAAGATCTTTTTACCAAAGCTTTTGATAAATCAAGATTTGAATATCTTTTAAAAGCAAACGGTATAAAAGAAAAACAAGACTGATCACCACCTCAGTTTATCGCTTTTTAGTTTAGTTTTTTTATTGCTTTTCAGAAAAATACAAAAATCCAAAAATATGTTTTACAGTTTTAGGTAGAATTTATTTTCAGAAAAACCAAAAACATTGAAAAATTCAAAAACCCATAAAAATTAGAAAAACCCAAAATGATTTCGAGGAGAAAAAGGGGAAATAATAGTACATCAGTGGGGATCTGACACATGCTAAAGAAATGTAACGCAATATAAGGCGTGTGTCTGAGTCTGTGTGATGTGTTGATAGGCTTCGTAGACCTAATACTGCGTGCCTGATACATACATATCAAACGAATTGTTATGTGGATGAACTCCTCATGGGCATATGGTCTTAGTTCCATAATTTCGTTTGATAGGGTATTTGTACAAAATTCGGAGGTTTCGGGTCGTTATGTTATTAGTTGTCTGGGGATAGCCTCTCTGATCTTCTGCTGTAAGTCATTACGGACCTAGATCAAATAGGGTGTCTTTCTAAAAGAGCTATTAAGCTAAATCCTAAAGTTACCGAATTGAGGAACTTTCCATGTATGACGATAATCAAAGATTATCTATTACATCGTATCCAATCATTGATGCAAATCATGATTGATATTAGCCCTCAAACTGGTAGAGTGCACAAGTTACTTTGTTGCATTGATTTGCTGACTTGTACACCTCTGTGCCTCATACCTTGTAAATTACAGATGACGAAAGCATAATCACGCGTTACAATGAGTCTTTGTGCATTTACTTCTTGATACGGGAGTATGTCGTGTGCGTGGGAACCCCAGACAATTGAGTTTATACTATAAATAATAGTATCAGTCTAAAGCACTGCACAACAGTCTGCATGTACCTCACCGCCTCCAGACCAGATATAATGTTTGCCACATGTCTCTGTGCACGTTATCAGTCGAAGCAGAAACAGAGTCATCTTGCAGATGTCAAGCGTATCCCTAGATATCTGAAGGGTTGTCCATCGAGAGGACTTTGGTACCCTAATCATGATAATTTTGACCTAATCGCTTTTAGTGATACAGATTGGGGTGGTTGTGACAAAGACAGCAAATCCACAACGGCTGGATGCCAGTTTATGGGGAGGAGGCTCGTGACCTGGCAATGCAAGAAACAGACCGCAGTTGCCTTATCCACATGTGAAGCAGAATACATCTCAGCATCAAGCTGTTGCTCACAAGTTCTCTGGATACAACAACAAATGGTGGACTATGGTTTGCAATTTCTTAAAACCCCTATTTACTATGATAATGAAGCCGCAATTGCATTAACAAAAGACTTAGTAAATCACTCGAAAGTTAAACATATCCGGATCAAATATCATTTTATCCGTGATTGTTACGCAAAAGAGTTGATCGATATGGTCAAAATCCACACTGACTATTAACGTGAAGATCTTTTTACCAAAGCTTTTGATAAATCAAGATTTGAATATCTTTTAAAAGCAAACGGTATAAAAGAAAAACAAGACTGATCACCACCTCAGTTTATCGCTTTTTAGTTTAGTTTTTTTATTGCTTTTCAGAAAAATACAAAAATCCAAAAATATGTTTTACAGTTTTAGGTAGAATTTATTTTCAGAAAAACCAAAAACATTGAAAAATTCAAAAACCCATAAAAATTAGAAAAACCCAAAATGATTTCGAGGAGAAAAAGGGGAAATAATAGTACATCAGTGGGGATCTGACACATGCTAAAGAAATGTAACGCAATATAAGGCGTGTGTCTGAGTCTGTGTGATGTGTTGATAGGCTTCATAGACCTAGTACTGCGTGCCTGATACATACATATCAAACGAATTGTTATGTGGATGAACTCCTCATGGGCATATGGTCTTAGTTCCATAATTTCGTTTGATAGGGTATTTGTACAAAATTCGGAGGTTTCGGGTCGTTATGTTATTAGTTGTCTGGGGATAGCCTCTCTGATCTTCTGCTGTAAGTCATTACGGACCTAGATCAAATAGGGTGTCTTTCTAAAAGAGCTATAAAGCTAAATCCTAAAGTTACCGAATTGAGGAACTTTCCATGTATGACGATAATCAAAGATTATCTATTACATCGTATCCAATCATTGATGCAAATCATGATTGATATTAGCCCTCAACCTGGTAGAGTGCACAAGTTACTTTTTTGCATTGATTTGCTGACTTGTACACCTCTGTGCCTCATACCTTGTAAATTACAGATGACGAAAGCATAATCACGCGTTACAATGAGTCTTTGTGCATTTACTTCTTGATACGGGAGTATGTCGTGTGCGTGGGAACCCCAGACAATTGAGTTTATACTATAAATAATAGTATCAGTCTAAAGCACTGCACAACAGTCTGCATGTACCTCACCGCCTCCAGACCAGATATAATGTTTGCCACATGTCTCTGTGCACGTTATCAGTCGAAGCAGAAACAGAGTCATCTTGCAGATGTCAAGCATATCCCTAGATATCTGAAGGGTTGTCCATCGAGAGGACTTTGGTACCCTAATCATGATAATTTTGACCTAATCGCTTTTAGTGATACAGATTGGGGTGGTTGTGACAAAGACAGCAAATCCACAACGGCTGGATGCCAGTTTATGGGGAGGAGGCTCGTGACCTGGCAATGCAAGAAACAGACCGCAGTTGCCTTATCCACATGTGAAGCAGAATACATCTCAGCATCAAGCTGTTGCTCACAAGTTCTCTGGATACAACAACAAATGGTGGACTATGGTTTGCAATTTCTTAAAACCCCTATTTACTATGATAATGAAGCCACAATTGCATTAACAAAAGACTTAGTAAATCACTCGAAAGTTAAACATATCCGGATCAAATATCATTTTATCCGTGATTGTTACGCAAAAGAGTTGATCGATATGGTCAAAATCCACACTGACTATCAACGTGAAGATCTTTTTACCAAAGCTTTTGATAAATCAAGATTTGAATATCTTTTAAAAGCAAACGGTATAAAAGAAAAACAAGACTGATCACCACCTCAGTTTATCGCTTTTTAGTTTAGTTTTTTTATTGCTTTTCAGAAAAATACAAAAATCCAAAAATATGTTTTACAGTTTTAGGTAGAATTTATTTTCAGAAAAACCAAAAACATTGAAAAATTCAAAAACCCATAAAAATTAGAAAAACCCAAAATGATTTCGAGGAGAAAAAGGGGAAATAATAGTACATCAGTGGGGATCTGACACATGCTAAAGAAATGTAACGCAATATAAGGCGTGTGTCTGAGTCTGTGTGATGTGTTGATAGGCTTCATAGACCTAATACTGCGTGCCTGATACATACATATCAAACGAATTGTTATGTGGATGAACTCCTCATGGGCATATGGTCTTAGTTCCATAATTTCGTTTGATAGGGTATTTGTACAAAATTCGGAGGTTTCGGGTCGTTATGTTATTAGTTGTCTGGGGATAGCCTCTCTGATCTTCTGCTGTAAGTCATTACGGACCTAGATCAAATAGGGTGTCTTTCTAAAAGAGCTATTAAGCTAAATCCTAAAGTTACCGAATTGAGGAACTTTCCATGTATGACGATAATCAAAGATTATCTATTACATCGTATCCAATCATTGATGCAAATCATGATTGATATTAGCCCTCAAACTGGTAGAGTGCACAAGTTACTTTGTTGCATTGATTTGCTGACTTGTACACCTCTGTGCCTCATACCTTGTAAATTACAGATGACGAAAGCTTAATCACGCGTTACAATGAGTCTTTGTGCATTTACTTCTTGATACGGGAGGATGTCGTGTGCGTGGGAACCCCAGACAATTGAGTTTATACTATAAATAATAGTATCAGTCTAAAGCACTGCACAACAGTCTGCATGTGAGTTTATGTGGATCACAATATCAGCAGTTGCCAGATCACACATTGTCTTTAATGATAATAAATCAAAAGATCAACGGTGTGATCAGATTTCTCAATACCTGATATGATCTCTTTAACAGAAATCACAAAACATTTATTGCTTTATCTTTTTATTTTGTGCATTGTACATTTCTCGTCAAAAATACAAAACTCAAAAAGATTTTAGGTGTGTTTTAACAAAAAGTTTAGAAAATCCAAAAGATTTTACATTTCTATCTTATTTTTGATAGCTGATGGTGGTTGATGATGATTTTCTAAACCTTGATGGACCATTTGAGTTTTGTCATCTTTAAATAAGAAATAATGAATGTCGGATGCTTAAAAGTTGAAAAATATTTTGAACGGGGCTCGATTTTGAGATTTGGTAAAACTTTCAAAAATTCCAATTTTCATTCGCCCCTTCGTTGGGTCGAAGGTGGAATTTTATCTGTCATTCGAACCATTCAAACGGTCGAATGTGAGTGTTCATGTGAGTGTTCATGTGATATTTTCACATTCGAACCCTTTTTCTACATTCGAACCTTTAAATAGGGTCGAAGGTGGAAAAAGTTTCACATTCGCCCTAGTCAAACGGTCGAATGTGGAGCCTATATATACCTGATCTGCACATTCGACCCCCATATTCAAATTTTTCAAATTTCTGAGATAAAGTGATCTTGTTGCCCGTGCATTAAAAATTATATCATTGTGTTCGTCTTGATTTGCAGATCATTTTGATACAACATTTGCAGGTTATCATCTCCTAAACAGATCATAATCATCGATATTGTGACTAAACCCTAACTAACATCAAAACACAATTGTTAACTGTTAATTGTCATAATTTTTTATAAGGCTTCATTGCTTATGTGTTTTAGGGGGAGAATAAACTAAAAACAAGGTTTAAATCTAATCAGATTGGTCAATTGATGGTTTAAAACCATCGAACCCTAGTTTTTAATAGAAAACACATAATCAATGGATAATAATTGAAATTGTTGATTGAGAATGTTTAATCGGTCATATTAGAGGGTATTCAAATCAAAATGGCATGATAAAACGAACCAAATCAAAATCTGATATTGAAGAAGATGAACAGTCTCCTTCGCCCAAATTCAAACGGTCGAATGTGACTTTTTGGGCGAATGTAGATGTTCAAACGGTCGAAAGTGGAAATAAACGGTCGAATGTACACTTTTACCTACTGTTTTTCACATTCGAACCTTTAATCCCACATTCGAACCTCTATTTTCACATTCGTACCCTCGAACGATCGAATGTAGAATCTGAGAATAAAAAATTTCAAGTTTTGTTTGTTTTGTCCGTTTTTAACGTGTTTTCTTGATTTGTTTTGCAGTCTAATAATGTCTGAACATGAAAGAGCTGATGTTCCCGCTGGATCTTCAGAACAGGCAACTGGAAAGGAACAGATAGAAGAATTGCCATTTGAACCGGCACACAACTGCTGTGCATTTATTGGAGAATTGAAGAAACATCAACAGTTCACCGGCATTGTAGATTTCTTGAAGAGAAGCCATGTGATAGTTGCCCTTGCTACCCCCGCCATCATTTATAAAGACCATCAACAAGAGTTCTGGAAGAATGCCAGAATGGACTACTGGAACAATGAATCTGTTGTGGTAAGTACAATTCAGGGGGAGCTCGTGATCATTTCTGAAGATGACATCTGAGAGGCACTGAAGTTGCATGATGAAAAGAAGACAGATCCAAGAGAACTATCATGCATTGAACAGAGAAAGTGCTTCCTGCGAATGAAGTACAATGGACCGATAACTGATGGTTCGTTGCACAAAGGGAAGCTATGCCCTCAGTTCAAGTATATCGCTCACGTCATGTTGCATGTATTTGGATCAGTGAGTGGAGGGTATGATGTTATGAGAAAAAGCATTAGTTCTTTAATGGTTGCTCTTATATTGAACAAGCCATTCAATGTATCTGGTATGATACTTGAACACATGCTGGAACCAATCAGAGGTTTAAAGAACAAGAAGTTTTTGCTATATCCGAGATTCATACAGATGATACTTGATGAGAAGCATAAGAAGTTAAGAAGAGATCCTACCCAGATTGTTGTACAGGATCATATGAACCTGAACACACTTGTTAGAATGAAGGGTTATAAGGGTGTGCCGTTGAATGACAGACTACCTCACAAGAATCTGTTTGGTCATCTGATCAACCCAGGATATGTAGATCCAGGAAAGAATGAAGTTAGGCATGCTAACAGTGATTCAGATGAAGATAATCCTCTATGTCCAGTTGATCCTGTTGCAAAGAGAAAGCGTCAAGTTGTGAACATTGGTACAAAGACAGGGAAAGGAAAAGAGAAACAGGATGATACTGAACCCGCTAAGAAGAAGGTTTCTAGAAGGAAGAAGAGTGTAGCCAAGAAGGGTTTACATTTAGTTGATGAAGTGTCTGTTGATTCTGAAGAGACACTAGAAGATGAGAGATGGGATTCAGAAAATGAGACTGTAAAGAGCACCACGCCTAAGGCCACTGTGGCTGGTGAGTCTGAAAGTCTTAACAAGTCTGTGGAAGAGCAAAGGACAAAAAGTCCTATTGCATTGGATGAGACAGATGAAGGTTTGGGATTGGGATCCGAAGATTTTGTAGGATCGCCAAAGACAGGTGAGAAATAGAAGAAACCACTATACAAGAAGAAAGAGAAAGTTATGAAGCCGATGGAGAAAAGAGCTAGAGATATTGAGCATCTGGTTGCTGGAAAGAAACTGCCTGCAGCATCTAGTTCTAAATCACCCATCACATCCCCAGCAGCAAAGAAACAAAAGACATCATCTGATGCTAAACAAACTGAATTGCCAACTGGTGAATTCAATGATGCATTGGATAGAGTGTTGAAGAAGTTGAAGAAAGGGAAGATTCCTGTTGCTGAAGCTTCAACACCTAAGGTTACTGTAGACAGTGATGTGATGACTGCAGTAACCAGAAGCTTGCTGACATGATGAAGATTATAAATCGGCAACAAGCAGAGATTGAACAGTTGAGAAGTAATGACAAGAAGATGTTAGATGTTGTTGAATCGTCACATGAGAATCATGAAGCTCTGGAAGCTAAGATTAAGCAACTTCAGAAAGAAAACAAGAAGTTGTTGAAACATGAGCAGAGAAACACAAGGAGGTATATTGCTATAAAAGAGGAGAACAAGAAGCTGAAAGCAAATAACAAGAGTATGCATAATCTGATTGTATGTGCGTGAAAGGATCGTATAACAACAAAGAATGATCAAACAAGTTAGTTTTAGGTGCGGAATCCCTAAAACTATCACAAAATAATAGTCAAACAGATTAAAACACATAGATCATCATTTTCAAAAGCTTTTCATTAATTAACAACTCGATTACACGTTGAAATATGATTACAAACAAGGTATGAACGTTAAAAGAGTTAAACAAAACACTAGAGAGAATATCAGAAAGTGGAGGGAATAATAATGACCAAAAGTTACATTCAAAAATCAAACTTGTCTATTTATAGACTGCACATTCGCCCAAATTGATTGTGCGAATGTGTAGGTTCGCCCAAACTGATTGGTCGAACCAAGCTTTACAATAAAGTATATTCACATTCGTCCACAGTATCTTCCTTCGCACCATTTCTTCTACCTTCGTACCTACAAAAAGCCTCCTTTGCACCTATTGAATCTCTCCTTCGCACCAACGATATTTACCAAAAAGAGTTTGTTGTTCAATCCGAAGCATTAGTCGCACAATTGCATCTACAAACTCCCCCTCGACTATTGCTTGGATTGTTGTCGACGTTGTTCGTCCATTCTAATGTTCATCAGTCTGATATGTCGTTGAATCTTCTGTTCTTTCGTCAACTCCGCTTCCTGAAATTGCTTTTGCTTCTTCGTTTTCAATTCAGGCACCTTTTGCTTTTCAACAAACTTTCCCAGCTTCTCGCCATAGTCACACCCAGCATCAATATCATATGCAAAGCACAGAAATACCACACGTTGGTACTTTCCTGCTTGCTCAGCATCCTTCGCATCAGAATAGATCGGATTGTAGAACAACATGATAATATCCTCATGTGAGCAGTTTATCAACCACATGGGATCAAAAATGTGTACTTTCTTGTAGTTCTTCTCTCCATCTTTCAACACAATCACGGCCTCTGCAATTTTCCAATTGTAATACCACCAGATGAAATCTTTGGCGAAGTGTTGTGGGATAGGCAACAAAGGAATCTTTTTCAACACTCGCGGTGGTTTGTACTTTAACGTCACCTTGGGCATACCTGTAATCTGATCAATATCCTTCTTATGAACAATTCGTTTAGGATATTGTGGTTTAAACAAGTCCCACTTGGTTCGGCTTTCTCTCGTCATTTTCTCAGCAAAGTAGGTAATCTGACTATTTGACGCTCCTGTTAAACGGTGACGACAAATATCACGGATTGCCCAATAGGGAAGAGTCTTCAAATGATGAAATTTATCGAAGTATAAGATTCCCTTCTCCCACTTTACTGCAATACATCTCAATTCTTTAATAAACTTCCAGGCCAAAGCACGACCTTTGAAAATACCACTATGAAGTTTGTAAAAGCTTCCTTGAATTTCAGCTTTCGGACGATTGTTTTCTTTTTCTTTCAACTTCTTCAAGAATTCTTTCAAACTCTCCGACTGCTCGAACCGTGGTTTGTCATGCCCTTTAAAGATTTCGTCTTCAAACGCTTTGTTCTTCTCTTTCGCTAGTTTCTCGGCATGGTTTAGCAATTCATCTGAGAATCCAAGAAATCCACAATCTTGATTAGTCTTGAAGTATTGTGGATACTCCTCACTCGTAATATCTTCCATTTCAACTTCCTCAAACGCAGGAACGTCACGGTCATCAGAATGATTCCCGGCTTCCTTCTCAGGTATCTTCGGAATGAAATTGTCAGCAAGTAATTCTTCCAGAGTCTTACCTACTTGCTTTGCTAAACCCTCAAGTATCTCTTTTGAAATTGCCGCAGAAACTTCCCCATCTTCAAGATCAGGGTCATCAAACTCCAACTCAAATAGTTTATTGCTCGATTCAAATATCTCTGGAAATCTGCTGGTCATGTCGATCGTCCAGACTCGATCAGTGAGCATCTGGCGATACATGTTCTTATCGTCTTCAGATAACGATTGCAGTTTCTCATTCCAGAATATATCTTCATCCACATTCTCTCCAGGAGTCTTAGAGCTCGACTCACCACCCTTACTTGAGTCACGCTTCTCGTATGTAAACTTGTCAGTGTTATCATCATCATCATCACTACTATCATCAAAAGAAGAGCCATTTCCATCACTTGAACCATCATCTGAACCTCCATCATCCTTATCATCTTTCTTCTTCTTCTTTGTATCATTTCCTGCATCTTCATCAAGTTCTTCATCTTCTTCTTCATCAGATGGTTCGAAATCAACCTGTTCTTCTTCTCTTTCCTTATCGACTTCACCAGCTTGAAGTTGAGGAGCTTGAGAGTACAAGTTCTTGATCAAATCATCCATATGCTTGTTACTCTTTTTCAACTGTTTGTTCTCCTCCTTCAAGACTATGATTCTCCTGGTGTTTCGTTGCTCATGCTTCAGCAACTTCTTATTTTCTCTTTTCAATCTCTTAATTGTTTTCTTCAAAGCTTCATTATCATCTGCTGATGTGACTACGACCTCCAACATCTTCTTATCATTAAACTTTAACTGCTCGATCTCAGTTTGTTGTTTGTTGATTAGATTCATCATCTCAGACAATCTCTGATTCACAGCACTCATAATGTCACTATCCACCGAAACTTTCTTCTTCATTGGTGGTTCAACAAAATCAGGCAGTTTGCCTTTTCTGATCTTCTTGAGCACGTTATCCAATGCTTCATTAACCTCATCCATAGGTATATCTTCAGTCTGTTGTGTGCTCGATGTTGTCGCAGTCTTTTGCTTCTTCTGTGCTGGTGCAGTAACCGGTGACTTAGAATGTAACACCCCAACCGATGGCGGAAACATCGGGATGTCACGTAATGATGATTGTTCAGTAGCTCATGGTGAATAATAGATTCCATTAAATGATTTAAATGAATTACATACAATAGTTCTAGAATTTGTACATCAAATTGAATGAAACTATACACATATCTTCAAGCATCAATACAAATCTTCAAGCAAATAGAACCTGACACATGTTAAGTTGAAAATGTTTTGGGTCAACAAAAGTTGGTGAGAATTACATAGGTTTTTGATAATAGAATAAAAATGTTGTGCAATTCATGTGTCATGTCAATCTAGTCCATATGTGAGAACATACTAGAAATAAATCGAGTGCATAATCAACCCTGATGACTGTTATAATATGATACATACCATACGCTCATGGTCCACTTGAATATGTTATACGATAACAAACACCCACGCTACCTTTGTAGGAGGCACGTATCCTGGTGGGATTGTCAGTCCAATAGATCTATCAATGTATACCGCCGGCTTGTACGGAGTTAATGATTATGCTACAATGGTGCTTACTCTAATCATGCTCAAGACATAATGCAACATAGAAAACACATAGACACATTGATGATTGAATTGCATAAAATGATGTTGTAACATGTTTCACCCCAAAAATGGTGATAAATAGAAAAGGGGCTATGTAAAACTCACCTTGGTAAAATGTTATATCTGTTGAGAAATTTGAATAATTGTGTTGACCAAATGTATCAAGTATCACCCTATAATGAGGTAATAAATATGTCTAAGTCTATCAAGTCTACAAATGTATAAGTTTCTAGGGCTTCGAATTTGGGGATAAACGCTCGTTTGATTATTATTAAAAATGTTTGATAATTGAGAGAATATTAGTGAATAAATAACCAAAAATCTTTTTATGAAATTTAAATTTAAGATGGTCATAATAATGTGTTTGAAGTATAAAAATAATTTTTATAAAATTATTTTCTTTAAAATAGATTATTAAATCTATCTATTAAAAGTTGCCAATATTTAACTTTAATATTTAAAAATATTAAAATTAAGGAATTATTATTTTAAAAATCATATTTCTGTTCTAAATGTTTTGAAATAAATTGTATAAAATTTTGGTGCAAAAATAATGAAAATTGAATTTATTATGATTTAATTATGATTAAATCTAACAAAAAATGATTAAAAATATAAAATAAATGATTTTTCTGAATTAAAAATTATTTCTGAAAAGTTTAATGTTATAAAAACTTAGGATAATTTTTGTGGAAATTAATAAGATCGTTTTGATATTTTTATAGATTTTTATAAATAAAATAGAATAAATTTGATTTAATTATTATAAATATTAAATAAATAAATTTCAGAAAACTAAAAATTGTAGGTTGAACTTTTACATCAGATTAATATAAGATAATTTTTATAGAATTTTTAAAAGTGTTTTAGTATTTAAAAATGAATTTATGAATTATAAGTAATATATATATATATATAGATTTGATATAACACAAAAAAAAAAAAAGAACAAAGGCTTGTTGCAGCCGGGTTTTGAACCCGCGTGGGCTGGGTGTAGTGCACCAGACACAACCATCTGGTCCAAGCCAGTGGTTGTGTTTGGATATTGTTGATTTAAAATAAATATAAACAGATCGATGTGTTCTTCCCCAAAATTAATCCAATCGAGCCCTAGCTTGTCAATTGATTCAATCACACAACGTTAACCCAATTAAACTTAGGGTTTCTGTTGTGTATAAGCCGATGAACAAAACCCAAAAAAAAAAATCAACTTACAAACGCGTTTTGAGCTTGCACGATTCAGTCAAATAAAAAGTCAACGCACGATCAAAAAAAACACAAACAGAGGATAATTGAGAATAATTGGAGATTGAGAAAGAGATAACGGCGAGTTGGGATGGCTCGTAGATGGTGAATTTATAGTGTGATGGCTCGCACGTTCGAAATGGAAATCTTTGACCCGGGTTTAATGTTTACGCGTGAATTGTACATAATTGGAATCAATTGATTGTGATTGTTCGTGTGTTGACTTGGTGATGGCCGATAATCAAGTTTCCGAGTCAATCCCTTGATTATTACGCGTTAATCGTGCCAATTAATTAGTCAAAGGTGGATGTTATGCTGCTGCTGCTGTTCGCTGTTTTAGGAAGGGAAGAAAAACAGACGCGAAAAGGGTTAAATATAATTAGTGTTAGGATTAGTTCAAAAGAAATAGGTAGATCAAGTGGTGTTGTGTGTGTGTGGTAGTGTTCGAGCCGGCTTCTGCTCGGGTTCGAATCCCGGCAGGAGCAGGTTTTATTTATTTATTTTTTTATCTGAAATGGGAAGGAGGGACAAGTGGGCCTGGTTGCCAGTTGGGCCTGGTGGGTGCTTGGATCTGGGTGGGCCGCTGATTGGGTTGGGTTAACAATAGATTAGTTATAGTTATAGGCTATTATTATTATTACTATTATTATTATTATTATTATTATTATTATTAGAAAAAAAAATGCATTATATATGTGTATATATATATATATATATTGTGAGTTAGGAAAAGTAAATATAGACTTGGGGACCTTAGTTTAGAATTAAGGATAATAAGGGCTTTTCGTATAAAAGTTCCGTGAAAATTTTGCGATGTTACAGTCTCCCCTACTTTTAGGAACTTCGTCCCGAAGTTAAGAGAAACACTAGATTTACAATTGGTCAACTACCGGAACCTTGATAAAATTTCACACTATCTTAACGTACCTGTAAATTCATGATTACGTTCCGGACCGTAATTACCAATTTACCTTACGTTAGGGTTTTGCGTCCTTTTATGACTCTACCGATTGTTGAGCAGGTCTGATAGTCCCCACCAGTCGTTGAGCAGGTGGTAGGGCCTCTCCCGACTGTTGGAAAGACATGATGACCTCTACCAATCGTTAAGTAGGTTGTTTGGTAGTCAACTAATTGTTGTACAAGTAAGCAAATATGATTATAGTTATAGCAATCAGTTCACATTCAAACAAGCATGCACACAGATGTTATAATAATACTTGAATTTATTATTTTGACTCAAAAGTGTAATACATGGAATTAAAGAGAAAATAGACATTATTCAAATGGTAGGGTTTGCTGTTAAGTAATTGGAGGGTCTCAAGCGGGATTATTTGGAGCATCAAGAGCGTCGGTAGCAGGGATTCGACAAGCATCTGCAAGATGCCCATACCTTTGACAATTGGTGCACTGTCGGCAGGGTACTTGAGTTGGATGGTGATATTGGCAGGTGTCACACTTAGGTAGGTTCCCATTGTATTGTTTCTTGGTGGGTGGGGAAGTGGTGTCTATTGCAAAATTCCTGGCCTTGTTTTTCCCGTTGGTTGAGGCCTCAGTTTTGACATCAACGGCAGGTTGGGGAGTATCCTTTTTCTTTTCCCCTTTACGAGTCAGGGTTCCTGCCTTCACATGGTTATCTGTCAGGGTGGCAGCCAAACGCTTTGCTTCCTCCAAGGTAGCAGGGTTCCTTCCCCACACCGTGTCTTGAATCTGCATCGGTAAGCCACCAATGTATTTTTCGATCGCAATGGGCAAAGGGGTGACTTTGTGGGGTAGTAGTAAGCTAAGTTCGTGAAAACGAGTGTTGTAAGCGAGGTTTTCCCCACTGTCTTGAGCAAGATCATGAAATTCATCTTCCAGCTTCTTAATTTCATTACGAGGACAGAACTCTGCCTTCATAATGTCTTTAGCTTGATCCCAGGTTAAGGCTAGTGCAGCTTCGGCTCCGCGAGTGCGTTTTTCTTCATTCCACCAAGTGAGTGCTCGTTTGTGAAGAACACTCATGGCATAACGGACTTTAAAATTGTCGGGGCACTCACTGTTGATGAAGGTATTCTCAATACCCTCAAACCATTGTAGGAGTCCTGTAGCTCCTTCTTCTCCACTGAACTTTGGGGGATTACAGGAGTTAAAGTGTTTAAGGGTACAGGCTGGAAGTCCATTCCCGTTGTGGTGTCCATTTCCATTTCCATTCCCGTTGCCGTTGCCATTGCCGTTCAACTGGATGACTTGAGCTAGTAAGTTGGGAACCAGAGTTGCGATTTGCTGCGCCATTTGTTGAGAAATGATTGCAGCCAGTTGGGCATCGACACCATTGTTGTTGTTGTTGTGGTTAGTATCGTGGTTGTGGTTATGATTGCTACTTCCTTCATCATGATTTTCACCACTGTTAAGACGAGCACTGCGACGTGGAGGCATGATCTGTAAGAGACACAGTGAAATGAATGAGATCATATAAGGAGTGTAATCATTTATTCATTAAAACGAATAAACGAAAACGTTGACTTATCAAAGATTCTAAATTCTAATAACATATGAAGACATGCTTTAGCCTATAAGTGAACACTCATCCCGAGAATTCCCAGGTAGGCATCCAGGTCCCTCGTCTGATTGGGATATATGCGCAATGCCAGCCTAGACAGAAGACTCAGAATACATGCATTCACCCTTCCAGATTGCACGTGTTCGTTATTAAGATCTAGAACTTCGACGAGATCTCAAGGGGGTTCAGGTTAAACCTGAGGAATTTGTCCTATTAGTCTAAGAGTAGATCCACTGATGGAGAGCAACCTTCTTGTAGGAATGAAAGTAGGGATAAGAAGTAGGAGGGAGATAGAGAATAGCAAGTAAAAGAAGCAAGTACTTGTTAAATCCTATGGTTATAGACTAGATTATTTTTCTAATAACCTAATTCCCTATAACCATGGCTCTGATACCAATCTGTAACACCCCAACCGATGGCGGAAACATCGGGATGTCACGTAATGATGATTGTTCAGTAGCTCATGGTGAATAATAGATTCCATTAAATGATTTAAATGAATTACATACAATAGTTCTAGAATTTGTACATCAAATTAAATGAAACTATACACATATCTTCAAGCATCAATACAAATCTTCAAGCAAATAGAACCTGAAACATGTTAAGTTGAAAATGTTTTGGGTCAACAAAAGTTGGTGAGAATTACATAGGTTTTTGATAATAGAATAAAAATGTTGTGCAATTCATGTGTCATGTCAATCTAGTCCATATGTGAGAACATACTAGAAATAAATCGAGTGCATAATCAACCCTGATGACTGTTATAATATGATACATACCATACGCTCATGGTCCACTTGAATATGTTATACGATAACAAACACCCACGCTACCATTGTAGGAGGCACGTATCCGGGTGGGATTGTCAGTCCAATAGATCTATCAATGTATACCGCCGGCTTGTACGGAGTTAATGATTATGCTAGAATGGTGCTTACTCTAATCATGCTCAAGACATAATGCAACATAGAAAACACATAGACACATTGATGATTGAATTGCATAAAATGATGTTGTAACATGTTTCACCCCAAAAATGGTGATAAATAGAAAAGGGGCTATGTAAAACTCACCTTGGTAAAATGTTATATCTGTTGAGAAATTTGAATAATTGTGTTGACCAAATGTATCAAGTATCACCCTATAATGAGGTAATAAATATGTCTAAGTCTATCAAGTCTACAAATGTATAAGTTTCTAGGACTTCGAATTTGGGGATAAACGCTCGTTTGATTATTATTAAAAATGTTTGATAATTGAGAGAATATTAGTGAATAAATAACCAAAAATCTTTTTATGAAATTTAAATTTAAGATGGTCATAATAATGTGTTTGAAGTATAAAAATTATTTTTATAAAACTATTTTCTTTAAAATAGATTATTAAATCTATTTATTAAAAGTTGCCAATATTTAACTTTAATATTTAAAAATATTAAAATTAAGGAATTATTATTTTAAAAATCATATTTCTGTTCTAAATGTTTTGAAATAAATTGTATAAAATTTTGGTGCAAAAATAATGAAAATTGAATTTATTATGATTTAATTATGATTAAATCTAACAAAAATTGATTAAAAATATAAAATAAATGATTTTTCTGAATTAAAAATTATTTCTGAAAAGTTTAATGTTATAAAAACTTAGGATAATTTTTGTGGAAATTAATAAGATCGTTTTGATATTTTTATAGATTTTTATAAATAAAATAGAATAAACTTGATTTAATTATTATAAATATTAAATAAATAAATTTCAGAAAACTAAAAATTGTAGGTTGAACTTTTACATCAGATTAATATAAGATAATTTTTATAGAATTTTTAAAAGTGTTTTAGTATTTAAAAATGAATTTATGAATTATAAGTAATATATATATATAGATTTGATATAACACAAAAAAAAAAAGAACAAAGGCTTGTGGCAGCCGGGTTTTGAACCCGCGTGGGCTGGGTGTAGTGCACTAGACACAACCATCTGGTCCAAGCCAGTGGTTGTGTTTGGATATTGTTGATTTAAAATAAATATAAACAGATCGATGTGTTCTTCCCCAAAATTAATCCAATCGAGCCCTAGCTTGTCAATTGATTCAATCACACAACGTTAACCCAATTAAACTTAGGGTTTCTGTTGTGTATAAGCCGATGAACAAAACCCATAAAAAAAATCAACTTACAAACGCGTTTTGAGCTTGCACGATTCAGTCAAATAAAAAGTCAACGCACGATCAAAAAAACACAAACAGAGGATAATTGAGAATAATTGGAGATTGAGAAAGAGATAACGGCGAGTTGGGATGGCTCGTAGATGGTGAATTTATAGTGTGATGGCTCGCACGTTCGAAATGGAAATCTTTGACCCGGGTTTAATGTTTACGCGTGAATTGTACATAATTGGAAACAATTGATTGTGATTGTTCGTGTGTTGACTTGGTGATGGCCGATAATCAAGTTTCCGAGTCAATCCCTTGATTATTACGCGTTAATCGTGCCAATTAATTGGTCAAAGGTGGATGTTATGCTGCTGCTGCTGTTCGCTGTTTTAGGAAGGGAAGAAAAACAGACGCGAAAAGGGTTAAATATAATTAGTGTTAGGATTAGTTCAAAAGAAATAGGTAGATCAAGTGGTGTTGTGTGTGTGTGGTAGTGTTCGAGCCGGCTTCTGCTCGGGTTCGAATCCCGGCAGGAGCAGGTTTTTTTTTTTTTTTTAACTGAAATGGGAAGGAGGGACAAGTGGGCCTGGTTGCCAGTTGGGCCTGGTGGGTGCTTGGATCTGGGTGGGCCGCTGATTGGGTTGGGTTAACAATAGATTAGTTATAGTTATAGGCTATTATTATTATTACTATTATTATTATTATTATTATTATTATTATTATTATTAGAAAAAAAATGCATTATATATGTGTATATATATATATATATATATATATATATATATATATTGTGAGTTAGGAAAAGTAAATATAGACTTGGGCACCTTAGTATAGAATTAAGGATAATAAGGGCTTTTCGTATAAAAGTTCCGTGAAAATTTTGCGATGTTACATAGAACTTGTAGCCGGCGGTAGTTTCTTACCAGCTATCAATGATTCAATCTCTTTCTTTCTCTTGATACTCGGCTTCTCCTGTTTCTTCTTCTTCTTAGCAGCTTGCACAGGAGAACCAGTAAAAGTCTCATCTACGTTCATAATCAACTCATCTTCATCAACAGGAATAGGACTTTTGTTCCCTTGATCTTCAACACCCTGACTAGTAGACACACCAGCCTCAGTGGCCTTGGGCGAGGTGGTCTTTAATGTTTCAGCATCCAAATCCCATTGTTCATCTTCTAGCGTCTTTTCTGAATCAACAGACGCTTCATCAACTAAGTGTAACCCTTTCTTCGCCATGCTCTTATGTCTTCTTGGCGTGCTTTTCTTCTTTTCTGTTTCAGTAGCAACCTCTAACCTTATTTCTTTCTTCTTTGTCTTTCCACTCTTTGCGCCAACATTCACAACCTGTCTTTTGCGTTTTGCATCAGGATCAACATGATGTAATGGGTTATCAGGATCAGAATCACTGTTTGCATGCCTCACAAGCCCTTCACCCGGATCTGTATAATCAACTCTAGCTAGGTGTCCAAATAAACGCCTTACTGGAGGACGTTCATCGACTGACAATCCCTTATACGCTTTCATCCTAGCGAGTGTATTCAGCGACATATGTTCCTGAACAACAATGTGCTTAGGATCTCTTTTCAGCTCCTTATACTTGTGGTCAAACACCATCTGAAGGAAACAAGGATAAAGTAGAAACTTAAGATTCATCGTGCCGTTCACAGGCTCTAGTAAATGAGACATCAGCATGCCTGAAACATTGAACGGTTTGTTCAACACTAAGGCAACCATCATAGAACTGATGCTCTTTCTCATCAAATCATATCCTCCAGCTGCAGATCCGAATACATGAATCAAAACATGTGCCAAGTATTTGAATTGGGGGCACAGTTTTCCTTTATGTAATGAACCGTCAGTGATTGGTCCATTGTATTTCATTCTGAGGAAGCACTTTCGCTGATCCATAAAAGTAAACTCCTTTGGATCTGTTGGCTCATCATTCAAGTTCAACGCTTCTCTCAGATCCTCTTCACAAACAATGACTCTTTGTCCTTGGATCTTGCTCGTCAAGCATCACTCGCATTTCCAGAAATCAAGATTCGCATTCGACCAAAACTCTTGTATCATATCTCTATAGATAATCGTTGGTGTAGCAATAGCATCTATCACCCTGCATCTCATCAGGAACTCTATGATTCCGACAAACTCAGTATGCTTCTTAACATCTCCGAGATACGCACAACAGTTATGCGCATTCTCGAAGTCTAAAAACTTGGCAGGCTGTGATGATGATCCAGCTTGTTCCGTCGTCTTTTCTTGTTCGGACATCGTTAAATCTGCAAAACAAACAAAAACACACGTTAAAAATCGACAAAATTTCAAACTTGAAAAGTTTTGGTAATGAACCTTCTCTTTCGCCCAAACGGGGGTACGAAAGAGATATAACAAGGTACGAATGATAAATAAAGGGTACGAATGTATGGATTTTGATAAAATGTTTCATTCGCCCAACCATTCTTCATTCGACCATTTGATTTTCTCCTTTGCCCATTCGTAATGGTCGAAGGTGACTGTTCTAAAATTTGAATTTTCAATTTTGATTTTAAGTGTTTCTGATCGTGTTCTTTTGATTGAAACATATCCTAATGATGCCGATTAAGTATCTTATACTTGCAGATTCATCAATTATACATCGTATTTGTGTTTTCAATTAAAAACTAGGGTTTAAACATAACTATTAATCAATTGATCAAACAGTCGGTTTTTAAACCATGGTTTTTGTTAATTCTCCCCCTAAAACACACATACAATGAAAACTAATCATCAATTGTTACAATGATGTTGATTTTAATCAGTTTGAACAGTTAGGGCTTGAAACATAAAACAGTGAATTAATCCTTCATTCCAAGATGTTAACCTGTGAAAAATGGTGCAAAATGATCATTATGAATGGACGAACACAATGGTTAGGTTCAAGATAATCAAGCAACAAGGTGAGGTTAGAGTGAAAAATCTGAAAAATTTTGAATGGGGTTCGAATGAGACAGATGGGTATATATAGACATACTCCTTCGCCCATTCTATACATACGAAGGAGAAACTTTTGTCTCCTTCGACCCTAGTGAAAGGTTTGTTAGGATCTGAGTTTGATTGTTTTGATTATGTTTAACTAAAATGATAAGAGTGAAATGAATATAGAATGAAAGTGCAGCGGAATAACAAACTATTAATCAAAACATGAGAGTAATTGTTTTCTGATCGAATGCTTTCATTTATCTAAAAGATTACAATCATACAAGTACTCCCCCTCAGCCTGATCACACAGTGATTGTTTGTCTGAGAGAATGTTTGTGTGTGATGTAATAGAACAGTACAAGCACTGTTCTATTTATAGACAAACCTAAACCACTGATGACCTAGGCTGACGTCACCTAAGACAGTGACCTCTAACAGAATAACAAACATAAAACATCTGCCAATTACAAACTACTGTTACATTGAAAACACTGAAGGTAAACTACTGTTGTAGGAAAACTCTGATGGTCTTGTATCCTCTGCTGGAGCCTAAGTGCTGTTGGCTCCAGCAGTGCTTTAGTCTTCAGTACTTCGATCAGCAGTTGTTCTTCATCAGACCTTTGGTCAGCAGTTGTTCTTCATCAGTGTTTATTCAGCAGTCCTTTGTATCAGCAGTTGTCATAGCAGTTGTTTGGATAGAACAGTTGTTAGAGTCAGCAGTCTTTTGGGAGAAGTATGTTGTAAGGACTGTTTATTGTGTGGATCAACTGTTAGCATGTTTTGGCTTTCCAATCATCTGTTCTTCTCCAGGTCAGCAGACCCAACAATCTCCCCCTAGAACAGATGATGCCAAAACTCAGCTTTATTTACTGATCTTTATTCCTCATCAGACTTTCTCTGATTTGACCTTTGAATTGTAGTTCAAATTTCAGAGCAAATAAGTCTTCTTCATCTCTTTCAAGTTCTAGATTTAGCAATGTTTGATGATCATCTGCACATAGGCTGTATGCATCTTCCATGCTAATCTTCTGAACTCTTCCATCTGACCTGAGCAGAGTCACTTCATGGTTGTCTTTGTTGACTTTCCATTTTAGAATTTTTGAGTCAGTGGATTTGCTGAGTTGAACTTTTATTTGGGATGAGTTAGGTGATGGAGGTCTTCCAATGAGTTCCCTGAGTTTCTCTGTTGTAGGATCAGAGAAATAATGTATTTGATTGAAGAGCCCTTCCTTGATAAATGTATCAACAAACTTCTTCTGATCTTCTTCTGACATTTCCTTTTGTTTCTTGAACTGTCTTCTTGCAGCAGTTGATAGGTCAGAAGTTTCAAGTAAGCTGTCCAAGGTAAAAGTCTGTTGGGGTCTCTTCATCAGTGGCTCATCAGTGTAGACAGGTTTTCTAGGTAGGCTGGGATCCTTCTTTCTGTTTTCTTCAAGACTCTTGTATGTCTCAACCAGCCTCAGCTCAGACCATTTAGAGACAAACCTCATTTCCCCATAGTTAGCAGCTACTATCTCTTGTCTCATTCTTTTAAACTTAAAGGCTCTGACTGGGTCTCTGCCTCTGCCAAAATTTGGAGTAGAGACTTTAGCTTTGGGGTCTTTGGCCAATTCTTCTATTTTGAGAAGTTCTTCTCTTAGTGCATGAGTGGTCCAACCATTAAACTGCTTTTTGGTTGCTTTATATGGCTTGGTTGCCAAGATCTGTTCCAGAAGAGAATCCCTAACCTCCATTTCCAAGTCAACACTGAGAGGCATGGAGGACATGGAGTTGCTCAGGGGTCTTAGCAAAGTCCTCAATCCTTCTGAGTTTGCTAAGCTCTGCTGAATGGATGCCCTGAGCAATCCTGTCATCCTTCCCTTTGCATTTCTCCTTAATGATGGCATCTACATGTTCACCCTTGTATTTAAGGTATGTATCAATGTTTAGGGGAACAGGGGAATTTGGGAGAGATGGGAAGGATATGTCAGATGGTTGTTCAGTATTGTAGAAGGATTGTAATTCCCCCTTGAGTAGATCGAGTTCAAGGGGATACTGAACAACCAATGGTGTAATGGTTGGTGGTGGTCTATGGGAACTGAATTTGGATGTGTGTGGTGAGAATGATGAAATTGGAATAGCTGTGATAGGAGTGGATTGTGCAGTTGATGTGGTGTTTGGTGATGTGTGTATGTTTTCATCATGTACAACAAAGGTTGATTTTCTCTTCCTTGTGTACAAGATTTTAGAGGATGGTGATTTGGTAGCAGTGGTTGGATTAACATCTGTTGGCCTTTTAGTAGGTCCAGCAGATGTTTGGGATTTGGTTGGTGATGTAGGTTTAGGTGTAGGTTTGGTGGTTGTATGTTCAGATGTGCTTGTAGGTTTAGGTGCAGTGGTTTGGGAAGCAGTGTTTTGAGTGGTTTCAGTGTTTTGGGTGACAGTGGTTTCAGTAGTAGTGGTTTTGTCAACAGAGGTGTTTAGCTTGGATGGTGGTTTTCTGACATGTTTAGCAGGCCTTTTCATCCTTTTTGAGGATCCCACATCTTCAATCTCCTGCTGTTGTTTTTTCTTGAGGTTTACTAGTGTCTCTGCTTTAACTTCCAAGGTGTCAGCCCTTTTCTGTTTATCCTGAGCAGCCTTTTCAGCTTCTATGTTTGCAGAGTTGTCTACTGCTTTGCTTTTGTTAGTGGTTTGTTGTGGTGCTGTTGGTGTTGCTTGTTGTTGTTGTGGTGCTTTTTGACTAGCCTCTGGTTTGTTGGCAGACTTGGCTTGGCCCTTTTTAGAATGTGGACAACCAAAGGGATCTAGCTTTGGTAGCCTATCTCTGCCACTCTCCCCCTTTTTGGCATCATCAGCCGTGAAGACATCATCATCTTCATCCCTGAGAATGGTGGTAGGGGCAGAGTCAGTGGTCTTCAGCAAGTGATCTTTGATGGCTTTAATGTCTGCATGTGTATCTTTGTACCTTGCATCCACCAAGTTTCTGATCTCAGCCATATATGTTTCATGGGTCTGATCAGCTAGTTTTCTGTGAGCTATGATGATGGGGGAAACGGATTTCCATAGCTCACTAGCTATATCAGCTGTTGATGGTTGACTTTTGGAAAGATCTGCTATGGAACCCAGTATAAGCTTGACATCAGATTTGATGTCTGCTACAGAGGTTTCAATTGCATAAACTCTGTCCGTCAATTCTTGGTATTTTGACCCATCTCCTAAGTTAATAGGATCATCTGAGTCCCTACCAGTGGTAGTTCTACCTGATTCAGTCCTAAGATGTGAATCAGATGCCCCTTTTTCTTGGTACTGGGGACTTCCAACTGATTTTGGGGACACTATAGTGGCCTCATCAGCTGTTGCCTTCAAGGGAGTCTTAGCAATGTAATCACTGTCCTGGTGTGAGACAGTGGTCTCTACATCAGTAGTGACTGCTCCACTTGAAAACTCACCTAGAGTTGCATTGAACTCAGGTGGTGTAACCTCCTCTACTGTTTGTTGGATAGCAGATTGTATGTTCTTAGGACCAGTCACTTGTGGGGGTATGCTCTCAGTGATAGGTGGAAGAGAGGAACTGGGCTCTTCCTGAGATTTCTCAATTGCCTCAAACAGAGGTTGCATAGTTTGTGGAACATGATGTGATGGTGAGGGTGGAGGAGTAACAAGAGGATTAGCCCTGGGAGAGGGGCTTGTGAACATTTGGTCAAGTGACTCAAATGTATCATGATGTGTTTCCCTTTGGCTTACAACATGATCCTTTTGGGAGGATTCATGAGGAGTTTGGTCAGGTTGAGGTATGTCCAACTGTTGTGAGGAAGTAACAACAGTGGTTTCAGGTTGCTTTGGTGGTGCAACAGAGTTTTCTTCTGGTACCTCATCATCCAGAAGTCTCATTTGTGGTTGAGTGGTGGTTTTTGTGGATGGAAGTTTTCTTTTGGAAGTGGCTGGTGTGGGTTTCACAGCACTGGATGTAGTGCCATGATCACCAGGAGCAGTGGGCTCAACAACAGAGGTTTTGACAACAGTTGTTGTCTTTGTCCTCTTTGTTTGTGTTTTAGAAACTTTGGACACTTTTGACACTTTTTCTTGGGTGCTTCCACCCAGTATTCTAGTGAAAGTTTCATCAGTTAAGCTTTTCATTTGCATTGCCTCACCCTTTTTGAAAACCTTTTCTGGTAAGACCTTTTGTAGGATTATACTAAGTATTCTTGGGTAAATTAGAAAAGCATTGTTTGACCCAGACTTAATTGCTTTCACATTTGACACTAAGTCCATGAACAATCCCTGGGAAAGATTGAAGTCAGAGTTTGACAACATGGCATATCCCAGATATTGCATCCTTAATGGGATTTCATTAAAGGATGTGGACTTAGTGGAGACACAAAGAAGAAGGGTATGGAAGAAAAATTTCATGACTGGTGGGAAAAACTTTTTGAAAAGAGTTGATCCAGTCATCTGACCATCATACCCTCTTTCTTGAAACTCAGTGTGAAGCTCTGTTTTTGTGAAGGAATCCTTACCTGCCAGGTCATTTAGTGAGAAGGTTGTGGATATGATTTCAGGGGTAATGACGATACTTGTTTCTCCAATTTTGGAAATAATGGAAGTAGGCTTTTTGTCTTGCAATAGAAACTCAGCATTCAACCAAAACTCTTGGAGAGTATCGAGATAGATGGGGGCGTCAGCGGTTAAGATGGGTAGGTATTTGGAGTTTAGAAGAATGTCGATGGTGGAATGGAATGATAAGTTATCATCTGTTTTAACCGGATATGGGAGACAATTGTGGGTGGCTTTGGCTTGAAGATCCATTTTAATGGATTCCGAAGGTGAAGATGAATGAAATTTGATTGAGGGTTTGAGAATGAAGAAGGCGGTTTCAGTATTTTGAATACAATGAGACAGTGTAACATCTGTTGTGGTAAAACAGGGTTTTTTATAGGCTCAAAAGAAACCGCTGATGTGGCAAAACCTCTGCTTATATGAGCAGACGTGGCAATCATCTGATGGATGAAACATCTGGTGGAGAACAGCTGTTTTGGCAAACAGCTGATTGAACCAACTGTTTTTTTTGTGTGTGTATAGATATAGTATAGATATATAAGGAAACAGTTGTTTTATCTGATTAGAGGTTTTGAAACAGATTTTTCAACCAACAGTGGATATGAATGAAACAGTGGTTGTTTTATCTCATCAGATGTTGGAAACAGATTTTTCAACCAAACAGCTATTTTTAAGAAATTTTGATTTTTCTGAGACATTTTATTATTTTTTTAAAAAATTTATTTGTTTAATCCATGTTTAACATACCAATTCTGGAAATCAGATTTGTAAAGGTAGATGTGTCTAAAGCTTTTGTTAACACATCTGCCAACTGATCCTCTGTTGGAACACGGTGCACAGAAATCAAACCTTTTTCATAGCTGTCTCTGACAAAATGATGTCTGATGTCAATGTGTTTGGTAGTGGAATGAGAGACTGGATTCTTGATGATATTTTCAGCAGCTTGACTATCCAACATGAGTGGAGTCTGTAGTGCAGTTATCCCAAAATCCAGTAATTGATTTTGAAGCCACATGAGTTGGGCTGTACAACTTGCAGCAGCAATGTATTCAGCTTCAGCTGTTGAGGTTGAAACAGCTGCCTGCTTTTTGCTTTGCCAGGAAACTAAGGCATTCCCTAGAAATTGGCACCCTCCTGATGTGGACTTTCTTGTGGTGTGACAGCCAGCAAAGTCACTATCTGAATAACCTGAAAGCTCAATGTTTCCATTAGCAGGATACCAAATACCAAGTGTGGGAGCACCTTTGAGGTATCTGAATATCCTTTTCACAGCAATAAGGTTTGACTTTCTGGGTGAAGCCTGGGAACTTGCACAGACACAGGTGGCAAACATAATGTCTGGCCTAGATGCAGTTAAGTACAGTAAAGACCCAATCATGCATCTATAGTGTGTTTGATCAACCAGTTCATCCTTGTCATCAATAGTGAGCAGCTTGACTGTACTCATGGGTGTACTACATGGCTTACAATCATTCATCTCAAATCTGGTTAATAAATTCTTTACATATTTGTTTTGGTGAATGAATGTGCCATTTTGCAGTTGTTTCGCTTGAAGACCAAGGAAACACTGAAGCTCACCCATGGCACTCATCTCAAACTCTGCTGTCATGAGTTTTCTGAACTCTTCACACATTTGGTTACATGTGGATCCAAAAATGATGTCATCCACATATATTTGAACAATCATTAAGTGTTTCCCTTTCCATTTAAGAAATAAAGTTTTGTCTATTTTTCCTCTTGTGAACCCAATGGATAGGAGAAATGTGGAAAGAGTTTCATACCAGGCCCTTGGTGCTTGTTTGAGGCCATACAAAGCTTTGTTGAGCTTGTAGACATAGTCAGGATGGAATGTGTCTTCAAAACCAGGTGGCTGACATACATAGACCTCCTCCTAAATTTTGCCATAAAGGAAAGCACATTTGATGTCCATCTGATACACCTTTATGTTGTGGTTGACAGCAAAGGCTAAAAATAGTCTGATGACTTCTAGTCTTGCTACAGGAGCAAAAGTTTCATCATAGTCTATTCCTTCTTCTTGTCTGAAGCCTTGAACCACAAGCTTGGCTTTATTCTTGACAACAATACCCCTTTCATCAGTTTTGTTTTTGAAGACCCACTTTGTTCCTATAGGACAAACATCCTTAGGTAGTGGTACAAGCTCCCATACTTGTTGTCTTTTAAATTGAAGGAGTTCTTCTTGCATAGCTTCTACCCAACTGTTGTCTTTTAGTGCCTCTTGGTACTTGACAGGTTGTGTGAGAGATAGGAAACCTGCAAAAAGACAGATATTTGAGGATTGGCTTCTTGTGAGCATACCCTCTCTGATGTTGCCAATGATCTGGTCTGGTGGATGAGCTCTTAAGTAAATAAGATCTCCCTAATATGGTATGATGGCATTTTGAGGTGATGGACAGAGGTTTGGTGACTCTGTTGGTGTAACATCTGTTGGTACTTCTGTAGTGCCATCAGATGTTTGGAATGGTAATGGAGGAATGGGTCCAAGTGGTGTGAAACTGGACTGACTTTTATCAACAGATGATTGACTTTTGTCAACAGATGATTGTTCAGTGGTTGTGAGAGGTGAGACAGTGGTTTGAGGATAAGACTGGCCAACAGTGGTTGACACAGCTGTGGCAGAGTTTTGACAATTGTTTTGAACAGCTGCTTCCTCTGAGGCAAAATAGATTTTGTAGTGACTGGGGATCACAACATCTGTTCTGTAATCTTGTTGTGGAGATTGTGGAATACATGCATTGTTAGTTTTAACAGTGATATCTTCAAATTTGAATTTATCTAAATCAAATAGTTCAGCAGGATTTGCAGGGATTTTTAGAGATGAAAGTTCATTGAACTTTACATTCAGAGTTTCTTCTATTGTCTTGGTCTTTGTGTTAAACACTTTATAAGCCTTGGCAGTAGAAGAATATCCCAGAAAATAACCACAATCTACTTTGGCTGCAAAATTTGAAATGGAATCTTTGAGGTTTAAAATGAAACATGGGCAGCCAAAGATTTTGAAAAATGAAATTAATGGTTTGATTTTGAACAAAATTTCATAAGTAGTTTTTTGATGTCTGGGGTTGATCAAAACTCTGTTTTGAACATAGCAAGCAGTGTTTACAGCTTCTGCCCAGAAGGACAATGGCAAACCAGAATCTGCTAGCATGGTTCTTGCAGCTTCTACAAGAGTTCTATTTTTCCTTTCAACCACCCCATTTTGTTCTGGTGTTCTTGGGATGCTGTACTGCCTCACAATCCCATTTGATACACAGAAATCATCCAACTCCTTATTTTTAAACTCTGTTCCATTGTCACTCCTGAAGACTTTTACTGGCAAGTCATATTGTTTTTCAACTTTGGTGACAAAGTCCTTCAATATACCTGCAGTCTCATCCTTAGAATGTAAAAAGTAAGTCCATGTAAACCTAGAAAAATCATCAACTATGACAAGACAAAATCTTTTTCTTCTTAGACTCATGATTTTAACTGGGCCAAACAAGTCCATGTGCAACAATTGTAGACATTGACTGGTTTTGGACTCATCAATGGATTTGTAAGAGCTTTTATGTTGTTTCCCTTTTAAACAAGAAACACAGTGCTCATCACATTTAAATTCTTTTGATGGTAAACCTCTAACAAGGCTCTGTTTAGAGAGTGTGTTGATAGTGTTAAGGTTGGTGTGACCCAATCTCCTATGCCACAATTCTGTCTCCTTTGTGGAGGCAGCAGAAAACAGACAGACATTTGCCATAGGATTGTCCTTTAACATATCAACAACATACACATTGCCACTTCTATGAGCAACAAGTTGTGCTTTGCTCTCAGCAATGATGGTATCAATCTTTTTCACCACTTCTAGCCCAATAATCTTGCAAGTTTTCTTTGTGAAGAATGAGCCATAACCTTTGCACTCATTTGTGAAACACTTAGAAGATTAAACTTGAGATTATCAATAAGATTGACATTTTCAAACTTGGGTTTTCCAGCTTGTACAGTCCCTGAACCCAACACCTTACCTTTTGAATCATTACCAAAGGATATATCACCCCCTCCATGAGCCAAGAAGTCCAGAAGAAGGGCTCTACATCCTGTCATGTGCCTGGAGCCTCCACTATCTACATACCAAAGACTATCTAAACAAGCAGAAGCTCCCTGCACATCAGTAATGGATTAGTTTTGGTGAGTGTCCAAAGCCAAGTTGGCTTTGGATGGGTCCTCAGACTTTTCAGACTCAAGCTTTGGAAGATGATCAGTGGTTTGAACTAATTTTTGAATTAAGTTCAACAACTGCTACTGACCATTTGCCAGTGCTTGAATGTCAACACTTGGGGCAACAGTTGTTTGATCATTTCCAGACAAATGATAATACCCATATGGATTTCTGTTCACTCTTGGTTTAGAGGGTCTTTTTGGCTCCTCATAAACATGTGGCAGACTATGACATGGTGGTTGTCCATAACCTCTTGGGTATTTGCTTGTGGGTGGAGCATCTGTTACTTGGACATCCCTAGAAGCAGATGTTTCAAGTCTTTTAGTAACAGATGTTTGGACAGGGGTGAAGCTCTGTTTGGGCTTTCCTTTTGAAGTACTAACCACAGGATTTGCAAGAGTTTTAGCTTTGTATTCTTGTATTTTTACATCAAAATTTTTTAGATACAAGCACTCTTTGGTCTTGTGATTCTTTTTCCCACATATTGAACATGTGGCTTTGGAATCACATTCACTTATTCCTTTGTTAATGTCATATGCTTTTAGAAGAAAACAGTTTTTAGTGACATGATTCTTCTTCTCACAGAAATCACAGAACAAGTGGACAGTCTTTTCTTTCTTCTTCCCTTTTTCAGCCTTCTTTTCAGCAGATGTTTGAGCATCTGCTGGAAGGTTTTTCAAGGGAATGACTTTTGCCTGAGGAGCTGTCTTTCCTTCAGGTGTTTTAAAATCAACAGGTTTAAAATTCTCAAGAGTACCACACTCATCAGACCAGGTAGGTTTAAATTCATACTTTTCAATTTCAGTGAATGATGAGGAACCTTCTGGTTTTTCAAGAACAATTTTCTTACCATTTGGTTCAGTGATTTTAATCTCTTGACCCTGCAGGTTTGTTGGAACTATCTCAACAGAATTTTGACTCCATTTGTCAGTGTTTTCAAAAGCTGGAGCAGTGGTTTCAAAACCAAAACCAAACTTCACATGACTTTTGGTTTGTTTGTTGAGTAGCATCTCAAAACCTCTACATGATTCCACACATTTCTCACATTCAACTTGGGTGGACTCAAGCTCACTTTTACAACTCTGATATTTTGCTATCATAGTTTGGAGATGGTCTTTGGTTATGGTTGCTTCATGTTTTAAGCTGCTTATTTCAGATTCTTTTTCAGTTAAACTTGTTTTTAAATCTTTTGAAAGTTTCTCAAATTTAACTTCATCATCTAAAATTTTCTTTCTAAGGTTTTCATTCACCTCTTTGATGTTAGCAAATGCAACTACACATCTGTCAGAACACAAATCTTTAAGGATTTGAGGAGATACCTTAGCAGCAGCCATCAATGCACAATCACACTTGCACTCACAATCATCAGATGCACCCTAGGGATCTGTGAGATTCACAACCTCTTCTTCAGGTTTTTCACCTGTAACAACTTCATCAACAACATCATTAGTCACAACATCAGATTCAGTCACCACCTCCTCAGATTCAACCTCTTCAACCATAGCCAAGAAACAAAAGTTTTCTGGTTCATTTTCAGCTTTGGCAACTAATGCAAAATTTTCATCTGTTTACTCATCTGGTAGACTGCTCCAATCAACAAAGCCTTGTGTAACGAAGCTCTGTTGACTGGTCTCTGCAGGAGCAGAGGATGAAGCAACAGTCGTTTGCACATGTGCTTGAGCAACAGGTGTTTGCACATAGTAGATCTGAGGAACAGTGGTTTGGACATACTGGACAGGAACAGTGTTTGAGGATTATGGAAAATGAGCAGTGTTTTGCACATTTGGTCCAGGGGTATTATAGGAATTCTGATAAGTGTTGGTCTGAGGTCTTTGATTTGGATAGGTGATTATAGGTGTACCATGTTGACTCCTACATTCCCTAGCAAAATGACCAAGTCTATGACATTTGTAACACTTTATCTTTGATTTATCCAACCAAACCTTTGATCTGCCAGTTAACCCTGGAAACCTTCTCCCAGTTTTCTTGTAAAAATTGTTAGTTCTTACACTGAGAAGGGCCAATTGGTGCATAATGTCCATTTCTTCCAAATCATCAAGTTCAAAGTATTTCAGGTCATCATACTCAAAGGATATGTTATCAGATGCCTGGATATCACCACCACTTGCTGTGAAAGCATAGTTTGGTGAATAAGAATCAGAGTTAAAACCTGAGTTAAAACCTGAAGTTATGTCAATGAAATGATCATAACTCTGATCCTTAGTATTTCCAGGCACCTCATCATGACCCAAAAGTGCTGTATTCCCAAATACATAATCATCAGACACTTTTCTAGAATCCTGGAGCTTCATTTTCTGGTTAAGCTCTCTCTCATAGGTCAAGAGCTTACCATGAAGTTGGGTCAGTGATAAGTCCTTAAATCCAATCGAGTTTCTCATCACAATAGCAATAGTGTCCCATTTGTCTGGTAATGATCTTAAAAACCTATGGTTCAGGGTTGAATGAGGGTAAGTAAGACCAACCAGTTTTAGTTCGCTAATTAAACAATTAAACCTCTCAAAATGTTGAGTTAATGACTCTCCTTTGACATGACTGAATGTTTCATATTGTTGGTTAAGTATTTCACGATTGTTTTCAATAACCTCCTCAGTCCCACCAAATTGTTCTTTCAGTGCATCCCACAACTCCTTTGCACTGTTACAGTGTAACAGCCCAACATATATATCATTGGGTAGAGCCATGGCCACAATACTAAAGGCCTTAGCATCTAACTCAATTTTCTGAAAATCCTGGTCGGAGTAGTTTTCAAGTTTCTTTGGCTCGTGAACCTTGGGATCTTCAGTACTCGGCACCATCGGAACATGTGGTCCGAAGATAACCGACTTCCAACACCCAGTGTTCTGTTGAGCTAGAACATGGCTCATCCGACGTTGCCAGATATTGTATTCATATCTGATAAGCATCGGTGGCTTGTTGTTCGTGCCAGTGTTATGTGGATCGTGATTGATTGAAGCCATTCTCTGATTTTTAAAAAAACAAAGTCTGTGTAAAAACGGTTGAAACGAAATTAAACTATTACTCTGTTTTCAATCCAACAGACAAACGATATCAATAATTGTGAGCTGATCTGTTTATATTAAATTGATTTGTTAGATCGAATTTAATTGACCAAGCTCTGATACCAATTGTTAGGATCTGAGTTTGATTGTTTTGATTATGTTTAACTAAAATGATAAGAGTGAAATGAATATAGAATGAAAGTGCAGCGGAATAACAAACTATTAATCAAAACATGAGAGTAATTGTTTTCTGATCGAATGCTTTCATTTATCTAAAAGATTACAATCATACAAGTACTCCCCCTCAGCCTGATCACACATTGATTGTTTGTCTGAGAGAATGTTTGTGTGTGATGTAATAGAATAGTACAAGCACTGTTATATTTATAGACAAACCTAAACCACTGATGACCTAGGCTGACGTCACCTAAGACAGTGACCTCTAACAGAATAACAAACATAAAACATCTGCCTATTACAAACTACTGTTACATTGAAAACACTGAAGGTAAACTACTGTTGTAGGAAAACTCTGATGGTCTTGTATCCTCTGCTGGAGCCTAAGTGTTGTTGGCTCCAGCAGTGCTTTAGTCTTCAGTACTTGGATCAGCAGTTGTTCTTCATCAGACCTTTGGTCAGCAGTTGTTCTTCATCAGTGTTTATTTAGCAGTCCTTTGTATCAGCAGTTGTCATAGCAGTTGTTTGGATAGAACAGTTGTTAGAGTCAGCAGTCTTTTGGGAGAAGTATGTTGTAAGGACTGTTTTTTGTGTGGATCAACTGTTAGCATATTTTGGCTTTCCAATCATCTGTTCTTCTCCAGGTCAGCAGACCCAACAAGGTTCGAATGAGCCAAAAGGGTTCGAATGAGATAAATGGTCATGAGAAATGGGATTTTTGAAAATTTTCCAAATCTCAAAACCGAGTCCCGGTCCAATTATTTTCCAACTTTTAACCATCCAACAATCATATTTTCACATTTAAAAAGTTACAAAGCTCAAATGGTGTCACAAGGTTTAGAAAATCGACATCAACCACCATCAGTTATCAAAAATAAAATGGAAATGAAAAATCTTTTTGGATTTTCTAAAGTTTATGCTAAAACACACCTAAAATCTTTTTGAGTTTTGTAATTTTTGACGAGAAAATAAACTGCAGAAATGTAAATGAAAAACTGTAAATGTTTTTGGGATTTCCGGTAAAGGGATCATATCAGTTATTGAGAAATCTGATCACACCGTTGATCTTTTTGAAATATTATCATTAAAGACAATGTGTGATCTGGCAATTGCTGATATTGTGATCCACATAAACTCACATGCAGACTGTTGTGCAGTGCTTTAAACTGATATTGATATTTATAGTATAAACGTAATTGTCTGTGGTTCCCACGCACACGACATACTCCCGTATCAAGAAGTAAATGCACAAAGACTCATTGTAAAGCGTGATTATGCTTTCGCTGTCTGTAATTGTACAAGATATAATGCATAGAGGTATACAGGTCAGCAAATTAATGCAGCAAAGTAACATATGCACTATACCAGGTTGAGGACTGATATTAATCATGATTTGCATCAGTGATCAATACGATGTAATAGATAATCTTTGATCATCATATAACATGAAAAGTTCCTCAATTCGGTAACTTTAGGATTTGGCATATAGCTCTTTTATAAAGACACCCTGTCTGATCTAGGTCCGTAACGACTTACAGCAGAAGATCAGAGAGGCTATCCCCAGACAACTAATAACATAACGACCCTAAACCTCCGAGTTTTGTACAAATACCCTATCAAACGAAATTACGGTACTAAGACCATATGCCCATGAGGAGTTCATCCACACAACAATTCGTTTAATATGTATGTAGTAGGCACGCAGTAATAGGTCTACGAAGCCTATCAGCACATCGCACAGACTCAGACACACGCCCTATATAGTAGTATATTACTTAGAATGTGTCAGATCCCCACTGATGTACTATCATTTCCCTTTATACTCGAGGAAATCATTTAAGAATTTTCTGATTTTTATAGATTTTCGAATTTACTGATCCCAAGGATAAGCTGGAGCATTTCAAATATGTGACTGCCCAGATATCGTTTGTTCACAGAAATCTGACGGCATTAATCTAAGGGAAGAAGATATAGCAGTCAGCAAAGAAATTTTCTAATTTTTATGGATTTTGAAATTTTTCAATGATTTTGGTTTTTCGAAATTTTTCTGAAAAGCAGTAAAAATTTAAACTAAAAAGTGATAGACTGAGGTGGTGATCAGTCCTGTTTTTCTTTAATACCATTAGCTTTTAAAAGATAATCAAATCTGGATTTGTCAAAAGCTTTGGTAAAAAGATCTGCGCGTTGGTAATCAGTGTGGATTTTGACCATATCGATCAACTCTTTAGCATAACAATCACGGATAAAATGATATTTAATCCGGATAAGTTTAGCCTTTGAGTGATTTACTAAGTCTTTTGTTAATGCGATTGCGGCCTCATTATCACAGTAAATAGGGGTTTTAAGAAATTGCAAACCGTAATCCACCATCTGCTGTTGGATCCAAAGAACCTGTGAGCAGCAGCTCGATGCTGAAACGTATTCTGCTTCACATGTGGATAGTGCAACTGCGGTTTGTTTCTTGCATTGCCAGGTCACGAGCCTGCTCCCCATAAACTGACATCCAGCCGTTGTGGATTTGCTGTCTTTGTCACAGCCGCCCCAATCTGCATCACTAAAAGCGATTAGGTCAAAATTATCATCATGAGGGTACCACAGTCCTTTCGATGGACAACCCATCAGATATCTAAGGATACGCTTGACAGCTGCAAGATGACTCTGTTTCGGCTTCGATTGATATCGCGCACAAAGACATGTCGCAAACATTATATCGGGTCTAGACGCGGTGAGATACATCAGAGATCCGACGATTGCTCTGTATGTAAATGGATCAGTCAGCTCCCCCTTAAGGTCAACACCAATCCCATGATTAGGTTGTATCGGGGTATCCATCGGCTTCGAATCATCCATCTGGAATCGGCTCAAGACTTCAGAAACGTATTTCGTCTGGTGAATAAAGATCCCCGTGGGTCTTTGCTCCACCTGCAAGCCTAGGAAAAACTGCATTTATCCCATTGCGCTCATTTCGAACTTTTCCTGCATAACTTTTTCAAATTCCCTGCACAGAAGTTCATTAGTTGACCCGAAAATAATATCATCAACATAAATTTGTACAAGAAGCAAATCATCTCCTGCTCGTTTCATGAACAGTGTGCAGTCTACCAGTCCGCGTTTGAATCCTTTCGAGAGAAGATACGTGCTCAGCTCCTCATACCATTGTCTCGGAGCCTGGTGCAACCCGTAGAGAGCTTTGTTTAACACATAAACCTTATCCCGGTGAATAGGGTCCTCAAAGCCTGGCGGTTGACCTACGTAAACTTCCTCTTTGACCACACCGTAAAGAAATGCGCTATTTACATCCATCTGATACACCTTAAATTTCTTCCATGATGCAAACGCTAGGAACATTCGGATAGCTTCCAAGCGTGCAACCGGTGCATAGATTTCATTGTAGTCGATTCCTTCAACCTGATGAAAACCTTGAACAACCAAACGAGCTTTGTTTCGCACTATGACTCCTCTATCATCCTTCTTGCACTTAAACACCCATTTGGTTCCAATTTTCTTTCTTCCAGGGGGCAGATCTATCAGTGTCCATACACCAAGTTTCTGGAATTGTAATAACTCCTCTTGCATTGCTTCCACCCAGGCATCATCCAAAAGAGCATCCTTGTAAGTCCGCGGCTCGACCTGCGAAACATAACAAGCAAACGACCAGTCATTTTGAAAACCAGATTTTTGTATTTTGGCATATAAAGCAAGGTTGCCAATATTTTCTGGTGCTTGAGCATTTCTCAGCTGCCCTCTAGTCATCACGCTGCTACCAGGATCACCAATAACTTGTTCAAGCGGGTGTATCCGATGTATCCGAGATTCCGGATAATCAGGTACTTGTACTCCCGTTTGAGTTGTCAAATTCTCTGTAGAAACCAGATCATTACCCACATTCGATGTTGAAGCATCAGTATTAGTTGGGTTCACTGGTGGTGTCACTGTAGCGTTGTCCAGAATAGCTTCACTTGTTGCATCATCGTGTTCATCTTCTGAATCGGATGAATTAAGCGTTGTGGAAGCTTCTTGGAACACCTCTTCTTCCATCACAGGAGCAGTGGTATCATTGGAAGCTGCTTGAGGATTTACCGTGATCGGACGCACTAACGGTGAAGTCACGGCATTTTCGACCTCGTAATATAAGCGAAGAACAACTTCTTCAACCATGCTATCTAGATTGAATGATTCAAAGAAGTCTTTGTAATCAAACATCCAATCTGGACCTCCACCCTGTACATTTTGTGTGTATCTTTGAACTTCGACGTTAGCCCACTCCTCGACTTTTCTAGTTATTTTGTTGAATACCCATTTTAGTGGGGTTGCATATCCAACAAAATAACCTTCTTCAGCCTTTGGTGCGAACTTCTCCGAAGGATTCAGCATAGTACACGGGGCACCAAATGGTTCTAGATACTCCAGATTCGGCTTGCGTCGGTTCAACAGCTCATAAGAAGTTTTGCCAAACTTCTTCACTGTCAAAACACGGTTAAGAGTATAACATGCTGCGTAAATAGCTTCGTTCCAGAACATGACTGGAAGATTTGAATCCGCAAGCATAGTTCTCGCCGTCTCTATTAGAGTCCTGTTCTTTCTCTATGCGACACCGTTCTGCTGGGGTGTATACGGAGCACTATATTCATGATGAATTCCCTTGTTTGCACAAAGATCCTCCATCTGAGCGTTTTTGAACTCCGTCCCATTGTCACTCCGGATTAGTTTGATCTTCAGACCATATATATTCTCCAGACGTGTAAACAGAACCTTCAGATTGTCAAAAGTGTCGCTTTTCTGATGCAAGCACATGAACCATGAAAATCTTGTATAATCGTCAGTCACCACAAGACAGTACAACTCCCCGGCATGACTTTTACGTCTGACTGACCGAATAAATCCATATGCAAACGCTCAAGCGGCAGTTCAACGGAATTGACTTTCTTTGGTCTATGGGCCTGTTTGTGCTGCTTTCCCTTTTTGCAACTAACACACTTGTCATTCAAATGGAAATGTTTTACATTCACTCCCGTGACAAGCTCATTCTTCACTAATTGATTCATCTTTCTCAAATGGATGTGTCCCATTCTCCTGTGCCACATAATGGATTCTTTTTCTGTAGCCTTAGAGAGAAAACACGTGACTTGGCCATGGGTGGTCATTGCTTTGGACATATCGAGAATATACAAGTTGTTTACTCTCGGTGCCTTCAGCATCACCCACTCTTTCGAAAGTTCAAACCCAGGTTTCAAGATATAGCAGGATTTGTCATCAAAATACACAGAAAATTGTTTATCACAGATTTGACTAACACTGAGCAGATTGTAATCTATCTGTTTCACGTATGATATCCGCTCAAATGTCACGACCCCATTGCTTACACTACCCTCCATCGTAATGTAGCCTCCCTTATTACCAGCAAATGCCACATAACCTCCGTTAATGTTTTTGATATCAAAGAGTAGCGTGAGGTCCCCTGTCATGTGACCAGAAGCTCCCCTGTCAACAATCCATAGGCTACTAACAGGGCCAGCTGGAGCTCCCTGCACATATAAAGTAAAGCAGTTAGATCTTTCGGGGGACCCAAGCCTGTTTGGTCTTGGGTCTTTGAACGGGTTGTTTCAAAGATTCTTTTGATTCACAAACATCTTGGGTTAAACCAACCCCTTTCTTCTCACTTACAACTTTCTTTTTCTCACTCTTCTCATTCTGTGAAGTTGAGGCTCCTTCAGATTCCTTAGATGACCAAGATTGCTCAGATCTTTTCAAGATCCGGATCTGAGATTTTGAATTCTCAGCCGATTTCTTTACTTCATCTTTAAATGCAACCTTTTTGGTTACCTTCTCTGATTTAACAGAGACAGGTCCAACTGCTTGTTTTCCATTAGGTTTAGGAGCAACCTTTTTGTTATCAGCAGTTGAGTTCATCACAGGTTTCTTAGCAGGTTTCTCAGTGGTTATCCGGTTGCGTTTATCATACGTCATCGGACGGTTTTCCCTCTTGTTGTAAAAATTGTTTTGATTATAATACGGTTCTTGCTGAGGGAAATACCGTCTTTGTGAATAACCGTAGTTGTCAACCGGATAATCATGATGTTGCCTCATCTCCACCTCGTGCCTTTTGTGTCGTACGTACGGGCAGGCGGCAAGTAAATGTCCCCGTTCCCCGCACTTATAACACGCACGGTATTCCTCATAGTTTTCTTTGATCGGCGACTTGGAAAAGCTAGCAATGGGATATCGATCGACCATGCATTGTTTCCTTAAACTCTCAGGAGCTGGGTCCTTTGAGTAAGTCGGTTCAATAAAACTGTTTGCTTTATCAACTGGCAAAACAAATTGTGTGACATTGACCTTGGCATCTTTATCCGAATAAATTTTATCTAAAATTTCTTGAGGAATGTCATTGGTTCTTTCAAATTTTGGAAACCAAATCGTACTTTCCTGCCAGATCTTTTCGATTTTTGAATAATTGACAAACTTAATCGGATATTCATCATCAGATAAAATCTTATCGGAGCCTTGCATCCGATAGAAGATTTTGACAGGTTTGTCACACGATTCGTTGCTCACATCATTAGATTTTTCAGATTTGAGCTCATTTTTCTTTTCAACCGGTTTAACCACATTTTTCTCAGATTTAGTTTCAATTTTCTTTTCAACCGGTTTGCTCACATTTTTCTCAATTTTCTTTACCTCTTTCTTTTCAACACTCTTACCAACAGACTTTTCATTTTTCTTAACCACATCATTTTTCTTAACCACATTCTTACGATGAGCATTTGCCATTGGATGAATGATCTGAGACGGTGAGACTGGCTCAGTAGTGATTATATAATTTTCATCAGGGATATCACTTTCATTTTCAACCGTCTCAGATTGTTCATCTTCTTCATCTGAATCATCAGCAGCGACCACACCCTCATTGTTTCCCAGTACAGGTCTCACATCAGAATACGGGTCCCCGACACTGGAAGTGTTAGGCTCGTTTTCTGATGTGGAGTCAGAATTGACTAAAGTCTCCGGTGGTATTGCATGTAAATTGTGGTTCTCAAACAATACCGGAGATGGGACTGCCTTATAGTTTGCACTATTCGACTGGGAGGGTTCTTCTATGATATGGTCAACTACATATGCTATGTGCTTGTAACTTTCTAACTTCTTGTTTACTTTTTCAGCAAAGCACTTGATGGTTGCCATTTCTAACTAAGTATTTTCCATTTCATTGATGTAGTTGTTAATTGCAAGTTGTTTAATTGACAATGTCTTTTTAAGTTCAGACACATCCTTTTTATAACCATCAAGAACTTTGTTGAAATCTTTTAAATCTTTTTGATAAATCTGACAGTTGATTTTGGCACTCTCAAGTTGGACCTTGAGAAGCTTATTTTCATCTGTCAGTTTTTCAAAATCAGCACATTTAATACATTTAACACACACTTGAGATTGAGATTCAGAACTTACCGGTTTAGGAGGTTCTGTCATTGCCATCAAAGCGAAGTCAACTTCCTTCCTTGCGAAGAATTTGGAGTAGTCAATCTTGGTGCACGCATCATCCACCATACAAGACTTGCGGGTCATCAGGAAATCAGCTTCAGCTAGCAGTTGGTCAATGTCATCATCTAGTGAATTCACACTAGCCTCTGAATCAGATTCACTCTCCATATCCGAGTAAGCTGAATCGTAGTGGTCTCCAACATCCGTGACAGAATCAAGAATCATCCCAGATTTCTTGTCTTCATTCTCAGCAATCACATCCTCATAAACTTCCTCAATTTTCAACTCCGACACTTTTTCAATCACAACCTCCTCTTCAATCTCCTCATTTTCATCCAAACTCATCTGCTGTGCCACACAAGCCACGTTTAGCAGCGGTAATCTCCTCCACCCCCAATTGCATACCCGTCCAATCAAAACCTTCATCCTTTTGGATCACAAGTGCTTGGTTTTGATTTTCAGTTTGGTTTTGGTTTTGAGTGTTAGGTGTAGAGATAGGAACTATGGTTCGGTTTGGATTTTGTTGAGGTTGGTTTTGAGTTGTGGATTGTCTAGTGTTGGTATTTTGTTGACGGTTCTGATAATTGTTTTGGGGTTGAAAGCTTGAGATGTTGGGACTGTTGTATGAGACTTGATTTTGGTTTTGGTTTTGTCTGTTTTGGTATGTTGAATTGAACGGGTTTCGATTACCTTGCTGTGCTGGCTATGTGCACTCTCTTTTAAAGTGACCCTTCTCACCACAGTTGAAGCAGGTAACTTTTGCTTTGTTGAATCCGTATATGGTGTTGGGAGAAATTGAGAGGTCAGTTCTGCCAGTCTTCTGAATAAAGTCAGTGGCTCTCCTCATTATGCTTGCAAAGGCCCACTGAATGTCCATAAGCTCCATCTCCTCTTTGTCGATTTGAGCGTAGTCCTCATTGGTGAGATTGTTGTTTCCAATTTGACTTACAACCAAACCGTTGTAAGAAGCAACCATAGCAGATACTAGAGCAACATGCTGTTGAGCAATTTCAACAGTCACATTGTTAAGGTTCGAGGTCTCTAACACAATCGGGTTTTGACTTGATTGTGCTTGAGTAATCTGCATCTGATTCATGTGAGGAGTATATTGTTGTTGTTGTTGAGGTTGACTTGATGTATAGCATGCAGCTTGTTGTAATGGTGAAAAAGGTGGAATAAAGTTTGGTGTTTGATAAGGTTGTTGTGTGTATGATGGTGTGTACGATGAAGTTTGGGCAAGGTAGTTGATGGGTGCTTTTGTGGGTTCAACAACTTTGGATACACATGCTATGTGAGGAGCAACATTTGAAGTAGTGCTTGAAGCAGAAAGAGAGTTAGATGTACCACTCACATACAGATTAGGATTCTGTGGAATCTGAGCTCTCTTAGCTTTTCTTTTCTCCTCCATCTCTTTGTTTTCCAGCTTTTGAATGAACTCATTAATAGTCCAATACTGGTATGCATCCTTTTCCTTCAACACTTCAATGTGTTGGTTCGAGTAGGGTGGTAAAGCATCAGCAAATTTATCTACTAATTCTGACATTGGTATGCTGATCTCATAGCTCGACAGTTCAGTGAGCAAATGGCAATACCGTGGAACCAACTCTTTTAGGGTCTCATTGCCCGTGTAACTGAAGTTTTCAAATTCCTTCCGAAGCTCTTCCATCCTCAGCTTCCTGGGCTTCTCATTTCCATCATGTCGATTTCTCAACATATCCCACAATTGTTTGGATGTTGTACATGATCCAAACTGATGCAATAGATCAGTGTTGATCGCCTGGGATAGCTGAGAGAATGCCTTCTTCTCTATCGCAAACCTCTTTTTCTCATCATCCGCCAAATTCTCCAAAGGTATCGGTTCTCCAGTATTCTCCAGAATAGGAGCAACGTAACCCTTCACTATCATTTGCCATGCCTCGGCTCCCTCAAGTCCTTGTCCCTCAACATGAATCTTAAACTTCGTCTTCCATGTGTTGTACTCCTTCATGTCCATTAGCTTTGGTGGGCGATTGCCGCTTCCAGAGGATAGATCATGAATAAGAGTGGATATGGCATTGGTCGTCTGCGAATGGACAGCAGCTGCTGCTACTCCCCAATAGTTGTCAATAGGTTGTTGTAATGGTTGAACAACTTGTTGAGGAGCCGAACTAGTCATAGCCATATAATTGATTGGCTGAGATGGTTGACTAGTCTTCTAGGCTGCAACGGACCACGGATCTTGTGTTGTCTGCTGTTGTGATGCTTGAGTAGGTCTAGGCGTTGTTGGGAAGTTCCACATCTTGTCCTGCAAACGATTAAACACGAAAAGATTAGAAATGTTTTAAAAACAGGATACTCCTTCGTACAGTCGAACGTGCGAATGAGAAATAATGTTCTCCTTCGACCGTTTTGATTGATACGAATGTGGACTGAAATAACAAAATCTCCTTCGACCGCTTTCATCTCTCGTTCGACCGTTCTCCTGCTCCTTCGACCGTTCGATCAATCGAAGGTGATGCAACTGGGCGAATGAACAAAATAAGCAATCAAAGTTTACTTTCGACCACTATAACACTTCCTTCGACCACAAAATCCCTCGTTCGACCAAATAAATTTCCACTTTCGACCACTCTCTCACTTTCGACCCTAGAGAATTCAAAAACGGTTATTCTTTGAAAATCCGTTAATTTTGATCATGTTTATCAAATGTTGATGGATTTTGATGATCTAAATCAGATTTTGAATCGGAATTGATTTGGAACAACTTTAATGAAGAGAATTATCCAATTTAACCTCGAAATCAAGTTGTAATCAATCAAAATCTTATCACATTAGTTTGTTCATTGAAAACAGAAACTTTTTGACCAAAATTGGGTCCAAATCAACTGAGAAACTATTAATTTGTGGTTGTTTGATTCAGAATGGCTCTGATACCACTTTGTATGTGCGTGAAAGGATCGTATAACAACAAAGAATGATCAAACAAGTTAGTTTTAGGTGCGGAATCCCTAAAACTATCACAAAATAATAGTCAAACAGATTAAAACACACAGATCATCATTTTCAAAAGCTTTTCATTAATTAACAACTCGATTACACGTTGAAATATGATTACAAACAAGGTATGAACGTTAAAAGAGTTAAACAAAACACTAGAGAGAATATCAGAAAGTGGAGGGAATAATAATGACCAAAAGTTACATTCAAAAATCAAACTTGTCTATTTATAGACTGCACATTCGCCCAAATTGATTGTGCGAATGTGTAGGGTCGCCCAAACTGATTGGTCGAACCAAGCTTTACAATAAAGTATATTCACATTCGTCCACAGTATCTTCCTTCGCACTATTTCTTCTACCTTCGTACCTACAAAAAGCCTCCTTCGCACCTACTGAATCTCTCCTTCGCACCAACGATATTTACCAAAAAGAGTTTGTTGTTCAATCCGAAGCATTAGTCGCACAATTGCATCCACACTGATAAAAGATTTGTACTCTAAAGCTCATCAATTACAAGCTGGTGAAGAAGATAAAAAGCGTGATGAAGAGGAAGTTGATTTTGAACCATCTGATGAAGAAGAAGAAGATGATGAGTTGAATGAGGATGCCGGTGATGCTCCAAAGAAAAAGAAAGATGATGGTGATGATGATGGCTCAGGAGATGATTCAGGTGAAGGTAATAGCTCTGCTAGTTTTGGCAGTGATAATGATGATGATACTGACAAGTATAAGTGTGAGAAGAGAGGATCGGGAAAGAATACAGGAGAATCCAGTTCGAAAGCTCCTGGTGGTACTATTGACAATGATAATATCTTTTGGAATGAGAAGTTAAAAGCCTTATCCAAAGATGACAAGAACTTGTATCGCCAGATGTTGGCTAACAGAGTCTGGACGATTGAGATGATAGGCAGATTTCCAAATATATTTGAGTCGAATTACATGCGTTTTGAGTTGCAGTACAACGATCCTGATTTAGAAGATGGAGAAGTCTCTGTAGCCATGTCTAAGGAGATATTAGAAGGACTGGCGAAACAGGTTGGTAAATCTCTGGAGGAGTTGATGAGTGATAACCAGATACCAAACATACTTGAGAAAGAAGCAGGTAATCACTCCGATGACAGAGACGTTCCAGTATTTAAAGAGGTAGGGATTGATGATATTACTAGTGAGGAATATCCATAATACTTTAAGAATAACAAAGATTCTGGATTTCCTGAATTCACTGATGAGTTGTTGAGCCGGGCTGAGAAACTTGCTCATGAAAAGAGTAAGAAGTTTGTTGAAGAGGTGTTTTCAGATTGTCAAAAGCCAAACATAGAACAATCTGACACTTTGAAAGAACTTTTGAGGAAGCTTAAAGAGAAAGAAGCTAACCGTCCAAAGATTGAAGTTCAAGGTAGCTTTTACAAGTTTCACAATGATTTGTTTAAAGGGAAAGCTCTCGGCTGGAAGTACTTAAGACAACTGAAATGTGCCGCGGTAAAATGGGAGAAAGGAATCCTGTACTTTGAAAGATTCCATGATATCAAGACACTACCATACTGAGCTGTTAGAGATATCTGCAGACATGAGATGTCAGGTGCTTCAGTGAACAACCATCTGGTTGGTTACTTTGCAGATAGGATGGCCAGAGAGAGCAGAACAAAATGGGATGTATTTACCCCACAGTATCCTAAGAGGATTGTCCATAAGAAAGAGAAGGATGATATTACTAGGATGCCCAAGGTGACTTTGAAGTATAAACCACCGAAAGTGTTGAAACATATTCCACTGATGAAGATTCCACAACACTTTTCTAAAGACTTCATGTGGTGGTATTATGATTGGAAGACTGCAGAGGCTATTATTGTTTTGAAGGATGGTGCAAAGGATTTCAAGAAGATTCACATTTTTGATCCTATGTGGCTGATCAACTGTTCGCATGAAGATATTATTAAGTTTTATTATAATCCGATTTACTGCGAAGCTAAGGATAGTGAACAGGAAAGCAAATACCAACGTGTGGTATTCTTATGCTTTGCATGGGATGTGAATGCTGGGTGTGACTTTGACAAGAAACTGGGGAAGTTTGTGAAAGTTTAGGATGGTAAAAAGAAAAAGCCGAAACAAACTCATGAACCAGTGATGACAAAGGAACAAAAGACGTTATTGCGCATCAAGCTTATGAACAAGACAATGGACCAAGAGCGAAGACTCAAGCAATCCAAGCAATAGTCGAGGGGGAGTTTGTAGATGCACATATTGCGACTAATGCTATTGGATTGCGAATTACAAAAAGTTTTGTTTAATGTCGAATGGTCGAACGTGGAATAGAGAACGGTCTAAGGTAGAATCAGAAGGTCGAATGTAGACATGGGAGGTCGAAGGAAGTTTTGTAGATTTAGTGTCTTGGTTCGTCCACCTTAAACGTTCGAACCTGCACATTCGACCAAGTCAATTGGGCGAATGTGCAGGCCTATATAAGGTCGAATCAACTTTTTGAATGTAACTTTTGGTCATTTGTTTTTCCTCCCTGCGTGTGTTCTCCCTAGGGTTATCTTTTGAGTCTGTAACAGTGTTTAAGCATTATTAACAACATTTTAACGTGTAAATGATTATGATTATGAATGAAATTATTATGTTAATGATGATTTCTATGTTTTGCTAGTTTTATTATCATTTTGTGATCAATTCAGGGATTCCGCACCTGAATTGAACTTTTTTGATCATTATCTTTGTTGTTTAGACGATCCTACGTGCATACAATGGATTTGATGAATCGGGTTTGCAAGCCCTATCATGATAAGTTCGTGATTGTTTTCATTGACGATATTCTAATCTACTCCAAGAACGAGGTGGACCACCGGGAACACCTGCGTCTAGTTTTGGAACTTTTGAGGCATGGGCGGTTGTATGCTAAGTTCTCAAAGTGTGAACTTTTGGTTACGCGAGGTTTAATTCCTTGGTCATGTGGTTAATGAAAAAGGAATTCATGTTGATCCTGCTAAGATAAAAGCCATCAAAGACTGGGAGGCACCAAAGACTCCAACTGAGGTGCGGTAGCTCCTGGGTTTAGCCGGCTATTATCGTCGTTTCATTTAGGGTTTTTCGAAGATTGCTCAACCCCTCACCTACCTTACCAAGAAGGACAAGAAGTTTGACTGGGGTGATTTGCAAGAGTCTTCCTTTCAGGCTCTCAAGCTCAAACTTTGTTCTGCTCCCATCTTATCGTTGCCTGAGGGCACAGATGACTGTGTGGTTTATTGTGTTGCATCTATACAGGGTCTCGGTTGTGTGTTGATGCAACGCGAGAAAGTCATTGCCTATGCTTCTTGCCAACTTAAAGTTCATGAGAAGAACTATACCACCCACGACTTGGAATTGGGTGCGGTTGTGTTTGCATTAAAAGTCTGGAGACACTACTTGTACGGTACCAAATGCACCATTTACACCGATCACAAGAGTCTCCAGCACCTCTTCCATCAAAAGGAGCTGAACATGCGACAGCGTCGCTGGATCGAGCTTCTTAACGACTATGATTGTGCGATTAAGTACCATCCTGGCAAGGCGAATGTGGTGGTACACGCTGTAACAACCCGACCAGGAGGGGCTGGACGTTACGACAGTTTGGGAACAGACTTGCACAACGGAAGCAACGATAACTAATATTTATTTGTTTATACAATTTCTAATCCAAAAATATAATTACACAACTTAAATAAATAAACTAATAACTATGCAGGGACGAATCGCGGCGGTCGTCGAAACAGTTAATGAGGTGTAGTCCACTAGCCGATTCGATCTCTATCCCGCTTATCTCTAGATGCTCTAACCGCAACACATATAGCCGAATCTTCTAACCAGATAACCTCTAATCCGCTACTAGCAAGCATATACCTCGCGGTTGCCATCCATCCATTTGCAGTACCTGAACACATGTTTAAAAGAGTTTGGGTCAGCAATTATGCCTAAAAGGTTATGGAACTAATCCGAATATCTTGACGCTCATCTAGAGACAACATGGGGCATAAAGTGATGGAACATGTATTAAATCTTAAGAGTATCTCAAGTAGCATTCAATCCTAGTTTTCTCTTATTAGCGAGGACGTTTGATAGTCATGTATGGGTTATACACTTGAGTCTAGGTCACCGTCTTTCTGATTGATATCCTGAATCATGTCTAAAACCTGTTATGCGGTTACAATTCCAATACACTCTACTCGACTTACATCTGCAAAAATTTATATTACTCAAGTTTAAGTAAAATAGTCTAGTGACCCATGGTTTTAGCTTCTCATCTTATGTCTAAAATTCAACTTATACATGCGCACGAACTCTCTACGTGGTGCCATACAATCCGATAATAACTATTGGGTTAAAAGTAAAACTTATCGGGTTATCCATCCGCTATGTTGATCGACATTCATCTTGATACATACTTGAGCCTCGATTACTCCCACTCCGACTTGATATTCCAGGATCAACCCTATAACCTGTTATATGATTACAACCCAATACACAATTCCAAACTTAAATTTGTAGATACTGACATCAATTAAGTCCAAACGAATGATCTAGAATTTTAATGGTTCAATCTCTATTTTGGTCTAGTTGGTAAAAAGATACTAACACGAAGTTCCACTTATATGTAGCGCCCAAATCACACAATAAGCGATAACTATCTGGTGGGAAACAAAACTTATCGGATTAGGGGTATACGTTTGCTGGGTTGATCAAGTTTCTCCTCGATACTTCAATTTCTTTCAAATTGTAGCGCCAAGTTTTGGCGAGATACCTAGCTTTCATGGTTAGCTTCATAATTGGTTACAAAAGTTATTTACAATTAACAACACTCATATAGTTTCTATATATAACAATTAAGAGGGTAAGTATTATAGTAGTGGATGCATATATATATATATATATATATATATATATATATATATATATATATACTTATAAAAATACACCAAGTTGTACCAAGTTTCAAAAACCTTTATAATCACGTAAACACGCCGCCTATTCGTTTGCGCCAAGTTGCATCAAAAATGTATCAAGTTTTTGTGCTTTATTATGGGTACGTAAGCCTATCGCATCCTTGTTTACATTTCTAACATAGTCCATTATTGTGACTCGCTAAGCCGTACCAAGTATACTAGTCCAAACACTTTGCTATGGTCTCATAAGTATTTCAAGTATTTGTTCGCGACTCTTTCGTCATCTATTTTGTTTTTCATATGTCTATGGTCGTCCTGGTTGACACTTCTGATCTTGGCGACTCCTCGGATTTCTTAGAACTTTTTCGTGCCTGTAAATTCACAATTACATGACGTCAAATGTAATCGTCAATTTAGCTCACGGAATTATTCTAGTAATCTCCGTCGTAGTCATCATTCACGTATCTCAACGCTCGTATACTAGTCACATTGGTTCTAAGTCCCTGTAAGCATTCTAGTTTGTTCAGGCACTCAAGTTTTAACTTATTTCATTTCTTACTCTAGTCGGTCTTATATAATTTTGAGGCATTCCCTAGCTAGGCAATCTTAGAGCAACGCTAAGTTCTCTAAGTTGTCCTGGTGTGGTATAGGATATCTGGAGATATCCTATTTTGCCACGATCATTGCTCTAATACCAACTGTAACAACCCGACCAGGAGGGGCTGGAATTTACGACAGTTTGGTAACAGACTTGCACAACGGAAGCAACGATAACTAATATTTATTTGTTTATACAATTTCCAATCCAAAAATATAATTACACAACTTAAATAAATAAACTAATAACTATGCAGGGACGAATCACGGCGGTCGTCTAAGCAGTTAATGAGGTGTAGTCCACTAGCCGATCCGATCTTTATCCCGCTTATCTCTAGATGCTCTCACCGCAACACATATAGTCGAATCTTCTAACCAGATAACCTCTAATCCGCTACTAGAAAGCATATACCTTCCGGTTGCCATCCATCCATTTGCAGTACCTAAACACATGCTTAAAAGAGTTTGGGTCAGCAAATGGATGGATGGCAACCGCGAGGTATATGCTTGCTAGTAGTGGATTAGAGGTTATCTGGTTAGAAGATTTGGCTATATGTGTTGCTGTTAGAGCATCTAGAGATAAGCGGGATAGAGATCGAATCGGCTAGTGGACTACACCTCATTAACTGCTTCGACGACCGCCGCGATTTGTCCCTGCATAGTTATTAGTTTATTTATTTAAGTTGTGTAATTATATTTTTGGATTGGAAATTGTATAAACAAATAAATATTAGTTATCGTTGCTTCCGTTGTGCAAGTCTGTTACTAAACTGTCGTAACGTCCAGCCCCTCCTGGTCGGGTTGTTACAGACACCTTGAGCAGGAAGGATTTTATTAAGCCTCGTCGCGTTCGGGCCTTACAGCTCACCATTCATTCTAGTTTACCTGATCAAATCCGTTCGGCTCAACAGGAGGCTTTGAAGGAGAAAAACCTTAAAACTGAAACCATGCACAGTGCCGATAAGCACCTTGAGCACAGGTCTGATGGCCTACATTACTTTGCAGAACGAATTTGGCTCCCTTTGTTTGGGGGTTTGGGGGAGCTCGTCCTGGATGAAGCTCACAAATCCTGGTATTCTATTCATCCGGGCTCCGATAAGATGTATAAAGACCTGAAGATACTCTATTAGTGGCCAAACATGAAGGCTAATATAGCATCGTATATCAGCAAATCTCTGACCTGTGCTAAGGTCAAGGTGGAATACCAGAAACCATCTAGTCTTCTACAGCAACCAGAAATTCCAGAATGGAAGTGGGAACGGATTACAATGGAATTTGTGACAAAACTTCCGAAATCACCTAGTGGTTGTGATATGATCTGGGTGATTGTCGACTGGTTGACAAAGTCCGCACACTTCCTCGCCATTAAGGAAACCGACAGTTTGGAGCGGTTGTCTCGTATCTATCTTAAGGAAGTGGTTTCCCGGCACGGGGTGCCTGTTTCTATCATCTCTGATCGTGATTCCCGTTTTGCTTCCCGGTTCTGGAAGCCATTGTATAAAGCGTTAGGTACTTAGTTGGACATGAGCACCGCATATCATCCGCAAACTGATGGTCAGAGTGAGCGGACAATTCAAACACTTGAAGACATGCTTCGGGCATGTGTCATCGATTTTGGTAAGAGTTGGGAGACTCACCTGCCGTTAGTGGAGTTCTCTTACAACAATAGTTACCACTCTAGCATCAAGTCAGCACCGTTAGAGGCTCTATATGGACGGAAGTGCCGATATCCTCTTTGTTGGTCCGAGGTGGGCGAGAGGCAACTCACTGGTCCGGAAATGGTGTACGAGACTTCCGAGAAGATCATACAAATTCGTAATCGTATAGCGGCGGCTCGTGATCGTCAAAAGAGTTATGCCGATCGTCGTTGCAAACCCTTGGAGTTTTTGGTCGGCGACATGGTCTTATTGAAGGTATCTCCATGGAAGGGCATTATACGCTTTGGGAAGTGCGGCAAGATGAACCCTCGTTATGTCGGACCGTTCCCAATTCTGGAACGGATTGGGCCGGTGGCATACAGGCTTGACTTACCAGCCGAGCTCAGTAGCGTGCATATTGTCTTCTATGTCTCAAATCTTAAGAAGTTTTTGGCTGACGAAACTCTCGTTGTTCCTCTCGAAGAAATCAAGGTTGATGATCGTTTGCGTATCGTAGAGGAGCCGGTTGAAATTCTTGATTATAAGATTCGTAGTCTTCGTTGGACTAAAATCCGCATCGTCAAGGTTCGTTGGAATTCAAATCGTGAACCGGAGTTCACATGGGAAGGAGAAGATCAGATGAAGGCCAAGTACCCTCATCTATTTCCTAAGCGTGCTTTTGAGTCGAACTATGTTACTTCCAAAGCTAAATGAATCTCGGGTCGAGATTCCTTTCAACTGGGGGGATGATGTAACAACTGGGAAAATTTTCTTTCTTTCGTCTGTTCATTTCCAGACTTCGTTTATTTTTCAGGACGAAAATTCTTTCAACTGGAGGATGACACTCGGCAAATTCAGGTTAATACTTTTCATACTTTGCATACATACGAGTCTACCTTAGCGAAAACATTGAAAACAATTACTTAGTATTATACTTAACTGGGTCGGTTGAGTCGTGTTGATGATTCGGGAATCATCGGGAGTCGTTAAAATGGTTCGAGGGATCATTGGGTGTCGGTCCATAACCATGGGTACAAGGATTGGCGATTCGTAGAATCGTTGGGTTGTTGCACACACGCGAGTCTCGAGTCCCGAGAATTGGTGATCGGATGTGAACATGTTAGTTATCATGCATTATGTGTTTGTAATCATTAAGTGACTTGTCGGTATGTGAATACGTGTTTATATGTATTAAAATAGTGTTTAAAGTGCCAAAAACCCAAAAGAAGGATAACAGGCGATTGGGGGATGGGTATTTGGCCCAATTGCTAGTATTATAGGCGATTGGGAGCCCCCAATCGCCAGTTGCAGCTGCACAATCACTGGTTCTGTTGTGGACGAGTAAAAACGCCTATAAATACCACCCTTGTGTTGCAAATCATCATTTTTGAAACCCTAACACACCCCAAAGATATCCCACACCTTATCCAACCTCTGGAACACGTTTTTGCCCAAGAAATCACCTTTACAAGCTTTACACCTCATAATCTTGCAAATCTAAGGTGTGTTCTTCATCCCAAACCTTTGTAATGTTATTGCTTTGCTTCCTAAAGGTCCAAACCTGATTTCTAAACATTTGTGTCTTTGAAAACTTATTAAAATCGATTTCTAATCAAACACAAACCTTCTTACTTGTCCTATGTGATGTAATCATGCAAAGATAGGATTTTTATTGATAAAACATAATGATTCTTGTGTATTTGATATGTTTCTAAGATAAATAGGTTGTTAGCATGGTTATTGATGAGTTTGAAAGTTCATAGTTGTGTATTATTGATAATAGGCGTTTTGACCCATTTGAATGATTATGAAGGATTGATGATGATATGATGTGTTTTCTTGATTGTTTGAGGTTAGGGTTTACTCTAGGATGATGCTAGAATAGTAGGATAATGTCGGACGTCGTTATGTGATGAAATCTGGATATTTGCTATTTAGGGTAATTTTTGCATGTTGATGTGATGTTTACATGCTAAATATGCTATTTTGGGAAATGCTTGCATTCGGGGCTGTTAGAATGATAATAAATTGGGGGTTTTTGCTTGGAAAAGATTTATAAATGATTTGGGTTTGTTATTGGGTGTGTCCACATGTTAGAATGATAATAAACGCGCGAAAAAGTGGAACAAATCTGCAGGGGGCGATTGGGGAGTCCCAATCGCCTGACTGTATGGGCGATTGGACTCCCAATCGCGTGTACAACATGCAATTGCAATCCTAAATACTAGTTTGACTATCCTAATCACCAGTTGACTTTTCCAATTGCATGTTTGATTTCCAATCGCGTGTACAACATGCAATTGCAATCCTAAATGCTAGTTTAACCATCCTAATCACCAGTTGACTTTACCAATTGCATGTGTGATTTCTAATCGCGTGTACTGTTGTTATATGTGTATTTTAACATCCCGGAACATGGTTTGACACTTAGGAACATGATAGGAACCCCGTTACATGTCTAATAGCTTAGTAACACGTGTTCGGATTGATTTATGCGTTAATTGGGCGTTATGCTAGACATAGTAGACTTTTGTGCATACTAAGTGTTTAATTGCATACGGTTACGTGATATCTTGTATTCGGCTAACACGTGGGATGTCGGGTCACTAATGGGGTGTCGAGTCTTGTCTGGTGTGGTCGGTTAAACGTTTAAACATATTTTCAATTGTACATGGTTATCGTCTGGACTGTTGGGGACTAATCAACCTACGGGTTATTAGTCTAACATCTTATACGCTCGTCATGATAGGTCACCGGTAGTTGGTACTGTCTATTGAGCGGGTTTACTTGTCTTAGGAGGAAAGCAACATAAGGTGAGTTTCACGGCCCCACTTTAAGTCTTTACGTTGCGGGGGAGACACATGCTTTATACTTGTTCTTAAAATATCATGTTATGCTAGTGTTAATTCATTTGACGTACTATACGATTCGTGAAGTCCCGGGGAAACCATGAGTATGCGGGATTGCATAGCGGGGGAAATGTGGATAGATCTATTGGGAATGACAGACCCCACTCGTCGGCCGGGGGCTGGCGGGTGCATTTTGTCTCGGTCATTAAAATGCTGCTGTGGGACGGTGGTACATATCTCGGGCATTCTTGCTTCATCTTGTCAGTAATGGTTTCCAGGTCGTAGTAGTAGCATTCATGCGTCTAGCTAACGCTATAACCTTAAACATAGTGACAACATGATGGCTTTCAATACTTTAATGTTTAATATAAAACCTGTGAGCTCACCGGCATTATTTGCTGACGTTTTTAGCATGTTTGTCTTAGGTCGTTGAGGTAGCAGCATTGTATAGGCGCACGGAGTCTCACGGCGTCTAGGATCCATTTGCATTTTATTTGAGTATTGTCAGAATTTCATGTTTTATGTTTGAGTTGTTATAAAGTTTACGCTTCCGCAGCGATGGACCGATTTTGAAAACTAAATGGGCCGTTTATGTTATTTTTACGTATCATATAGTTGTCGTTTATTGTGACCGTTGACTGGGATCCTAGTTTGTCACACGCCTCGCGGTAAAACCCTACACGTGGAATTTAAGGGTGTGATACTAACTGTGAGCCCTCCTCTTTTCATCTTCTCCATTCTCTCTTGTCCTACACTCATTTATAAACTTACAATTTCTCAAACCATTTCATATTCTTCTTTAATTATTAACCTCTCTCAACATTTCTTTACTTTCTATCTTATATAAACTACCATTCACCTTGATTAATACTTGATTAACAATTTTGGGCTCAAACATACAAAAATCCATCAAATTAAGGACATCACTGTAAAGAAAACATAGATTGTCGGAGGGTCAACGTGCCCCCGATAAATTAAGCCCAGGCCAGGAGTCCTCCCCGCGGCCCTTAAGTGCCGACCATGGACACGTAGACCAACTCAAATTTATACCAACACATACGTAAAATTCAAAGTTTTTAAAACCAGAAAAAAACAGTTTTTAGGAAAAGGAAATTAGCGAATGAAGAAAAACTATTTTAGTTAAAAACGTATATGATATATAGTATATGGGTAAAGGTGAAGCATTGTTATTACTTATTTATTTTTTTATACTTGCAAGATTATGGAATAATGTATTATAAAAAGGATAAAGTCGTATAATAGTTTAAATCCTTCTGTAAAACAATAAAATTTCATAATGTTTTAATAGGGGTTTATTGTTGTAACACCTCACTCGTAACCTAGGTGATTATGCACAATCGATACAAATTTTATTTATTCACATACTCTTAACAACTAAACATTTCTTGTTTTCTAAGCTTCAATACTGGCAAGTGAATCCTACAGCTGTCCACATGGTTCACCTGAGATTAGGGCCAACCCTTAAGGGGTGTGGGGAGGACTCCCGGCCAGGGCCCAATTTCTCGGGGACACATTGACCCTTCAACAATCCAAGTTTTCTTAACAACGATGTCCTTAATTCGATGGATTTTTGTATGTTTGAGCCCCAAAATTGTTAATCAAGTATTAATCAAAGTGAATGGTAGTTTATATAAAACAAAAAGTAAAGAAATGTTGAGAGGGGTTAAGAATTAAATAAGAAAAAGAAATGGTTTGAAAAAAAATTGCAGATTTATTAATGATTGTAGGACTAGAGAGGATGAAGATTAGGAAATGAAGAAGGCCCACACTTAGTTGCTTTTGCTTTTTACCGGTTGGTTTTGACTTCCTTTTTAACTTTTATTTTTGTTATGAAACAAATTTTTTTTAATTGCCAAACTTTCACCCATTTCTATTTTCACCCTTTGTGGGATTCGAACTACCAACCTATCCCACGAGGGTTTGTTTCCTCTACCATTAGACTACAACCTAAATAAGAAATAAAATTTGATCCATCAATTTGATATTATTTTAATCGTAGCTTAAAAAATTATTTACATTATTTATTTCATTACGATTAAGGGGCATGATTTTTACAGTTCGGCCCGAGCACCTGAATTTTCAGGGCCGGCCCTGCCTGAGATAAATATACTCAAAACGACGTCAGCTATATACTAGTGAGCTTATGTTATACATTTTTTATATTGATGTTACGTTTATTCTTTATGTTAGTAATTGAAATAATTATTACTAATAATAGTAATAAATGGATAACAAAAGTTAACTTAACAATTTAAATTATTTACTAATTTATTAATATAAATTATAAATTATTTTGTATATTTCCAGGGTTTAATTTCATATTCCAATAAACCCCGTAATCGTAAAAAAGTGGGTTTTTTATCTATAGGCCTAGCAAAATAAAAATTGGGATAGGATCTCCCCCCCTCAAAATCGGACGTGAAAGTTTCCTTTCATCCGGCTAAAGTAGGTCAAATAAAGAAAAAGAAAGGATTCTCGCTTTCATATTCTAGAAAACTCCAAAAAGATCTCCTCCTTACTCAAGTTTCCAGTGAAAAGAATTGCCAGTGAAAATAAAGCAAAACTTCATTGATTCTGTCTTCCTTATTATTTTTATTTAGATTTTATGAATTCTTTACTCAATTAAGACATAAATGAAATGTGAAATTCTTGAGTAGTCTACTTCCTCTCGAATGATGAATCCTGTAATTCTTAATTAAAGAGAGTACCTTGGAATTCATAAGGAATTTACTTGTCTATGTACTGTTACATTCGATCTTTTAGGTCCCGACTTCACCTCGACGGTTAGGCCACGATATATTTTAGTAAACTGTTAATTAGTGACAAAATTTATTTATTCATATACAATTTAATGATTGATTTATTTTACTAATAGTAATAAAGACGTAATTTAAATCTAATTAACAGTATTAAAGACGTAATTTATTACTATTAATAAAGCCGTAATATTATTAAAATGATTGTAAATTGTTTTATTAATATACAATTGAATGATTGATTTATTTTATTAATAGTAATAAAGACGTTATTTAAATCTATTTAACAATAATAAAGACGTAATTTATTAATAGTAATAAAGACGTAATATTATTAATACAATTGAAAATTAAAATACAATTGAATGATTGATTTATTTTATTAATAGTAATAAAGACATAATTTATTAATAGTAATAAAGACGTAATATTATTAATATAATTCAAATTTATTTTATTAATATACAAATAAATGATTGATTTATTTTATTAATAGTAATAAAAACGTAATTTAAATCTATTTAACAGCAATAGAGACGTAATTTATTTTATTAATTAGTGATAAAATTTATTTTATAAATATACAATTGAATGATTGATTGAATTTATTAATAGTAATAAAGACGAATTTTAAATCTATTTAACAGTAATAATGACGTAAATTAATAATAGTATATTATCGCAGTTTTCTAAATAAACATGATAGCTTACCTGTTTAACGATGCTTAAAAGTTTTCTCAACACTTGCTAGTATGATCAAGTAATATCTCAGGGTCCTGACAAAATTACATAATCCTACAAAATAATAAGATTGTGGGGTAGGGAGACGACTACAAGTGTAGTTGTTTGTAACAAAAACTGGGGTGATGAGGATACTATCTTGGATAGCTTTTAGGGTTAGCAAAAAGTATGCTCTCTATTAAGGATATCCTCCCTTATATAGAGTTTGACATATCCCACCATCACCCATAACTCTATTCATTATGGCCCAAGGCCCGATTAGGGTTGTCTTCACTACCCTAAGTTATATTAGTAACGTAATCGATTAAGGCCTGGGTTGGGTTGATCCAGCTAATGGTTCAGTACCCAATCCCATCAATCCTCTATTTGAAGATTTAGGGATTTGCGTCGCTGATCTGCATAACACTTTTGTTTATCTTGAGCACTTTTCATTTTTTCTTTGATTTGTTGAATCTTCTCTGTGGGTTCCACAATAATTTCTAGTCCTGATAGTTGACTTTCGCGTACTTCACTCCACCAAATATGAGTTCGACACTTCCTTCCATATAAAGCTTCATAAGGTGCAGCGTTGATGCTTGCATGATAACTATTGTTGTAAGCGAATTCGATAAGTGGTAGATGATTGTCCCAATTTCCACCAAAATTGATTACACATGCTCGGAGCATGTCCTCTAATGTCTGAATAGTTCGTTCACTCTGTTCAGTTGTTTGAGAGTGATAGGCGGTACTTTGGTTTTGCTTGGTTCCCTATTCTTATTAGAAACTTTGCCAAAATCTTGATGTGAAACGACTATCTCTATCTGATATAATCAATACAGGTACCCCATGTCGTGAGACTACATCATTAATGTAAAATTGAATGAGCTTGTTCATCTTAGAGTCTTCCTGAATTGGCAGAAAATGTGCAGACTTTGCTAGTCTATCAATTATTACTTAGAAAGTATCATAACCGTGACTCGATCTCGGGAGTTTGGTTATAAAATCCATAGTGATTTTCTCTCATTTCCATTCTGGGATCTCCGGCAGAAGTAGATAGCCTGATGATTTCTGATGTTCTACTTTGACTAACTGGCAGATAAGACATTTTTCTACATATCGGGCGATAGATCGCTTCATCCCAGGCCACCGATAGTAATTTCTTAGATCCTTTTACTTCTTTTCGTTGCCGAGATGGATTGAATAATTAGACTTATGGGCTTCCTTTTAAGATTGTATCTCGCAGTCCTGCAAAATTTGGAATCCATATTCTATTCTTAAACCTTAGAATGTTATCATTTCTGGATGTCAATAACTTTAACCTCCCAAGCATCCTTACTTTTATAATATGGTTCTCCTTTAAATCTTCATGTTGTATGCTTTTAAAGAGCATGGTCGGTGGACAACCATGCTCTTTTATACTTAGCCCTTAAGTTTTGTCCAAATGACAAATATAATCCCTTATCTTTTTTACTTGACAAAACCAAGTTTCTAAACAATATGGTTTTCAGAGAGAGAAGAAACGAAAATAGAGAGTGAGAAAGATTATAAAGAAAGTATGTTGGTGGCTGTGGCAGTCATATGGTGGCGGTGGTGTGGTGACGGCGGCGGAAGCGGAAGCGGTGGTGGTGATGTGGTGCTTGGCAAGAGTGAAGAAAGTATCATGGTTTTGTGACAGCGGCACTGGTGGTGGTGTGGTGGCGGCGGCGGTTGGCGGAAGAGTAATGGTGGTTAGGGTTTTCAGAGGTGAAGTAGTGTTGTTTGCCGGTGGAGCAGGTGGTGATTCTCTGCCGGTGTAGGTGGTCGTATTGTAGCGGTGGTGGCTCGGTGATTTGGTTGTGTTGATGGTTTGTGATGGTGGTTTTGAGTTGAGTACTTGGGATTAGATTAGAGAGAGAGGACAAAGGAGAGAAATTGTTGACAGAGAAAGTGACGTGGATGCCAACCTTTTGTTTTTACACTTTTGGTTTCTTCATTATTGACACATAAATATTTATGACTTAGTTTTATTTTTTCTTAGAAAAAAATATATTAAACAAAGCAATGAAAAAAGAACACCATATTATTTTTTCCTAGGTATTGTATTAATTTAAGTTGATTAATTGTATTTAAATGTTGATATTTATTGTATTTTTTTTTTAATCTGAGAAACGAGTTTTGAGTTTTTATTTTTTTTACCTTAAGACCAACTAAATAGTTTTTGAAATGTTTTTAACGAACCAAACACGCGTGTACAGTGCCGCCACAACGCGCATCGGGTAGTGACCCCCAACTTTTAAGTTTAGCAGTTCTAGCCAGTAGCCCGTGTACTCTCAACTTTAATAAGTGACAATTCTACCTCCTATACTTCTACTTCATTTTAAAAAGTTTTGTTTTTTCACTTCACACTCTCAGACTTTTGACATGAAATACTATTAACCCTCATCTTTATGTAATTATACATTCACTTCTAACTTTGGTACTTGACAACTTCGACTCGACAACCTTCTCTACTTAATACCACACGTTAATGTAATCATCGTACACTTTAACCGCAATGCTTAAATAGGTTACACCGATTTAGAGAGGACACGTTGAAAAGAGTTTTCATATGGTTAACGCATAATATAATTAATGTGTCGCCAGCATTAAACAACTAAAACGTCGCCGCGCAACGCGCGACGTACGACAACAATCTAGTTCTTTAATAATAAGTAAACTAATTCAAATTTGTACTGTTAAATCAAAACATATTACATGTGACTCGATGTAAAGCAAATTTGTGTCGAAACATAAACAAACTTGAATCTATATGAAAACGTGTACCAAATTTACGTCGAAATGTAGACGAACTCGAATTTTTACAGATTATGCGGCGTAATTGTGTACAGATTATTATCGATCCTTTATTTCAGAATGTAGACCAACTACTCGAATTTAACTTTCGAATCAAAACGTGTTACATTTAACTCGACTCATTTCCAAGCAAAATTTACGTTGAAATGTATATAAAAATTAAGCACGAAAACATATTATATTTTTCCCGACTCGTTTCTAAACAAAATTTGCGTCGAAACATAGATTAGTTAGAATCTATACCATCCGATAAAAACGTTATAGTTTACCTGACTTGTTTCTAACAAAATTGACATGGAAACATACACAAGATATAAGCATAAAAAAGTATTATGTTTGACTTAAATAGTTTTCAAACAAAATTTACATCGACACGTAGACCAACTCAAATTTTTACCGACACATATATAAAAATCAAAGTTTTTAACACACGAAAAATCAGTTATAAAAAAGGAACTTAGCAAACGAATGTTATTAAAGACGAACTACGAGTTAAAAACGTATATTGTATATGGTACATGGGTAAAGAAACTAAGCACGGAAAAGTATTTTATTTGACTTGACTCATTTCCAAAGAAAATTTACGTCGACACGTACAGGGCCGGCCCTAGAAAATTCAGGTGCCCGGGCCGAGCTGCAAAAATTGTGCCCCTTAGCCTTAGCTTTAGACCTTAACGAAATAAATAATGTAAACTATTTTTTAAGCTACGATTAAAGTAATATCAAACTGATGGATCAAATTTTATTTCCCACTTAGGTCGTAGTCTAACGGTAGAGGGAACAAACTCTCTTGGGGGAGGTTGGGAGTTTAAATCCCACAAAAGGTGAAAATATAATGGGTGAAAGTCTAATATAAATATGTGAAAGTCTGGCGATTAAAAAAAATTGTTTCATAAAAAAAAAATAAAAGATAAAAAAGAAGACAAAACCAACGGGTAAAAAGCAAAAACAACTAACTTTGAGCCCTCCTCTTTTCATCTTCTCCATTCTCTCTTGTCCTACACTCATTTATAAACCTACATTTTTTTTTCTCAAACCATTTCATATTCTTCTTTAATTATTAACCTCTCTCAATATTTCTTTATTTTCTATTTTATATAAACTACCATTCACTTTGATTAATACTTGATTAACAATTTTTGGCTCAAACATACAAAAATCCATCAAATTAAGGACATCACTGTTAAGAAAACTTAGATTGTCGGAGGGTCAATGTGCCCCCGAGAAATTAGGCCCAGGCCGGGAGTCCTCCCTGCACCCCTTAAGGGCCAGCCATAGACACGTAGACCAACTCGAATTTATACCAACACATACGTAAAAATCAAAGTTTTTAAAACAAAAAAAAAACAGTTTTTAGGAAAAGGAAATTAGCGAATGAAGAAAAACTATTTTAGTTAAAAACGTATATGATATATAGTATATGGGTAAAGGTGAAGCATTGTTATTACTTATTTATTTTTTTATACTTGCAAGATTATGGAATAATGTATTGTAAAAAGGATAAAGTCGTATAATAGTTTAAATCCTTCGGTAAAACAATAAAATTTCATAATGTTTTAATATGAGTTTATTGTTGTAACACCCCACTCATAACCTAGGTGATTATGCACAATCGATACAAATATTATTTATTCACAAACTCTTAACAACTAAACATTTCTTGTCTTCTAAGCTTCAATACTGGCAAGTGAGTCCTACAGCTGTCCACATGGTTCACCTGAGATCAGGGCTGGCCCTTAAGGGGTGTGGGGAGGACTCCCGACCAGGGCCCAATTTCTCGGGGACACATTGACCCTTCGACAATCCAAGTTTTCTTAACAACGATGTCCTTAATTCGATGGATTTTTGTATCTTTGAGCCCCACAATTGTTAATCAAGTATTAATCAAAGTGAATGGTAGTTTATACAAAACAAAAAGTAAAGAAATTTTGAGAAGGGTTAAGAATTAAATAAGAAAATGAAATGGTTTGAAAAAAAATTTTGCAGGTTTATTAATGATTGTAGGACTAGAGAGGATGAAGATTAGGAAATGAAGAAGGCTCACACTTAGTTGCTTTTGCTTTTTACCGGTTGGTTTTGACTTCCTTTTTAACTTTTATTTTTGTTATGAAACAAATTTTTTTTAATTGCCAAACTTTCACCCATTTATATTTTCACCCTTTGTGGGATTCGAACTACCAACCTACCCCACGAGGGTTTGTTTCCACTACCGTTAGACTACAACCTAAATAAGAAATAAAATTTGATCCATCAATTTGGTATTATTTTAATCATAGCTTAAAAAATTATTTACATTATTTATTTCGTTACGGTTAAGGGGCATAATTTTTACAGTTCGGCCTGGGAACCTGAATTTTCAGGGCCGGCCCTGCCTGAGATAAATATACTCAAAACGACGTCGGCTATATACTAGTGAGCTTATGTTATACATTTTTTATATTGATGTTCCGTTTATTCTTTATGTTAATAATTGAAATAATTATTACTATTAATAGTAATAAATGGATGACAAAAGTTAACTTAACAACTTAAATTATTTACTAATTTATTAATATAAATTGAAAATTATTTTGAATATGGTATATATTTTAGTAAACTGTTAATTAGTGACAAAATTTATTTATTAATATACAATTTAATGGTTGATTTATTTTATTAATAATAATAAAGACGTAATTTAAATCTAATTAACAGTATTAAAGACGTAATTTATTACTATTAATAAAGCCGTAATATTATTATTATGATTGTAAATTGTATTATTAATATACAATTGAATGATTGATTTATTTTATTAATAGTAATAAAGACGTTATTTAAATCTATTTAACAGTAATAAAGATGTAATTTATTAATAGTAATAAAGACGTAATATTATTAATATGATTAAAAATTAATATACAATTGAATGATTGATTAATTTTATTAATAGTAATAAAGACGTAATTTATTAATAGCAATAAAGACGTAATATTATTAATATGATTGAAATTTATTTTATTAATATACAAATGAATGATTGATTTATTTTATTAATAGTAATAAAAACGTAATTTAAATCTATTTAACAACAATAAAGACGTAATTTATTTTATTAATTTGTGAGAAAATTTATTTTATTAATATACAATTGAATGATTGATTGAATTTAATAATAGTAATAAAGACGTATTATAAATCTATTTAACCGTAATAATGACGTAAACCAATAATAGTATACTATCGCAGTTTTCTAAATAAACATGATAGCTTACCAGTTTAACGATGCTTAAAAGTTTTCTCAACACTTGCTAGTATGATCAAGTAATATCTCAGGGTCCTGACACAATTACATAATCCTACAAAATAATAAGATTGTCGGGTCGGGAGACGACTACAAGTGTAGTTGTTTGTAACAAAAACTGGGGTGATGAGGATACTATCTTGGATAGCTTTTAGGGTTAGCAAAAAGTGTGCTCTCTATTAGGGATATCCTCCCTTATATAGAGTTTGACATATGCCACCATCACCCATAACTCTAATCATTATGGCCCAAGGCCCGATTAGGGTTGTCTCCACTACCCTAAGTATATTAACGTAATCGATTAAGGCGATAAATAAGGAAACATGGAACGGATACCGCTTTTACCGCCCTATGCGCGAGACCTTTTGTGATTGTAGGAGAGTGGAGGCTACGGGTGACGTCATGCTGCGTGAGCAGTTGGATGCTGGTTGCGCAGTGTCTTTGTGATGCGCAAGTTATGACCTGGGTTGGGTTGATCCAGCTAATGGTTCAGTACCCAATCCCATCAATCCTCTATTTGAAATTTTAGGGGTTTGCGTCTCTGATCTGCATAACACTTTTGTCTTTCTTGGGCACTTTTCATTTTTTTCTTTGTTTTGTTGAATCTTCTCTATGGTTTCCACAATAATTTCTAGTCCTGATAGTTGACTTTCGCGTACTTCACTCCACCAAATATGAGTTCGACACTTCCTTCCATATAAAGCTTCACAAGGTGCAGCCTTGATGCTTGCATGATAACTATTGTTGTAAGCGAATTCGATAAGTGGTAGATGATTGTCCCAACTTCTACCAAAATTGATTACACATGCTCGGAGCATGTCCTCTAATATCTGAATAGTTCGTTCACTCTGTTCAGCTGTTTGAGAGTGGTAGGCGGTACTTTGGTTTTGCTTGGTTCCCTATTCTTATTAGAAACTTTGCCAAAATCTTGATGTGAAACGACTATCTATGTCTGATATAATCAATACAGGTACCCCATGTCGTGAGACTACTTCATTAATGTAAAATTGAATGAGCTTGTTCATCTAAGAGTCTTCCCGAATTGGCAGAAAATGTGCAGACTCTTTCAGTCTATCAATTTTTACTTAGATAGTATCATAACCGTGACTCGATCTCGGGAGTTTGGTTATAAAATCCATAGTGATTTTCTCTCATTTCCATTTTGGGATCTCCTTCTGAAGTAGATAGCCTGATGATTTCTGATGTTCTACTTTGACTAACTAGCAGGTAAGACATTTTTCTACATATTGGGCGATAGATCGCTTCATCCCAGGCCACCGATAGTCATTTCTTAGATCCTTTTACTTCTTGTCGTTGCCAGGATGGATCGAATAACTAGGCTTATGGGCTTCCTTTAAGATTGTATCTTGCAGTCCTGCAAAACTTGGAATCCATATTCTATTCTTAAACCTTAGAATGTTATCATTTCCGGATGTCAATAACTTTAACCTCCCAAGCATCCTTACTTTTATAATATGGTTCTCCTTTAAATCTTCATGTTGTATGCTCTTTATTTGATAAAAGAGACTCATTCTAACCTCTATGTTAGTTGCACGAATTCTTATTGGTTGTGGTTTCTCTTTTCTCCTTAGAGCATCCGCTACAATATTTGCTTTACCAGGATGGTATTGAATACCACAATCATAATCACTTAATACCTATATCCACATTCTTTGACGCTTATTGAGCTCTTTTTGCTCGAATGCGTGTTTTAAACTAGTATGGTCGGTATAGATAGTGCATTTCCTACCGTAAAGGTAGTGTCTCCAGATTTTCAGTTCAAATACTACGACACCAAGTTCTAAATCATGGGCTGTATAGTTCTATTCATGAATCTTTAACTGTCGAGAAGCGTAGGTAATCACCTTGCTTCTTTACATGAGTATACATCCTATACCATAATGAGAAGTGTCGCAAAAGACAGCAAAGTCTTCTGTCCCTTCTGGAAGTGATAACTTTGGGTTGCTACACAACTTTTATTTTAACGTGTTAAAGGCTTCTTCTTGTTTAGACCCCCAATTAAACTTAGATGCCTTCTTGGTTAGCATGATGTTGAAATCTTGGAAAAGTCTTGAATAAATCTTCTATAGTATCCCGCTAAACCTAGAAATCTCCTGATTTCAATAGGATTCTTTGGTACTTCCCACTTCTTGATAGCCTTAATCTTTGTAGGGTAAACTTGTATTCCTTTCTCATTGATCACATGGCCTAAAAATTGAACTTCATGTATCCAAAATTCACACATGGAAAACTTTACGTAAATCCTAAACATCTCACCAACCCTAGACATCTCACCATTCCAATTTCTTCACAAATTCTCTCATCACACAATCTCTAATCATATATTGATCTATCTTTCCCTATAATTGAACAATTTAGTCGAAAAGCCCTAATATCATAAACCCTAATTTGAGATGATAGGATGGAGATCTCACCTAATTCAGAGATGAAGCCACGTGTCTGTTAGCGATTGATTCAGTCGACATTGTTCCCACATAAATGTCTAGACAATGTTGTGTGTGTGGATGAAGAGGTTGAACATGATGTGGAACAGGAAGACGATGCAGCGGATAATTATAGGAGTCAAAATCAAGAAAGGTATGTGTTTATTTGTGGTTTGAGTTCTTAGTTATTAATTTATAATGTAATGAAGTTGACGATGGTGGTTGTTAATGATGATTAGTGGTGATTACCCGATATTAATCGGTGAAGATGGTGGTGCTTAGTGGTGTATGACTTTGATGCAGAGGTTTGGTGGTGTTGGGTTGATGTGGTTTAGTAGTGGGTTGAAGATGGCATGGTGATAGTGGTGATTAGAAAAGAAGGATGTAGAGGTTTAGAGATTCAGGACAAAGAGAGAGAAGGGGGAGTGAGGTGGGTTATGTAGATTTTTTTAATTAACTTGTTAAAATAATCATAATAGACGAAAGGTCTAAATTGACCCTCATTTAACTAGGCAAAATGACAAAATGCACCTCACTTAACGTTGGTGTCTAACCCAGTTAGTGAATTGCAGAGAAATAGCACTAAAATCCAAATGTAAGGTGTCCAATTGCAAAAAAAAAAAAAAATGGATTGGACTAGCAAACCTGGCCAAACCTCAGGGACGAAAATGGCCGTTAACTCTTTCAAATTTGATGTGTTTAAATAATTCAAAATAAATGTGTGCTACTCACGTGTGCGTATAATGGATCCTTTGTAAAAGCAATATTTTAATAAAGTTTGTGAAAGCCCAAGTTCTATACTCAATACAAAATGGCTTCACGTTCCAGATCAACCCAACAAACCCAAATACCCATATAATAGTCTAAGATCATTACTTACTAAATTGTTACACCCAAATACCCAATCACCTGGTTTATTCTAACAGAAACGTCCAAAATCTCATAGATTTCAAACATGTTTGTAGTTTTGATATTTTCTATACTTTTATGATAGTAATAGTGTTTGTTTGATTGATTGCTTAAACATGTATTGGAAATTGAGAGCCCATTTATTGAATTTAGGTCCTTCGAAATTGAAGTTTTATTCAAGTCATCAACAATTTATAGGTTTGAACTTTGAAATATATATAGGGGTTGGTTATTGTGCAAAGTAAACAATACGTGCGAAGCCTGCGAAGTGATCCTCACCGTCCATCAAGATTCAATCTTACGTCATTAATTAAAAAGTTAGGCGGTGGCAATTTTGTAAATAAATGAGAGATTAGACAGTTAATAAGGGCATTATCATCAATTTTTCTACAATCAAATTATACAATCATAACAAAGAGACCGTTCAGTCTCATTTAAACACAAACTTCTCTCAAAAATCGAAATCAAAACTCAAAAACCCTAGTTCAAAATCATCAATCAACTCCATTTCTACGCAGATTAACCATGAAATACTCAAAAGTATATGAAAGTAAGTACATTACGTTATTCTCTAACAAATTTTACATTGAAAAATTATCTAATAATTTACATTATGCATATTACAGGAAGAAAAAGAGGAACAGAGACTGATACTCAAAAAAACGAAACTGGTGAAGGTAAATAAGTATTACGTGAATTAATATTGTTAATATGTTGTGAAATTGTACTAAAATATGTATTTCTAATTGTTATGGCCAAGCAAAATTGCAAAAACCAACGATCAAAGTGACAAATCCAAGATTAGAAGTAAAGCAAACCATGACAGGCCTTCAAACAAAAACAAAAATGGTACGTGACTTCACATTAAGTTATTTGGTACGTTATTATAGATATTTAGAAGGTTATATGTGATTTTACTTATGAACTAGTAATGATTCTGTCTATGGTACGTATTTTTGTATGTTAAGTTATTTTAGGGATATAGAGAATTTTTTTGTTATGTGTTACGTGATTTTAGTAATAGAACTAAAAATGATTCTGTCTATGGAACGTAATTTTAGTAATGAAACTTGTAATGATTCTGTCTATGGAACTTGATTTTGATAATGGAACAAAAATGATTATGTCTATGACACTTTATTTTAGTAATGGAAATAGTATGTCTGTGTTACGTGATTTTAGTAATAGAACTAGAAATGATTCTGTCTATGTTACGTTATTTTGGTAATGGAAATGTAGTGATTCTGTCAATGTTACGCAATTTTGGTAGATGAAATCGTAGTGATTCTGTATATGTTACGTTATTTTGGTAATGGAAATGTAGTGATTATGTCAGTGTTACGCAATTTTGGTAAATGAAATAGTAGTGATTATGTCATTTTAGTAATGGAAATAATATGTCTGTGTTACGTAATTTTAGTAATAGAACTAGAAATGATTCTGTTTATGGAACGTAATTTTAGTAATGAAACTTGTAGTGATTTTGTCTATGGTATATGATAATTATGTCTATGGTACGTTATTTTTGTAATGGAAATGTAGTGATTTTGTCATTGTTACGCAATTTTGGTAAATGAAATAATAGTGATTATGTCATTTTAGTAATGATTCTGTCTATAGTATATGATGATTATGTCTATGTTACGTTATTTTGGTAATGGAAATGTAGTGATTATGTCATTGTTACCTAATTATACTAACAGGTTGCATATGATAATAAAGTTGCCATTTTTTACTTCAATTTAGCTGCAGTGAACAATGAACTTGTTGATCTACAAGAACGGCCTCAAAATGTCATAGTAGTTATTGATGATGATTTTGTTGATGCACCAGAACAACCTCAAAATTCACCACCAAGAAACCAATTTGTTCTATACTCAAATATAAAATTACAGGTAAGGGCGTTTATTGGAAGTCCCAGTTTGAGCATAGCAAGATTTTAGTCTCAGGCGTGAAGAAAAAAATAATTGAAGGCAACAGGGGAGATTGGATTTTCAAGTTGAACTTCCTTGTACTTTACAACTCTATATTTGGGCAAACAACAAAGAGTTCAACAATGAATCAAATGTTCTTAAAAGGAGTGCTAGATGAAAAAACAATAAAAAAATTGAATTGGTGTGATTACTTAATTATGTGTCTCAAACTGACAAAAGCAAGCTGGAATGGAACAAAAATGTATAATGGGCCTTTGCCATTTCTTGCGGTATGTTTTTTTTACTCATAATTATGTAATGTATAATACAATTAGGTATAAACTGTAAATTACGTAATCTGTTCTTACTAATTACGTAATGATCAAAGGTTAACTCTATTCACATGACAGCTACTTTATGTACATGAAAAGAGGTTATCGCATGCTCTTGAGACAGCACAAACACCAGCAATTAAGTACATTAGCACCCAGAAGATAATGAGGATGAAGAAGGAAATGATGAAGTAGAAAGTGCTAGAAATGAAGAATGAAATGATGATGAGGATGAAGAAGATGGTGGTGGAAATGAAGCTGATGGTGGTGGTAGTGGAAAGGATGATGAGGATGAAGAAGATGGTGGTGGAAATGAAGCTGCTGGTAGTGGTGGTGGAAATGATTATGATGATGAAGACGATGACGGAGAAAAAATGGAAACAGATGGTAAGAATGAAGCTGCAAATGAAGACGCATACATTCTGCCTGATGAACCACAAATCTTTCTTGAACTACAGATTCTCTTAGATCTCAATCAACATCAAGATTCACAAGAATTCAACCAAGTGTATGAAACAACAAAATCACTCTCTGACATTGATGATTTCTTGGCAAATTACACACTCCAAAAGTTTCTAACGTAAGTGCATTACCTATATAAAATTACGTACCATGCATATATATATATAGGACTTCAAAATTCACGTAATGTTTGCAGGCTGGTGATGCAAATGATGAAGACACTAATCAGAAGAATACCAAAAATGAGGCAACAACAACACCAAAAATATAAAAAGTTGCAACTCAAAAGTCAACAGATGAGAGCATAAAAGGGTCGAAAAGGAAAAAGACGATGGCAAAGAAGAAAGACAAAAGTCCATACCCAATTGATGAGAATGTAAGTAACTGTAATTTATTATGTTAAACATCAACAAAAATCATGTAAAAATGCATTTTGCTAGAATAGAAAATTTTATTGGCGTATTGTTTGCAGGAATGGCTTTTAAATATAGAAAACGAAATGGAGAAATTTCAAACATATGTTGCTGAAATAGATGAAATTTTCGAAGAAGCCACTTCAAATTTTCTAGATAGCAATCTTATACGTGAGAAGCAAAGAAAATGGAAGTCATGGATATCAAGTTACAAATCAAGTAATGAAGAAAAAATAGAAGGTAAAAATTACGTAATGTATATTTAAATGATAAAGAACTTAGTTAAAAATTACGTAATGGATATCAAACTTACAAAACAAGTAAATTTATATTAGTAGTTGCAGGTGAAAAGCAAGCCACATCACTCAGTGTTAGCACAGGGATGCTAGATGCAATAGTGATTGCAGCTGAAACACTAGAACAATCAAATCAGAAGGAACCTATGCAAGAAGGTAAAAAATCACGTAACACATTATTTGTTAAACTTATTAATGATCAGAATACGTAATTACATGTGAAAAAGAAGATGAAAATGAAAAGGCAACCGCTTCACAGAGTATTAGCACCGGAATGCTAAATGCAATGATTGTTGCAACTGAAAAACTTGAAGAAACAAATAAGAAAGACATTGTGAAAGAAGGTAATAATAACGTAATGCATATTTACAAGAATGCTTATTATCCAATTAAATGAAATTTATATTAATCTATATATACATTTAATTGAAATCGGGTAATGAGATGTCTGATAAACATGCCATGACGAAAAATTTCAGCAAAGATATAATGAGTGCTTTGAAAGATGCAACAACAAATGAAGAAAAAAATGAATCAGCTGCTGAGAAAGGTAAAAAAAATCACGTAATGTATATTTGTAAAAATGTTTATACTAAATGAAACTTATATGAATGTATATAAATTGTTTGCTGAAATCGGGAAATGGGGGCCTTGCAAAGCAAGCAGTGACAAACAATGTCAGCATAGATATGCTTGCTGAAATGATAAATGCAGCCGACAAAGCAGAAAAGAATGCAGCTTTGCAAAATTCAACCACATAAACATCATCCAAAGGTGCCAGTTCACAATTCTTAAAAGAATTGATTGAGGTTGAAGAAAGATCTAGGAAAGGAAAATAAATCGAGACCGATGATGCATCAAAAAAAGGAATATCGGATGCAGACAAAGTAGGAAACTTGGATGAACTGGTGAATGCTACTGAAATAGAAGAAAATAAATCTAAAGAAATACCAAATGAAAGCTATGACGGACCAAGTTTCGATCTGAATCTCTCCCAATATGATGCACCTACAGATGTAATTCCAGATCTACCATTCCTATAAACCTCTCAAGATGATGTTGAAACACCAAAAACAGTAGGAAGACTACTCAGTCACTGGAGTCAACCATAGTCCAGAAACAAGTTGAACGTGCAAAAAGAGGAAGGATCTTGACTAAACCTCTGAAGTCTCCTTACATTCAACGCCAGGTGGTAATGAAGAATAAGATCACTGAGGATGAAAACATAATTGCACATTTTATATTTGCAGCAACAGAGGCAACAAAGTAAGAAAACCTTTATATTACATAATTTGTTGTTAGAAAAATTACGTAATGAATATTTTCAGTACATAGTTTGTTGTTACAAAAATTACATAATGTGTATTAAAACTTGTCTTTCATAGTGATGTTGTATTCGAGCCAGCAGATGGGACTCCATTCTTCAAAGTGGTATTTGAATGCTTATACCCAGGAATAACATTATCATCTAATGTTTTGGATGCATGGTCGCATGTGCTGAACCACGATGAGAAGAAAAGAGCTCCAGGTTCACCATTTAGGCTGTTTGTTCAAACAAATATTCTGGTATGCTCCTTAGCTTTTTCGTGTAATACATAAATTATAATCACAAAATGGTTATGCTAAATTACGTAATGTATGCTAAATTTGCAGCCAAGTGACTGCTTCAAGCCTGAATATGATGATTTAAAGCGAATGGACACCATGACGGAGAACTTAAATATTGCACTTGGCAAAAATGACATAAAATCATTCAATTACATGGATTTGTTGTTCATGCCCATCGTATCTTCGGATCACATATATGTAATATGTTTCAACATGAAGAACCTGAAGATAGAAATACTGGACAACAACAAGCTTGGAGATATTACCTAATACGACTACATCATACTGCCATTGGTAAATATTTTTACTTAATATTATTTTGATGTTATGAAATTATGCAATGTTTATGCTAAATTGCGTAATGTATGCAGAAAGAAGCTTTATGCAACTACATGATGGTTAATGAGCACCCCATGACTTCTAAAATGGTAAGCAAAAAACCAGTTAGAGTTCAAATGGAATGGAGAACTACACAAAACAAAATCGATTGTGGGGTGTTCACAATGAGGCATATGGAGACTTTCATGAGCAGATATAGAAGAAAATGGGTTACTGATTTTCAAAAAGAGGGTCCAAGTCAACGAATGCAGATTGATGACCTTCGCTACAAATATCTAGCAAAAATTCTACTCTCCAATGCCAACAAAAATAAAAATTTAGTTGATCGTCTGGCTAGGGAATTTCATCAATTGGAATACAGTGAAAGGGCAAAGTTCAAGCAGAACTTGTTCAAAACTCTTCTAAAAAGACAAAATGATCATATTTAATAAGTTTTAGTGCCATGTGTGGTTATGTCCTTATACAATTTAACATTTGGTTTTTAACATCTGTTTTCGATGCCGTGTATGGCAAATGTCCTGATACAATTTAACATTTTGCTTATTACTTACTACATTATATGAATGATTATGTATGTTCTGATTATGTTGAATTATTATGTATGGCCTGATTATGTTAAATGATTATGTATGAAACTGATAATGGTTAACTAACATACACGTAACATATAAAAAACATGTATAATAATGGTTATATGTGAATCATGTATGAATCTGATAATGGTTACCAAACATAAAATTACGTAACATGTCAAAAAACATGTATGGTAATGGTTATATGTGAATGAATATGCTAACATACAATTACGTAACATGTCAAAAAATTACGTAATGAAATGCAAAAAAAAAAAAACATATGTGGACAAAAAAATCACGTAACAATGTAAAAAAAATGTTTTAATGTCAATTTTAACAAAATTCAAAATCAAATCAAACACCAAGTTCATAATCCGAATCTGAAGTAATATCCGCATTTGCTTCATTCGTGGCTTGTTTCCCTTTGTTGTTAGTTGGTCTAGTTCCTTTAAGAACATCACAAGTGCGTCTGTCATGACCACTACCCCCACATACTTTGCAATTTCTTGACCTTTTCCCTGCACGACTAATCGCTTGTTCACGTTTTGATTTAAACCTTTTGCGTGACCCACAACCCTTATTCCTAATACCGTGAGGAACACAAACAACAGCCTCAGTTTGATGTGGAGCCCCAATAATAGCATGAATAATTTCTTTCTTCTTGGCTGATATCCTCTGAATACCAAGTTCATCTGTTTTCTCCTTCATCGCTTTTAGCTCGTCTCTAAACAACATCAACTTTTCAAAATCAGTAATCAACTTATTAACAATATACTCACTCAAATGCATTAATTATATCACAAACAACATCATTAACACTTTGATGGTTCCCATTTTCCTCATTATGCATCACCAACAACAAGCTCGACCGAGAGGGACTATTACAAATAACATCTCTCCTCTAGCGATCAAGAATGTATCCACTGGGAATTTCATTTATCCAACACAACATTAAAACTGAAAATGCATGTCGACACAATAAACCATATCACTCAAAACGCTTGCAACTACATAAAATTGTCAAATCTTCCAGATTAAATTGAACCTACAAATACAAAAACATCTATATAAAAAATAACGTAATGTATGTTACTTAAAAAATCTTAAAGTAAAATAAATACGTAATAAGGTATATGAAAGTGGGAGACTAATGAAACAGATAATTACGTAATGTCTGTTACAATGATATGTAAAAAATTACGTAACAAAAAAAAAACTATACATACCTCTATCAAATCGGCACCATACACAGAACGATCTTTTATTCGAAACGTCCCTATATCTCCTATATTTGAAACTAAGATATTTATGCATTTATGCATAGCTCCATAAATTTCTTCTTGGACATCAAAAAAATACTTCTTGTATATATTTTCGTAGCTTGAACCTCAATAGCATATTCAGTCCAAAAATCCGGTATTTTATACCTCGTCTCATGATCATTTTTCCTATGACTATACCTTTGGGATTCCATAGCAGTATCAAAATGACTGATAAATTCAAGAATCATTAATTGAGCATTGGAAACTTGGCCAAAGAAATGATTTTCACATTCAGATCTTGAAGTAGTACGCATAATACCTTACATTGGCTCATCACAATAAAAAGCAGGAATCCACATTGCTCTTTTTGAATAAATGTCACACAACCAGTCATGGTAAAGCAGATTAAAATAAAAAATAAGTTGCTCTCATCCCCTCTCAAACTCTTCTGGAGAAATAGAATATGTCCAAACAATGTCACAAACACGCTGTTTAAAATCATCATTGTTGCATAATGCATTACCAACCTATTAAAAAACCACAAATTGCAATACATTTGAAGTTGAATAATAACGTAATAAATTAATTAAACTGAAATAATTACGTAACATGAATAAAATAATTACGTAATTTACATACCTTATCAGCAACCTTTTTCATGATGTGCCACATGCACAATCTATGCCTGCTATTTGGTAAAACTAACGCAACAGCTTGTTTAATAGCAGGATCTTGATCGGTAACAACAACAAGCGGTTGTTTACCAAAACAATTCTTGAAACAAGTTAACAGCCATGAGTAATATTCAATTGTCTCTGAACTAAGCAATTCAGCACCAAGGGTTATATTGTTGCAGTGATTATCGATACCGGTAAATGGAACAAATACCATCTTGTATCTAAAAAGCCAAAAAATTAAATTAATTAAACTGAAATAATTACGTAACATGAATAAAATAATTACGTAATTGACTTACTTGTTAGAATTTAAAGTAGCATAGAATGAAACAACATCACCAAAAACCTTATAACTTCTTCTTGCATGCCATTTAGCCCAAAATAATCTAGTTAACTGTCGTTTACTGTCATGACTATACTCAAAATAAAAATCAGGAAAAAAGTCTCTCTTCTTCTGCAGCATATTAACTACCATATCCGCATCGTACTCACCAATATATAAGTTCAAATCCCTTTTAAAATTTTTGAAATCTGCAGCAGTAGCACCAACCTGTTCAAAACCACCATAAATCGTCCTCACTAGATTTAAAAGCCTTAACAGGACCCATATTTACTTTTTACATGTTGCATAACACTTTCATTTGTTGATATGTCAAATTACGTTATGATGGAAGAAATTGCATATTGATAACTCACATTATTAGCATATAAAACAAGCATAAAACGTCTCATAATAGGACACAATTAGGCTCATATTATTGAATTTGAAGCTTAAATCGTTCCTATTTGCATTTCTCAGGAAAATGGAGCTCCAAAACGGAAACGAAGGATTTCCGAGCAAAAACAGGAGATTTCTGAAGATACGAGACTATTAGCCGATTCACTGCATGTTTTGAAGACAATCCCGGGACTTAAATAGTGATAAAACCAGTCCGGGAGTAACCCAGCACGCCCACGCACACTTGCGCGGAGGCCCTGCACGCTAAAAGACAACACAGCAAGCTTGGAGAGCAAGAAAACGTACTGAAGACACTTGCACGCCCATGCCACATCAACTGGCACGCCCATGCTCTTTGAAACGTGTTCCCCAAGGCTTAAACGACAAGATCTGACAAATTACTGATGTGCACGCCCATGCTCAAGTATTTGGCACGCCCATGCATAGACAAAAAGTACAGACAACTCAGAACTGTAACAACAGAACGTACGTGTAACAGTAAGCACGCCCCTGCCAACCTTTGGCACGGCCGTGCTTGCTCTGGAGGCCTATAAATACCAAGCTAACCCCCACCATTTGTTCATCCCTTCTTATGCTCTCTTGGGCCGACTACCAAGCTTCTTCTAGAGATCTTGGGGTCCCTTGGGAGGCCTTCTGGTCCTCCTAACATCCCTCAATGGTTATGCTTCGACCTACCTTATTTAGCTTAGCCAAGAAAAGGATCGTAGAGTAGTTATGCAATAAAACATCAAGGGTTGTGAGGATCATGAGATAATACACATCACTTGGAAGATGGAATGCTTGCCTACGAGTAGCCATGATCCTTGTGATGATCATTTCTATGGTTGTATCTTTCTATTTGCGAACCCGCTTCGATTTGTAGACTTTTATTATTATTAGTAGTAGTTTATTTTTAGTTATTTGTCGTGTTATCTTCTTCTAATCTTTGTTTGTTTATCTTAGTGACAGGTTTGAATAATGATTAACTTAATAACAACCTTAACTTAATTAATCGATGGTATAATCAGCTAGATCCAAGGCGAGGAAACCGGTAGTGAGACAGATCCCTCGGGCTTCTAATATCCAAACCGGATTCTAAGCAATGGCTTCTGAAGTGGACCAGATCTGAGTGACACATTTCTGGTTCATACTAGATGGTTGAGTGATCTTCTTGGCAAAGGATGGTTCACCTATGGGCGCACCAGTGATCTCTTTTGTATCATATGCCTGTAGGGTTAGGGGCCGCCTTTGTTAAGGATTTCATTCAGCTCGGGAGGTTAGGGTTGGGTAATTAAGTCATCACTTATTTAAAACCAATTTTATAGTTTCTAGACCTATAAACATTAAAGTGTCCTCAAGATAAATAAAAGAAAAGTTCTTTATCTAGTTCTCGTTAGTACAAAGCCGTTAACCAATGGAGAGACTGCCTTCCTGTCACAACCGTAAGAGAGATCTTTCGGCTTTGACCGTTAACCAATGGGGATACGTGGTTGCCAGCATAAAGAGACTCTTTGGTACGGAACGCGAGAACTAAGGTGAGGTGTACGATGTCCCTAGCCGGAGTGAAGCCTCCAATTTAAGAAGATGATAAGTTCGAAGACCCGAAGACTTGACCGCGGTTCAAGGAGCCCGCTATACGCGAGGCCCTGGCGAAGTACCCCAGGTGGACGCACGCCGGAGAGGTTTAGCATTCTACGTAGTAGTCGCCTTCGCTTCTCTATCAAGGAGTCAGCACTTCAAGATCACTCTCGTCTTCCACACAATTAACTATCTTAAACTATTAACTTTAATATTAAACTTAACTACTTAGGCGAAGGGTCCCGAGATGTGCATATCTATCTACTATTTAGTCCCACCTTATCTTTTATAAAACCAACCCTTTTTAAAACTCCTTTTATTAAAGAACCCCTCTGCTTTATTTTCTCTTTAAAACCCGATCAATTGATTGTTGAAAGGTTGAGTAGGGAAAAGTGTGAACCTTGGAATACGATACTCAATACTTACCACCAAAACTATACTATGCACGTCAGGTTCTCAGCCTATGTGTTGGTTTTAGTTTCCAAAGTAAATATTGTTTACTTATAAATTTAAAACTTTGTTAATTAGGATTTAGTAAAACCAGGCTTTTCCCCCAAACCATTGTGTTGGGATTGTTAAATCAAAGTCTTTGGCACTGGGGAAAATGACATCTTTTTAATTGCTAAAACCAAACGCATCAAAGTTTTTGGTGCCGTTGCCGGGGAACACAATAGTTTCCAAAGAAAGACCCTAGTCACTTGATTGATCGGTTTATTTTTCTTTTTCACTTTATTTTTCTTTTTGTTTTCGGTCTTCTTTATTTTTCTCTTTCATTTTATTTCTGCTATATTTTCGATGATTGCGGTTGTTTTTAGTTTTTCTTTGCAGGTTTACTTCCGGATTGGCCACCTTGGAGAATTCCCGTGAAGGAAGCCGAGACCACCAATTTCATCAACTTTTATTTTGGAGGGTTTTTATTTATGCTTTATTTTTGTTTAGAAGAGGTTTGTCATACCGTGAAGTTCGGCATGTAAGTTTAGTTAAATGCGGAAAATGAGCTGGGTGAGATTTTTATAAAAAAAAATTAAACTTAAAATGTTTTCGAGGCTTAAAATTGGGTTTTAAAATTTAGGAGGATTTTTCACGAATTTTAAAACCATATTATGAAAGACCATTTAAAAATTTTAAAATATAGTCTCCACCCTTAAAACCGCCATTTCCCGTCATTTTTTTTACTCCCATCTTCACTCTTAGGTATGTATAAAACTTTTCTGAACAACTTTCTTTTCATTTTCTTTTCGGTTACTTTTCATGCATGTGAGTGCATGTTGGAACGTGTTTCGACATGTCGGGGACTGCTTGATCTTTTGGAGCCGCAATTTCGACGTCTCTGTTGGGAGTATGCAGGTTTCGCTCAAACGCGAGAGGATTCGTCGTTATCAGGGGAGTATTAGTTTCTCTTTCCGTCTCCTTCCATTTCTGTACTTAAAATTTATGCAAAAATTTTAAGTGTGGGGTGGAACGTTACTGCTGCTTATTTTATTTTATCTAGCGGGTTATTTGTCATTGATTGTGCGCTATCCGGTTCCCTCTTAGCAGCTTGATACCCGTAGCATCATCCACGGTCAATTTTGGCAGGTTTGTATAGTTTATTAGGCTCGTCCGGGTGATCCCTATTAGGCATTTATGCCGAACGGTTCACATCAAAGACGGTTGAAGTAGGTGATGTTAATTAAACCTAATAGATCCGTTTATATAAATTAAAATCAAGTAGAAAAATAGGGTGCATGGCACGTAGAAAATACCCCGAAATTTATGCCTAAAACCGATACCATATCCTACCCGTTTTTCCGTGTGAGAGTTTTGAGTCTTTTCGAGCAACACACTTACATTTATATACTCTATATTTTGCTCGTTTCGTTTTGTTGGGTATGCTGACCTGGAGAAGAACAGATGATTGGAATGCCAAAACATACTACTCAATTGATCCTTAGCAATAAACAGCATTTACAAGATACTTCTCCCAAAAGACTGTTGACCCTAACATCTGTTGTACCCAAACAACTGCTATGACAACTGCTGCTGCAAAAGACTATTGGATAACAACTACTAGAGAACAACTGCTGACTAAAGATCTGATGAAGAACAACTGCTGATCAAAGTGTTGATGACTAAAGGTCTGTTGGAGCCAACAACACTTAGGCTCCAACAAATGATACAAGACCATCAGAGTTTTCTCAACAGCAGTTTACCTTTCAGAGCTTAGGTCATCAGTGGTTTAGATTTGTCTATAAATAGAACAGTGCTTGTACTGTTCTATTTATCACTCGAAACATTCTCTCAGACAAACAATCACAGAGTGATCTGGCTGAGGGGGAGTACTTGTACTATTGATTGTAATCATTAGATTTACAAAAGCTTTCAATTGAAAAACATTTACTCTCTTGTTTTGATTAATAGTTTATTATTCCGCTGCACTTTCCAATTATAATTCACTTCGTTCATTACTTCTTTACTTAAACAATCAAAACAATCAAACTCAGATCCTAACAATTGGTATCAGAGCTTGGTCAATTAAATTCGATCTAACAAATCAATTTAATATAAACAAATCAGCTCACAATTATTGATATCGTTTGTTTGTCGGATTGAAAAAAGAGTAATAGTTTATTTTCGTTTCAACCGTTTTTAAACAGACTTTGTTTGTGAAACAATCAGAGAATGGCTTCAATCAATCACGATCCACACAACACTGGCATGAACAACAAGCCATCGATGCTTGTCAGATCTGAATACAATATCTGGCAACGTTGGATGTGCCATGTTCTAGCTCAACAGAACACTGGGTGTTGGAATTCGGTTATCTTCGGACCACATGTTCCGATGGTGCCGAGTACTGAAGATCCCAAGGTTCAAGAGCCTAAGAAACTTGAAAACTACTCCGACCAGGATTTTCAGAAAATTGAGTTAGATGCCAAGGCCTTCAGTAATGTGGCCATGGCTCTACCCAATGATATATATGCTGGGCTGTTACACTGTAACAGTGCAAAGGAGTTGTGGGATGCAATGAAAGAACAATTTGGTGGGACTGAAGAGGCTATTGAAAACAACCGAGAAATACTTAATCAACAATATGAAACATTCAGTCATGTTAAGGGGGGGGGTCATTAACTCAACAATTTGAGAGGTTTAACTTTCTCATTAGTGAAATAAAACTGGTTGGCCTAACTTACCCATATTCAACTTTGAACCATAGGTTTTTAAGATCACTACCAGATAAATGGCACACCATTGCTATAGTTATGAGAAACTCAACTGACCCAGCTTCATGATAAGCTCTTGACCATGAGAGAGAACTTAACCAAAAATAGAAGCTCCAGGACTCTGGAAAAGTGTCTGATGACTATGTATTTGGTAATACAGCACTTCTGGGTCATGATGAGGTACCTGGTAATAATAAGGATCAGAGTTATGATCATTTCATTGACATAACTTCAGGTTTTAACTCCGGTTTTAACTATGATTCTTATTCACCAAACTATGCTTTTACAGCAAATGGGGGTGATATCCAGGCATCTGATAACATATCCTTTGAGTATGATGACTTAAAATACTTTGACCCTAATGATTTGGAAGAAATGGACATTATGCACCAATTGGCCCTTCTCAGTGTAAGAACTAACAATTTTTACAAGAAAACTGGGAGAAGGTTTCCAGGGTTAACTGGCAGGTCAAAAGTGGGTTTGGATAAATCAAAGATTAAGTGTTATAAATGTCATAGACTTGGTCATTTTTCTAGGGAATGTAGGAGTCAACATGGTACACCTATGATTACCTATCCAAATCAAGGGCTACAGACCAACACTTATCAAGTTTCCCATAATACCCCTAGACCAAATGTGCAAAACACTACTCATTTTGCACAGTCCTTAAACATTGTTCCTGTCCAGTTTGTCCAAACCACTGTTCCTCAGATCCACTATGTGCAAACACCTGTTGCTCAGGCACAAATGCCAATGACTGCTGCTCCACCCTCTGCCCCTGTAGAGACCAGTCAACAGAGTTTCTTCACACAAGGCTTTGTTGATTGGAGCAGTCTACCAGAAGAGCTGTCAAATGAGAATTTTGCTCTTGTAGCCAAAGCTGAAATTGAACCAGAAAATTTTTGTTTCATGGCTATGGTTGAAGAAGTTGAATCTGAGGATGTGGTATCTAAATCTGATGTTGTGACTGATGATATTGTTGATGAAGTAACCGCAGATACAAAATCTGAAGAAGAGGTTGTGAATCTCTCAGATCCCTAGGGTGTATCTGATGATTGTGAGTGCAAGTGTGATTGTGCATTGATGGCTGGTGCTAAGGTATCTCCTCAAATCCTTAAAGATTTGTGTTCTGACAAATGTGTAATAGCATTTGCTAACATCAAAGAGGTAAATGAAAACCTTAGGAAGAAAATTTTAGATGATGAAGTTCAATTTGAAAAACTTTCAAAAGAACTAAAATCAAAATTGACTGAAAAAGAATCTGAAATAAGCAGCCTAATACATGAACTAACTATAACCAAAGACCAGCTCCAAACTATGATAACTAAATATCATAGTTGCAAGAGTGAGCTTGAGACCACCCAAGTTGAATGTCAGAAATGGGTGGAATCATGCAAAGGTTTTGAGATGATCCTCAACAAACAAACCAAAAGTCATGTGAAGTTTGGTTTTGGTTTTGAAACCACTGCTCCAGCTTTTGAAAACACTAACAAAAGGGATCAAAAGTTAGTTGAGGTAGTACCAACTAATTTGAAGGGTCAAGAGATTAAAATCACTGAACCTAATGGCAAGAAAATTGTTCTTGAAAAACCAGAAGGTTCCTCATCATTCACTGAACTTGAAAAATATGAATTTAAACCTACTTGGTCTAATGAGTGTGGTACTCTTTAAAACTTCAAACCAGTTAACTTTAAAACCCTGATGGTAAGAAAGCACCACAGGCAAAGGTCATTCCCTTGATAGATCTTCCAGCAGATGATCAAACATCTGTTGAAAAGAAGACTGAAAAAGGGGAAAAGAAAGAAAAGTCTGTTCACTTGTTCTGTGATTTCTATGGAAAGAAGAATCATGTTACTAAAAACTGTTTTCTTTTAAAAGCATATGATATCAACAAAGGAACAAGTGTGTGTGATTCTAAGACCACATGCTCAATATGTTGTAAGAAGAATCACAAAACCAAAGAGTGCTTGTATCTCAAAAATTTTGATGTCAAAATACAAGAGTACAAGGCTAAAACTCTTGCAAATCAACTGGTGAGTACTTCAAAAGGAAAACCCAAACAGACTTTTGCTCCAGTTCAAACATCTGTTACCAAAAATTTAGAAACATCTGCTTCCAGGGATGTTCAAGTAACAGATGCTCCACCCACCAACAAGTATCCAAGGGAGTATGGACAACCACCTTGTCATAATCTGTCACATGTTTATGAAGAACCCAAAAGGCCTTCTAAACCAAGAGTGAACAGAAATCCCTATGGATACTATCATCTGTCAGGAAGTGATCAAACATCTGTTGCACCAAGTGTTCACATCCAAGCACTGTAAAACGGTCAGCAACAGTTGTTGAACTTGATTCAAAAACTAGTTCAAACCACTGATCACCTTCCTAAGCTTGAGGCTGAAAAGTCTGTGGACCCATCCATAGCCAACTTGGATTTGGACACTCACCAAAATTGATCCATTACTGATGTGCAGGGAGCTTATGCTTGCTTAGATAGCCTTTGGTATGTAGATAGTGGAGGCTCCAGGCACATGACAGGATGTAGAGCCCTTCTTCTGGACTTCTTAGCTCATGGAGGGGGTGATATATCCTTTGGTAATGATTCAAAAGGTAAGGTGTTGGGTTCAGGGACTGTTCAGGCTGGGAAACTCAAGTTTGAAAATGTCAATCTTATTGATAATCTTAAATTTATTCTTCTTAGTGTATCTATCACAAATGAGTGACAAAGGTTATGGCTCATTCTTCACTAAGAAAACTTGTAAGATTATTGGGCCAGAAGTGGTGAAAAAGATTGATACCATCATTGCTGAGAGCAAAGCATAACTTGTTGGTCATAGGAGTGGCAATGTGTATGTGGTTGATATGTTGAAGGACAATCCTATGGCAAATGTCTGTCTGTTTTCTGCTGCCTCCACAAAAGAGACAGAATGGTGGCATAGGAGACTGGGTCATACCAACCTTCAAACTATCAACTCACTCTCCAAACAAAGCCTTGTCAGAGGCCTTCCATCAAAAGAATTCAAATGTGATGAGCATTGTGTTTCCTGCTTAAAAGGGAAACAACATAAAAGTTCTTACAAATCCATTGATGAGTCCAAAACAAGTCAATGTCTACAATTGTCTTGTCATAGTTGATGATTTTTCTAGGTTTACATGGACTTACTTTTTACACTCTAAGGATGAGCCTGCAGGTATCTTGAAGGACTTTGTCACCAAAGTTGAAAAACAATATGACTTGCTAGTAAAAGTATTTAGAGTGACAATGGGACAGAGTTTAAAAATAAGGAGTTGGATGATTTCTGTGTGTCAAAAGGGATTGTGAGGCAGTACAGCATCCCAAGAACACCAGAGCAAAATGGGGTGGTTGAGAGGAAAAATAGAACTCTCATTGAAGCTGCAAGAACCATGCTAGCAGATTCTGGTTTGCCACTGTCCTTCTGGGCAGAAGCTGTAAACATTGCTTGCTATGTTCAAAACAGAGTTTCAATCAACCCAAGACATCAAAAGACTGCTTATGAAATTTTGTTCAAAATCAAACCACTAATCTAATTTTTCAAAATATTTGGCTTCCCATGTTTCATTTTAAATCTTAAAGATTCCATTTCAAAATTTGCAGCCAAAGTAGATTGTGGATATTTTCTGGGATACTCTTCTGCTGCCAAGGCCTACAAAGTGTTTAACACAAGGACCAAGACAATAGAAGAAACTTTGAATGTAAAGCTCAATGAACTTTCATCCCTAAAAATCCCAGCAAATCCTGCTGAGTTGTTTGATTTAGATGAATTCAAATTTGAAGATATTACTGTCAAAACTAACAGTGCAGGTATTTCACAATCTCCACAACAAGACTACAGAACAGATGTTGTGATTCCAAGTCACTATACAGTCTATTCTGTATCAGGGGAAGCAGCTGTTCAAAACACCTGTCAAAACTCTATCACAGCTGAGTCAGCCACTATTGGACAGTCTTACCCTCAAACCACTGCATCACCGATTACATCCACTGCTCAATCGTTGACAAAAGTCAAACATCTGTTGACAAAAGTCAGTCCAGTTTCACACCACTTGGACCCATTCCGCCACCTCCATTTCAAACATCTGTTGGCACTACAGAAATGCAAACAGATGTTACATCAACAGAGTCACCAAACCTCTATCCTTCACCACAAAATGCCATCATACCATATCAGGGAGATCTAATATACCTAAGAGCTCATCCACCAGATCAAATCATTGGCAACATCAGAGAGGGTGTGCTCACAAGAAGCCAATCCTCAAACATCTGTCTTTTTGCAGGCTTTCTATCTCTCACACAACCTGTCAAGTACCAAGAGACACTAAAAGACAACAGTTGGGTAGAAGCCATGCAGGAAGAGCTCCTTTAGTTTAAAAGACAAGTATGGGAACTTGTACCACTGCCAAAGGATGTTTGTCTTTTTGCAGGCTTTCTGTTTCAAACATCTTATCAGTTAAACAACAACTGTTTGGTTGAAAAATCTGTTTCAAACCTCTGCTCGGATAAAACAACTGTTTCATTATATATATATATAATAAAAAAAACCAAGTGTTGTTATCATCAGCACTTTGGTAAGACAACAGCTGTTTGCATCAGACCATTGGCAACAGCTGTATGCCACCAGATGTTTGCCACGTCTGCTCTCAAAAGCAGAGTTTTGGCCACATCAGCGGTTTCACCAGAGCCTATAAAAACCCCGTTTTACCACAACAGTTGTTACACTGTCTCATTGTATTCAAAATACTGAAACCGCCTTCTTCAATCTCGAACCCTTACTCCAATTCCTCTCATCCTCTCACTCGAAATCCATTACAATGGATCTTCAAGCCAAAGCCACTCACAATTATCTCCTATATCTGGTCAAAACAGATGAAAACGTTCCATTCCATACCACCATTGACATCATCCTCAATTCCAAATACCTGATAATTCTAACCGCTGATGCTCCCATCTATCTCGATACCCTCCAAGAATTTTGGTTAATCGCTGAGTTTCTTCTTCAAGACAAAAAGCCTACAACCATAATCTCAAAAATTGGAGAGACAAATGTCCCCATTACCCCCGAACTGATATCCACAACCTTCTCACTGAATGACCTGTCAGGTAACGACTCTTTTCGTAAGGCTGAACTTCACACAGAGTTTCAGGAAAGAGGCTATGATGCACAAATGTCTGGGTCAACTCTGTTCAAAAGGTTTTTCCCACCAGTCATGAAATTTTTCTTTCATACCCTCCTTCTATGTGTCTCTGCTAAGTCCACTTCCTTTAATGAAATCCCATTGAGGATTCAATACTTGGGATATGCTATGTTGTCAGACTCTGACTTCAGTTTATCTCAGGGCCTGTTTATGGACTTAGTATCAAATGTGAAGGCCATAAAGTCTGGGTCTAATAATGCTTTTCTGATTTATCCAAGAATTTTGAGTGTAATCCTTCAAAAGGTTTTACCAGAAAAAGATTTTAAAAAGGGCGAGTCTTTTAATATGAAAAGTCTAACTAATGAAACTTTCACAAGAATGTTGGGTTCAACCACCCAAGATAAAATATCAAAAGTGTCAAAAGTTTCTAAAACACAAACAAAGAGGACTAAGACAACAACTGTTGTCCAAACCTCTGTTGTTGAGCCCACTGCTTCTGGTGATCATGGCACTACATCCAGTGCTGTGAAACCCACACCAGCCACCTCCAAAAGAAAACGTCCATCCACAAAAACCACCACTAAACCTACAAAGGGGCCTCTGGAAGATGAGATACCAGAGGAAAACCCTGTTGCAACTCAAAGGCAACAAGAAACCACTGTTGTTACTTCCTCACAACAGATAGATATATCTCAACCTGAGCAAACTCCTCATGAATCCTCACAAAAGGATCATGTTGTAAGCCAAAGGGAATCCCATCATGATACATATGAGTCACTTGACCATATGATCATCAGCCCTTCTCCCAAGGCTACATCTCTTTTCACTCCTTAACCCTCACCATCACATGTCCTTCCAACTTTGCAACCACTGTTTGAGGCTATTGACAAAACTCAGGATAATCCCAGTTCCTCTCCTTCACCCATTAATGAGAGTATACTTCAACAAGTGATTGGGTCTGAGGAAAATCAATCAGCTATCCCCCAAGCAGAGGAGGTTACACCCCTAGAGTTGAATGAAACTCTAGGTGAGTTTTCAAGTGAAGCAGCCACTACTGATGTAGAGACCATTGTCTCACAACAAGACAGTGGTTACATAGCTAAGACTTCCTTGAAGGCAACAACTGATGAGGCCACTATAGTGTCCCCAAAATTAGTTGGAAGTCCCCAGAACCAAGACAAAGGGGCATCTGGTTCTCATCCTTTGGACTCACCTCCTAGGACTGTACCAGATACAACTACCACTGGTAGGAACCCAGATGATCCTATTAACTTAGGTGATGGGTTAAAATACCAAGAATTGACGGCCAGAGTACAATCCATAGAAACCTCTGTTGCTGATATCAAATCAGATATCAAGACAATATTTGGATCCTTGGCTACTCTTACCAATAGTCAACCATCCACAGAAGATATTGCTAGTGAGCTATGGAAATCTGTTTCCCCCATCATCATAGCTCACAGAAAACTAGCAGATTAGACACAAGAAACATACATGGCTCAAATCAGAACTGTGGTGGATTCTAGGTACAAAGATACCCAAGCTGACATTAAAGCCATTAAAGATCACTTGCTGAAGACCACTGGCTCTGCCCCTACCACAATTCTCAGAGATGAAGATGATGATGAATTCACTGCTGATGATGCCAAAAGTGGGAGAGTGGCAGGGATAGATTGCCAAAGCTAGATCCCTTTGGTTGTCCACCCTCACAAAGGGGAAAATCAAAAGCTGCCAACAAACCAGGGTCTACCCAAACAGCACCACCACAACAACAACCAAATGTTCAAACCTCTGCTGATACTGAAACTGTCAAAACCAGCAAAGCAAAGGAAGTTGATACCTCTGCTAATGTCAATGCTGAAAAGGCTGCTGAAGAGAAGCAAAAGAGGGCTGATACTTTGGAAGTCAAGGCAGATGCTTTGGTGCAAAGAAAGAAAGAGAAACAGCAAGAAGTTGAGGATGTGGGTTCCTCTAAAAGGAAGAAAATGCCTGCAAAACATGTCAGACAACCACCATCCAAACTTGCTGCTAAAACCACTACTGCTAAAACAACTGTCACCAAAACCACTGATACCACCACAACATCTGAACCTACCACTACAACCACCAAACCAACCACTAAACCTACTACCACAACCACCAATACACCACCTACAACCACTTTACCACCAAAATCCCAAACATCTGCTGGTTCTACAAAAGTGCCAACAGATGTTAACAAAACCACTGCTGCAACACCACCATCACCAAAAATCTTGTACAAAAGGAAGAGACAATCTACCTTTGTGGTACAGGATGAAAACATACAAACATCACCACCTCCTACTTCAACCACCCAACCTACACCCATATCAGCCATTCCACTTTCATCATTCTCACCACACACTTCACAATTCACATCTCATAGACCACCACCATCCATTACACTATTGGTTGTTCAGTATCCTCTTGAGCTTGATCTACTCAAGGGGGAAATGCAATCCTTCTACAATACTAAACAGCCATTTGAAAGATCTTTCCCATCTCTTCAAAATTTTCCTGTTCCCTTATGTGATACCCCGCAAATTCAGGTTCTCACTTTAACTAAACTCTAGTTACGTTCCTTGCATTATACTTAACTAGGGTTAGCTAGATAGGACACACGTTGCATTGTTGTGAGTTAATAACTAAATACATGATTAGTGAACCTCGGACGTTGGTGAATAATGAAGTATAATAATAATGAGTAAACTAATTTGGATTGATTGCGATTACGTGTCTATGTGATATTCGATGAACTTATGTGAAAACCATACGTGATTGTGTGAACCTAAACCGAATACGTTAATAAAATCATTAAAGGTGGATCATTAGGTTGATTAGGGTTTTAACGCATGGGGTTGCACTTGTTACGGTCCGAAATAACGAAAACGTCGAAGGAAAACGCGTCGGGTGACGAAACGGGCCACCCACGCGGGCCAAGGGCCTGTGAGCGGCCGCTCACAGGGCCCGAGCGGCCGCGCGAAATAGCCTGACGGGTCTTAACCGCCTCAAACCCCTATTTAAACACTCTTAAGCCCCATGCAACCTCTAAACTCAACCCTAATCGCCCCCTTACTGCCCCTTACGAATTATAAACCCCAAACAACCTGCAAAGGCTCAAGATCATCGATTGGGAAGCTCCAAAGGCGTTCGGTTGATTGTATCGAAGAGCTAGGGGTATAATCTTTAATCCTTTACGCTTTAATCTTATTTTTATGTTATAAAAATCATATAACAAGGTTTGTCCAGGTCTGAAAGCTTTTGATAATTATTAAAACTTGAGGTTTTTGAAGATTAAACGAGTTAAACATGATGATAGGCGATTAGTAATATCATAGGTTACTTGTTGCGCAAGTTGTTGAAGTTTTGATCATTAAAGTTGTAATCTTGCATGAATAATGATAGAATCTGATCACAATAGGTATTAGGAATGTTTGGTAATGGTTATTGATGATTATTAGGTGTTATTGATTGATAATATGCAACTAGGGTTTGATATAATTGATAATATTGCATGATTAGAATCTGGACAGAATCTGAATGTCGACTTGTAGGGTCTGTTTCGTGGCTTGAAAATAATTGTTTTGATCGATTATTCACATGAATAGATTGTACATGGTCTTAGCTTTTTAGAATGGGCAAAATCATCTGATTTGGATGTCGTTTGATATGTTTTTGGAATTTTCTTTGATTAAAGGTCATGTCAGATTTTCGGATTAACAAACTGAGTCAACTTTAAACAATCATAACTCGAGTTTTACAAGGAATTAAGTTATGAAATTTGGACAGTAGGTTAACATTGGAATAACTTGGCTTTTCCAAGTGGATTCATCTCATTTGGATGAATACACGATTTTTGGGATTTTTTCTACTAACCTGACCTGCTGTAGAAACTTTCTGGACATATCTGTGATGTACGATTTTTCATGATTTTTGTATTTGGTTTTGAGACAAAACAAAAATATGGGTTATCAAATGAATCCCAAATAATATTCAGTAAAAATTTGGGAGTTTAATTCGTTTGTTAAGTATTTTAAACAAATTAGTTTTCATGATGCATAATCTGTCCTAAAAACGCAGATTGTGTATTATGTGTTTATGTGACTATTTGGAGTCCTATGTGGTATGTTATTGACATGAACTTGAATGAACACTTATATGAGATGCATAGGAAGTGTACAACTGATGGTAACCAACATATTCACCAACGGGTCCGTAGGGTTTACTTATGCATGTAGAACCACTAAGCGTCACTTATACGATTTTGAACAATTAAACGTCTTGGACAAACGGGTTATATGGTTTAATGGTATTACACATATACTCACTTAGTGACACATGTACTAGGGAGTCGGTAGCACACCCTACTGTGGAGTTTGGATTTTTTGCTTGCACACTAAGGTGAGTTTCAATATTCTTTTCTCAAAAGCATGCGTCTCGGGTTTGAGACAACTTACAAAACGTTTTCTAGTCCGGTTTGGGACTACTTTTACATCTCGGGTTATGAGATGCTTTGACTCCTTGCGTGGGTCGGGTTTTGACTCCTTGTGTGGGTCGGTTTTACGATTCCTTGTGTGGATCGGGTTTTTGATCAGTTTAAAACTTATTGGTCCTTTGTGAACTAAACACTCTATCATTTGGAAAGTCCTTGCATATTATTGGGTTAATCACTGGAGGCGAGCGGGGTATTAGTTGATAGCGCTATTAGGTTGTGCAGCAACCTCATGTCTAAGGTGCTTGAGGCACGGGCATGAACTTCTGACCACATTTGAGAACTGGTGTTGATAGACACCAGTTATTGAGGCAAACTATTACATTACTGAAGGTGTCCCAATAATTCTGTTTAGTTGCAATGAGTGGGTTAGCTACCCCTGACACGCTTAAACTGATGATACTTGAACATTTTGGTCTGGAGGACCTACGCTTTTACTTGGTTACGTGGTTTTGGAAACCAGCGCATTTACTTACTCATTTTCTTACTTAGTGAACTCACCAACATTGTTTGTTGACCCACGATTTACATGCTTTTGCAAGTAGTTAGCTTCCGGTGCCACGATTAGAAATCACTGCACACTTCACTGCATTTGGGGTCTTGGGCATACACTTAAATTATACATCATTCTTTTACATTTTCTTTCGTATGGTTTTAATTTGGGCGCGTTGTTTTGCGCATGGTTTTAAAAGGTTTAAATTTGATTTACGCTTCCGCAGCTTAACTAAACTTGGTTTTTGAAAACGAACTAAATGGGTTGGGCATTTAGAGTTCGTTCATATGACTTATGGCTATGGGATCCTGGTATGTCATGCGCCTCGCGGTATAAACCCCGCAGTGGAAGTTTGAGGGTGTGACACCTTAAACCTAGATGAATATTTTAAATACAAAACTGAACAGGCAGATTCCATCATCAAAGAGTGATATAAAGGGAAAGATGACAGGACTGCTCAGGGCATCCATTCAGCAGAACTTAGCAAATTGAGAAGGATTGAAGATTTTGCTAAGACCCTGAGCAACTCCATGTCAACCATGCCTCTCAGTAGTGATATCGAAAGGATGGTTAGGGAATCTCTTCTAGAACAAATCTTGTCAACCATGCCTTACAAAGAAAATAAGAAACAATTTGCAGGCTGGACCACTCATGTACTTAGAGAAGAACTGATAAGAATAGAAGACATGGCCAAGAATCCCCCAGCAAAGGTCTCTACTCCTGACTTTAGGAAAGGCAGAGATCCAGCCAGAGCCTTGAAGTTCAAAATAATGAGACATGAGATTATGGCTGCAAATTATGGGGAGATGAGGTCTGTTGCTAAATGGTCAGAACTAAGGCTGGTTGAGACTTACAAGAAGTTGGAAGAAAACAGGAAGAAAGACCCTACACTGCCCAGGAAACCTGATTACTCTGATGCACCAATGATGAAGAGACCTCAACAGGCTTTTACACTAGACAGCCTACTTGATACTTCTGATCTGTCTATTACTGCCAGAAGATAGTTCAAGAAACAAAAAGAAATTTCTGAAGACGATCAGAAGAAGTTTGCTGAAACTTATGTAAAAGAGGGTCTCTTCAATCAAGTACATTACTTTTTTGATCCCACTACTGAAGAGCTCAGAAAACTCATTGGGAGACCTCCATCACAAAACTCATCTTCAATAAACTTGCAACCCAGCAGATCCATGGATTCAAAAATTCTAAAATGGAAAGTCGACAAAGACACCCATGAATTGACTATGCTCAGATCAGATGGAGAAGCTCAAAAGTTAAATATGGATGATGCACATGGCCTGTGTGCAGATGATCTCCAAACTTTGCTAAACTTAGAGCTTGAAAGGGATGCAGAAGACTTTTTCTCTCTAAGTTTTGAACTACAGTTTAAAGGGCAGATAAGAAAAAGTTTGATGAGAAATAAAGATAAAAAATAAAGCTTAGTTTTGGCATCATCTATTCTAGGGGGAGATTGTTGGGTCTGCTGACCTGGAGAAGAACAAATGATTGGAAAGCCAAAACATACTACTCAATTGATCCTTAGCAATAAACAGCATTTACAAGATACTTCTCCCAAAAGACTGTTGACCCTAACATCTGTTGTACCTAAACAACTGCTGTGACAACTGCTGCTGCAAAAGATTGTTGGATAACAACTGCTAGAGAAAAACTGCTGACCAAAGGTCTGATGAAGAACAACTGCTGATCAAAGTGCTGAAGACTAAAGGTCTGTTGGAGCCAACAGCACTTAGGCTCCAACAGATGATACAAGACCATCAGAGTTTTCTCAACAGCAGTTTACCTTTCAGAGTTTTACAATGTAACAGTAGTTTGTATACAACAGATGTTTTATGTTTGTTATTCTGTTAGTGGTCGCTGTCTTAGGTGACGTTAGCTTAGATCATCAGTGGTTTAGATTTGTCTATAAATAGAACAGTGCTTGTACTGTTCTATTTATCACTCAAAACATTCTCTCAAACAAACAATCACAGAGTGATCAGGCTGAGGGGGAGTACTTGTACTATTGATTGTAATCATTAGATTTATGAAAGCTTTCGATTGAAAAACATTTACTCTCTTGTTTTGATTAATAGTTTATTATTCCACTGCACTTTCCAATTATAATTCACTTCGTTCATTACTTCTTTACTTAAACAATCAAAACAATCAAACTCAGACCCTAACACGTTTGGCTTGAGAGATATCCGACCTTAGTCCAACTCGGTTAGAACTTGTGTGTTTATGCATTTTCTTGTATTAAAATCAATAACTAGATTAAAATGACAGAGGCGATTAGGTTTCACCCCAAAAATAAAATCCGTTCCCTTAGAAAACCCTTTGAGCCTTAGCCTTTCATTTCTTTCACCCAATAAATGAGTCCCGATCATGCGTCACCACAGCAGCTTCAAGATTTTGTCATCACCAAGGGCGCGAGACCGCAAGTTTGAAAAAGGCAACACCATTGACAAAGGAGGGAACAATACAAGACGGGGCCAAGAGGGAGATCTTCTAAAAAAAGTAGTTAGAGAGCCTAAAAAAATAAAATAAAATGAGAGCCCAATAAATAGAGAGACCCAAAAAGAGAGCCCAAGAAAATTCTTCAAAAGTTATCTATTGGAACTTTGCTCTCTCTCTTTCTCTCTCTCTCTCTCTCCCTCTCTCTCTCTCTCCGCTCTCTCTACGTTCTATCTGTGATCTCTCATCTCTCTCTTGTTTCCCCCTCGCTTTCTCAAGATGCACCCGTTGGACGAGCACTTGCTTCGATAATTCCACTTCGCAAAGCCATGTCTGCCCCCGATATGTTACAAGACTATTTTCAAGAAAACGGCAAACGAAAGATAATTATGGAGGAAGATGGAACAAAATCCACCCTTTTGTGTACAGTCAAAAAGCGATACAAAAAGACGGGCCTCTCAGCCGTGACGCTCCGCTGTGATTCGGTGACTCATTCCCCTAGTTAAAAAAAAAAGTTGTTTATCTTTTGCACCCCTACATTACAACCCGAATAAAAGTCCTCTTGATTTTTCTTAGTTATTTGATTTGGAGACGAGGACTTGATATGCATACAAGCCTATGACCCTAGTCGACTTCGGTACGGACTTGAGTGTTCACCACCAAAACTCACCAAAATTGTACTTGTGTTTGATTGCTTGAGGACAAGCAATCGTCTAAGTGTGGGGTATTGTGATAACTCACATTATTAACATATAAAACAGGCATAAACAGTCTCATAATAGGATACAATTAGGCTCATATTATTGAATTTGATGCTTAAATCGTTCCTATTTGCATTTCTCAGGAAAATGGAGCTCCAAAACGGAAACGAAGAATTTCCGGGCAAAAACAGGAGATTTCTTAAGATACGAGACTATCAGCCGATTCACGGCATGTTTTGAAGACAATCCCGGGACTTAAACAGTGATAAAACCAGTCCGAGAGTAACCCAGCACGCCCACGCACACTTGCGCGGAGACCCTGCATGCTAGAAGACAACACAGCAAGCTCGGAGAGCAAGAAAACGTACTGAAGACACTTGCACGCCCATGCCACATCAATTGGCACGCCCATGCTCTTTGAAATGTGTTCCCCAAGGCTTAAACGACAAGATCTGACAAATTACTGATGTGCACGCCCATGATCAAGTAGTTGGCACGCCCATGCACAGACAAAAAGTACAGACAACTCAAAACTGTAACAACAGAACGTACGTGTAACAGTAAGCACGCCCCTGCCAACCTTTGGCACGGCCGTGCTTGCTCTAGAGGCCTATAAATACCAAGCTAAACCCCACCATTTGTTCATCCCTTCTTGTGCTCTCTTGGGCCGACTACCAAGCTTCTTCTAGAGATCTTGGGGTCCCTTGGGAGGCCTTCTGGTCCTCCTAACATCCCTCAATGGATAGGCTTCGACCTACCTTATTTAGCTTGGCCAAGAAGAGGATCGTAGAGTAGTTATGCAATAAAACATCGAGGGTCGTGAAGATCATGAGAGAATACATATCACTTGGAAGATGGAGAGCTAGTATATGAGTAGCCATGATCCTTGTGTTGATCATTTCTATGGTTGTATCTTTATATTTGTGAACCCGCTTTGCTTCGATTTGTAGACTTTTATTATTATTAGTAGTAGTTTATTTTTAGTTATTTGTCGTGTTATCTTCTTCTAATCTTTGTTTGTTTATCTTGGTGACAGGTTTGAATAATGATTAACTTAATAGAAACCTCAACTTAATTAATCAATGGTATAATCAGCTTCTCGTAGTCCCGAGCTAGATCCAGGGCGAGGAAACCGGTATTGAGACAGATCCTTCAGGCTTCTGATATCCAAACCGGATTCTAAGCAATGGCTTCTGAAGTGGACCAGATCTGAGTGACACACTTCTGGTTCATACCAGATGGTTGATTGATCTTCTTAGCAAAGGATGGTTCACCTATGGGCGCACCAGGGATCTCTTTTGTATCATACGCCTGTAGGGTTAGGGGTCGCCTTTGTTAAGGATTTCATTCAGCTCGGGAGGTTAGGGTTGGGTAATTAAGTCATCACTTATTTAAAACCAATTTTATAGTTTCTAGACCTATAAACATTAAAGTTTCATCAAGATAAATAAAACAAAAGTTCTTTATCTAGTTCTCGTTAGTACAAAGCCGTTAACCAATGGAGAGACCGCCTTCCTGTGACAACCGTAAGAGAGATCTTTCGGCTTTGACCGTTAACCAATGGGGATACGTGGTTCCCAGCATAAAGAGACTCTTCAGTATGGAACGCGAGAACTAAGGTGAGGTGTACGATGTACCTAGCCAGAGTGAAGCCTCCAATTTAAGAAGATGATAAGTTCGAAGACCCGAAGACTTGACCGCGGTTCGAGGAGCCCGCTATACGCGAGGCCTTGGCGAAGTACTCCAGGTGGACGCACGCCGGAGAGGTTTAGCATTCTACGTAGTAGTCGCCTTCGCTTCTCTATCAAGGAGTTGGCACTTCAAGATCACTCTCGTCTTCCACACAATTAACTATCTTAAACTATTAACGTTAATATTAAACTTAACTACGTAGGCGAAGAGTCCCGAGATGTGCATATCTATCTACTATTTAATCCCACCTTATCTTTTATAAAACCAACCCTTTTTAAAACTCTTTTTTATTAAAGAACCCCTTGGCTTTATTTTCTCTTTAAAACCCGATCAATTGATTGATGAAAGGTTGAGTAGGGGAAAGTGTGAACCTTGGAATACGATACTCAATACTTACCACCGAAACTATACTATGCACGTCAGGTTCTCTGCCTATGTGTTGGTTTTAGTTTCCAAAGTAAATATTGTTTACTTATAAATTTAAAACTTTGTTAATTAGGATTTAGTAAAACCCGTCTTTTCCTCCAAACCACTGTTTTGGGATTGTTAAATCAAAGTCTTTGGCACTGGGGAAAATGACATCTTTTTAATTGCTAAAACCAAACGCATCACATATCTTCTTGAGAAACCAAGTAATGGTTATGCTCTTCAACAAACCTAAAAACTTTAGAATTCTGTCTATCTTCTGACGAAAAAACTATATGAGCATTACAACCTGTTCTTTGCAATGGTTTATTCCTACTTTTACCCTTTTCAAGACTATCAAAGGCTTTACAAGGTTTGATTCCAACCTTTGAACAAACTAAGTACTTCAACATAAGACTCTCACCATGGACATATTGCCCTCCTTTGCGAACACTAAATCCACCATTTTTGGCATATGTCAGATAAAACTCATATGCATGATCAATTGATGGAAATACCATACCAACACATGGTTTCATAGAAGAGGCAACTTCTGGTGTGTAAACTGTTAAAACAGCCTGAGTATAACTACTTTCACCTCTATCATTTAAAATAAAACCTGGAAATACGTAATAACCATTAAAAACATGGTAACATATTGGCCTAATAAAGCATAAATATAATAACGTAATAAAATTACGTAATGAAAATTACGTAACATGAATCATCCTTAAAACACAAGGATATAACAATAATGTTATACACAAAAACATAATTCACAACCTGGAAATCAAGTAATAAACATTGAAAACACAGTAACATATTGATCTAATAAGCATAACTATAATTACGTAATAAAAACAAACAAAAAAACGTAATATTGTGATATTGTGAAAGAAAACAAACAAAAACACAAACAAAAACCAGAACAAATAACGTAATACTATAATGAATAGACACACTGCCAACAATTAATAAAAAAAGATGAATTTAATTTTAATAACAAAACATATAAACGAAATCATGAAACAAAGAAAAAACAACGTAATGCTTTCATGAATAGACAAACGACAAACAATCACTATAAAAAAAAAAGCTGAATTTAATTTTAATAACAGTAACAAAATCATTAAACAAATCGATCGAACAAACATTACGTAACAGTTAAACAGCTCAAATCATACCTGCACAATCATTATTAACAGTCATCTTTGATGAATGGATGAAAGAAAATCGTTTGGAGATATAATCGAAAGAGAATGAACTGATTTATGATTGATCGTGTGAATTATGATCAAAATTTATACTGATTTCAAAATATAATACCGATTAAATAGGAACGATATTATATATATAACGAACGATATTACCCTTCAGGAAAACGCACGTAAAAGCCTTTGCACACTTCGCACGTTTTTGATACTTTGTATTTGAACCGATCCCTATGTTTTAAATCCAATAATCATATCTTATATTTTTATGAATTCAAATCGCAAAAATTAACAGCTATTGAAATCGAGACAACTGATACATTTTTAGTTTCCTCTCTTATTTTACGTCACCTAATTGTTCTCCACTAGACGCTAGTTTTATGGAAATATTTTTTGTAGATGCATTTTGTGCGACTAATGCTTTGGATTACAATTAACATGTGTTTTGTTGTTTATCGAATGGGCGAAGGAGGTAAATGTGGGCGAATGAAAGATTATGAAGGTGCGAAGGAGAAGAAACAGTGCGAAGGAGAGATAAGGAGGCGAATGTAGAAATAGATGTTTATGTCATGCTTGGTTCGACCATATGGTATGGGCGAACCTGCACATTCGACCATGCAATATGGGCGAATGTGCAGGCCTATAAATAGGTTAAGCACCTTTTGAAAGTTAGTTGTTGGTCATTTTTATTCCCTCCTGTTTTGTGTCTCTCCCTAGTGTGTGTGTCAACTTATTTTCACGTTAGATTTGATTGTAAACATTATTAAAACGTGTAATTCAAGTTGTTATGAATGAGAAGAAGCTTTGAAAGATGATTTCTGTGTTTTGATTGTTTGATTATCATTATTGTGATTGATTCAGGGATTCCGCACCTGAATCAAACTTGTTTGATCAATCTCTTTGTAGATTTGACGATCCTAAGCGCATACAAAGTGGTATCAGAGTTCTGTGTGGATGAACTCCTCATTGGCATATGGTCTTAGTACCGTAATTTTGTTTGGTAGGGTATTTGTACAAAAGTCGGAGGTTTTGGGTCGTTATGTTATTAGTTGTCTGGGGATAGCCTCTCTGATCTTCTGCTGTAAGTCATTACGGACCTAGATCAGGTAGGGTGTCTTTATAAAAGAGCTTTATGCCAAATCCTAAAGTTACCGAATTGAGGAACTTTATATGTTTTATGATGATCAAAGATTATCTACTACATCGTATTAATCACTGATGCAAATCATGATTGATATCAGTCCTCAACCTGGTAGAGTGCACATGTTACTTTGCTGCATTACCTTGCTGACCTGTGTACCTCTGTGCCTCATTCCTTGTAAATTACAGACGACGAAAGCATAATCACGCTTTACAATGAGTCTTTGTGCATTTACTTCTTGATACGGGAGTATGTCGTGTGTGTGGGAACCACAGACAATTATGTTTATACTATACATAATAGTATCAATCTAAAGCACTGCACAAAAGTCTGCATGTGAGTTTATGTGGATCACAATATCAGCAGTTGCCAAATCACACATTGTCTTTAATGATAATAATCAAAAAGATCAACGGTGTGATCAGATTTCTCAATAACTGATATGATCCCTTTACCGGAAATCCCAAAACCTTTACTGCTTTATCTTTATATTTCTGCATTTTATTTTCTCGTCAAAAATTGCAAAACTCAAAAAGATTTTAGGTGTGTTTTAACATAAACTTTAGAAAATCCAAAAAGATTTTACATTTGTATCTTATTTTTGATAGCTGATGGTGGTTGATGACGATTTTCTAAACCTTGATGAAGCATTTGAGCTTTGTTATCTTTAACTAAGAAAATATGATTGTCGGATGCTTAAAAGTTGGAAAATATTTTGAACGGGACTCGATTTTGAGATTTGGTAAAATTTTCAAAATTCCTAATTCACCTTCGCCCATTCGCTTGGGTCGAAGGAGGAATTTGTTGTTCATTCGTAAGTTTTATTTTGGGCGAATGTGAGAGTTCTTAAGCTGTTTTCTCTTTCGAACCCTTTTGTCTCATTCGCACCTTTCATTAGGGGTGAAGGAGACTAAAGCTTCACATTCGACCACAATGAACGATCGAAGGAGCAGCCTATATATTGCCTTCTCTGCTCATTCGACCCCTTACAAAAAAAATGCAAAATTTCTGATTTAAAGTCCACTTGTTGCCCTGTGATTTTACACCATACCATTGTGTTTGTCTCTCCGTGCTGATCATTTTGCACTCATTTTTACAGGTTAACATCATGTTTTGAATGTTTAATCACTACATTTCAGTCCAAGCCCTAACTGCCATTAAACATGGATTTATTGATGATAATTGATCTTAGTTTTGATAGGGATTCATTGATTGAATGTTTTAGGGGGAGATTATGCAAAAACTAAGGATTAAACATCATCAGTTGGCATAATCGATTATTTTAAAACCAATAAACCCTAGTTTTTGAAATAAAACAATAAATCAATGAAAAACTGATGTAATTGATGATTAGGAAACATTAATCGGAGGTTTTAGGTGTCAAATGAATCAAAATGACAAGTTAAAAATCACTGGTTTTCAAAAATTAAAATTTGAATTGAAGAACAGTCACTTTCGCCCTTTTCAAACGGTCGAACGTGTAAAACTGGGCGAAGGGGATGTTTTGGTTGGGCGAATGAAGTTCAAATGGGCGAATGAAACATTTATTCAAAGATTTTTACATTCAAACCCTTAAAACTTCACATTCGTACCCAGAATTTCTCATTCGCACCTCCGAATGGGCGAATGTAGAGATCAATTACCAAATTTTCAACTTTTGTTTATTTTTTCAATTTTTAACGTGTTTACTTGTTTTATTTTGCAGTATAAACCATGTCTGAACAGGAAAAACCTAGTGAACAAGCTGGATCATCTGCACAAGCTGCTGAGAAAGGAAAGGAAGAACTTTTGCCATTCGAGAATGCGCATAACTGTTGTGCATATCTTGGGGACGTGAAGAAGCACACAGAATTTACAGGGATTATCGAGTTTCTAAAGAGAAGTCGGGTGTTAGATGCAATTGCTACACCTACTATTATCTACCGAGACTTGCTACAAGAGTTCTGGACGAATGCAAAGATGGATTTCTGGGAGTGTGAATCATCTCTGGTTAGCAAGATTCATGGAAAATTGGTTATTGTTTCAGAGAATGATATCAGGGAAGCTTTGAAGCATGAAGATGAAAAGACTGATCCCAGAGAACTTAGCTTTACTGAACAGAGGAAATGCTTTCTAAGGATGAAGTATAACGGGCCGATTACTGATGGTTTGTTACACAAAGGAAAGCTTTGTCCCCAATTCAAGTACTTGGCACATGTCATGATTCATGTCTTTAGTTCAGCAGCATGAGGTTATGACTTGATGAGGAAGAGTATTAGCTCGATGATGGTTGCGCTGGTATTGAACAAACCGTTCAACGTATCAGGGATGCTTATGGAACATTTATTGGAACCTGTTAGAGGTACAAGGAATTTGAAGTTTTTGTTATATCCTAGATTCCTTCAGATGATATTTGATCACAAGTATAAGGAGTTGAAGAGGGATCCGAAGCAGATCATAGTTCAAGAGCATATGTCCATTAATACATTGGCAAGAATGAAGGCTTATAAAGGCTTGTCGGTGAATGAACGACCACCTGTTAGACGTTTATTTGGTCATTTGGCTAGGATTGATTATGTGGATCCTGGTAAAGATGAGGTAAGGCATGCTGATAGTGCATCGGACGAAGACAATCCATTACATCCTGTTGACCCTGAAGCAAAGCGAAAGCGACAGGTTGTGAATGTGGGAGCAAAGAGCGGCAAAGGTAAAGAGAAAGAGATCAGGATTGAAGTTGTTCATGAGACTGAGCCTGTAAAGTAAAAGAAAGTGTCGAGAAGGCATAAGAGCATGGCTAAGAAAGGTTTACATCGTTGGTGAAGCGTCAGTCGATTCTGAAGAGACGCTAGAGGATGAACGTTGGGATTCTGAGACTGAGACTGTAAAGACTACCACGCCCAAGGCCACTGTGGCTGGTGAGTCTGCTAGTCTGAATAGATCTGTGGAAGAACAGAGGACGAAGAGCCCTAATCACTTAGATGAAGAGGATGAGGGATTAGGTTTGGGATCAGGGGATTTTCCTGGATCGCCAGTACAGGGGGAGAAACCAAAGAAGCCCCAATTCAAGAAGAAAGAAAAAGTGTTAAAGCCCACAGGGAAACGAGCTAGAGAGATTGAATCGTTAGTAGCAGGAAAGAAGTTGCCACCTGCTTCAAGCTCGAAATCACCGGTTGCTGCTCCAGCTTCTAAGAAGCAGAAAACCACAACCACTTCTAGTACTGAACAGGGAGCTGATTTACCTGTTGATGCTTTTAATGAGGCATTGGATAATATATTGAAGAAGATGAAGAAGGGTAAACTGCTTGAGGTTGCTGAAGTATCTACTCGAAAGGTTACAGTGGATAGTGATGTGATGAACACTGTTAACCGGAAACTTACTGAGATGATGAATATTATAAATAAGCAGCAGACAGAGATAGATCAATTGAGAAAGAACGACTCAAAGATGTTGGATGCCGTTGTTACATCACATGAGAACAATGAAGAGCTGAAAAAGAAAATTAAACGGTTGCAGAAGGATAATAGGAAATTGTTGAAACATGAGCAAAGGAATACCAGAAGGTTTATAGCTTTGAAGGAAGAGAATAAGAAGCTAAAAGAGAGTAATAAAAGCATGGATAATCTGATTAAAGATTTATACTCTCGAGCTCCTCAGCTAAAAGAAGGTGAAGAGGATAAAGATCAAGATGAGGAGTAGGTTGATTACGAACTGTCTGATAATGAGGAGGAGGATGATGAGGATCTTGATGAAGATGCTAGAAAAGCTCCTAAAAAGAAGAAGGATGATGGAGATGATGATGGTTCAAATGAGGAATCTGGTGATGATAGCAGCTCTGCATTTGATGATGATTATGATGATGATAATGATGATGATGATACAGATAAATACAAGTATGAGAAACGGGAATCTGGAAAAGGAGGAGAATCCAGTTCTAAAGCTCCTGGAGGATCGGTTGATGATGATACGATCTTCTGGAATGAAAAGCTGAAGTCATTGTCTGATAAAGATAAACAGATGTATCGCCAGATGCTAACTGATCGATTCTGGATGATTGACATGACCAGTAGATTTTCTTAGATCTTTGAATCTAGTGACAGGATGCTTGAATTGGATTATAACGATCCAGATTTAGAAGATGGTGAAGTTTCTACGGCAGTGTCAAAGGAGATTCTTGAAGGTTTGGCTAAGCAAGTTGGTAAAACGTTGGAAGAACTACTAGCTGATAACCAGATTCCTAATCTACCTGAAAAGGAAGCTGGGAATCATTCTGATGATCGTGACGTTCCTGCGTTATAGGAGATTGAAATAGAAGATATTACTAGTGAAGAGTATCCAGAGTACTTCAAGAAAGATAAAGACTCTGGATTTGCTGCTTTCACTGATGAACTATTGAAAGAAGCCGAGAAACTTGCAAAAGAGAAGAGTGATAAGTTTATGGATGAAGTGTTCAAAGGGCATGATAAACCAAAGTTTGAACAATCTGACAGCTTGAAAGAGTTACTGAGGAAACTAAAAGAGAAAGAAGCCAATCGTCCGAAAGCAGAGATTCAGGGGAGCTTCTATAAACTTCACAATGAAATGTTTAAAGGAAGGGCGTTGGGTTGGAAGTTTATTAAGCAGTTGAAGTGTGTTGCCGTGAAGTGGGAGAAGTTCTCTATTTTGATAGATTTCATGATTTGAAGACTCACCCATACTGGGCTATTCGTGATATTTGTCGACATAAGTTGACTGGGTCTTCAAATGATCACATTGCCTACTTTGCTGATAAAATGGCAAGAGAAAGCAGGACGAAGTGGAATCTTTTTGCACCTCAGTATCCGAAGCGGATTGTTCACAAGAAAGATATTGATTCTATAACCGGTTTGCCCAAGGTGACTCCAAAGTACAAACCACCGAAAGTGTTGAAACATATTCCATTGTTGCAGATTCCTCAACACTTTGCAAAAGACTTTATCTGGTGGTATTACGATTGGAAGATTGCAGAGGCTATGATAGTATTGAAGGATGGTGAAAAGAATTTCAAGAAAATACACATATTTGATCCCATGTTGTTGGTGAATTGTTCACATGAGGACATCATTATGTTGTGTTACAATCCCATATTCAGCGATGTGAAGGATGCTGAACAAGCAAGTAAATACCAGCGTGTGGTATTTCTGTGCTTTGCTCATGACATTAATGCCGGATGCGACTACGATAAGAAGCTTGGCAAGTTTGTTAAAGTTCAAGAAGTTCCTGAAGTGAAGAAGAAAAAGCCGAAACAAGTATTTGAAAAGGTGATGACGTTGGAACAGAAGAAACAACTGCACATAAAGCTAATGAACAAGATAATGGACCAAGAGCGTAAACAATCCAAGCAATAGTCGAGGGGGAGTTTGTAGATGCATTTTGTGCGACTAATGCTTTGGATTACAATTAACATGTGTTTTTTTGTTTATCGAATGGGCGAAGGAGGTAAATGTGGGCGAATGAAAGATTATGAAGGTGCGAAGGAGAAGAAACAGTGCGAAGGAGAGATAAGGAGGCGAATGTAGAAATAGATGTTTATGTCATGCTTGGTTCGACCATATGGTATGGGCGAACCTGCACATTCGACCATGCAATATGGGCGAATGTGCAGGCCTATAAATAGGGTAAGCACTTTTTGAAAGTTAGTTGTTGATCATTTTTATTCCCTCCTGTTTTGTGTCTCTCCCTAGTGTGTGTGTCAACTTATTTTCACGTTAGATTTGATTGTAAACATTATTAAAACGTGTAATTCAAGTTGTTATGAATGAGAAAAAGCTTGGAAAGATGATTTCTGTGTTTTGATTGTTTGATTATCATTATTGTGATTGATTCAGGGATTCCGCACCTGAATCAAACTTGTTTGATCAATCTCTTTGTAGATTTGACAATCCTAAGCGCATACATTTTTTAAACGAGAAGTGTTGCTCGTTTGCAATTCGTGGTCTAGGATCTTGTTTTTAGTTAATGTTTTAGATTTTGGATTGGAGAATTTCAAACCCAGAATATATAGAGTTTTATGTGTTTTTTATTATTTGAAATGAAGAAAAGATCAAGTAAAGTACAAGATCTTAAAAGAGAGTGAGACATATGTTGTAGTTGTTTAGCCAGGCCTTCGTTTTGGTTTATAGAAGAATGGATCTTCTATTTGAGGAAGGCCTTGACCATCGATCCTAGATTGCAGAAGGGAGTGTCCCCTTTTAAGTAGGTGGAAGGGTTCGGACCTAATGGTAAATGAGATCACATCTCCCATGTGCGCCGAGTCTTTGGGAGGGAGAGTTGAATCTCAAGTGTGAAGTGACAAGAATCTCAAGTGTGAAGTGACAAGACCAATGTATGTTCTTTTTGCTACTCTAGTGATGATCAGTTTACTTTTGAACCTTTTCAGCCCATATAAGCTTTCAGTCAGTTTATTTTAGACTACCTACACCATCGAGAAGAATTATATGGACGTAATATAGTTAGTTTAGGTAATCTTCCTTTGGATCATGCCAATGAGAAAAGCATTTTCAGTTATCAACTTCATAAAAGTTATTATAAAGGTAGAAAGTATCGAATTAATGGACCTTACCAAACCACATGTTTGTTTGAGCTCATTTGTAGGAGGAATCAGTAGGTGAAAGATGAATCACTGCCTAAAAGAGAGATGCACCAACACTTCTACCTAAAATCAAGTAATCACTATGTTGGACTTTTTTAGCTCATTTGAAGTTATTGTTTATTTATATTAGATGGGCATTTTATAGACTACGGATATATTATCACGATCATAATGCCATTTTGAAAGCCCTTTTTATTGGTGGAATTCACTAACCAAAAATCGCAAGACTAGAGAAAATGGAAAACATGATATTCAAATCATGGACTTGACAGAAAACTATATCGATGGTAAAGGCCACCGTGCCAAAAGACAAAGGTGCAATATCTCTTATAATCATTATTTTAAGTTTGATTGTCTAATGTATAGAACACTGTAATATGTGTTTCAATTAAGTTTATTGTTTACAACCTTTACAAAGTTTACTTTTACATATGTTTGTTTGCACCCTATAAGTAAACATTCAGGATCCATCACTGATCGGAACTTGTTGAAAATAACAATTAATTTCAATTTTATTACTTATTCTAATTTACAACGTATTTTATCATTTTGCAGAAGATGTGGTTGTAGGTAATATCAGACTTGTTGACTAGGTCAAGAGGATGCAATATACTTTGCTGGAAATAAGAAAGGAGGAATGACTTGTAGTCGGGAATGAGTGTAGATTGAGTTCAGTGTCCATTTCATTACTTGTTGCAGTCTAGTTATCAGGAGCCCAGATCAGCAACCGAGTTAACAACCTGGTGGGCTCGTGATTTAGGAAGATTGCTGGGCGTGGATGATTATAATATTGGCCCATCTTATACCTTTATTACACCGCCTCTTCTTCATCTTATAAACATGAGAACCAGATGACATTTTAGATTACTCTTCTATTACCCTATGTGCCAATCGCTAGTGCAGCCAGGGCCCCGACGCCCAGCTCCGCTGGAGAGGCCTCACAGATTGAGGTTTCCTCTTATTGTCTTCTAGATCCTATATTTAGATCTTTCTGTTTTGTATTCATGGAACAGGTGAGTCTGTTTATGTCTATAGAGTCTTTGAGAGAGTTGTGTTCGTTTTGTTCTTTCATCTTCTTAAGTCTAGGGATTCATTTGATGATCTGTTGTAACATTCGCAAAATTCTAATAAGTTAATTATAACTTTGGGGATCTAAAGTGACAATAATCCATAGTTGGAAATCGCCTAAACCATATTTTTTTCATAACGTTTGGGGTAGTGTTGTAACACTCTGAATTTTAAAAGTGACTAGACTAAATAAATAAATATTAATTTGGTTAAACTAAATCATTTGAAATATTACATTTTCTTTAAGAATTTTTTTTTACATTCGTAATAGCCATGGCCTTGACTCTCAATCATGGCTTTGAGGACAAAATTATTTTTAAGGGGGTAATATTGTAATAACCCAAACTTTTCATGTTATTCATGCTTTCAAAATTTTCATTTTATTTTGTAAATAAGTGTGCATATGTATGAAATTGATTTTAATTATTAAAGGGTATACATTTTTTATTAACATACTAAAATGTGTGTTCTAGAAACTCGTAATTAAATACTAGTTAATTTCATGATGAAGAATTTTAATTCTTAATACGTTTATGCATAAATTCTTTTGACTCGCATTTAAGTTATAAATGAGTAAGGTAAATACAAGTTTGTTTTCATATAAGATAATGGGGTTTTCAAGAATTATGACGAGAGATCCTTTACTCAATTTACCACATAAAACGGCCAAATCATGAATGATCAATAGTTATTTTTTTCTTTGAAACCATCCCCACTAATTCTCATTTAAAGCAATTAAAAGTATTAATTAGTAGTAAGTGTGTGTATATATGCATGATTAACTCGATTTTATAGTGTTAAAAGACTAACTTTTCAAATCCCATCATTATTAGGCATTTAGGATTGGTTTAATGATTAATTAAGCCAAAAAAATATTATAAAAACTAGTTTCTTGATCATTTGCATGTTCACCAACAATTTAGTTGTTTTGATTCGATTTAACCCAACCAAATATTCATCTATTATTGTCTATCATCTCTGCGAAGAAATCATTTATCATTATCTCGTATTATTGGCGAATTTGGAAGCTTATTATTCTACTATTCGGTTTTCTTTTCTTCTTAATTGGATTAACTACGTTGTTAGGATCTGAGTTTGATTGTTTTAATTGTTTAAGAACAATGAATGAAATGAATTATAAATGGAAGGTGCAGCGGAATGATAAACTATTAATCAAAACAAGAGAATAAATGTTTTTCAATCGAATGCTTTCATAAACTCAAATGATTACAATCAATTGTACAAGTACTCCCCCTCAACCTGATCACTCAGTGATTGTTTGTCAAAGATAATGTTTTGAGTGACAAATAGAACAGTACAAGCACTGTTCTATTTATAGACAAATCTAAACCTCTGATGACCTAGGCTGGTGTCACCTAAGACAGTGACCAATAACAGAATAACAAACATAAAACATCTGTTGATTATAAACTACTGTTACATAAGAAAACTCTGAAAGGTAAACATCTGAAAGGAAAACTCTGATGGTCTTGAGTCATCTGTTGGAGCCTAAGTGTTGTTGGCTCCAACAGACCTTTAGTCTTCAGTACTTTGGTCAGCAGTTGTTCTTCGTCAGACCTTTGGTCAGCAGCTGTTCTCTGGCAGTTGTTATCTATCAGTCCTTTGTAGCTGCAGTTGTCACAGCAGTTGTTAGGGTACAGCAAATGTTAGGGTCAACAGTCTTTTGGGAGAAGTAACTTGTAAATGTTGTTATTATTCTGGATCAATTGAGTAGTATATTTTAGCTTTCCAATCATCTGTTCTTCTCCAGGTCAGCAGACCCAACAATCTCCCCCTAGAACAGATGATGCCAAAACTAAGCTTTATTTTGATCTTTATTTCTCATCAGACTTTCTCTTATCTGCCCTTTAAACTGTAGTTCAAAACTTAAAGAGAAAAAGTCTTCTGCATCCCTTTCAAGCTCTAAGTTTAGCAGTGTTTGGAGATCATCTGCACATAGGCCATGTGCATCATCCATACTTAACTTTTGAGCTTCTCCATCTAATCTGATCAGAGTCAATTCATGGTTGTCTTTGTTGACTTTCCATTTTAAAATTTTTGAATCAACAGATCTGCTGGGTTGCAAGTTTATTGTAGATGAGTTTGGTGATGGAGGTCTCCCAATGAGTTTTCTAAGCTCTTCAGTAGTGGGATCAGAGAAGTAGTGTATTTGATTGAAGAGGCCCTCTTTTTCCTAAGTTTCAGCAAACTTCTTCTGGTCTTCTTCAGACATTTCCTTTTGTTTCTTGAACTATCTTCTGGCAGCAACAGATAGGTCAGAAGTGTCAAGTAAGCTGTCTAGTGTAAAGGCCTGTTGAGGTCTCTTCATCATTTGAGCATCAGAGTAATCAGGTTTTCTGGGCAGTGTAGGATCTTTCTTTCTATTTTCTTCCAACTTCTTGTAAGTCTCAACTAGCCTTAACTCTGACCATCTTGCCACAGACCTCATCTCCCCATACATTGCAGCCACAATCTCTTCTCTCATTCTCTTGAACTTCAAAGCTCTGGCTGGATCTCTACCTTTCCTAAAATCAAGGGCAGAGACATTTGCTGCGGGATTCTTGGCCATGTCTTCTATTCTCATTAGTTCTTCTCTAAGAGCATGAGTGGTCCAGCCTGAAAATTGTTTCTTATTTGCTTTGTAGGGCATGGTTGCCAAGATTTGGTCAAGAAGAGATTCCTTAACCATCCTTTCCATGTCACTACTGAGAGGCATGGTGGAAATGGAGTTGCTCAGGGTCTTAGCAAAATCTTCAATCCTTCTCAGTTTGCTACGCTCTGCTGAATGGATGCCCTGAGTAGTCCTGTCATCTTTCCCTTTACATCTCTCTTTGATGATTGCATATGCCTGTTCAGCCTTGTATTTAAGATATTTGTCTAAATTTAGGGGAACAGGAAAATTTGGAAGAGATGGGAAAGATCTTTCAGATGGTTGTTCAGTATTGTAGAAGGATTGCATTTCCCCCTTGAGTAGATCAAGCTCAAGAGGATAGTGAACAACCAATGGTGTGATGGATGGTGGTGGTCTGTGAGATGTGAATTGTGAAGTGTGTGGTGAGTATGATGAAAGTGGGATGGCTGATATAGGTGTAGGCTAGGTGGTTGAAGTAGGAGGTGGGGATGTTTTTATGTTTTCATCTTGTACCACAAAGGTTGATTTTCTCTTCCTTCTGTACAAGATGCGTGGTGATGGTGGTGTTGCAGCAGTGGTTGTGTTAACATCTATTGGCATTTGTGTAGGACCAGCAGATGTTTGGGATTTGGGTGGTGTATTGGTGGTTGTGATGGTGGATCTGGTTGTTGGTTTGATGGTAGGTTCAGTTGGTTTGGTGGTATCAGTGGTTTTGGTGGTATCAGTGGTTTTGGTGGCAGTGGTTTTAGTAGCAGCAGATTTGACAGCAAGTTTAGATGGTGGTTGTCTGACATGTTTGGCAAGCATCTTCTTCCTTTTAGAGGTACCTACATCCTCAACTTCTTGCTGTTGCTCTATCTTCTGTTGTACAAGAGCTTCTGTATTGCATTCCATGGTGTCAATCCTCTTTTGCTTCTCTTCAGCAGCCTTTTCAGCATTGACATTGGCAGTTTGATCTACTTCTTTTGCTTTGCCTGCATTAACTGCTTCAGTATCAGCAGTGGATTGATCATTTGGATTTGGTTGTTGTGGTGGTATTGGTTCAGACCCTGGTTTGGTTCCAATTGGCTTTAGCTTGGGTAGTCTATCTCTGCCACTCTCCCCCTTTTTGGCATCATCAGTTGTGAACTGATCATCATTTTCATCTCTTCTGATAGTAGTAGGGGCAGAGCTAGTGGTCTTCAGCAGGTGGTCTTTGATGGCTTTAATTTCTGCTTGGGTATCTGTGTACCTAGCATCTACCATAGTTCTGATCTGATCCATGTAGGTTTCATGTGTTAGATCTGCTAGTTTTCTATGAGCTATGATGATGGGGGAAACTGATTTCCATAGCTCACTTGCAATCTCTTCCTTTGATGGGTGACTTTTAGTAAGAGCAGCCAAGGATCCCAAAATTGTCTTGATATTTAATTTGATGTCAGCAATAGAGGTTTCAATGGATTGTACTCTAGCCATCAAGTTTTGGTATTTTAACCCATCACCTAAGTTAATAGGATCATCTGAGTTCCTACCAGTGGTAGTTGTATCTGGTTCAGTCCTAGGAGGTGAGTCCAAAGAATAAGAACCATATGCCCCTTTGTCTTGGTTCTGGGGACTTCCAACTGATTTTGGGGACACTATAGTGGCCTCATCAGTTGTTTCCTTCAAGGAAGTCTTAGTTATGTAACCACTGTCCTGTTGTGAGACAATGGTCTCTACAGCAGTAGTGGCTGCTTCACTTGAAAACTAACCTAGAGTTTCATTTAACTCTAGGGGTGTAACCTCCCCTGTTTGTGGGATAGCTGATTGATTTTCCTCAGTCCTTGTCACTTGTTGGAGTATACTCTCATTGATGGGTGAAGGAGAGGAACTGGGATTGTCCTGAGTTTTATCAATAGCCTCAAACAATGGTTGCATTGTTGGAAGGACATGTGATGGTGATGGTGAAGGTGGAGGAGTGAAAAGAGAAGTAGCCCTGGGAGAAGGGCTGATGATCATATGGTCAAGTGACTCATATGTCTCATGATGTGGTTCCCTTTGGCTTACAACATGATCCTTTTGTGAGGATCCATGAGGAGTTTGTTCAGGTTGAGATATATCCATCTGTTGTGAGGAAGTAACAACAGTGCTATCTTGTTGCTTTTGTGTTGCAACAGGGTTTTCCTCTGGTATCTCATCTTCCAGAGGCCCCTTTTTGGTTTTAGTGGTGGTTTTTGTGGATGGACGTTTTCTTTTGGAGATGGCTGGTGTGGGTTTCATAGCACTGGATGTAGTGCCATGATCACCAGGAGCAGTGGGCTCAACAACAGAGGTTTTGACAACAATTGTTGTCTTAGTCCTCTTTGTTTGTGTTTTAGAAACTTTTGACACTTTTGACACTTTTTCTTGGGTGTTTGAACCCAGCATTCTTGTGAAAGTTTCATCAGTTAGACTTTTCATTTGGAAAGATTTACCCTTTTTAAAATCTTTTTCAGGTAAAACCTTTTGAAGGATTACACTTAAAATTCTTGGGTAAATCAGAAAAGCATTATTAGACCCAGACTTTATGGCCTTCACATTTGATACTAAGTCCATAAACAGGCCCTGGGATAAATTGAAGTCAGATTCTGACAACATAGCATATCCCAAGTACTGAATCCTCACTAGGATTTCATTGAAAGAAGTGGACTTAGTAGAGACACAGAGAAGGAGGGTATGAAAGAAAAATTTCATGGCTAGCGGGAAAAACTTTTTGAAAAGAGTTGACCCAGTCATTTGTGCATCATAACCTCTTTCCTGAAACTCTGTGTGAATTTCAGCCTTAGGGAAAGAGTCGTTACCTGACAGGTCATTCAGTGAGAAGGTTGTGGATATCAGTTCGGGGGTAATGGCGACATTTGTCTCTCCAATTTTTGAAATGATGGTTGTAGGCTTTTTGTCTTGTAAGAGAAACTCAGCATTTAACCAAAATTCTTGGAGGGTATCGAGATAGATGGGAGCATCAGCGGTTAAGATTGTCAAGTATTTGGAATTAAGGATGATGTCGATGGTGGTACGGAATGGGACGTTTTCATCTGTTTTAACCAGATATGGGAGATAATTGTGGGTGGATTTGGCTTGAAGATCCATTGTAATGGATTTCGAGTGTGAGGATGAGAGGAATTCGAGTGAGGGTTTGAGGTTGAAGAAGGCGGTTTCAGTATTTTGAATACAATGAGACAGTGTAACAACTGTTGTGGTAAAACGGGGTTTTTATAGGCTCTGGTGAAACCACTGATGTGGCCAAAACTCTGGTTTTGAGAGCAGACGTGGCAAACATCTGGTGGCATACAGCTGTTGCCAAAGGTCTGATGCAAACAGCTGTTGTCTTTCCAAAGTGCTGATGCTAACAGCACTTGGTTTTTTTTATTATGTATTATTATTGTTATAGATATATATATATATAGATATATAAAATGAAACAGTTGTTTTATCTGATCAGAGGTTTGAAACAGATTTTTCAACCAAACAGTGGTTGTTTTATCTGATCAGATGTTTGAAACGGATTTATCCACTAACAGTGGATAGAATGGATGAAACAGTGGTTGTTTTATCCTTAGCAGATTTTTCAACCAAAATGCTATTTTTAAGGATGAATTTTGATTTTCTGAAACATTTTAATGTTTTTATTTAAAAACATTTTTTGTTGTTTAGTCCATGTTTAGCATACCAATTCTAGAAATCAGATTTGTAAAGGTGGATGTGTCTAAAGCTTTTGTCAACACATCTGCCAACTAATCCTCTGTTGGAACATGGTGCAGAGAAATCAAACCTTTTTCATAGCTATCTCTGACAAAGTGATGTCTGATGTCTATGTGCTTTGTGGTTGAATGAGAGACTTGATTTTTGATGATATTTTCAGCAGCTTGACTATCCAACATGAGTGGAGTTCTTAGTGCAGTTATCCCAAAATCCAGCAGTTGATTTTGAATCCACATAAGTTGGGCTGTACAGCTTGCAGCAGCAATGTATTCAGCCTCAGCTTTTGAAGTTGAAACAGCTGCTTGCTTTTTGCTTTGCCATGAGACTAAGGCATTCCCTAGAAACTGGCACCCTCCTGATGTGGACTTCCTTGTGGTGTGGCCGCCAGCAAAATCACTATCTGAATAACCTGAAAGCTCAATGTTTCCATTTGCAGGATACCAGATACCAAGTGTGGGAGCACCTTTTAGGTATCTGAATATCCTTTTCACAGCAATAAGGTTTGACTTTCTAGGCGAAGCCTGGGATCTTGCACAAACACAAGTGGCAAACATAATGTCTAGCCTAGATGCAGTTAAGTACAATAAAGACCTAATCATGCATCTGTAATGTGTCTGGTCAACCAGTTCATCCTTGTCATCAATAGTGAGTAGCTTGACTGTGCTCATGGGTGTACTACATGGCTTACAGTCATTCATCTCAAATCTAGTTAACAAATTTTTCACATATTTGTTTTGATGAATGAATGTGCCATTTTGCAGCTGCTTCACTTGGAGACCAAGGAAGCACTGAAGTTCACCCATAGCACTCATTTCAAACTTTACTGTCATGAGTTCCCTAAACTCTTCACACATATTGTTACATGTGGACCCAAAAATGATGTCATCCACATATATTTGAACAATCATTAAGTCTTTCCCTCTCCATTTTAAAAATAAGGTTTTATCAATTTTACCTCTTGTGAAACCAATGGATAAGAGAAAGGTGGAAAGAGTTTCATACCAGGCCCTAGGTTCTTGTTTTAATCCATATAAAGCTTTGTTGAGCTTGTATATATAATCAGGATGGAATGTGTCTTCAAAACCAGGTGGTTGATATACATAGACTTCCTCCTGAATTTTGCCATATAGGAATGCACATTTGATGTCCATCTGATACACCTTGATGTTATGGTTGACAGCAAAGGCTAGGAAGAGTCTGATAGCTTCTAGCCTAGCTACAGGAGCAAAGGTTTCATCATAGTCTATCCCCTCTTCTTGTCTGAAGCCTTGAACCACAAGCCTGGCTTTATTCTTGACAACTATACCCCTTTCATCAGTTTTGTTTTTGAAGACCCACTTTATGCCAATTGGACAAACATCCTTTGGCAGTGGTACAAGTTCCCATACTTGTTGTCTTTTAAACTGAAGGAGCTCTTCCTGCATGGCTTCAACCCAACTGTTGTCTTTTAGTGTCTCTTGGTACTTGACAGGTTGTGTGAGAGATCGAAAGCCTGCAAAAAGACAGATGTTTGAGGATTGGCTTCTTGTGAGCACACCCTTTCTGTTGTTGCCAATGATTTGATCTGGTGGGTGAGCTCTTAGGTAGATTAGATCTCCCTGATATGGTATAATGGCATTTTGAGGTGAAGAACAGAGGTTTGGTGACTTTGTTGATGTAAAATCTGTTTGCACTTCTGTAGTACCAACAGATGTTTGAAATGGAGGTGGGGGAATGGGTCCAAGTGGTGTGAAACTGAACTAACTTTTGTCAACAGAGGTTGAACTTTAGTCAACAGATGATTGAGCAGTGGATGAAATTGGTGAAGCAGTGATTTGAGGGTAAGACTGGCCAACAGTGGCTGACTCAGCTGTGGCAGAGTTTTGACAGGTGTTTTGAACAGCTGCTTCCCCTGATACAGAATAGACTTTATAGTGACTTGGAATCACAACATCTGTTCTGTAGTCTTGTTGTGGAGATTATGGAATACCTGCACTGTTAGTTTTGACAGTAATATCTTCAAATTTGAATTTATCTAAATCAATCAACTCAGCAGGATTTGCTTGGATTTTTAGGGAAGAAAGTTCATTGAACTTTATATTCAGAGTTTCTTCTATTGTCCTGGTCCTTGTGTTAAACAGTTTATAGGCCTTGGCAGTAGAAAAATATCCTAGAAAATATCCACAATCTATTTTGGCTGCAAATTTTGAGATGGAATCTTTAAGATTTAAAATGAAACATGGGCAGCCAAAGATTTTGAAAAATGAGATTAGTGGTTTGATTTTGAACAAAATTTCATAAGCAGTCTTTTGATGTCTTGGGTTGATTAAAACTCTGTTTTGAACATAGCAAGCAGTGTTTACAGCTTCTGCCCAGAAGGACCGTGGCAAACCAGAATCTGCTAGCATGGTTCTTGTAGCTTCAATGAGAGTTCTGTTTTTCCTCTCAACCACCCCATTTTGTTCTGGTGTTCTTGGAATGCTATACTGCCTCACAATTCCTTTTGACACACAGAAGTCATCCAACTCCTTATTTTTAAACTCTGTTCCATTATCACTTCTAAAGACTTTTACTGGTAAGTCATATTGTTTTTCAACTTTGGTGACAAAGTCCTTCAAGATACCTGCAGTCTCATCCTTAGAGTGTAAAAAGTAAGTCCATGTAAACCTAGAAAAATCATCAACTATGACAAGACAAAATCTCTTTCTTCTTAGCCTCATGATTTTAACTGGGCCAAACAAGTCCATGTGCAATAATTGTAGACATTTGCTTGTTTTGGACTCATCAATGGATTTGTAAGAGCTTTTATGTTGTTTCCCTTTTAAGCAGGAAACACAATGCTCATCACATTTAAATTCTTTTGATGGAAGGCCTCTGACAAGGCTTTGTTTGGAGAGTGAGTTGATAGTTTGAAGGTTGGTGTGACCCAGTCTCCTATGCCACAATTCTGTCTCTTTTGTCGAGGCAGCAGAAAACAGACAGACATTTTCCATAGGATTGTCCTTCAACATATCAACCACATACACATTGCCACTCCTATGAGCAACAAGTTGTGCTTTGCTCTCATCAGTAATGGATCAATTTTGGTGAGAGTCCAAAGCCAAGTTGGCTTTGGATGGGTCCATAGATTTTTCAACCTCAAGCTTAGGAAGATGATCAGTGGTTTGAAATAGTTTTTGAATCAAGTTCAACAACGGTTGCTTACCATTTGTCAGTGCTTGGATGTTAACACTTGGTGCAAACGATGTTTGATCACTTCCTGACAGATGATAGTAACCATAGGGATTTCTGTTCACTCTTGGTTTAGAAGGCCTCTTGGGTTCTTCATAAACATGTGACAGATTATGACAAGGTGGTTGTCCATATCCTCTTAGGTACTTGTTGGTGAGTGGAGCATCTGTTACTTGAACATCCCTGGAAGCAGATGTTTCTAAACTTTTGGTAACAGATGTTTGGACTGGAGCAAAAGCCTGTTTGGGTTTTCTTTTTGAAGTACTCACCAATTGACTTGCAAGAGTTTTAGCCTTGTATTCTTGTATTTTGACATCCAAATTTTTGAGATACGGGCACTCTTTGGTTTTGTGATTCTTCATACCACATATTTAGCATGTGGTCTTAGAATCACACACACTTGTTCCTTTGTTGATATCATATGCTTTTAGAAGAAAATAGTTTTTAGTAACACGATTCTTCTTTTCACAGAAATCACAAAACAAGTGGACAGACTTTTCTTTCTTTTTCCCTTTTTCAGCCTTCTTTTCAACAGATGTTTGATCATATGCTGGAAAGTCTATCAAGGGAATGACCTTTGCCTGTGGTGCTTTCTTACCATCACGGGTTTTGAAGTTAACTGGTTTGAAGTTTTCAAGAGTACCACACTCATCAGACCAAGTAGGTTTAAATTCATATTTTTCAAGTTCAGTGAATGATGAGGAACCTTCTGGTTTTTCAAGAACAATTTTCTTGCCATTAGGTTCAGTGATTTTAATCTCTTGACCCTTCAAATTAGTTGGTACTACCTCAACTAACTTTTGTTCCCTTTTGTCAGTGTTTTCAAAAGCTGGAGCAGTGGTTTCAAAACCAAAACCAAACTTCACATGACTTTTGGTTTGTTTGTTGAGGAGCATCTCAAAACCTTTGTATGATTCCACCCATTTTTCACATTCAACTTGGGTGGCCTCAAGCTCCTTTTTACAACTATGATATTTAGTTATCATAGTTTGGAGCTGGTCTTTTGTTATAGTTGCTTCATGTTTTAAGCTGCTTATTTCAGATTCTTTTTCAGTCAATTTTGATTTTAACTCTTTAATGTTAGCAAATGCTATTACACATTTGTCTGAACACAAATCTTTTAGGATTTGAGGAGATACCATAGCAGCAGCCATCAATGCACAATCACACTTGCACTCACAATCATCAGATGCACCCTAGGGATTTGAGAGATTCACAACCTCTTCTTCAGATTTTGTATCTGCAATTACTTCATCAACAATATCATCAGTCACAACATCAGATTCAGTTACCACATCCTCAGATTCAACCTCTTCAACCATAGCCATGAAACAAAAATTTTCTGGTTCATTTTCAGCTTTGGCTACAAGAGCAAAATTTTCATCTGATAGCTCATCTGGTAGACTGCTCCAATCAACAAAGCCTTGTGTGAAGAAACTCTATTGACTAGTCTCTGCAGGGGCAGAGGGTGGAACAGCAGTCATTGGCACTTATGCCTGAGCAACAGGTGTTTGCACATAGTGGATCTGAGGAACAGTGGTTTGGACAAACTGGACAGGAACAGTGTTTGAGGACTGTGCAAAATGAGCAGTGTTTTGCACATTTGGTCCAGGGGTATTGTGGGAAACTTGATAAGTGTTGGTTTGTGGCCTTTGATTTGGATAGGTAATCATAGGTGTACCATATTGACTCCTACATTCCCTAGCAAAATGACCAAGTCTATGACATTTATAACACTTAATCTTTGATTTATCCAACCCCACTTTTGACCTGCTAGTCAACCCTGGAAACCTTCTGCCAGTTTTCTTGTTAAAATTGTTGGTTCTTACACTGAGCAGAGCCAATTGGTGCATAATGTCCATTTCTTCCAAATCATCAGGGTCAAAGTACTTTAAGTCATCATACTCAAAGGATATGTTATCAGATGCCTGGATATCACCACCACTTGCTGTAAAAGCATAGTTTGGTGAATAAGAATCAGAGTTAAAACTTGAAGTTATGTCAATGAAATGATCATATCTCTGATCCGTATTATTACCAGGCACCTCATCATGACCCAAAAGTGTTGTATTACCAAATACATAATCATCAGACACTTTTCCAGAGTCCTGGAGCTTCTTTTTCGGGTTAAGCTCTCTCTCATAGGTCAAGAGCTTACCATGAAGTTGGGTCAGTGATAGGTCCTTAAATCCAATCGAGTTTCTCATAACTATAGCAATAGTGTCCCATTTATCTGGTAGTGATCTTAAAAACCTATGGTTCAAAGTTGAATATGGGTAAGTTAGACCAACCAGTTTTAGTTCACTAATGAGACAGTTAAACCTCTCAAATTGTTGAGTTAATGACTCTCCCTTTACATGACTGAATGTTTCATAGTGTTGGTTAAGTATTTCACGGTTGTTTTCAATAACCTCTTCAGTCCCACCAAATTGTTCTTTCAGTGCATCCCACAACTCCTTTGCACTGTTACAGTGTAACAGCCCAGCATATATATCATTGGGTAGAGCCATGGCCAGAATACTGAAGGCCTTGGCATCTAACTCAATTTTCTGAAAATCCTGGTCAGAGTAGTTTTCAAGTTTCTTAGGCTCTTGAACCTTGGGATCTTCAGTACTCGGCACCATCGGAACATGTGGTCAGAAGATAACCGACTTCCAACACCTAGTGTTCTGTTGAGCTAGAACATGGCTCATCCGACGTTGCCAGATATTGTATTCAGATTTGACAAGCATCGGTGGCTTGTTGTTCGTGCCAGTGTTGTGTGGATCGTTATTGATTGAAGCCATTTTCTGATTATTTTGAAAAACAAAGTCTGTTTAAAAAACGGTTGAAACGAAAATAAACTATTACTCTGTTTTCAATCCGACAAACAAACGATATCAATAATTGTGAGCTGATCTGTTTATATTAAATTGATTGGTTAGATCGAATTTAATTGTCCAAGCTCTGATACCAATTGTTAGGATCTGAGTTTGATTGTTTTGATTGTTTAAGAACAATGAATGAAATGAATTATAAATGGAAAGTGTAGCGGAATGATAAACAATTAATCAAAACAAGAGAATAAATGTTTTTTCAATCGAATGCTTTCATAAACTCAAATGATTACAATCAATTATACAAGTACTCCCCCTCAGCCTGGTCACTCAGTGATTGTTTGTCAATGAAAATGTTTTGAGTGACAAATAGAACAGTACAAGCACTGTTCTATTTATAGACAAATCTAAACCTCTAATGACCTAGGCTGACGTCACCTAAGACAGTGACCTCTAACAGAATAACAAACATAAAACATCTGTTGATTACAAACTACTGTTACATAAGAAAACTCTGAAAGGTAAACATCTGATAGGAAAACTCTGATGGTCTTGAATCATCTGTTGGAGCCTAAGGGTTGTTGGCTCCAACAGACCTTTAGTCTTCAGTACTTTGGTCAGCAGTTGTTCTTCATCAAACCTTTGGTCAGCAGTTGTTCTCTAGCAGTTGTTATCTATTAGTCCTTTGTAGCAGCAGTTGTTAGGGTACAGCAGATGTTAGGATCAACAGTCTTTTGGGAGAAGTAACTTGTAAATGATGTTATTATTCTGGATCAATTGAGTAGTATATTTTGTCCTTCCAATCATCTGTTCTTCTCCAGGTCAGCAGACCCAACATACGTTGTAAGTTTTTCCAATTCCTTTTTGCAATACTCTTAGTTTTCATTTGTAGATCAAAAGGCCTCTGTTATTTGGTTGATTATAGTCTTTTAGGGCTTCAAATGAATTTCTAAGGTTAGGGTGTTCTTAGGAGTATTTGGGATTTTTTTTATTTAAAATCTTTTGAACTTTAAAAATTCATAACTCGGTTATTATTGACCTAAAAATATGAAATTTGACATGGTGATTCATATGGCCGATTAGGAATTTTAGAAATCGATTTTGCCATTTTAGGCATTATATAATATTTTTAGTGATTTTTATATGTTTTAATCATATTAAATCAATGATAATGCGTTTGGTCATGAAAATTGGTAGAAATATTTTCAATTATATTAGAATAACTTTCATAACCATTTTCCCCAGTTTTGACATGTTTTCATATGTTATCACATTTTTTATTTTTTATTTGTTTTAATAAGCTTTAATCAAATAAAATTTATAAAAAAAATCATTTTTAACACAAAAATTTTATAAAAATTATATTGGGAAAATCTAATCAGTAGGTTGATGTTTCATAAAAACTTTTATTTTTCAAAGTGAATTTGGTTTAGTTATAATTTTGTGTAATTATTAGTGATATAAAAATAATAAAAGCTTTCTTAAATATTATTTCAAATATTTTTCTGAATTAAACTTAATATTATTAACCTTAGAAAAATGCATGTGTTTGAAAAAAATACCAACTTATATTATTTTCTTTTATAACACATGATAGTAAAAATTCATAAATTTTCGTGATGTTCAATAAACTTAAAAACCCAAATATAGACCTAGCATCCTAAGTGCCTTAGAATAGAAACCCTGGACACTTTTAAGTTTAAATACTTATTTTGGGAACACTTTAAACTTTAGGTTGAACTTTTGGATTTGCTCGCTTACGCTCGCTCATTTAGTCAAGTTACTAATTGTCGAATGTGAGTATATCTTTTCCCCTTTTTACTGTTTTACTATTTTGGGGTGACTCATGTACCTACTATCAAGTTTCTATTTCCTTTTACTAAAATAGCAATTCTTATGTGTGTTTGCTTGTGTCATTTTGTGTATTTATGACTTGTCAAATCATTAACCGTTATCGCCTAGTTTTGATGCACTATTATGTGGACGTCACTGGCGAATAGACTAGGGTTGAGTCTTGTATTGTATTACATGAGATTGTGGTGATCCATAAGGGCATCTTATGGATCTGATGCATTTGTGAATATAGACCATAATAATAAGCTAGATTCGACCTTTCAAAAGGGTCGAATGTGGAAAAGTTCCACATTCGACCTAATCATAAGGGCGAAGGTGGCTTTAGATGTTGGACTATAAATAGCAATCTCAAGTGTGTTTTTCATTTGAAGATTTGAGTTTGTGCTTTGAATGCTCTCAAGGGGGAGGTCATGCCCGACCTCCCTCGGCCACGAGATAGATGTTTATCCTACTGATGACAGTGTCTGTAACCGTTTCTGATATAATATAAATCTGTGATGACTTTGTTATCGTATATTTCTGTCTCGTCTCGAATCTCCCGTCTGAAACTGAGTTGTTTTCGTGTAATCGATCCGTGGATTCGGTTTTTAAACGGATTCTCAACTGGTATCAGAGCTATGGTACCGATTTGAACGATCTAACAGTCGTTTGAATCAATCACAGCTCGTTTTCATGATTTCAAAAATTAAAATTCAGTTTTTGATTGAAGGGTTGAAACCCTATAAACCCTAGATTCTTAATTGAATCCAAAATCATGTGATTTCATCATGTTTTTGTGAATTCGAGGGTTAGGTTTTCATTTTCGAACCTTTCTGTACAAGTTTCATCATCAAATTCGAAGTTTTAGAGTGATTATGGACTGATTTGCAGAAAATATTGAAGAAGAACACGTTTTTCTGCAAGTGGTCGAATGTGCAGAAGATTTGTGACTACGAGAGGTCGAACGTGGAGTGTATTCGGTCGAACGTAGGATTTTATGGTCGAACCTGGAAATTTTCCACATTCGAACCTCACTACTGGGCGAATGTGGAATTTCAACCAACTATGGTACATTCGACCTTACCAAAGGGTCAAACGTAGCTTTATTTCCACCTTCGCCCCCTCGACATATAGAATGAAAATTTGGTATTTTAAGGGGTAAAAAATTTCGAATGGCAATTTTTGAAGATTTTTGGGAGAATGGTGATGATGTCTACATAAATTTTTAAAGAAATGATGATGATGAAACGTTTTATTATGGGGTAGTCATGAGAATCAACACTATGATAATCAGATTCAAATGACTATTATGGGCCAGAAAAATTAGATATATTTTTATTCCGCAAGTTGAGAACAGTCAACCCAGTTCCAGTGAGATTGTAGGTACTTGTTCAAACAAAGTTGTTATATCAAGAATGAGATCTCAATGTTCCAAAAGTAATGAGGGATCCTAGTAGGAGTCATGTGGCACGTAGATTCAACGAATGTTTCAAGGTTACAGTCCTGACGAATTTCAAGAGCTGTTGGTGGTTATTGTTGGCCCTATAGAAAACTTCAGTTTCTGAAGCATTTCAAGTCCACAATTGTACCGGTAGTTCCTGCTGAAAACTTCTGATTGCTTGATTCACTCGTCTACGGCTAGTATTCTGTCGAATAGATGATGTTATTTAAGAACATTTAAAGAGAAGAATGTGTTAATGCAATCACAGTCAGCACATATGAAGAATTTCATAGAAGTACAAGTGTCCGAGTGGATTGTTTTGCACATAGTCACATTTGAGATGTTTAATTGGGTACTGACAGTTAGACTTCTCTAGTTGGTGTGAAGGGTGATGCAAAGGTTAAGTGCAGATATGAGACGTGAATTAGTGGTTGTACCTACGTGTTACGTTGAATATCTGATCGGTCAGTATGGAATCCTTCTAGCAGGGGACTTATCAGGCTAGTTGGATTGTGCGTGATGTACTTGGTCAAGATGACATTCCTGGGTACTGATGCTACGAGACTACAGTGCATTACATTGTCAACTTCACATTGGCGTAACTAGGTGATCTGGTTGTAATTCAGCGGCTCGCTGATTTCGCAAATGATATACGTGGTCTAGCTGACTTCCTGCGTATTGATGCTGAGGATCCGTAAGTGCATTACTTGGTCAGTTCACGAAGGATATTGTATTTCTAACTCAATGCAATAGTGCATGTATTGAGGGGGAGACCTGTGATTTTGACTGTTGATGTGCAAGAGATTTGTGGATTCGCCAGCAACGTCCAAGAGGGAGATTGTTGATGCACTATTATGTGGACGTCACTGTCGAATCGACTAGGGTTGAGTCTTGTATTGTATTACATGAGATTGTGGTGATCCATAAGTGCATTTTATGGATCTGATGCATTTGTAAATATAGACCATAATCATAAGCTAGATTCGACCTTTCAAAAGGGTCGAATGTGGAAAAGTTCCACATTCGACCTAATCATAAGGGCGAATGTGGCTTTAGATGTTGGACTATAAATAGCAATCTCAAGTGTGTTTTTCATTTGAAGATTTGAGTTTGTGCTTTGAATGCTCTCAAGGGGGAGGTCATGCCCAACCTCCCCCGGCCAGGAGATAGATGTTTATCCTACTGATGACAGTGTCTGTAACCGTTTCTGATATAATATAAATCTGTGATGACTTTGTTATCGTATATTTCTGTCTCGTCTCAAATCTCCCGTCTGAAACCAAGTTGTTTTCACGTAATCGATCCGTGGATTCGGTTTTTAACCGGATTCTCACCTAGCATTTCAATGAATAGATCTATGGTATATATCCTTGTGACTCTATTGAGAGTCCTTGTCATTGCTATGTATTGCATTACTGCTAGCGCATACTATATATATATATATTACCTTTCCTTTCACAGGGTTGATTTGACCCGGATACCACTTATACCATTTTGCAAAATAACACATGAATTGCTAACTTTCCTTACTATATATATATCAAACGGGTATGCTCACCAATACATTTTTGTATTGACCAATTTATTTTCGTACATGTTTTAGGTTCTTATGAGATCACTTCTAAGCTTTTGGAACTTAGGCTTAGATTGAGATTTATTGTATTTTAGTATATTGCTAGTTTGAATTGTTGTATTTCTTTCAATGTAACAAACTATTCCATTTAATGTATAAAAATTTACATTTCTAGTCCATGAGCTATTAAACAATCGTCACTACGTGACACCTCGATGTTTCTGCCATCGGTTGGGGTGTTACATCTGTTATCTTCAAGTATTTGTCGTCGTCTAGATAGAGTGTAGGTGTGTAGATCATCATTGTTAACGTGTCTCTTGATTTATATTTGCTCTATAACTTTGTAATATTATTAGTTGATTCTATTTTCTGATTATTAGTAAAGTTTTGATCTAGTTTACAAAACGCTTGGTTTTACTTTAGCACGAAAAGCTATGGTGAGTTTCACAGCCCCTTTTTACTGGTTTTCTGTTGGGGGAGAAACATGCTACACAAACACACAAACACACGAACATTGTAGATCACATGTACTATTGTATCACTTGTTTACTGTAGCGTAACTCCCATTTTTAAGCCCTTACATTATAAACTATAGTATGTGAAGCATAGCGAGGAGATGTGAATAGATCTATTGGGTCTGGTAAGCCCCACCTGTGTTAACCGGACGTTGAGCAAGTTCATATTGTCCTAGACATTCGTCACCGTGTAATGGGCGGTGGCGGGAGGCAAACAACTACCAGCAGTCAGCAATGGTTTATGTACGCTTAGTAACTTGTAAATGTCTAACTAGCATTGGGATATAATTAGTAAACGGACGTGAGTTTACACAGACAAGCGGATTTACTTACATTAAAACATGTGAACTCACCAACTTAATTGTTGACACATTTTAGTATGTTTTCTCTGCTATCTAGGATAGCAGCAGCTAGGATGCACCTAGAGTCACACTTGCGTGCATACAAACACCATTAACTGGTTTTCAAAAATTTCAGTTGTTATATTGGTTTTGGTAAACTCGTGACAATATTGCGAGATGTTTTATATTTTGCTTCCGCTAAACTTTTAAAACTCGAACTGTCTGGTTTATTCACGTATGATTTTGAAAGCATATAGAGGTCGTTCATTCGACCATTGACTGGTATGTCACGTGCCTCGCGGTAAAAACCCGCAGTGGAAATTTAAGGGTGTGACAGTTTGTTTGTTATGTATGACCTGTGTTGAAATTTTTTGGTCGTTTTGACCATATGTGTGCTCAATTTCTGTATCCTTTCTTTTGAAATCTCTGGTCTTAGCACTAGATCTGGGATTATTAAATAAAATCTACATGTTGTAGGTTTAAGTGTCCGTTAGATCGTGTTAGTGTTTTTTGGTATGTTTGTCGTGTTGATGACATGAGCCGTAGAGATTAGAGAAGGACGTCTAAGCTGTTCCGGTTGACTTCTGTTTTTGTTCTAATGATTGAATCTTGTTATCGTTGGAGCTTTATGTGTTTTTCTTCGTTTGTGAGAGATTGTATTCTGGTATTGAAATCATGTGATTTTATGTGTTATCTATCAGATTCTGTGTAGGCTGTAACGTTGTTTACTGATATAGAATCATGTGGTTCTTGTTTTTTAATATCAGTTTAACCATATCTTGATTAAACGTGTATCATGATAGTTGTGTTTGACATGTATGTTGATGTGCTATGTATGGTCTAAAAATATAAACAACCTAGACACCTAGTAATATAAAACAGACTCAACTAAACTAGACCACATGACAGGCAAGTGTACCTATCAATGTAGTACAGACTAAGTAAGTCCGAGTATCGAACCCACATGACACTAATAGAAAACAAAACTAGACTCGACTAATACTTAAAAAGATTTGATTTAAAAGTTGATTTTTGGTTTTTTAATTAAATAAAATAAATAAAGTAAATAAATAAGATAAAAAGATAGCAATGATAACTGATGAAAATGTCAGGATAGGAAGGTGGCTACCTAGGTCAAGAATCCTACATGTAAACTCACAACTCTCGGTAATGGAAAACTGAATGGATGCCAGATTCTAAAGATAACTTAAGAAACCTTAAGACGTACTAGATCTCCTTCCGGTCTCACTAACACACCCCAAAGAATCCAAAGGAATAAAACATTGGTTATCTATCTCGAATCACCTCCCGGTCTTACCTCACTAAGAATGCTAAGGTACTCTAATGACTCGATCACCTCCCGGTATCTCTAATCACATTACACCCTAACATGTAAAGGAGTAATTTAATTGGGTTAACTATGACTTGGAATTGCAAGAAACTAAAGAAAACTAGGATAGGATCACCTCCCGATCTCACCAAAAACCTAACACCTAAAGCTCTAGACAACCCAACATTCCATCACCTCCCGGTCTCAAGAATGGAAGAATACAAAAGTCCTCTAAATTATCTAATCAAGTTCCTATGGCTTTCAGATCCAAAACCACAAACTAAGCTACAAGCACTAAGCAGGTAACCCTAATAAACATCCAAACATGAAATACATTCACTAAGACGTTTATGGAACTCTCAAAAATAATAACTTAGGTACGCACACACATCATAATAAACACCAACTAAATCGTTACCAAAACATTAACCATTCAAAAATAAATCCAAAACCGAGAGTATAAAATTAACATGTATTCATCATACAACCTAGGTAGCTTAAAAGGTTTAGCCAATAATATTCATAACAAACGATAAAAACATGGTCTTGGTACCAAAGTAATACATAGTCATAAAGTTTAGAACACAAAGTAATAAATGAAAATAACCAATACTGTGTAACCTCGATCCCTAGCCTTCCTGCCCTTCAAAATAACCCTCTAAATATTCCTTCAAAGACTGCTGCTCTGTGATCGATCGATTTCTTCTTCCCCGCTTGACTTTGGCGGCTGTGATGATGTCCACGAAAAATAATAATCTACCGCTCCCTCTTATAATAATTCACCGTCCAATATATTTTTTTTTTTTTTTGAATAGAGACTTTCATTCAAAAAACGGCAACGTCCTCAAAGCGAGGACCGCCAAACCAAACAACCAATTATAACATCTACAAGGGGGATAACACCCAATCCTTCCAATCTATATATTTGAATCTACTTCTATGTTTCACCCAAAAAAACGACGAAGACTTAATGTTTCGCACCACCATCCAATATTTGTTGCGCCATTGTTTTCATGACTTTATTTGGGCTTAAGACTTGGCCCATAGTATTATTATTATTTTCATCGTGACTATATGGAACTTTCATTTTTTTTAATATTATTATGATTATTATTAGTATTATTGCTACGCCATGCTCGCTTGACTCGAGTGTTCTTGTCTCGACCAAAGTTCCTAGTTTACGCTTCAACGTCCATGAACACCACCTCACAAGTGTTCGTGTCTGGATTAAAATTCTTTGTTTAACGCTCCTTTCCACACGAACACCTACAAAATAATACAAATAAATAAATACATAATAAAACGACACTACCAAATAATATACAAAATACATAGGAAAAGAGATGTGTTTTGCAACACATCAAACATCCCCACACTTAAACCTTTTTCGTCCCCGAAAAAGACTGCAATGGAATCATAATCAGGACTCTTGATTTCAAAAACTTTTAGGTTCATTAATTAAGATCTAATCACGTATCAACCAACTGTTGGTATTGTTGTCCACCTAAACCCAACCACCAGCTAATCAGGCCCAATCATGTGAAGCAATTAAGTTCATATTATTACAATCACTCTATGGGTCTCACACTCAAGATATTCAGCTTCACCTAATCTCACCTCAAGCTTTCAAAGCAAAGGTTAAACCATATAGATTTACCAACCACTGCAAACTAAACTCCCTAATGTATTAGAAATTAAATTTGTGATGGATGATGATGGATGAAGTGTATGAGCTTAGATATATTTTTTTCATACCTAACTCAGAGGTTGTCTCAACCAGAGTTACCATCCCCGAGAGCGACAACATGAGCTTCAGCATATATATTTCTTTTAACCTGACCTGGAGGGAGTTTCGATCAGAGTCACCATCCCCAAGGGAGACTCCATAGGCTTCATTTTTTTTATTTATATTTTTATCTAGCTCAATTGATGGTCATGGATGTTTTTTTTTTTCGGGCGCCACTTTTCACCGGATTTATTTTCATAAAAAGGATCAAGTGTGCCATTTAATTAATAACGAGTTAACGTTAACCGCGCGTTGCGGCGGATGTTAAATTATCAATGTTTTTATTATCACTGTATGAAATGTGAAAATTTTTAACTATTGCAGAAAAAAAATATATTCATATTGCTTGATCCCCAATCTACCCCATTCTACAACACCGTACTAAACTATTTTATTTTAATATATACAATACTTAAATTTATTTATGTAACCTCATATTGTATAGCAAAGAGGCACAATCAAAAAGGTTTTGAGTGTTAGAGAACCCCACAAACAAAACAACTTTCATATCATGGCTCAAGCGGTTATAAAGTTAATTTAAAAAATTTTAAACATGGATTCGATTCAATAGATTAAATTATATTTCTTCGAATGATCAATCATATCTTTCCATGATTGTTGTGTTTTCATTTTGAAAGAAATTTTGGAACCATACACCCCTTAATTAGGAATGATACACCCTGGCCTACATCATGTACCAATAGAAGCCTGCCATATACCCTAGAATGTGACGTCACACCCCCAAAATGTGATGTCACGTGGTGTATGAAACCTAGAACCCTTTTGAATTGCGATTATCATGTGTGTCATTACTTAATTATTACTTTTATGTTGGATACATAGGAGATGTATATGGAAAAGTGGAAAACCAAAAGAAAACCATCTGAACGAACATTTAAAAACCAAAGACAAAAAAAATAATAATCTTTACATTAAAGAACCCAAAAAGTTATTAAGTTTTAAAGGGATTATTGTATAATGTAAATGATAACACTTCTTTTTATATGGAAACATAACTTTGTTCATTGAGATGAAAACAAAACAATCTTCTGCCATAAAATAAACTTGATATAAAACTTCAGAGTATTTTATTAATATACTGTTTCTATAATGTACGAAGTTTTGGACAGTAAAAATAATTCTATATTAATTTTAAACCAAATTCTCCCAAATTTGGACAGTAAAAACCACAAAGCACATAACAATTACCAAAAATCTCAAAACCATGGTTAAAACGCGAAAACCATTTAGATCAAAACATCCAGAAGTGTATATATAGAGAGAACCAAAAGAGAGGATGGGTTGGGGCACCGACGGGACACGTTCGACTGAGGCATCTGTTGGATATATAGGATGTCCGATGTAATTAAAACTCGAGATCAACGTAACCTGGCCCGGTACGATCCGAAGACTTACACGTTGGTACACGAATCAGATAAGTTCACGTGTTGGTGGATTATTATTTATGAAATAATAATTGTTTTAGTCTTGAGGGATTTAATATTAATAAGATTAATATTAAGGAGTATCTTGAGGGACTTAATATTAATAAGAATAATATTAAGGAGTATTAAGATATTTAGCAAGGGGGTTTATTGCAAGTTGTTGTCTTATAAAAGGAGGGTTAAGGAGTAAACCCTAATGCACACTTTTGATAAAACAACAAACCCTTGCCTCCTCTTCTTGGCTTCTTGCGGCCGCCACCAAAGAAAAGAAGGTTGCCGCCTTTTGTTTTGGTTCGGCCGGCCAAGAACCACCATCAACCGCCGCCTTCCTCTTGCAAGTGTTGTTTCCCGGTTGGTTCGTGCTCGGTGTGAACTTCCTACTAGCGAGGATTCGTTGTAACCCGCGTGTTACAATTCCGGTGTAGTCGTCAAAGGTTGATTACTAAACCCCTTATGGTTGTTTTATTATTTATTTGTTTATACGCGTTTAACTGAGATCCTGATTGGGAATATTTTATTAATCGGATTAATAAAATTAAATATATATTTATACATATTAATCGGCCATTATATATATAGTATATATAATCCGTTTTTGATAAATATATAAACCGCTTCCACTGCGTATACGATACCATGATTCCCAACAGTGGTATCAGAGCCACGGTTACGCGCGTATAGATGGTAAAGTTATAATTTTGATCTATGTTTTATTTGTCAAAAATTGTTTATTTTGACAAAAGATCAAAAGCTTATAGTTGTTCATGGATTGTGATGTGAATCGAGCCCTAGGTATTTGACCCATGTCATGGTTGTGTTTGTGATGGTCTTATTTCTTTATTTATTTGTATTTTTTTTATTACGGATATTGGATCCGGTGTAATAGATAGGATTAGAATAGATTTGATTTTATTGTATTTTCAAATTTATTGTTGTAATCCTACAAGTACAAGATCAAGACGAAGATATAAAGGACGAACAGGTTCCATGAAGATAGAGATCTCGGGTCAAGTGGGAGCTATATCAAAATTGTTTTGAAACCCTTTTGACTAGTTCGTTTCGTTTCTGGCTAAAACGAAACGGGCGACCTATTAGGGGCTCGATTCGTTTAATTTTATTATTATGTTTTGTGGTTGTGGTTTATTTATTGTAAATAATTTAGATAACCCAAAATAAATAAAATTTTCACAATCATGACAACGGTTTTATTAAAACAAGTTTTATAAAAACCGAAAAGCATATTTAATAAAAGGAGTTATATTAATATTAAAACAAGTCCATTCGCGATAATACGACCAACGTAGTTTAAATAGGGTATTTAAAACTATACCGTGTCGAGTGTTGAAAGAAGTTTCAATTATCACGAACAATATAAAATTGGATTTTATAAACTGTTGTGTGACTCACATCATGCTAACGAGTCATTCAATATATTTATGGTAAATATTAAAATTAAATCCCAATTTTAAATTGTTGTTTCATGCCACCCTTAACGAGTTAACACTTCATTCTTGTAACAACCGGCAAAATTAAGGTAATTCCGTACTAAATAATTAAACGTGATTAACGTAATTAACCGTAATTATGTGCTGATTATTTAATTGAGGCCTTAGAAAGATAGAAGTTCCCAAGTAATGCATAGGAATGCATAAGTTTAATAGCAAAGCATGATAGGATCGTGCGCAGACAAAACTATCCGGTATGGACACTGGCGATTACCCGGTAAAACTTAAATAAGCGAAACGAACTCCGGACACCCGGAATATAAAATAAATAATATTTTCACAAAATATAATGAGTTTTGGAAACCCAAAGCCATACGTGAAAGCTTATTGCACAAATCTCCCGGTAACGAATAAAGTGCGCGTACCGCACCCGATACGCGCGTAACACGTAAATTCACCCGGCAAAAGCCGAAATAAATTATCAGTAATTTAACTGGGCAAAATTTAATGAATAATAACGGTATTTTAATATTAAGGTAAACCGCGGTTAAAATTCAAGAAATACCCGGGCGGTACCCGAAAGGAATTAACTTAAACATATTATGGAGAAGTAATTAGCAAAGTGGACCCCACCAACCACCCTATAGGGGGCCGGCCAAGGGCCCACTTAAGTGAAAGATTGCTTAAAGTTGTTTCTTAAATCCTCCATAATATTATTGTTAATGATTAGTATGCATGCAAAGGTATTGGGTGGAATATTAACCAACACAACTTTCCCTCTCTCTCTCACAAAACTCGGCCCAAACACCCACTTAATCCCCAAGATTTTCAAAAATCTTTCACAAATCTTCCATAATATCACTAACCAATCCTTGCAAGATATTGGTAATCTTTGGAGATTGGATAGAAGATTATAAGGATACATACAAGATCACACTTAAGCAAAAACACAAAAACTCTTTCTTTTTCTTCTTCTTGGCCGTGGGTTTTCACCCCTACATCAACACTTTTCTTCAATTTTTACAATAACAAATCATCTCTAAATCATCATCCATCAAACCCCCTTGTGTGTTCAAGAGCTTAGAGCATAACCCACTCGGAAGAACACATTAAACCTCACCCAAATCCAAGATTTTTGTCTTCCCTAGCCTTGAGCTAGTAGTAAGTCTTGCATTGTTTTATTACTTGAATGTTCATATTTTTGTGCTATGAAAGCAAGTTGTACATTGTTGGGTAATAAAATGAGTTTTATAAAAGTAATGGGTTTTATTAAAATAAAAGTGGAAGAATAATAATAATATTGATGAGTCTTGGATTTATGTTAATAAATGAAATGTTTGAAGAAATGATGAGAAAATACACATACACTTGAGAAGATGATGATTTGGGCATATTAAATGAGAAAGACTTGAATGAGATGAAGATGACTTTAATCATCAAAGGATGATATAATAATGTCATAAAAATATTAAAATGAGTTAGAAAGTCATAGGTGAAAAAGTTTCATCTTCAAAGTCCACTCACTTGGATGAGTGAAAAATGGATATTTTGCATAAAAATATGGAATAAACATGTTAATGACATCTAGGATGGATTAGAAGATCATCAAAAGTGAAAAGAAGTAAAAACAACTAAACATTAAGAAAATGGTCCTTCAAAGTCCACTAAAGTGGAAGAAAAATACTAACTTTGAAAGATAAGGTGAAAAATGCAATAAGTATGAGTTAAAGGACTAATATGGCAACTTTGGAAGTTAAGGGACTAAAATAAATATTTTGGAAAACTATTAGTCCAAAAACACAATAATGGAAAGATTGGTGTCAAAAAGTGTAAGTAATAATTTTACAAGGTTGATTGGTAAATATTAGTAGCATACTTGACATCTTATGAAAAAGGCATATTTTTATAAAATGGAAGTTTTATAAAAATAAAAGGATTAACGCAAGTGTTTTACAAGATAAGATTTCATAAAATAAAGACTTAGGAAGACTTGTACAAAAATAGGATACTTTTATATAAATGGGAATATAAAAGTATCGGGAACATTTTTGGTAACAAGTTGGACAAGTCGGGCTAAAACATACAAAGTATATTTTTCCAAGAAATAAACGTTCGGAATCGGAAGTAGGAACAATACTTCCATGAGAACGCGCAACGGAAATAAATATGAAAAACGCTAACTAACGAACTTAGTTACACGAACCAACGTAAACGGTCATGTGAGGAAAATGCCATTACGACAAGATAAAAATATACATATATATTTTAAGAAAGTAAAATATATATATAACAAAGGTGAAACGTGCGTAACACTTTCCTAAGTGTAGAAAGAATATTCGTGGGAAAGGAGAAACATAACGTAACAAATTAAAAACGCTAAACGACACATGAACTTAACAAGTAGTATCCACGCGATGGTATATGTACATATACTCGTTTTCGACAAAATTCTAGTATATCTATTTGAATGGTAAAATAGATATGCGAGAAGGAAAACCGAGACGAGTAGGTGAAATATATCTACGAACGCGTGAATACCGACAAAATCCTAGTACATTTATTTAAATGGGAAAATAAATGTATGGTGTGGTAAGTCTAGTCGGGCGTTAAGGTTATGTTACCAAACGACAAGGACTTAGCATATTTATTTAAATGGGAAAATAAATATGTGGCAAAGTGAGTCGGGTCGAATAATAAAGAAACACATTATATCGAGCGAAACGATCCTAAGTATAATTATTTAAAAGGGAAAATAATTATACGTTGGGTAGAGTCGTGTCGAGTATAATATTGTACAAGTCATAAAGAATATTAATAAGAATAATATATGACTTGTAAGGAATGGGTAATCCATCGCCATTGAACCTAGGATACGAAACAATTAAACGGGAATTGGGATAAAGACGTGGTCGGGAAGTTGGGTGTACAACTTGCCAAGGCACATACACCATAGGTGTAAGTGACTTATACGCCTAGAACCTTTGTAGGTGCGGGATCACAAACTTTACTATTTTCTTCTTTGAGCCGAGCACAGTTACAGGTGAGTCTCACGGCCCCATTTCTAAACTATTTAACGTTTTTACGGGGGAAAGATATGTTGGGATTGTATGACGGGTTGGATACTTGAGTAAAGATCGCCACTCGGGGTTGAGACCTCCCCACTATAATCATTAATTCAGGAATGAGAAACCAAAGGAATATTTGGATAGTACTATTGGTGCCTGACAAGGCCCACCCCTAATCGATAGCGTCGATGATGCATCGGTGTATGCCTGGGGTGCACGTATTCTGAAATAAAGTCGTAGGAATACCGAGTAACGACTTGGGGCGGGGGCATTACTAATTGTCTTGGTTTGGTTATAGGCTCAAGTAAATTGTAGGACTTTGCAACTCCTATAAATGTCATAACAAGGATATTCCCACTTTATAAAGATTTATTAAATTAAAACCTGTGAACTCACCAATATTTATATATTAACGATTTTCAAACATATCTTTCAGGTAATTGATCGATGGGAGTTAGCATGGCGAGCAGGGTCGGGGATATCTCCAAGTTGGGCGTTGGGAATGTCGTAAAAGGGTCTCATCTCTTTATTCCATGGACTTAGGGATAAAGGGAGGAGCCTCCTTATCAATTTCAAAAACAATTTATAATTATGTATGGATAATTTGACATGATTATTAGCATTGAATAAATGCCCGTTTTCCTTTAATTACTATTGTGGTTTGCATTAATCTTGGCTTAATACTTTTGAACCGTCGCGCCACGTGTTTCCGCCATAGGCGTGGTGTGACAGAAAGTGGTATCAGAGCCAAGGTTATAGCGAATTAGCATTTTAAAAATCTAAACTATAACCGGATTTGGTTCAAAATCTTTCAAAATAAATGCGAAATGCAATAAAATAAATTTTTCCAACGACCATTTGGGTATATGGAGATTCCGACCAAGCTAGCCATGGTAAGTATACGTAGTATTTTTGTGTTAGAAGGTTAGGAAGAGTACCGTAGATATGTGCCTTAACTACCTAACGAATAATACTTAAATATTAGTACGGTTCTTTTGCCAGGATGTCAGACGCAGGGAGCGTAGCACCGAGCTACGACAGTAGCCTTCAGATCATCCCAGCACCGCCAGCAGAGCCGATCGAGGTGGTGATACTCGATCCCGAGGATGACGAGATGGAGGTTGATGCCGCCATGGAGGGCGCCGACGGAGATAGCTCCGACGAGACAGACCCGAGCGAGGACCCAGCGTGGGCCCCCGCTGGAGGCGACATGGCCGCCGTGGCTGACCTACCGATGGCCGAGGCTGACTTGCCTCTAGTACCATTCCAGGCAGCACCACTGCCAGCACTCCCTATCCGAGCCGTCAGGGACTTCCCTGTAGGCTGTGCAGGTCCTTCGAGACCTATCCCTACCCAGTCGGAGACTGTCGAGTCTCCATACGACCGACGCGCACCTGTCGATCGTGAGCCCTTACCTACCCCACCTATCCCCGTTCCCTCAGGCATGAGACTCGTGCCTGTCTGCCGAGGACACAACGGGTGGATATCCGATGACTCTGACGATGAGTCGACTGCATCGGTGGAGCACATTGCTGTGCCGATCCCACCAGCAGGCCACGAGGAGCACGTCGCTCCGATGATAGGGCATGCTACCACTACCCCAGCCACCCTACCCGCCATGCCCGAGCCCGTACCGCAGGATGGGCCAGCTTCTACTGGGCACATCCTCGAGGGCAGCTCAGCCCGTAGTTCCGAGCTGCACAGAGCAGGTTTGGCAGCTCACGCCACTGCTAGCCCTCCCACCCCTACCACTGTGATATCCGCTCCAGAGTGGGTCGCTGTCACCCAGCCTCTCACGGTCCCACTCGCCGAGCTTATAGTCCCCTCACCCGTATCCATGACACTACCTATCACCACTTTTCCCACACTACCACCCCTACCCGAGATGCTCCCTACACCACCACCTGCACCATTCACTATGGATGCAGGAGCCCCATTTCTGATACCCCCATTCGCACCATATGCACTAGGTGCGGGAGACCCGTACCAGGTACCACCCTACTGCTTCACCGGACTACCGGGCTTTGCCCCACCCTTCACACCCCTACCCATACCCGATATCGTCGGCCCGTCGCAGCCCCACGGGATGGCCCCACTGTCAGGACCCGCATGGTCCACGGTGATCTCACTGGAGAGAGATTTCCAGACCCTCACCGACACGGTGCAGCGCACCGTGAGTCAGATGGAGCAGCAGGCCCAGCTCATGTGGGCCAGGATCATTGATGCCAGGGATGCACTGGCACATTATGCTGAGGAGCTGCTGAGCATGGACGCTCATTGTGGCCTTACGGGCGACGCACACTTTGCGCATCGCCAATTCTTGTACGATCGCATTATGGCGATCAGTATGACCATTAGCATGTGCGCACCCCAGTACCAGTACCAGCACCCGCCGCCGCCGCCGCCACAGTAGCGATACATCAGGGACGCTTGGGAGATCACTTACGGACATAGTAGTAGTAGTAGTAGTAGTAGTAGTAGTAGTAGTAGTAGTAGTATGATAGCACAGCATGGGTTGTAGCACCCATCTGCATTTTTGCCTAGCCGAGCGGGATTGTGCCGGTATATGACATTATGTTTCTAGTATATTTCAAAGGAGCAATGTATGAGGAAGGTATCCTCGGTTTTTGTTATTATGAACAAATCATTGTACTCATGGTATTGAAATTAATGAAAATTTTGTTATGGTAAAATATGTGTTGTGATTGTCTACGATTATTATTACTTGTTCTACTTATATTGTGATTGTGTGATGTTGTTATGGTGATTATTGTGTTCGTATGTTGTGTTGTTGTTTATACTATATATGTGACGATATTGTATGAATGATCGCCAAAAATTAACCTTTGATATTGATTATTGAAGAAACATGGCACCAGCCACCAGAAGCAACAGTGGAAATGAAAGACTGCCCACGACACCCGAGGAGCTTGAAACCCTAGTTTCGGGACGTATCGCCCAAGCTCTCGCAGAACACAATTCCACGCGCACCGAAAGGTCGCGAGACCGAACCGGGAGCGACAGACGCGAAACCTCCCCTACTGGTAAGGAGACTTCGGGTATATACAACAGGAGTCTTCGTAAAACTCCTACCTTATATAATATGTTGCTCTATTATTGCAGAAACGGCCTCACGGGAACGTGGCTGCACGTTTAAAGCTTTCCTGGACTGCAAACCACTCAACTTCAGCGGCACCGAAGGTTCTGTCGGACTAGTCAAGTAGTTCGAGAAGACCGAAGCCGTGATCCGTATTAGCAGCTGTACCCCGCGACAGGCTGTCATGTACGCCACTAACCTGTTTCTGGACCAAGTTCTAACCTGGTGGAACAACCAAGTGCAGACACTGGGAGATGATGTTGCTTACTCCTTGTCATGGTTGGAGTTGAAAGAACTAATGATCGCCGAGTACTGCCCGGCAAGTGAAGTACAGAAGCTAGAGATTGAGTTCTGGAACCTCGCCATAGTTGGATCGGACGTAGCTGGATACACGTCCAGATTCCATGACCTCTCCCGGTTAGTGCCTCGCCTAGTCACCCCGGAAAGCAAGAAGGTGGAGAGATACCTCTTCGGACTGGCACCACAGATACGCGGCATGGTCACTGCTTCCAAACCTACAACCATGCGCGAAGCTATCGACCTCGCCTTAAGCCTCACTGAAGACGCCATCCGAATGGGCACTCTAATCCGGAAAGTAACAGGGTTGAAGCTTACTGAGTCCAGCAGTGTTGAGGGTAAGAATCTGGGTACAAGTTCAGTCGTTGGGTCAAGCGAACAGGGAAATAGGCCAAGGTTTGGGAAGCGTAAGCACGATGAAAGGAAAAAGGATGGATCATCAGGTTCATGGAAGAAGGGAAAAGGGTATGTGGCCACTGGACGTGGAAATAATGGAAAGCAAGGTTATCAGGGCAGGAACGAAGTGATCTGCGGTAAGTGCCGTCGTTCGGGACACAAGACAGAAGACTGCAGATCGGGAGCGCCAAAGAACGGTGGAGCGAGGCCCTGTTTCTCATGTGGATCGCTCGATCATTGGAAGAGGGACTGCCCCAAACTTAACAACCAAGCCCGTGGGCGGGCGTTCGTGATTGGTGCCGGTGACGCACGTCAAGACCCTAATGTGGTCACTGGTACGTTCCCTCTAAATGGTCATTATGCTTCAGTATTGTTTGATACTGGCGCTGATTTTAGCTTCGTATCTGTCGAATTTAAAAGATTACTTGGTTTAAAGGCTAGTAAGCTAGACACACCATACTCTATCGAACTAGCTAACGGTAAGACTATAGAAACTCGAGAGGTAGCGAAGGATTGTAAGTTGGATCTCTGTGGACATGAGTTTGGCATTGATCTATTGCCAGTCGTACTGGGTAGCTTTGACATAGTCGTTGGCATGGATTGGCTATCCGCACACCGCGCCATCGTCGTGTGCAACGACAAAGTAATTCAAGTTCCCCTCGCAAGCGGCGAAACCCTATCGATCCAAGGGGAAAGGCGTGGAACACCATTAAGAATTATTACCAGCATGAAAGCCAGGAAGTGCCTAAGGAAAGGTCTCGTCGCATTCTTGGCGCACGTAGTAGACAAGAAGGCCGACGAGCGAAAGCTAGAAGACATTCCGATAGCCAGAGACTTTCCAGATGTGTTCCCAGAAGATTTGCCGGGATTGCCGCCACCCCGACAAGTCGAGTTTCGCATCGACCTTGTTCCAGGAGCAGCACCTGTAGCGCGATCGCCATATCGCCTAGCTCCTTCTGAGATGCAGGAACTGTCTGGACAACTGCAAGAGTTGTTGGACAAAGGTTTCATAAGACCAAGCTTCTCACCATGGGGAGCTCCCGTCTTATTCGTGAAGAAGAAGGATGGCACTTTTCGAATGTGCATCGACTATCGAGAACTGAACAAGCTAACTATTAAAAATCGCTATCCTCTTCCCAGGATCGACGATTTGTTTGACCAACTTCAAGGATCCAGTTTCTACTCCAAGATCGATCTAAGGTCCGGTTATCATCAATTGCGTATTCAAGAAGAAGACGTGCCAAAAACAGCATTCAGGACTCGTTATGGGGACTATGAGTTCCTGGTTATGCCATTCGGGTTAACCAACGCACCGACTGTTTTCATGGACTTGATGAACCGAGTGTGTAAGCCATACTTGGACAAATTTGTCATTGTCTTCATCGATGACATCTTGATCTACTCACGCACTAAGGAGGAACACGAGGATCATCTTCGATTAATCCTCGAGGTACTACGCAAGGAGAAACTCTATGCTAAGTTTTCAAAATGTGATTTTTGGATTCGAGAGGTTCACTTTTTAGGCCACGTGGTTAATGAAAAGGGTATACATGTCGATCCCGCCAAGATCGAAGCAATCAAGAATTGGGACGCCCCTAGAACGCCTACTGAAGTACGACAATTTCTTGGCCTTGCGGGTTACTACAGAAGGTTCATCGAGAACTTTTCTAAAATAGCACAGTCCTTAACCATGCTAACCCAAAAGGATAAGAAGTTTGAATGAACGGAAAGGCAGGAAGCAGCGTTTCAGTTGCTGAAGGATAAGTTATGTGGCGCACCGATACTATCACTCCCCGATGGTACGGAAGACTTCGTAGTTTACTGTGACGCCTCTCATCAGGGATTGGGTTGTGTATTGATGCAGCGAGAGAAGGTCATAGCCTATGCTTCCAGACAGCTAAAACTTCACGAGAAGAATTACACCACACATGATCTGGAACTAGGAGCCGTGGTATTCGCACTCAAGATATGGAGACACTATCTGTACGGAACCAAGTGTACGATCTTCACTGATCATAAAAGTTTGCAGCACATCTTTGACCAGAAGGAATTGAACATGCGACAACGGCGATGGGTCGAATTATTGAACGATTACGATTGTGAGATAAAGTACCATCCCGGGAAGGCAAACGTCGTAGCCGACGCCTTGAGTCGCAAGGAACGGGTTAAGCCACTGCGTGTCCGAGCTTTGGGTCTAACCATCCACACGAATTTGACTGACCGGATTCGTGAAGCTCAAACTAACGCCCTTAAACCCGAGAATGTCAAAGGTGAAAGATTGCGGAAGATGGTTGATTCACTGGAGTCAAAAGCGGATCAAGCTCTGTATTTCATGAATAGAATTTGGGTACCAGTGTACGGTGGATTGCGTGAACTGGTATTGGCCGAAGCCCACAGTTCGCGATATTCGGTTCACCCGGGAGCAGACAAGATGTTCCACGATCTAAAGGAATTTTACTGGTGGCCAAATTTCAAGAGGGATATAGCGGCGTATGTTGCGCGATGATTGACTTGCGCGAAGGTCAAGGCCGAGCATCAGAGACCATCCGGTTTGCTCCAGCAACCGGAAATACCGGAATGGAAATGGGAAAGGATCACTATGGATTTCATTACCAAGTTGCCCAGGACAACAAGCGGCCATGATATGATCTGGGTAATCGTTGATCGATTGACAAAATCTGCACACTTCCTCCCCATTCGCGAAACGGATAAGTTGGAGAAACTGACCCGTTTGTATATTAAGGAAGTTGTGTCGAAACACGGTGTACCTATTTCCATCATCTCCGATCGAGATAGTCGTTTCACCTCAAGATTTTGGGAAAGTTTGAATGAAGCCCTCGGTACTCGCCTTGACATGAGTACCGCATATCATCCACAAACCGATGGTCAGAGTGAACGAACTATCCAGACCTTAGAAGATATGCTACGGGCATGCGCAATCGATTTCAGCGGAAGTTGGGATACACACTTGCCACTAGTAGAGTTTTCGTATAACAACAGCTACCACACGAGCATTCAAGCTGCACCTTTTGAAGCTCTATACGGACGCAAGTGTAGATCGCCTCTATGTTGGGCCGAAGTTGGCGAAAAGCAACTTACCGGGCCCGAAATTGTTCAAGAAACGACGGATAAGGTCTTTCTGATAAGAGAACGTCTCAAAGCGGCACGTGACCGACAGAAAAGCTACGCAGACATGAGGAGGAAGCCTTTGGAATTTCAAGTCGGAGACAGGGTCCTACTAAAGGTATCACCTTGGAAAGGTGTCGCGCGCTTTGGGAAACGCGGAAAACTAAACCCACGATATGTTGGACCATTCGAAATCCTGTCCAGAGTAGGCCCCGTAGCATACAAGCTCAAGTTACCACAAGAGCTTAACGGTGTACATGACACGTTCCACGTGTCGAACTTGAAAAAGTGCTTATCCGACGAAACTCTCATCATCCCCGCAGACGAAATCCACATTGACGACAAGTTACACTTCGTCGAAGAGCCAATCGAAGTAACCGATTGGAAGGTCCAAAAGCTAAGACGCAGTAAGATCAGGTTGGTCAAAGTGCGTTGGAATGCCAAGCGTGGACCGGAGTTCACGTGGGAAAGGCTGGACCGGATGAAGCAAAAGTATCCCGCCCTATTCGAGAAGACCCCTATACTGGAGAGCTCGAAGTGAATTCCGGGACGGAATTCTCTTAACGGGGGGAGAATGTAACAACCGGCAAAATTAAGGTAATTCCGTACTAAATAATTAAACGCGATTAACGTAATTAACCGTAATTATGTTCTGATTATTTAATTGAGGCCTTAGAAAGATAGAAGTTCCCAAGTAATGCATAGGAATGCATAAGTTTAATAGCAAAGCATGATAGGATCGTGCGCAGACAAAACTATCCGGTATGGACACTGGCGATTACCCGGTAAAACTTAAATAAGCGAAACGAACTCCGGACACCCGGAATATAAAATAAATAATATTTTCACAAAATATAATGAGTTTTGGAAACCCAAAGCCATACGTGAAAGCTTATTGCACAAATCTCCCGGTAACGAATAAAGTGCGCGTACCGCACCCGATACGCGCGTAACACGTAAATTCACCCGGCAAAAGCCGAAATAAATTATCAGTAATTTAACTGGGCAAAATTTAATGAATAATAACGGTATTTTAATATTAAGGTAAACCGCGGTTAAAATTCAAGAAATACCCGGGCGGTACCCGAAAGGAATTAACTTAAACATATTATGGAGAAGTAATTAGCAAAGTGGACCCCACCAACCACCCTATAGGGGGCCGGCCAAGGGCCCACTTAAGTGAAAGATTGCTTAAAGTTGTTTCTTAAATCCTCCATAATATTATTGTTAATGATTAGTATGCATGCAAAGGTATTGGGTGGAATATTAACCAACACAACTTTCCCTCTCTCTCTCACAAAACTCGGCCCACACACCCACTTAATCCCCAAGATTTTCAAAAATCTTTCACAAATCTTCCATAATATCACTAACCAATCCTTGCAAGATATTGGTAATCTTTGGAGATTGGATAGAAGATTATAAGGATACATACAAGATCACACTTAAGCAAAAACACAAAAACTCTTTCTTTTTCTTCTTCTTGGCCGTGGGTTTTCACCCCTACATCAACACTTTTCTTCAATTTTTACAATAACAAACCATCTCTAAATCATCATCCATCAAACCCCCTTGTGTGTTCAAGAGCTTGGAGCATAACCCACTTGGAAGAACACATTAAACCTCACCCAAATCCAAGATTTTTGTCTTCCCTAGCCTTGAGCTAGTAGTAAGTCTTGCATTGTTTTATTACTTGAATGTTCATATTTTTGTGCTATGAAAGCAAGTTGTACATTGTTGGGTAATAAAATGAGTTTTATAAAAGTAATGGGTTTTATTAAAATAAAAGTGGAAGAATAATAATAATATTGATGAGTCTTGGATTTATGTTAATAAATGAAATGTTTGAAGAAATGATGAGAAAATACACATACACTTGAGAAGATGATGATTTGGGCATATTAAATGAGAAAGAGTTGAATGAGATGAAGATGACTTTAATCATCATAGGATGATATAATGATGTCATAAAAATATTAAAATGAGTTAGAAAGTCATAGGTGAAAAAGTTTCATCTTCAAAGTCCACTCACTTGGATGAGTGAAAAATGGATATTTTGGATAAAAATATGGAATAAACATGTTAATGACATCTAGGATGGATTAGAAGATCATCAAAAGTGAAAAGAAGTAAAAACAACTAAACATTAAGAAAATGGTCCTTCAAAGTCCACTAAAGTGGAAGAAAAATACTAACTTTGAAAGATAAGGTGAAAAATGCAATAAGTACGAGTTAAAGGACTAATATGGCAACTTTGGAAGTTGAGGGACTAAAATAAATATTTTGGAAAACTATTAGTCCAAAAACACAATAATGGAAAGATTGGTGTCAAAAAGTGTAAGTAATAATTTTACAAGGTTGATTGGTAAATATTAGTAGCATACTTGACATCTTATGAAAAAGGCATATTTTTATAAAATGGAAGTTTTATAAAAATAAAAGGAGTAACGCAAGTGCTTTACAAGATAAGATTTCATAAAATAAAGACTTAGGAAGACTTGTACAAAAATAGGATACTTTTATATAAATGGGAATATAAAAGTATCGGGAACATTTTTGGTAACAAGTTGGACAAGTCGGGCTAAAACATACAAAGTATATTTTTCCAAGAAATAAACGTTCGGAATCGGAAGTAGGAACAATACTTCCATGAGAACGCGCAACGGAAATAAATATGAAAAACGCTAACTAACGAACTTAGTTACACGAACCAACGTAAACGGTCATATGAGGAAAATGCCATTACGACAAGATAAAAATATACATATATATTTTAAGAAAGTAAAATATATATATAACAAAGGTGAAACGTGCGTAACACTTTCCTAAGTGTAGAAAGAATATTCGTGGGAAAGGAGAAACATAACGTAACAAATTAAAAACGCTAAACGACACATGAACTTAACAAGTAGTATCCACGCGATGGTATATGTACATATACTCGTTTTCGACAAAATTCTAGTATATCTATTTGAATGGGAAAATAGATATGCGAGAAGGAAAACCGAGACGAGTAGGTGAAATATATCTACGAACGCGTGAATACCGACAAAATCCTAGTACATTTATTTAAATGGGAAAATAAATGTATGGTGTGGTAAGTCTAGTCGGGCGTTAAGGTTATGTTACCAAACGACAAGGACTTAGCATATTTATTTAAATGGGAAAATAAATATGTGGCAAAGTGAGTCGGGTCGAATAATAAAGAAACACATTATATCGAGCGAAACGATCCTAAGTATAATTATTTAAATGGGAAAATAATTATACGTAAAAGGGAGGAGCCTCCTTATCAATTTCAAAAACAATTTATAATTATGTATGGATAATTTGACATGATTATTAGCATTGAATAAATGCCCGTTTTCCTTTAATTACTATTGTGGTTTGCATTAATCTTGGCTTAATACTTTTGAACCGTCACGCCACGTGTTTCCGCCATAGGCGTGGTGTGACAATTCTATATCGAACCCAAATGTTAGTGCTGACCCTGCATCTGGGCGTTGATCATGAGTGAAGGTAATCATCGCGGTTCCTGTGTAACATAGGCCGGTGTTACAGTTAACAGTAAAGGACCAAACATCGCTTGTTTGACAAGTGGGCATAGTTTGGGTTAAACATACATCGCTTTTAGCGATAACCCCAAAAGGAGAGTTGTGTAGTGGACACAATTAACAATCGTTGTTTACCTACCTAATCATACCAGTGGACAGTGCTAAGCCAGTTCATTGTGTATTGATGAATCGGGATCTCATCCTAATTAATTTTGCTTTTTGGGTCATAAAATAATTAGGATACTTAAAACATGAAATACTAATACATTAGATTTTGAACTTTGTAGATGTCAACTGAAAACAATTCCGCCTCTCAATTCTCGCTCAAGTCCATCTTAGAGAAGGACAAACTTAACTACTCCAACTTCATGGACTGGCACCGCAACTTGAAAATTGTTCTCAAGGCGGAGAACAAGTTTTATGTTCTAGAAACGCCAGTTAGCACTCGTGTGCTAAAAATGAAGGCATATCTTGATCACTTGGCTTGTCTGGAATACCCCTTGAGCGATGAGTTAGCTGGGGATATTATCCTAAGCTCATTGCCCAAGTCACATGACCAGTTCATTATGAACTACAATATGAACGGGATGGAAAAGACACTTGCAGAACTGCATCAGATGCTCAAATCTGCTGAGGTGAACATACCTAGCAAGACTGCACCAGTGCTAGTGATCAAGGAGGGACAAGTTAAGAAACCTAACACCAAGAAAATGGGCAATCAGGGCAAAGGGAAGGGCAAAGGCAAATCTGTTGCCAATAAGAAACCTCGGAAAGATGCCAGGTGTTTTCATTGTGATGAAACTGGGCACTGGAAGAGGAACTGTGCTAAGTATTTAGCTGAGCTGAAGCAAGCTAAGGTTTCAGGAGGAGAGTCCTCAAGTATATATGTTATTGAAATCTTTGCTTTTCCTAGCAAAACATGGGTGTTTGACACAGGATGTGGTTTCCACATTTGTAATGTTTTGCAAGGACTAAGAAAGATTAGAAAGCTGAAACAAGGCGACTTGGAGGTCCATGTTGGCAATGGACAAAGAGTTGCTATGAAGGCTATAGGAGAATGTGTTCTCTTGCTTCCTTCTGGTTTAGAACTTGTTTTGAACAATGTTTATTACATTCCTAGTGTGACTAGAAATATTGTTTCAGTTTCGGCTTTGCGAGGACAAGGTTTTAATTATCGTTTCAATGGGGAATTTATTTCTGCTTATTTTAACGATGTATTTTACTTTGATGCAAAACCCAAAAATGGGATCTATGAGATAGAAATCCAAAACAATAACATATTATGCAATATCTCCCATAAACGTAATAAGTTGGACTTTAATGATACGTATATGTGGCATTGTAGGCTTGGTCACATAAGTGAGAATCGTGTTAAACAACTCAAAACCCCAGGAATCCTGGATTCCAAGGGTTCAGAGTCGTTTGGAAAATGCGAATCATGCTTAAGTGGAAAGTTAACGAAAGCACCTTTTTCAAATGTTGGAGAAAGAGCTAATGATCTGTTAGGACTTGTACATACAGATGTATGTGGTCCATTCAGAACAATGTCAAGACATGGAGAAAGATACTTTGTTACATTTACTGATGATTTCAGTAGATATGGTTATGTTTATCTTATGAAGCATAAACATGAAACTCTTGAAAAGTTCAAGGAGTACCAAAACGAAGTAGAAAATCAGCTAAATAGAACTATTAAAATGCTTCGATCAGATCGAGGCGGTTAATATCTTAGTCAGGAATTCATCGACCATCTAAAGGATTGTGGAATAGTTTCACAACTCACTCCACCTGGAACACCGCAACATAATGGTGTGTCTTAGCGGAGAAATCGAACTCTATTAGATATGATTTGATCAATGATGTGTCGAACAAACCTTCCAAAATCCTTTTGGAGTTATGCTTGGAGACCGCCGCAAGACTTGTGAATATAGCTCCAACGAAAAGGGTTACTAAAACGCCTTATGAGATATGGCATGGAAAGAAACCTCATGTATCCTACTTTAAAGTCTGGGGATGTAATGCTTATGTCACTCTAGAATCTTCGGATAAACTAGATCCCAGAGGCGAAAAGGTGGTTTTCGTTGGATACGGTAAGAAGATCGGTTACCTGTTCTACCACCCCACTGAAAATAAGATTTTCACCAAACGCAGAGGCACTTTCTTAGAGGAAGAGCTTCTGGCGCGAGGGATTGGAGATAACCATGTGGATCTTGAAGAAATTCGAGAATCACAAGTGACTGAACCAGCTGTTCAGACAGAACCAGATGTAACTGATCCAGTTGTTGAAGTTGAGCCTGAGAGGACTCAAGAAACAACAGAAACACCAAGTGTTCAGAAAAGTATTAGGGATCGTCGTGCATCGGTAATGTATGACGATGTCTTCATGATTGATGAAGCTGAGCCTACTACTTACAAAGCTGCAATCTTGGATTCAGAATCCAAGAAATGGCAAGAAGCCATGAATGCAGAGATGCAATCCATGTATGATAACCAAGTCTGGGATTTGGTGGATCTTCCTACCGAATGTCGGACTGTGGGATACAAATGGATCTTCAAGAAGAAGACTGACATGGATGGGAATGTGGAAACCTACAAAGCAAGGCTTGTAACGAAAGGTTTTACTCAGACTCAAGGAATTGACTATGAGGAAACTTTCTCGCCGGTAGCCATGCTTAAGTCTATTAGAATTCTACTTGCCATTGCTGCATATTATGACTATGAGATATGGCAGATGGATGTCAAAACCGCGTTCCTTAATGGACACTTACTGGAAGATGTCTATATGGTTCAACCTGAAGGTTTTGTTGATCCAAAGAATCCTAATAAGGTGTGCAAGCTGAATAAATCCATCTATGGATTAAAGCAAGCATCTCGCAGCTGGAATCTCCGTTTTGATCAGAAAATCAAAAAGTTTGGTTTTATCAAGAACGAAGATGAACCGTGTGTTTACAAGAAGTCTAGTGGGAGCTATATTACTTTTCTTATACTGTATGTAGATGACATACTAATCATTGGAAACAATATCCCTATACTTAAAGATGTTAAGACCTGGTTGGGTAAATGTTTCGCAATGAAAGATCTTGGTGAAGCCGCTTATATTCTGGGAATAAAGATTTATAGAGATAGATCAAAGCGGTTATTGGGTTTGAGTCAAAGTACATATATTGATAAGGTCTTACGACGCTTCTCAATGCAAGACTCAAAAAGGGGGCTCTTGCCCATGGCACATGGAACCATTCTTGATAACAAGCAGTGTGCAAATACTGAAGAGGAAAGGAAGAAAATAGAAGGTGTTCCATATGCTTCTGCGATTGGTTCCATCGTGTATGCCATGTTATGTACTAGACCTGATGTCTCGTATGCTCTTAGCATGACGAGTAGATATCAACAGAACCTAGGAGAGAGTCACTGGGCTGCAGTGAAGAACATTCTTAAGTACTTGAGAAGGACTAAAGACATGTTCTTAATATATGGAGGACTGAACGAGGAGCTGTCAGTTAAGTGTTATACTGATGCAAGCTTCCAGACTGATCGTGATGATTCAAGGTCACAGACGGGATATGTTTTCATTCTGAATGGTGGGGCTGTTACTTGGAATAGCTCTAAGCAAAGTGTGGTTGCTTAATCCACCTGTGAATCAGAATACAATGCTGCATCGGATGCTGCAAAAGAGGCTGCCTGGATGAAGAAGTTCATTGGTGATCTCGATGTTATGCCTAGCATAAAGAAACCAAACGAGATACCGTGTGACAACACTGGTGCCATTGCTCTTGCAAAGGAACCAAGGTCACATCAGACCACAAGGCATATACTCAAGAAATTCCACTATATTAGAGAGATAATAGGACGTGGAGACATTGTATTAAACAAAGTTCATACAGATCTGAATCTGGCTGACCACTTTACTAAGCCTTTACCTCAAGTTAAACATGAGGAGCATGCTGGAAAGATAGGGCTTAGAGTTGCTAGACAGTGGGCATGATCTGTAGTTAGTATTGGTGTTTTATTTTGAACTATAACAGTTACATTGAATATTTATTTGATTTAATGGGTTAAATGCAAATTTAAATATTTTGTGACCGTGTTCATTATTTGTATGTTTAAATCCTAGAATAAGAGTATTCTAAATATCCGTAGTCGATCAAATTACATGGGAATGAATTTGAATGTAAGACTATTGTGAATTGAGATGATTGTATTCATGAGATGAATAACTCAAGGGTTTGAGAATCATAATTCACAGATATCATTAGGGAATGATATTGGATGTAACTCGCTTCAAAACGATCTCCATGGATCTATGTCATGAGATGTTTTGATATTGATATGTTCAATCTGTCCTTTTCCCTAAGGCACATATTAAACTGCATTGATCAAGGACTATCTTTGATGTTATCTTACACTATCCTGAAACATGGGTAGCTATAAGGGTAGCGTTGGGAGAAATTCGAGATTAAGTGGGAGTTGTATGACGCTGACGGAATTCTGTACTTCTATGGGATTAGAAGCCTAGACATTCTGGCGCCCTCGTAAAACTCAAACTGGTATAAACGCGTGGCCACGCTCGGACTAAGGTAGTTCGTTAGACCACTTTGAATTAGAGACGAGAATAGAGAATGGTTGATCACTATATAAGAATGAATGATCCATGTCTTATGATCAACGGATGTCTATACAGAAGGGACTTATTGATATAATTATCAGGGCTATAGTATTTGGTTAAGTAAAGCGTTACTTGAACTCAAAGAACTAGTTGACGACTGTAAAGTGTCATACTGGTTTGGGTGCAATGCGATGCATCTAGGCGTCCAACTCTGCGCACGTTGACTCATTTAATTAAAATCGTCCAAGTGGGAGATTGTTGGATATATAGGATGTCCGATGTAATTAAAAGTCGAGATCAACGTAACCCGACCCGGTACGATCCGAAGAGTTACACGTTGGTACACGAATCAGATAAGTTCACGTGTTGGTGGATTATTATTTATGAAATAATAATTGTTTTAGTCTTGAGGGATTTAATATTAATAAGATTAATATTAAGGAGTATCTTGAGGGACTTAATATTAATAAGAATAATATTAAGGAGTATTAAGATATTTAGCAAGGGGGTTTATTGCAAGTTGTTGTCTGATAAAAGGAGGGTTAAGGAGTAAACCCTAATGCACACTTTTGATAAAACAACAAACCCTTGCCTCCTCTTCTTGGCTTCTTGCGGCCGCCACCAAAGAAAAGAAGGCTGCCGCCTTTTGTTTTGGTTCGGCCGGCCAAGAACCACCATCAACCGCCGCCTTTCTCCTGCAAGTGTTGTTTCCCGGTTGGTTCGTGCTCAGTGTGAACTTCCTACTAGCGAGGATTCGTTGTAACCCGCGTGTTACAATTCCGGTGTAGTCGTCAAAAGGTTGATTACTAAACCACCTATGGTTGTTTTATTATTTATTTGTTTATACGCGTTTAACTGAGATCCTGATTGGAAATATTTTATTAATCGGATTAATAAAATTAAATATATATTTATACATATTAATCGGCCATTATATATATAGTATATATAATCCGTTTTTGATAAATATATTAACCGCTTCCGCTGCGTATACGATACCATGATTCCCAACAGCATCCACCACAAAATCGCCACCTCCACCACTACCGTATCACCATCTAACCATCATCGTGTCCGACGCCGTCACATGTTTGGGGTTGTTGAGTGTTTAATGTTTATCGTCTCTCTAAAAAGCCGTTTTCCTGTAACGTACCACCACGGCAGTCAAAAGGCATAGCCGTACTGTTATGTTTTGTTTGTACCCTATCTTTGACGGGAAACAATAAAACGAAGTTCGAATTCGTAATTTTCATCTGAAATGAAGGGAAATGTAATTTCGTCGTTGCACTGTAGCACTTCGGTGTAATAACGTAAATGTCTTCGGTGAAATCAAAACGCTAATGGTGAAACAATCTTGACTGGAAGTTGTAGAAATCAGAAATATGTGAAACACTGTATTAATGGTAATTGACAGTTGAAGAAGATGGCCAAATGTCCGAATAGAAGAGAAAATGAGAGAAGGAAAGGGAAGCAAACATAAAGAGATGAAATTGTGGCGGTTAAAGTGAAATCAGGAGAACACGAAAAATGTTAACGGCGTTAATTCGAGACTGGACGGTGTTAAGTTGGTTTTTGTATTATTATATAATACATATGGGCTTTCAACCTACAGTGGTGCCTCTAATTACTATCAGCGGTTTCAGTTCTACCGTTTCTCCTAGGGGTCTAAACGAGCCGAGCCGAGCCGAGCCCGAGCTCGACCAGGCTCGAGCTCGAGCTCGGCTCGATTCGAGCTTTGTTTTCAAAGCTCGAGCTCAGCTCGTTAGTAATTTCTTAAGCTCGAGCTCGGCTCGGGCTCGGCTCGTTTATTATCTATTACTTAATTTATTAAATAAAAATAATATAAATAATAATTCGTTTAGGCTCGTGAGCTCGATAAGTGAAGCTCGAGCTCGGGCTCGTTAACTTAACAACTTTAAACAAGGGGTAAATATGATTAAATATTAAAAAAAACTAATATTATACATAGGCTCGAGCTCGGGCTCGATAAATAAACGAGCTGTGTTTTAGGCTCAAGCTCGGCTCGAGCTCGATAAGGCTCGGCTCGTTTCGAGCTTTTTACCGAGCCGAGTTCGAGTAGCTCGCGAGTGGCTCGGCTCGTTTGCACCCCTAGATGAGAACCCACAAGATATCATAATTATTAAGGTATATTAAGAACAATCCTGGGACCTTTCATAGCTAGCTGGGCCTACCGACACATCTTAAGTAAACACGCTTTCAATTTATTTATATTCTCATACATATAATATTTTGAAAACCAAAAATCCCAATTTTACTATCATTTTCCATATAAAATGCACAAAAGATCAGGGACATTTTGCAATTTTGTTTTTTTTGGATTTTTAATTTTTTTTATTTTTTTTTAATTTATGACTCAAACTACCTAAAAATAAAACGAAGTTTCCATCCCCACACTTGAACGACACATTGTCCTCAATGTGAGAGTAGAATAAAATAAAGCAGATATAAAAATTAAAAAAAATACAACGAAAAGGAACAGACTCCCCTGGATATAAGCGATCTGAAGTTGTCCTTCTAAACCAGGTCGTATAGCATTTGATTCGTGGCCTTTGACTCAAACCTGAAAAATAAAACTAAAAAGAAAATATAAAAACAAATGGTTGCCTCAAATGATTGTTGGACCGTCCCCACCCAATTGGAGATTGAGTACGGGTGGCTAGATCCAAACCTGCAATAAGATATATTAGACAAACCAATGACTCAAAACTGACTCTCTCCATCATCCCCACACTTGAAGGAAAGATATCCCCAAAGTGGGTTAAGAGAAAACTGACTCAAAATAAAAATAAATAAAAAACTCTAAAAAAATACAGACTCAACCGACTAAAAATACAAAAATACAAGAAACGTACCTAGAAGGCAAGATGGTGGAATGTGGTGGGTGATGGTAAAATATGTGGTGAAATGGTGGTGAACGGTGGTGGAAGAAAACATGGTGGAAAATATATTTTTTTCTAATCAACTCGCACAACGTGAAGGACACTGGTGATCTCAACGCGTGTCGCGAGCGAATAAAATATAACTTTCCGGGGTAATTACTATTCGTGTATAGCGAACAGGTCAGCCCAGGCTCCTCGCATTACACGAAGAACTTTTTTCGCAGAAAGTTAATCAAATTTAATGTTTAGAAAAAAAATCTTCTTTTTTTTTTTTTACCCAAACCTCCACCAAAAAAAAATCCCAATCATATAAATAAATAAATACCCGGGATTCGCTCATGATGTAAATTGTCCTTGCCAAACATACACAAAAACCTGCAAAACAAAATAAACACAAACCGAAAACAAAGCAAAACATCTATTCTTAAAACTCTACAAACTCTACAACTCGGACGCATCTAGGTGTGCCTATGGATCAATCACTCTAGCATCGGGTGGCTTCTCCTTGCAATACGAACCACCCCATAAATCATACACCTTCAACACCTCTTCCTTTCTCTCGGGTTCTTTCCTATTCCTATACCTACCCAGTAAATTCATCCACCAATTCACAACTGTGACACCCGGTAAATTCTGGTTAACAACGCTGTCTAGATGAATGTCTACCTTAGCGAGTCACGCGTAGATTATACTTAACTGGGTTAGTCGAGTCGTATTACGGTTCGGGAACTGTTAGTTTGGTATAGAGGATCATTAGATGTTAGTCTAAAAGCTCATTAGATGTCAATCCTTAACCAAGTGTACAAAGGGTGACGATTCGTAGAATCGTCAGAACATAGGGAACATACAAGTCTCGAGTCCCGGGAATTGGTGATCGAGTGTGAATGTGTTTGTTTGCAAGTATTATGTGTTTACAATCACTATGTGACTTGTCGGTATGTGAAAATGTGTTAACATATGTTAAAACGGAGTTTAACGCGCCAAACATGCTGAACCAGACCCTATAGGCGAATAGGAGCTGTATTCGCCTATAGGGAGGGGCGAGTAGTGTTCCATAGGGGCGAATAGGCCCTAATCGCCCCTACTGTAGGCGATTAGCATCCCTATTCGCCTGATGCTGCTGCGTAATCGCCTATAACGTGCTGGACGACTAAAAACGCCTATAAATACAATACTTGACCTCCTAAGCTTCATTATAACAACCCTAGTCGTCCCACAACTCGTCCCAACACACACACAACCTCTGGAACACGATTTTGGATCAAAACACAAGATTTCAAGCCTATTACATCAATCTATCATAAATCTAAGGTGTGGTTTTCATTCATGCAACCTTTAATAATGTTTTTATTAAATCCCTAATGGTCCAGACCTGTTTATAAACGTAAATGTCTTCTGAAATTCGTTAATAATCAGTGTTAATTGGATTCTAGCTATTATGCATGTTGTATGTGTGTTTATAACTAAAAGATAGGGTTTTTGTGATTCAAGATGGATTGATAACATGATATTAAGGTAGTTACAGATTGGTAATGATAGCATGTTGATGAAATCTGAGTAATTGTTCATTAGGGTTACGGTTATGCATGTTAATGTGATGTTTCATGCTATGTGTATTGTTTTTGGGATACATGGTTGCATGCAGGGCTGATAGAACGAGGTTAAATGAAGGATTTTGATTGAAATATGTTTGATATGGTTGTTTGATTGATATTTGATGTTTACACACGTTCTGGGTTTGATTTGGAGTGCTAAACGCGCGAAAAACCGGAACAGCTGTGCTATAGGCGAATAGGAACCCTAATCCCCTATACTATAGGCGATTAGGAGACTATTCGCCTGATGCGGAGCCCTAATCGCCTATAGTATAGGCGAATAGGAGCCTATTTGCCTTTACTTCATGCATTTACGATCCTAAATGCTTGTTAAGCCCTGAATTGCATGCTTTACGACGTAATCGCCTATAAACTCCTAATTTGTGTACCATATAACCCTAATCGCCTATAGTATAGGCGATTAGCATTCCTAAATGCCTGTTGACCCACGTAATCACTAGTTGACTTTTCCTAATCGCCTGTACTGCTGCTGTAAGTGTAATTTAGCATTTCGGGACCCGATTTGACACATAGGAACATGCTAGGAACCCCGTAACATACCTAGTAACTTGGTAATATGTTCTCGGACTTGTTTAAGTGATACTTGAACTACGTGCTACAACTTGTTGGACTTTAACGTATGTTAAGTGTGATTGCATGATTGTATGTTTGTGAGTGCAAGTATAACACGGGGAGTCTCGGGTCACCAATGGGATGTCGAGTCTTGTACATTGGGTTAATTTAACAGTCACGGTGTTTTCAAACGAACTTGGTTATGGTCTGGACATCTAGGGACTAACTAACCTACGGGTTATTAGTCTAAGTACTTGTAATTGGAATATGTTAGGTCGCCGCTTTACGGGGCTAGCATAGCTTGCTGATATTATTCGTATTTCGAAGTAACGTAACCTAAGGTGCGTTTACGGCCCCTCTTTTAACTGGTTTCACTTTTTGGGGGAGAAAACATGTGTTAAACTTATGTTTTGGTAACAACTGTCATACTATGGGTTTCTATGGTTTATTATACGATCTTTGGAAGTCCCGGGGGAAACCATGAATGTGCGGGTTAGCACAACGGGGAAATGTGAATAGATCTATTGGGAATGACCAACCCCGCTCGTCGGCTTGGAGGGCCGGGCGAGTGCATATTGTCTCAAACAGGAACAGGTTTACTATTCGGGCACAACATCTGGTTTGCGAGTTAGTAATGGTTTTCCAATCGTAGATGTAATAAAACATACGCCTAGCTAGCGTACTTCGGTTTGCAAATTGATATAGTATGGACAGGTTGAACTTGATACTTTGATTACAAAACCTGTAAACTCACCAGCATTCTTGTGCTGACGTAAACTCTTACATGTTTTCTCAGGTCGCTAAGGTAGCACTACGGAACTAGGGCGCACGCGTCTGCACGGCGTCTAGTTAGGATTGCATCGTTTTCAAACATTGAATAATTTGGTTTACTTTTGGATTATGTTTTGAGAATAAGATTCCGCTGTAATCGGGGATTTAAACTATGTTTTTGAAATTGCATATGTTCATTTAGACTTGTTTATTGTGATCGTTGACTTGGATCCTGGTTTGTCATGCGCCTCGCGGTAAAACTCCGCAAGTGGATTTTGAGGGTGTGACAGATTGGTATCAGAGCCAATGGTTATAGTGAACTAGGACTGCATGTAGAGTCTTGTCTATAGCCGAGTCGCACACACTAGACGATCACATAGTACTAAACATTATGGTGGATTACGTATGGGCTTGTCGGGGTGTCTCTAAATCATCTGACCTTCCTATGTTACATCATCCGTTCTATCTTATGTCGGGTTACTTGCTTTCTAGGCAGTGTGGTATATTGGGGTAAATCGTGTACTCTTGAGATTTGTCCAAGGCTCGGACATCTCCCTTTCATACTCCAATAGAAACACTTGCCATAAAACTACCGTAGCATTACGGTGTATAGCTAAGAGTCTATGTTCGGTGATTTGAACTTTGAACTAGGAGAACACTTGGAGGACCATGTAGAGCGGTTAATCATTTTGGGTGCACACAAAATCATAAACCGAAATGCATGAAAGCCCTAGTGAGCTCTGGGTTTGAATGGATAGTCCTGAGTTGGATCTAGCTTTGATCTTGTGAACTCTAGTGGTTACCATTAGCTGTGAAACTAAAATTTTCTCGTTCTTTCTGTCAGATCATGTCTGGAGTACGAGGAGGACGTGGAGGTGGCCGCAATGGTGGGCGTGGTGGTTGTCGCGGTGGTGGTGGTGGTCGTGGAGGTGTAAACCTAACACAAAAAGATCTGAACAACTTACTGCAAGCTGCCTTTCAGTTAGGGCACAATGGTGGTGGTGGTCCTGTTAATCCACCCCCACCCATGTGTACCTACAAGATGTTTCGAGACTATAAGCCCCAGGAATTCTCTGGCACTGAGGGTGCGGTGAGCTTGCTCAGGTGGTTGGAGAAGGTAGAGTCAGTGTTTATGATGTGCAACTGTCTCCCAGAGGATCGAGTCAAGTATGCTGCTGCGTTATTCCAGGATGTTGCTTTGACCTGGTGGAACAATATCACCCAGAATATGGGTATAGGGGAGGCTTATGCTATGCCTTGGGAAAATTTTGTTCAACTACTGAAGCGAGAGTACTGTCCAAGGGAAGAAGTTCAGAAGCTAGAGCACGAGGTATGGAACCTCAAGATGACCGGGTCAGAGATTGAAAAGTATACGGTCAGGCGTAATGAGTTGGCAGTGCTGTGTCCTGATCTGCATATGCCAGAATACAGGAGGATTGAACACTATATCTCGGGGCTACTACCAGAGATCGCAGGGTTGGTGGCTGCGGGAAATCTTCCTACATACTCAGAGGTGGTCCGATCGGCTCACAGGATGACAAACTTGAAGGTGAATGAGGGTATTTTGCCTGCTAAGGGTTCGACTGTCAAGGCCCCGGAGAATAACAAGCGTAAATGGGACAATGAGGGGAAAGGATCTGTGCCAGCACCAGCACAACAGGGTAAGAGATTCGATAGCGGGGGTTCTTCTTCTTCTGGTACCAAACAGGGTGGTTATGCGGGGAAATTACCTAAGTGCAACAAATGTGGGCGTCATCATCAGGGGGACTGCGACCGTAATCGTTGCCATCGCTGTAAGCGACTTGGGCATTTTGCTAAAGATTGTCGGGCGACACTTCCATCGAACCAGGCCCCAACTACTAACTCGGCTCCTACGGCTCAAGGAAATACGGGAAGGCAGGGTTGTTACAACTGTGGGGAGACTGGGCATTACAAGAAGGAGTGCCCGAAACTAAAGCAGGGCGGGAACAACGGTAACGGGAACAACGGGGGCGGTGGCAGGAATGCACGTGCCTTCGTCATTGGAGCCGCAGAGGCTAGGCAGGATCCTGACACAGTTACCGGTACGTTCCTTCTCAATAATCGCCCTGTTAGTGTTTTATTTGATTCCGGTGCCGATAAAAGTTTTATATCTATGGAAGTTAGTCGACTGCTAGAAGTAGTACCCGTACCATTAGAGGCTAAGTATATAATTGAGTTGGCTGACGGTAAAAAGATTGAAGCTACTTGTATCCTTCGGGAGTGTCAACTAGAGTTGTCGGGTTTGTCGTTCCCCATCGACCTTATGCCGGTACCTTTGGGTAGTTTTGACGTTGTTGTAGGCATGGATTGGTTGTCTATGTATCGCGCTGAGATCGTTTGTTACGACAAGATTATTCGGATTCCTCTCCCTGATGGAGAATTCCTTTCTGTGTACGATATCAAGGGCGGTGCTCCGCTAAATCTCATCTCCAGCATGAAAGCCCTTAAGTATCTTCGAAAGGGTTATTCGGCCGTTTTGGCACTTTTATCTGTTTCCTCTACCGATGAGAAGAAGATCGACGATATTCCTGTGGTACGCGAGTTTTCTGATGTATTTCCCGATGATTTATCTGGTCTTCCTCCCCATCGTCAGGTTGAGTTCGGTATTGATCTTGTACCAGGGGCTGCTCCTATTGCTCGGGCCCCCTACCGTCTGGCACCTCCCGAGATGCAGGAATTGTCCAGTCAGTTACAGGAACTCTTGGACAAGGGTTTCATCAGACCAAGTTCTTCCCCTTGGGGAGCCCCGATTCTGTTCGTTAAGAAGACGGATGGAAGTTTTCGATTGTGTGTGGATTACAGAGAATTGAACAAAGTGACCATCAAGAACCGTTATCCTCTTCCACGTATTGATGATCTATTCGACCAACTCCAGGGTTCTAGCTACTACTCTATGATTGATTTGAGGTCCGGTTATCACCAGTTGCGCGTAAGGGAAGCTGACGTTGCAAAGACTGCCTTTCGTACACGTTATGGCCATTTCGAATTCTTGGTCATGCCTTTCAGTCTCACTAACGCACCGGCGGTTTTCAGGGATTTGATGAACCGCGTTTGTAAACCATATCTTGACAAGTTCGTTATCGTGTTTATTGATGACATTTTGATTTACTCCAAGAACAAGATCGAACACGAGGAACACCTGCGTTTGGTTTTGGAACTTCTGCGACGGGAACAACTTTACGCTAAATTCTCAAAATGTGACTTTTGGTTACGCGAAGTTCAGTTCCTAGGACATGTGGTTAATGAACTAGGAATTCATGTCGACCCAGCTAAGATCGAAGCGATCAAGGACTGGGGAGCACCAAAGACGCCAACTGAGGTGCGGCAATTTCTAGGCCTTACGGGCTACTATCGTCGTTTCATTAAGGGGTTCTCGAAGATCGCTCAACCCCTCACCACTCTTACTCAGAAGGATAGAAAATTCGACTGGGGTGAACCACAAGAGTCGGCATTTCAAGAACTGAAGTCTAAACTTTGTTCTGCTCCTATTTTGTCCTTGCCTGAAGGCCCTGATGATTTCGTTGTTTACTGTGATGCTTCTATTCATGGTCTCGGTTGCGTGTTGATGCAACTCGAGAAAGTGATGGCGTATGCTTCTCGTCAACTCAAGGTGCACGAGAGGAACTACACCACCCATGACTGGGAGTTGGGTGCAGTGGTTTTCGCGTTGAAAATTTGGAGACACTACTTGTACGGTACCAAATGCACCATCTACACCGATCACAAGAGTCTTCAACATATTTTCGACCAACAACATTTGAACATACGACAGCGTCGTTGGATTGAACTCCTGAACGACTATGATTGCGCCATTAAGTACCATCCTGGCAAGGCGAATGAAGTAGCAGACGCCTTGAGCAGGAAGGAATCAATTAATCCTCGTCGCGTTCGGGCGTTGCAGCTCACCATTCATTCCTCTCTACCTGACCAACTCCGTTCTGCTCAGTTAGAAGCTTTGAAGGAGGAAAACCTTAAAGCTGAGACTATGCACGGTGCCGACAAGCACCTCGAGCGAAGGCCTGATGGTCTGCACTACTTCGCAGAACGCATATGGGTTCCTTTATTCGGGGGACTTCGGGAGCTTGTTTTAGATGAGGCTCACAAGTCCCGGTATTCTATTCATCCCGGTTCGTATAAGATGTACCAAGATCTGAAGGTGCTTTACTGGTGGCCAAACATGAGGTCGGATATAGCCTCATACGTGAGCAAATGTTTGACCTGTGCTAAGGTCAAGGTGGAATACCAGAAACCGTCGGGTCTCTTGCAACAACCTGAAATCCCGGAGTGGAAATGGGAACGGATTACAATGGATTTCGTCACGCAACTACCTAAGTCACCGAGCGGGAATGATAAGATATGGGTGATTGTTGATCGGTTGACGAAATCAGCCCATTTTCTCGCTATTAAGGAGACCGACACCATGGATCGTTTGGCTCGTCTTTATCTGAAAGAAGTTGTTTCTAAGCACGGGGTGCCGGTTTCTATTATTTCGGATCGTGACTCCCACTTTACTTCTCACTTCTGGAAGTCTTTGCACAAGGCTTTGGGTACCCAACTGGACATGAGTACAGCTTATCACCCACAGACTGACGGTCAGAGTGAACGCACGATTCAAACCTTAGAAGACATGCTGCGTGCATGTGTGATCGATTTTGGCAAAGGTTGGGAAGCTCACCTACCGTTAGTAGAATTCTCTTACAACAACAGTTACCACACGAGCATCAAGGCAGCTCCGTTCGAGGCACTGTACGGGCGGAAATGCCGGTCTCCTCTCTGTTGGGCTGAGGTGGGTGAGAGTCAACTCACTGGGCCTGAGCTAGTGTACGAAACTTCGGAAAAGATCGTACAGATTCGTAACCGATTGGCCGTGGCACGGGATCGGCAAAAGAGTTATGCTGATCAGCGTCGCAAGCCATTGGAATTCCAAGTTGATGACAAGGTACTTCTGAAAGTTTCACCATGGAAGGGTGTCATACGCTTTGGGAAGCGTGGCAAACTCAACCCTCGGTATGTCGGTCCATTTACAATCTTGGAACGAATTGGACCGGTGGCATATCGTCTTGATTTACCGACGGAGCTCGGCAACGTACATAACGTCTTCCATGTGTCCAACTTAAAGAAGTGTCTGGCGGACGAGTCTCTTATTGTTCCACTGGAAGAGATCAAGGAGGATGATCGTCTTCGGATTGTGGAGGAACCCGTTGAGATCCTGGACTACAAGATTCGTAGCCTACGTCATAGCAAGATTCGCATTGTTAAGGTTCGCTGGAACTCGAACCGGGGACCAGAGTACACTTGGGAACGGGAGGATCAGATGAAGTCTAAGTATCCTCACCTCTTTCCTAAGGAAGCGTTCGAATCGAGATATGTTACCTCTGTAGCTGAATGAATCTCGGGGCGAGATTCCTTTTTAACGTGGGGATGATGTGACAACTCGGGTAAATCTCTCTCTTGGTTTCTATCTTTTGTCTGTTCTGTTGTTATTCCTTTTGGGTACTTGTGCAATTTTCGGGACGAAAATTCTTTTAACGTGGGGATGATGTGACACCCGGCAAATTCTGGTTAACAACGCTGTCTAGATGAATGTCTACCTTAGCGAGTCACGCGTAGATTATACTTAACTGGGTTAGTCGAGTCGTATTGCGGTTCGGGAACTGTTAGTTTGGTATAGAGGATCATTAGATGTTAGTCTAAAAGCTCATTAGATGTCAATCCTTAACCAAGTGTACAAAGGGTGACGATTCGTAGAATCGTCAGAACATAGGGAACATACAAGTCTCGAGTCCCGGGAATTGGTGATCGAGTGTGAATGTGTTTGTTTGCAAGTATTATGTGTTTACAATCACTATGTGACTTGTCGGTATGTGAAAATGTGTTAACATATGTTAAAACGGAGTTTAACGCGCCAAACATGCTGAACCAGACCCTATAGGCGAATAGGAGCTGTATTCGCCTATAGGGAGGGGCGAGTAGGGTTCCATAGGGGCGAATAGGCCCTAATCGCCCCTACTGTAGGCGATTAGCATCCCTATTCGCCTGATGCTGCTGCGTAATCGCCTATAACGTGCTGGACGACTAAAAACGCCTATAAATACAATACTTGACCTCCTAAACTTCATTATAACAACCCTAGTCGTCCCACAACTCGTCCCAACACACACACAACCTCTGGAACACGATTTTGGATCAAAACACAAGATTTCAAGCCTATTACATAAATCTATCATAAATCTAAGGTGTGGTTTTCATTCATGCAACCTTTAATAATGTTTTTATTAAATCCCTAATGGTCCAGACATGTTTATAAACGTAAATGTCTTCTGAAATTCGTTAATAATCAGTGTTAATTGGATTCTAGCTATTATGCATGTTGTATGTGTGTTTATAACTAAAAGATAGGGTTTTTGTGATTCAAGATGGATTGATAACATGATATTAAGGTAGTTACAGATTGGTAATGATAGCATGTTGATGAAATCTGAGTAATTGTTCATTAGGGTTACGGTTATGCATGTTAATGTGATGTTTCATGCTATGTGTATTGTTTTTGGGATACATGGTTGCATGCAGGGCTGATAGAACGAGGTTAAACGAAGGATTTTGATTGAAATATGTTTGATATGGTTGTTTGATTGATATTTGATGTTTACACACGTTCTGGGTTTGATTTGGAGTGCTAAACGCGCGAAAAACCGGAACAGCTGTGCTATAGGCGAATTGGAACCCTAATCCCCTATACTATAGGCGATTAGGAGACTATTCGCCTGATGGGGAGCCCTAATCGCCTATAGTATAGGCGAATAGGAGCCTATTTGCCTTTACTTCATGCATTTACGATCCTAAATGCTAGTTAAGCCCTGAATTGCATGCTTTACGACGTAATCGCCTATAAACTCCTAATTTGTGTACCATATAACCCTAATCGCCTATAGTATAGGCGATTAGCATTCCTAAATGCCTGTTGACCCACGTAATCACTAGTTGACTTTTCCTAATCGCCTGTACTGCTGCTGTAAGTGTAATTTAGCATTTCGGGACCCGATTTGACACCTAGGAACATGCTAGGAACCCCGTAACATACCTAGTAACTTGGTAATATGTTCTCGGACTTGTTTAAGTGATACTTGAACTACGTGCTACAACTTGTTGGACTTTAACGTATGTTAAGTGTGATTGAATGATTGTATGTTTGTGAGTGCAAGTATAACACGGGGAGTCTCGGGTCACCAATGGGATGTCGAGTCTTGTACATTGGGTTAATTTAACAGTCACGGTGTTTTCAAATGAACTTGGTTATGGTCTGGACATCTAGGGACTAACTAACCTACGGGTTATTAGTCTAAGTACTTGTAACTGTCATATGTTAGGTCGCCGCTTTACGGGGCTAGCATAGCTTGCTGATATTATTCGTATTTCGAAGTAACGCAACCTAAGGTGAGTTTACTGCCCCTCTTTTAACTGGTTTCACTTTTTGGGGGAGAAAACATGTGTTAAACTTATGTTTTGGTAACAACTGTCATACTATGGGTTTCTATGGTTTATTATACGATCTTTGGAAGTCCCGGGGGAAACCATGAATGTGCGGGTTAGCACAACGGGGAAATGTGAATAGATCTATTGGGAATGACCAACCCCGCTCGTCGGCTTGGAGGGCCGGGCGAGTGCATATTGTCTCAAACAGGAACAGGTTTTCTATTCGGGCACAACATCTGGTTTGCGAGTTAGTAATGGTTTTCCAATCGTAGATGTAATAAAACATATGCCTAGCTAGCGTACTTCGGTTTGCAAATTGATATAGTATGGACAGGTTGAACTTGATACTTTGATTACAAAACCTGTAAACTCACCAGCATTCTTGTGCTGACGTAAACTCTTACATGTTTTCTCAGGTCGCTAAGGTAGCACTACGGAACTAGGGCGCACGCGTCTGCACGGCGTCTAGTTTGGATTGCATCGTTTTCAAACATTGAATAATTTGGTTTACTTCTGGATTATGTTTTGAGAATAAGCTTCCGCTGTAATCGGGGATTTAAACTATGTTTTTGAAATTGCATATGTTCATTTAGACTTGTTTATTGTGATCGTTGACTTGGATCCTGGTTTGTCATGCGCGTCGCGTTAAAACTCCGCAAGTGGATTTTGAGGGTGTGACAACAACACTTACCGTCTCTTTCTCCTTCCCTTTTCTTCTCCTACTCTCAATCTCCTTAGGGATTAATTTCTCCAACTCATGATCCAGATGATCATCTATAGCCTATAACTCATCTAACAAATCTCCTCTCATCCTAGGCTTAATCCCAAACTCAACCTGTTCTTCCCCTATACTTATGCTCAACTTACCCTCACCCATGTCTACCACAGCTCTAGAAGTAGCCAAGAAAGGACGACCTAAAATTAAAGGCACAACATCATCCTCAGGCATATCTAACACTACGAAATCCACAAGAAACACGAACTTGTCCACCTTAACTAAAAGATTCTCAACAATACCACGAGGGAATTTGGTGGACTTGTCCGCCAGCTGGATGTACATGCGGGTGGGCTTAAGTTCTCCTAGGTCTAGTTGCTTAAAAATGGAGTATGGCATTAAATTAACACTAGCACCTAGGTCAGCAAGAGCATTCTTAATGGACAGGTCACCTATGGAACATGGAATGATAAAACTACCAGGATCATCCATCTTAACTGGCAGCTTATTCTGCAAGACCGCAGAACACTCCTCACTTAAAGTACCCTGTGAAAGTTCCTCAAGCTTTTTCTTATTAGCCATGATGTTCTTGAGGAACTTAATATATTTAGGCATGCTCTGGAGGACTTCTATGAAGGGTAGGTTCACTTTAAGTTGCTTAATAAGTTAGATAAATTTATCATATTGGTGATCTATCTTATTCTGCAACAACCTACCTGGATAAGGAGCAGTGGGCTTATGCACTCTAGTAGGCTCTACCTGCCTCTTACTCTCTCTATCCACCGCCACTCTCTCAGAAGGACCCTCACTGCTAGACACAGGACTGGATGTAGCTACTCTAAAAGGTGTCCTAGCAGGTGTCTCTAACTCTATCTCTTCATCTACCGGTTCCTCCTCATCCTCAACCGGTATCTCTACTCTCTCAGTCGCACCCCTACCACTACGAGTGCTCACAGCCATCGCTGTACCCTTAGGGTTCTCCTCAGTGTTACTAGGGAAAGTACCTGGTGACCTAACAGAGAGTTTCTGTGAAATATCTCCTATTTTTCTCTCTAGGTCTAACAAAGTATTCTGCTGGTTCCTAAGCATTAGGTCATGCTCCTCAAGTTTCTGAGTGGTTTGCTGGTCTTTTGCAACCAGCTGAGTGAGCATTTGACTCTGACTAGCTATCATCTCCTCTATCCTCTTCAAACTAGACCCTGAACAATCACCTATTTCTCCCCTATCAGACCTCCACCCAGAATTAGATTGGTTCCTCTACCCCGAGTTATAATTATTACCATTTCCCCGGTTAGAACTCCCCAAATAATCTACATGCTCACGGTTTCCTACTGGGCAGTCTATGGTGTCGTGTCCACCCCTACAAATCTCACACTTGAGTACACTCATCTTAAGCTCTTTAACCTCTCTCGCTAAAGCCTCTATAGCAGCAGCCATACTAGTCTTAGGAGTGACTTGATGAACACCTCTAGTGGTGGAAGAGGTAGACCTAGTAACTGGGATGGAATCCCCGTGGGCTGGGTTTTGCTGTTCAACTAGAGCAAAACTCTCAAACATGTCCTTACACTCATCAGGGTCTTTTTTATCCATAATGTGTCCCCCAGCAGCAGTGTTAAACATCTGCCGCGTAGCATAAGTAAGGCCATTGTAGAATTTCTCTACAAGGGCCCAATTAGAAAGTCCATGCTGGGGACACTTTTTCAACAAAGTGTTGAACCTCTCCCAGGCCAAGTGGTATGGCTCGTCTGGATCCATTCGAAATGAATGGATCTGGTCCCTAATGCGAGCGGCCTTAGAAGGAGGATAATATTTTTTTAGAAACTTGCTCTTCAAGTCTTCCCAGGTAGTGATGGAATCCTGTGGAAGAGTATCCAACCAAGTGGCAGCACGCCCAGACAGAGAAAATGGAAAAACTCTAAGATAGATCGTGTCTAGGGTGACACCTGTCAGACCAAAGGTGTCACAAATGCGCACAAAACGGGACAGATGGCCTGGAGCATCCTCATCATCCAGACCATTGAACTGGGCGGTATGGGCGATGGTGTTGATGACGTGTGAGGGGATCTGCCAAGTGTGGTTATTGGGTATGGCAGTCCGAGTAATAGGAGTTCTCACTCCCGTGGCTCCCTCACATGCCATCTGGTGGACAATACGTCTAGGTGGTGGTGGTTGAGCGTCGCCCATGATAGTAGCAGGGAGAGAAAAACGTACCTTTTTGGCTCGATTGATAGCACGACGAAGTTCCTTTCGAATGTCAGCAATGTCTCGTTCGGGCTTTGGTATGATCGGCACAGATGGTCCCTGCGAACGAGTTCGTGGCATAAAACTGCAAGACAGATAGAAAAGAAAAATAACGCGTAAAGAAGAACAAAAATAAATGAAATATAAACAACAAATAAAAAAACACAAAAAGAAAATAAAAACCTAAGACTATCTAGACACACTAAAAACCAAAAAGACTCAAATAAGACCAATTAATCAGTGAAGTCCTAATCAAAGCTAGTTTCGCAATCGCTAAGTGTCCCCGGCAACGGCACCAAAAACTTGATGTGCTATGTATTGTCTAAAAATATAAACAACCTAGACACCTAGTAATATAAAACAGACTCAACTAAACTAGACCACACGACAGGCAACTGTACCTATCAATGCAGTACAGACTAAGTAAGTCCGAGTATCGAACCCACAGGACACTAATAGAAAACAAAACTAGACTCGACTAAGACTTAAAAAGATTTGATTTAAAAGTTGATTTTTGGTTTTTTAATTAAATAAAATAAAAAAAGGAAATAAATAAATAAATAAGATAAAAAGATAGCAATGATAACTGAGGAAAATGTCAGGATAGGAAGGTGGCTACCTAGGTCAAGAATCCTACATGTAAACTCACAACTCTCGGTAATGGAAAACTGAATGGATGCCAGATTCTAAAGATAACTTAAGAAACCTTAAGACGTACTAGATCTCCTCCCGGTCTCACTAACACACCCCAAAGAATCCTAAGGAATAAAACACTGGTTATCTAGCTCGGATCACCTCCCAGTCTCACCTCACTAAGAATGCTAAGGTACTCTAATGACTCGATCACCTCCCGGTCTCTCTAATCACATTACACCCTAAGATGTAAAGGAGTAATTTAATTGGGTTAACTATGACTTGGAATTGCAAGAAACTAAAGACAACTAGGGTAGGATCACCTCCCGGTCTTAAGAATGGAAGAATACAAAAGTCCTCTAAATTATCTAATCAAGTTCCTATGGCTTTCGGATCCAAAACCACAAACTAAGCTACAAGCACTAAGCAGGTAACCCTAATAAACATCCAAACATGAAAGACATTCACTAAGACGTGTATGGAACTCTCAAAAATAATAAATCAAACTTAGGTACGCACACACATCATAATAAACACCAACTAAATCGTTACCAAAACATTAACCATTCAAAAATAAATCCAAAACCAAGAGTATAAAATTAACATGTATTCATCATACAACCTAGGTAGCTTAAAAGGTTTAGCCAATAATATTCATAACAAACGATAAAAACATGGTCTTGGTACCAAAGTAACACATAGTCATAAAGTTTAGAACACAAAGTAATAAACGAAAATAACCAATACTGTGTAACCTCGATACCTAGCCTTCCTGCCCTTCAAAATAATCCTCTAAATATTCCTTCAAAGACTGCTGCTCTATGATCGATCGATTTCTTCTTCCCCGCTTGACTTTGGCGGCTGTGATGATGTCCACGAAAAATAATAATCTGCCGCTCCCTCTTATAATAATTCACCGTCCAATATTTGTTGCGCCATTTTTTTCATGACTTTATTGGGCTTAAGACTTGGCCCATGGTGTTATTATTATTTTCATCCTGACTATATGGAACTTTCATTTTTTTAATATTATTATGATTATTATTAGTATTATTGCTACGCCATGCTTGCTTGACTCGAGTGTTCTTGTCTCGACCAAAGTTCCTAGTTTACGCTTCAACGTCCATGAACACCACCTCACAAGTGTTCGTGTCGGGATTAAAATTCTTCGTTTAACGCTCCTTTCCACACGAACACCTACAAAATAATACAAATAAATAAAATACATAATAAAACGACAGGAAACGAATAAAACCCGACCAAATAATATACAAAATACATAGGAAAAGAGATGTGTTTTGCAACACATCATATGTCATGTGTTGAATCTTGTTGTCTGGTCTGTCGAACTATGTGGTTGGTTTATTTTTTTAACCAATTCTGTTTGTTAAGATTACATTTTGAATATGACAGCCTTGTATATTTTCTCATGTGAGAATTTTTCTGATTGAAAAATCATATGATTTTGTGTTCAATCATGTTCTGTTGTGTTGTGTTCGAATTTGTGATTGATGGTTTTTTAGCCATTGTAATGTCAAGATTGATCTTGAATTTTGTAACAACCTTGTTTAGTTTCTTTGTGAGATATCTTTCTAATTGCGAAATTGTATGTTTGTGTGCAATTAAATGTTGTTGGCTGTTTTTTTTTCTGATGTAGAATTGTATGATTCTCATTTTGTCAAATTTTTGGAATCATGTGATTCAGTTTGTATGGTTGATGTTTTTGTGAAGTATTAAAAGTTGTTTTTAATCAAACCAAATGAGTTTTTTCATTCTTCACAAGTCTTTTATCAATTTGTTATGTATGATCTAATTGACAATCATGTGATTTTGTGTTAAACAGAACATATTTGACTGTCGTATAGTTGGTTATATGCGTCGTTGTCCGGACTGTTGCTGAGTCATGTGAGTCAGTTATTTTAATCAGAATATGTTTTCAGATCATATTCTTTCTCAAACGTGATTATTTTTTTCTTAAAAAAAATAAAAAACAATTAAACACATATAAAGCTAGATTTGTTCTAATATGTTTTGATCTTCTAGTTGATGATCATTGTTGATGTTAGTTCGTAGATCTAGTTGTGTTGTGAGAGTTATTGTGTTATTCAAATCATTTTATTTTGATTCCTTTTGTGTTCTGTTTGAACTAGGCTTTATCTAAGATGTGGTCGTTTCTTGGTTATAAAGAAGAATGTTTCTGTAACTATTATGCTACTTGTTTATATAAATGATAAGTTGGTTACATAAAATAGTTATAAGGATGAATTTTTGAAGTGAAAAAAAAAATCCTTTTCAAAATCCAGGTTTCTCATTAAGGGTCTAGTAAGTCTTCAAACGTTTCCTATGATATTGAAGCCATTTTTCTATTAAGTCTCTCTCATCTTGCAGAAACCTCGTCACATTGTTTCTCTCTGTAACTTATGATCTGGTATGTACAGATTTTGGGTTCCTGTTAGTTCATCTAGGTTTGTATACTGATTATTGTGCAGTGATCTAGAGTCGAGTATAGAGAGAACATTGTTTAGCTTATCAAGTTGTTAATCTGTTAAATGTTGAGAGGCTTTATATTTTGATGTATGGTTTTGGTTAAAGTTTTTGAAGAATAAAGGTTTTTGCCGACCTTAAATAAAATTATTGTACAGTTTGTTTTGACTGGATTTAATATGACAATATATAAACATGTTAAAATTCATTCGAATTAAAATCATGTAATTTTTTCGTTGTGTCTTATGATTAGGAGAATGTTTTGTCTATTACTAAAAACCTCTTAAGAAACGTGGAAAAATGAAAAAAAAAGGCAGTCCATAGTTTCACGCCATAAAGCTAAATCTGAGTGTTGTGCCATATGTGCTGCTACATATAAATTTATTTGACAACAAAACCAACTTAGTATTCAGTATGCAAGGTAGTGTTTCAGTTTTGTTGCTAGTTTTATCTTGTTATCTATCTTTGATTGTTAATTAGGTTTATTCTGCACTCATTCTTCTTAGACCTATAGGATTTTGTTTAGTCTTGTTTTAGATCTTTGTATCTTTTTATTGCGTAAATAATCTGATTGAAACAAATTCGTGAGTTTATTTGTTTGTAGAATCTTGTTTCTGATAGTTATAGAAATTGTTTGAGATCTTGTTTAACTTTCATTGGTTTTAAAGGCTTTGGCATCTTATAATTAGACTGACCCTGTGATTAAGTTGTTCTTATCTTTAGGGTGTGGCTATATAAGAGTTGTCTTCATTAACGGGTTGTTGACACATCAACATATCAGGATGTGTGAACTGATTAAGATGTTAGACGTGTTTTAAGTAATAAAATTGTGGGGGTGTTGAAAATAACATTTATCCAATTTCAAATTTATTACTTATTCTAATTTACAACGTATTTTATCGTTTTGCATAAGATGTGGTTGTAGGTAATATCGGACTTGTTGATCGGGTCAAGAGGATGCAAGATGGTTTGCTGGCAATAAGAAAGGAAGAATGACTTGTAGCCAGGAACGAGTGTAGATCGAGTTCATTTTCTATTTCATTACTTGTTGCAGTCCAGTTATCAAGAGCCCAGGTAAGCAACCCAGTTAACAACCTGGTGGGCTCGTGATTTAGGAAGATTGTTGGGCCTGGTTGTTTATAATATTGGCCCAACTTATACCTTTATTACACCGCCTATTCTTCATCTTATAAACAGGAGAACCATATGACATTTTATATTACTCTTTTATTACCCTCTCACCCAAATTGGGGTTTCCTATTATTGTCTTCTAGATCCTGTATTTAGATCTTTCTGTTTTGTATTCATGGAACAGGCGAGTCTGTATATGTCTAGATAGTCTTTGAGAGAGTTGTGTTCGTTTTGTTCTTTATTCTTTCATCTTCTTAAGTCTAGGGATTCATTTGATGATATGTTATCTTCAAGTGTTTGTCGTCGTTTAGATAAAGTGCAGGTGTGTAGATCATTGTTAACGTTTCTCTTGATTTATATTTGCTCTAAAACTTTGTAATATTATTAGTTGATTCTATTTTCTGCTTATTAGTAAAGTTTTGATTGATTCTTGAATAGGTCAGTTGTTTTTGACAGAACTCATTTTGACATGAACCATATTGATAAATCTTTAAAACAACCAATATCTCTTAGACGGACTCTACTTCAATCTGCTGGTTTTATTATACATAGTGTAACCTAAAGTTTAAACCGTTAATAAAGAAATTCATTACCATTTGTGTAGTTCGTTCAACAAAGAGCAAATAAGTAATAACCAAGTAAGATTGTTCATTAAAAATATCATTAGTTTTAGTTGGTATAAATGAATATTACTAGCAAGTAGCTTTTTTTTTTTTTTTTTAAGGCAAATTTCATTAAAACACAAACGACCGGGGAACCTTCAAGATGAAGATCCCCACAAGCCAAAAAGGTTACATTACATCAAAAAGGAAATACTTCCACCCTTTCCAATCCACTACCCCGTACCGACCCCTACTACAAAACCAAATAAAAGTCAAAGATTTGATGTCTGCCACTATGTCTACCACCGTCCTACTCGTCTGATTGAAAACTTTTTCATTTCTAGCCTTCCATATTCGCCAGCAACCCACCAAGAAAATGCCGTATAAAACTTCTTTTTTACTCTTCGACCATCCCGAATTATTAACCACCTCAGCAATATCTTTCACCGTGAATAAGAAAATAGGCGGCAAGTGAACCCGATTCGCTATCCCATTCCATACTCCGTTCGCCACCCTACAAACAGTGAAAATATGATCCACGCTTTCTTCAACCTCATTACAAAACTCACAAAGGCATTTCCTACAAACAGCAAGTAGCTAGTAACATTTCCTTAACTAACAAGGTTAGGCATGCCTATAGGTGGATTAGGTAGGATTTTCATCGTAATCGTATTTGTTCCTTTATACCCTGGTGTCTTGCTTCACTTTTTTCCTACCTCTATATTGCGTTGATTATTTTATCAAACTCATATCTATTAATTAATAACTTTATTATTAACAAACTATTGTACAAGGAATATAAAACGTAGTTGTCATATTCTTCTCATTAACAACATTAATTAACCAACGGACTGAGATTAACAAAACTACCAAACAATATTACAATTACTTATAGTTCCCTTACAAAATTTTTATTTGATTGGTAATTTGTTTCTAAAGTAAATTTCGCGAAAGCGTTGTGGCTGCGGTCCAACACCCCAACTTGTATGCAGGGGGCGTAGGTTTCAGGGGTGGCCGCTCCCCCCCCCCCCCCCCCCCCCACGAATTTTCGCTCAAAAGTTTCAATTATATAGTATCCATATAGAATTTTTTAAGTATATACGTTTTTGACCCCCCATATTTTTTGAAAAAAAAATATAGGTATATTATATAAACCAAAACTAACGATATATCGGACGATACAAGGTTCCCAATTATCGGTTGTTTTACCGAGTTTAGAAAGAGATCCAGCTAAACGACTTGGAATGTGGAAATATCCGGTTAATATAAGGGAGAAAGTAAGACTAACTTATATTAAAAGTCGACGGGTTGAATTGTAATTATTTATCCAGATATCCACGCTTTGTCTCCTTTTTAAAGTTTTAGTGTCTTTGTTTATTTTTTGTTAAACGATGCTTGGAACTTTGATATTATTGTATTTAATGTTTGACTCGACCTTAATCGAATCACCGACCCGAACATATCATTCGAAACATAGCTATAGAAAAAAAAAATTAGGTCCTGTCCCGTGACTGGTGATTTCCGATCCCCCAGACTAATTTCTCAAGCTTCGCCACTAGTTGTATGATATCTAGGAACGGATCTATGTAAGGCGAGAAGTGACACCCCCTCAACATAGTGTCTACCGAGATTAAAGGATTTTTTTAAGCCGATTCTAATTAAGGCTTTTAGTTTTGTCTAAGTGTCACGGTCAATGTTTAAATCTGACCATCATGAATACAGATCAGAATCTAATTGTTTGTTCATGAAGTAACTTGATGTATACATTTTACTTTTGTTTCTTGATGCTTATTTTGACTGCTCTTTTAAGATTCTTGATTTAGTTTTGAGAATAACCTTATGTTGATTAGATTTGACAAAATCAATATATGAATCATCCTTGCCTCGTTGGGTGCATTTGCCTTTCGAGATTGGTATCGTTACTATTTGTTTTTTTTTTTTTCCTTTACCGGGAATAAGAAGCAACATCATAATAAGTTACAAAAACAACAATCATACCCAGAGAAACCTCTGACTCAAAAAATAAACGATAGACTAGCATGCACGACTAATAATATAGAAATAGAAAGCTATCAAATAACAAAAGAAGTTGTGAAATAGTAAAATAGAAATAAATATAACATCATAAAACAAATAAATAAAGGATAATCTAAGGTGTAAGCGAATCTAAGCCCCTAAAATTAACCTAAGACACACATATACATCCTCCACTTAGTTGACGGACTAAAACCGTATTTTTTACTAGACTCAAAATTAGGAATGAGAAAATGATACTCGATATAGAAACTAAGCAGATATCGTACGACTATGGTACCGAACCATACCAAGAGATTTTCAATGTTAATTCGATACCCACTTTTTTGCGTCTTCCGAGATTGGTACTTTCAAATCGGTACAATTTTGGTATTTTGAATTGATTTATCTTTAAACACCGTAAAGGACCAGTACCAGTTCCGAACACTTTAGGTACTGGTAGTACCTTTTATTGCCACTTTTGGGATTCGTGTATTTCAGTACGAGTACGATACAAAGCTCATCCATGCTCGAAAGTAAAAACTATTCAACAATCAAACTAGAGGGACTAAAATCAATAACTTTTCCGAACTTGCAACCAGGAATATTCACGAGTGACCACCAAACACAGGGCATATGAAACGGCACTCTAAGATATGTTCCGTAACTGCAATGATGATCAACCATTGGCACTGCAATTGCATGTGTAAACTCCATGTGAATCATTCATGTCTATCTATAAATCACACAATCTTAACTTATTTTATTTTACACTAATATCGTCTCCATTGATGCACTGCTCCAGCTCTCTGTAACCGTTATCCGGTAAGTTGGTATCTAATTTTCTTGTTATAGCATGCAGCATGATTTACAATCAATTGACCCTTCATTTTAATTCTTTAATGTTTTTCATATCATAAAGGGTAACTTCTTTGTTTTTAATTTTTTGAGTTAGTGATTGTTGTTTTGAATTTTGGTTTTATTTTATTTTGTGTCTCAACGCTGAGTAATATCAGCAATTTGAGTTCAGTTTTGTTGCTAAAATTTGTTATTGTTCTTAAGGTTTTTTTTTTTTTTTTTTTTTTGGTAAATTGTTTTTTGTTTCAGAGAACTTAATGAAATTTGCTAATCAGACAATTTTTTTTTGGTAATTGATTTAAATCAGATTCTGCATATCTAGTTTTGGCATGATATATAGTGTGAATTTTCGACACGAGTCATGAACTAATGAGAAATTTACAGGTTTGGGTTTGGGTTTTGGGTTAAACCTGAGAACATGTTTAGCTAAATGGGTTGTGTTCGTGTCAACCTTATAGGTTTGTGTGTTGACATGATTAACTTATTTATTTGTTTTATGAGTTTTTAGGATATGTTTTATACTGTAACTGTAACTGGTAGAATTTGGGTAATTTTTATGTCAAAAATTAAAAATTTAACAATAAATTGGCATTGTTTAAACATCTCTTGTAATAGAAATAGTATGTACATGTAGAATTGTAAAGTATTATCATGTAAAAAATTAATTACTTTTTTTTGGGTTACACATGTCGTGTTCGTGTTCACACGTGAATATATCACATGTTATGTTTGGGTTTGTGTAAAGTTTTCGGGTTCGTGCAACCTGTCAACACGAACACAAACATGACCCATTTGGCAGCCCGTTATCTTGTGTATTAGGAATCTTAAACATGTTTGTTTTCACATTTTGACGTTTAGGCCATCATTACATAATTAAGATTTGGTAAACAACAAAATATGGACATTAAAGGGAATATCCTGATGGAAAGATACGAGTTAGGGCGATTACTAGGCCAAGGCACGTTCGCCAAAGTTTACTACGCGCGCAATTTAACAACGGGCCAAAGCGTAGCAATTAAGGTAATAGACAAAGAGAAGGTTATACGGGTCGGGCTTATTAACCAAATCAAGAGAGAAATATCCATTATGAAACTAGTGAAACACCCTAACATCATACAACTGTATGAAGTCATGGCTACCAAAACAAAGATATATTTTGCATTAGAGTATGCAAAAGGGGGTGAGCTTTTCGATAAGATAACGAACGGAAGGTTAAAAGAGCAAACCGCGCATAGATATTTTCACCAGTTAATCAATGCCGTAGATTTTTGCCATAGCAAAGGGGTCTACCATCGCGATTTAAAACCAGAAAACCTATTATTAGACGAGAATGAGAATTTAAAAGTGTCTGACTTCGGGTTAAGTGCGCTTGCTGAATCTAAGCGTCAAGATGGATTGTTACACACCACTTGTGGGACCCCAGCTTACGTGGCACCGGAGATAATTACTCGAAGAGGGTATGATGGGGACAAAGCAGATGTTTGGTCTTGTGGGGTCATATTGTTTGTTTTGTTAGCAGGTTATCTTCCATTCCATGATTCGAATTTAGTGGAAATGTATAGAAAGATTGGGAAATCAGAGTATAAGTTTCCATGTTGGTTTCAAGCTGACGTAAGAAAGTTGATCGCGAGAATCTTGCTTCCAAATCCGGTAAACAGAATCACAATTCAAAAGATTAAGGAAAATGCATGGTTTTTAAAAGGGGAATGTACAAAAGAACCAAATGCAGACCGGGCTTCAGGATCCGGTACAATCACAAATGTTGTTGCAAATGAAGATTCGGCGAAACCTCCGGATATGAATGCATTTGATATTATTTTACTATCTCCCGGGTTTGATTTGACAGCATTGTTTGAAGAAGATGTACAAAACAAAGAAGCAAGATTTACTATTATGCAGCCTGCTTCAGTTATTCGGTCTAAACTAGAAGAAATTGGTAAATGCTTGGGGATGAAAGTGACCAAAAGAGAAGTAGGGTTGTTGAAACTGGACGCGATGATGGAGGGTAGAAAGGGAATTTTGTCGATTGATGCGGAGATATTTGAGTTGACTCCATCTTTACATTTGGTGGAGGTGAAGAGATGTAATGGAGATACATTGGAATATCAGAAGGTTTTAGATGAAGGTTTGAGACCTGCACTTCATGATATTAGTTGGAATTTGCAAGGTGATGAACAACATCAAAATGTAGAACCGGAGCAACACGAGGTACTACAACAACTGCCGCAGCAGCAGCAGCAGGAGGAAGATCAGTTTTCTTGATTTTTTTTTTTTTTTTTTTTTTTTTTTTTTTGGCGGTTACTTTCAGGTATCTGATGCATGTAATGGTCTTTTGTTAGCCAGAAAAATTGAAAATCGTTATTTCGATCCATGTTTATATGCATAGATTGTGTCGGGTTACGTTTCATATCTAACATAACAAACCAGTAAAGCCGGGGAAGAAAGTTAGCTAGAATGAAAATGTGTTAAACGGGTCAAAAGTTGAGTTATGTAATAATGCATAAAATAAAATATAAACGGCCCGTGTATAAAATGAACATAAGGGGATGGTTCTAAGTCATAAAAGTAGGGTTGAGTTATTCTACAAAGCTACAAAAAATGAGAATTGTGAGAAGGATACAAAAAACACAATAGATTGTGAAATATGACACAATGAGCCACAAAATATAATACAGTGCTAAAAAATATAACACAATGCTGAAGAAAAAAACACAATGAATTGAAAAAATGACACAATGATGAAAATAAAAAAAAAGACGCAATGATACATAAAAGACACATTGATATAACACATATTTCTAAAAACTACAAGCCAAAACCCCAAAAAACGAAGACCTAAAAACTAACATCGTAGGGTTCAATAAGATGATTTCAATGCCGCTTGAATGAGTTCAATTAGAGTCCGTTTGATACCTTTCATACGACTTCCTATTTTTCTTTCCTTATGTATTTCATCTTCATTCTATAAAAGTAATCCGTTATTATTAATGTAGTTTTTATCACAATACTTTGGGCCCCTGACTTAAAAATATAAACGGCCCATGTTAGTTTGGGCTAGCTCGTTTGTTTTAATTGTTTTATAAGTTTATATTTTTACACATATTGATACATATAAAAATGGAAAAACTACACGTTTTTTAGACTACAGAAGTTATAATACATTAAAATTTGGGACATAATTCTGGGTTATAGTTCATTTAATTTTAAAATTTTGGGTTTAATTTAAATGAGTCTGACAAGGGAGCCAAGCCAGCAAACAAGCGAGCTTACCTTGGCTTTAGTCTGACACGTTTACAAATAGAGTTGATTCCAAGAGAGCCTTGAGCTACAGGCTTTTAGATCAACCCCAATAATAGTCATGGTTATTTTGAGAACACGTATGTATGTACGTATGCTTGAATGCATTGGCGTTGATGTTGATCTTGTGTGTAAGAGCTTAATCCGGGAGCAAATCACATGCCAATGTGCTGGAACTCCTCTCCTTCACATATTGATAATAAAGTGAGTTGGGAAAAGTCTTAACTACTTTTGGTTGATGCCTTGCAAGTTAAAGGCTACTTTGGTTCGTGAATGCATGCATATATGCATATTCACATGATCACATTATATGGTCAAAAACATGTTAGTATTTGCAACTTGCAAGTCATGTAGGAACAACCATCTATTCCTCTTGTGAATTAGTTTGTGTTTGTGGATCAGAGCAATCATATATTTTGATTTGGGGGCCCAATGTTTTAGCTACCAAAAAATAAAAAAATATAAATAAAACACTTTATCCCACCTAACCAAAATCTTTGTTGCTTGCAAACATATGAACCTATTAAATTATTAATTATCATTCGGCTATGGACTTTGAGTTCTACTCTAAAAAAAAAAAAAAAAAAAAAAAAAAAAAAAAAAAAGCATTTACATTATTTCAATCAATTTTTTTTTTAGAAATTCAAAATATTATTGTTATTCTATATATTCAGGGACATTGTTAGCTCGTTTTATTTTTGAACAATTTTTAAAACTGGTTTTATGTGAGGAGAGAGAAAAATTAATGATAAAGTATTAAAATTTCATCTAATTAAAAATTAGAGAAAAATGTAATGAATTTTAGTTTAATTTGGTAAATGGGGATGTGGATGTGGATTTGGATGAGATTTGAATACTCTTAACTACTTTAAAAGATTTATTACAATATTGTGAAATAAAAACCTTGTTCAGACGAAAAAACTTGAATCTAAGACAAATGGCACAGGGCAGGCATACGAGTATCTGGCTCATTATTATAGATACTATTCTGCTTACTTGGATTTGGCCTCGTACTTGTTTACCCACTTCATAACTGAACATATTAATATATTATATAACTATAAAAAAATATCATAAATAGTATTATGATCTTTTTGTGAGTTTTTAAGTTGGAAATATAGAGAATTGTTTGAAATGTAGTTGAATATTTGGTATCTTAGTTGTTCAATTGAGTTTAAGAGCATTCACATTAGCTTCTTCATAATGATGCGAGTGTGATCTCTATATTATATAGAGTGAGTATAAGTGGTTGTAAGTAGAAGGTGGAGAAAATATTTGGAGGAGACACTGTTCATCCTTCATATTTTTTAATATTTTTAAAAGTGATTATGATTAGAGGAGAGAGAAAAGGTAATGATAAAAGCATAGAATAAGTATTAGAGAGAATTACAAAGATTATCCTTTAGATATTAGAAAAATTGCATGTTCTGTCTTTTATGGAAAATTTTCACTCATTATGTCCTTTATTTTCTCAATTTGCTACACCCCCTGTCCTTTAGCCTAACTTAGTTATAAAAAAAACTTGGTTAACTTTATTTTCTAAGTTTACACTTTTAGCCCCAATAGTTTTTATCGAACCCTAACCCTTGATTGACATCAAATTCGACCACATCAATTAACGAAATCATAGGGCTATTATAGACTATCAAATTCCGATCAAAACAATGTATAATAATATTACTGACCTGATCGTTTTCGAGGATAAATTGAACGATTAAAATTGCGACTGTTTGATCTTGTTCTTCTAATTGCGAATGATTTAATGAGTGTTTATAGTATATTTTTGCACAGAAACGGTCAACTAAGGCATAAGATTTTGTAATAGGTTTCAATTTATGGTATAGAGGCTCGGTTTGCAAGTGGGTTTTTAAACGTTTAAAAATCTTTATTTTCTCAAAATACATTTTTAAACGTTTATGGAACGTGCTAAACGATCAGGTCAGTACGATTATTATACATGGTTTTGATCGAAATTTGATGTTCTATAATAGCCCTATGTTTTTTTAATGCAAATTACAATATTTTTATTTAAATCCAGAAAAAATTATTTATAATTCCAGAATTTGTGAGTTTTTTTTTCTTAAATCCTAAATCAACACCAACCGTTAAATTACAATATTTACAATATTAGGATGTTAATATAAATTCTAACACGTTAATTTACAGTGTAAATTATTTATAAGTCATAATTTTAATAAAACTATTCTTTTACTCATAATTTGTAAATAATTACATTAATTTATATGTTGACCGAAGTTAATGACATTTATTATTATCTTTTAACAATTTACCGAATTTAGATTAACATCATAATGATTGTTATTTAATGTTATTTTGACTGAATAAATAATGTCATTATGTCAAAAATGTTGCGGTTCCTACTATTAAACTTGAAAGTCAAAAATGTTGATTTTTCCTACTAAATTTAAACTTGAACATCAATTTACCAAATACTAAATTTGTGATAAATGTGTTTTTGAATGCAAATTACAATAATTTTATTTAAATCCAAAAACAAAATATTTATAAATAATGTCATTGATTATAATACAAAGTTAATGACAATAATTTATATGTTGACCGAAGTTAATGACATTTATTATTATCTTTTAAAAATTTATCGAATTTAGATTAAATTCTAATGATTGTTATTTAATGTTATTTTGACTGAATAAATAATATCATTGATTATTATACAAATACTTATCATAATTAAAAAATGTATATCATAATTAAAAAAAATGCAAGGACGATTGCTGTTGAAAGCTCACAATGAGTTATATAGCCATAGAACATAACTCAACAATCACAATTGCCATCTTACCGGCTTTGTTTGCCGTAACCACAAGTTTTGTTACCTTTTCTTAATTAACGTAATTTTATAATAAAACTAGCAAGACGCTATAGGCACGTTTTGTTAAATAGCTAGCAATTAGATTTATCAGTTTTCTTTTTACATTTCAAGTTGATCCTAGGTGCGCCTCTTTAATATTCTTGAAACGCCGGCTGTGCATATAGATGACTGATTTTCAAACTCAATGTCTTTACCAACTATAATACATTAAAAATACCGAAATGTGTGTTTCTTTTCCTGAAATTTAGCTATTCATTGTGATAAATGTTGACTATACCTATATACGTTTTAGAATTTGTGATAAATGATAGTTATTGACAATTGCAATTATATCTCTAATTTTAAGCATTTAGCATAGATTTAAGTCAAAATTTCAATCTTTCTATTTTTATACTTCATCTATTTAATTGTACGGTATCACATTGATCACACTTGCTATACACACCATAAACAGAACGTGGAACAAGTAGAAAATGTAAGTATTAAAAGAGAAAGATTCATGCAATAATTTTGGTAAAACAAAATGTATTTAATAAATATAATTTAAATATATTCTTTTAATAATAAATATAATTTAAATCTATTTAACAATTTCCTAAAATACATAATATATTCAAAATAATTTTCAATGATATTACTAATATAACGACTTTCATTTTAATATTGTTGACCAATAAACATAAAACTTTTTACTGTTTTTGTTACTTTGATTGAGGTCAATTCTTTGACTTTATTTATTTTTCATGTCTTATAATACAATTATTAGTAATTAGTAATGAAATTAGTAATGAAATATCATTTTACGTTATCTGTAACAACATTAACTAAAAGGCGATTCATAACAGTAAAAAACCTCATATTTCATGAAATCCTTCATCATTGACTATATTAACTAAATATCGTTTCGTGCTCCATACCTAATTACCTGCAAAAGCATGCTAACGTGTGTCAACATAAAGTCGGTGAGTTCACAGTTTGGATAACAAGTATAAAGAAATCGAAAACCCAAAAGTTCAAGTGTCATCAGTTTAAGCGTGTCAGGGGTAGCTAGCCCACTCAATGTAACTAAACATGTGATTAATGGGAACCTTCAGTAATGTGTTAACATACGTTAAACTGCCTTAGTGACTAGTGTCTATCAACACTAGCATAACAGATGTGGTCAGAAGTTCATGCCCATGCTCCCAGCACCGCAAACATGAGGTTGCTGCACAACCTAATAGCGTTATCAACTAATACCCCGTTCGCCTCCAGCGATTAACCCAATAATATCTAAGGACTTTCAGTGATAGAGTGTTTAGTTCACAAAGGACCAAAAAAGTTTTAAACTGATAAAAGCGCAATCCACACAAGGATTCGTAAAACCCGACCCACACCAGGAGTCAAAGCATCTCAAACCCGAGATGTAAAAGTAGTCCCGAACCGGACTAGAAAAGTAAGTAATTCCCAACCAGGAATTAATGTGCGTGTCTCCAACCAGAGACTCATGCTTTTGAGAAAAAGTAGTGAAACTCACCTTAGTATGCTAGCAAGTAAATCCAAACTTCCAAAGTAGGGTGTGCTACCGACTCCCTATTATATGTGTCACTAAGTGAGTATATGTGTAATACCATTACGCCATATAACCCGTTTGTCCAAGACGTTTAAATGTTCAAAACCGTGTAAGTGATACCTAGTGATTCTACATGCATAAGTAAACCCTACGGACCTGTTGGTGAATGTGTTAATTATCATTAGTTTTAAACTTCATATGCATCTCATATAAGTGTCCATTCAAGTTCATGTCAAATACATACCACATAAGACTCCAAATAGTCACATAAACGTACATTACACAATCTACGTTTTTAGGACAGATTATGCGCCATGAAAACTAATTTATTAAAAATACTTATCCAGTGAGTTAGACTCCCAAAATATTACTAAATATTCTAGGGGGTCTACTGGACAAATCCATATTTTTAGTTTGTGATAAAACCTTGTACAAAAATTATGAAATATCACGGAACACAGCTACGTTCAGAAAATACACACAACAGATCAGTTTAGTAGAAAAATTCCCAAAAATTGTGTATTCATCCAAACGGGATGAATCAACTAGGAAAAGCCAAGTTATTCCAATGTTGACCTACTGTCCAAATTTCATAACTTTATTCTTTATAAAACTCAAGTTATGATTGTTTAACGTTGACGTAGTTTATTAATCCGAAAAATCTAATATGACCTTTAATCAAAGAAAATTCCAAAAACTTATCAAACGACGTCCAAATCAGACCCCATTATGAAAACCTAAGACCATGTATAATACAACCATGCAAAGAAATCATCAAAACCAACATGCTTAAGTAACATAACAGACCCTACAAGTCGACCCAAACATTCTGTCCCGATTTTATTCATGCATAAACTCTTACTTAAACTACTCACGTATGCATATAATCGATCAACGATAATCAAAAACCATCATAAAACATTCATAGGACCTAACATGATCAGAACCTATCATAACACATGCAAAACCATAAACCCTAAAGATCTAAACACCATAAACATGCACAACATGCAACCTATCAATTACTAATCGCATAAGATTATGTTTAACCAATTCAATCTTTATAAACCTCAAGTTTTAATCTTTATGAAAGCGTTTCAGACCTAGAAAAACTTAGTTATAAGGTTTTAATAACATATTAAAGAAGATTAAAACACAAGAGATTGAATGTTATACCGCAAGCACTTCAAAACTATCAATTGAATGCTCGCCAAGCATCCCGATCGATGTTCTTGAGCCTTAGCAGGTGTTAGGGGTTGATATTATCGTAATAGTGTAGTAGGGGCGATTAGGGTTGAGTTTAGGGGTTGTATAAGGCTTAAGATTGTTTAAATAATGGTTTAAGTCGGTTAGGGTTCGACAGACCCCCGTGAGCGGCCGCGCGGAGGCTATGAGCGGCCACTCACAGCTCCCCGGCTCGCTCTGGGTGCCCTGCTTCGTTGCACTGCCTGTTTTCTTCGATGTTTTCGCTATTTTGGACCATAACAAGTGTAACCCCATGTGTTATGAGCCCAACCATCCGAATGGTCCACCTACTATGATTTTTATTAACGTATTCGGTTTAAGTTCACGTAATCACATACAGTTTGCTCATAGTTTCGCAGAGTTTCATAGAAGCACATAATTGCAATCAATCTCAATCAATTAATTCACAATTATTTAATTTCATTGTTCACCAATGTCCGAGGTTCACTACTCATGTATACAGTTTGGTAATTCCCCGAATTACCACTTCATGCAGTTATTAAGCTATAACTGTGCAACGTGTGTCCTATCTAGCTAACCCTAGTTAAGTAGAATGCAAGAAATGTAACTAGAGTTTAGTTAAAGTAAGAACCTGAAATTGTGGGGTATCACATTTTGTTATTCTAATGGTTCAGGCATCCTATAAGTGGAAATAAATTCTTTTCAAAACCACAAGTTCCAAATCGTCTTGCCATATCAAACCGTGTTATAGAAGCTAAAATAATTTCAGGGAGTAACATTGGAATGTAAACTTTTATCCAAAGAATAGGTTGTCCCCATCTGATAAGAAGATTCCTTTCAGATTTAATAGAAGACAATTCCCTCATACTTTATGTTTCGCAATGACAATAAATAAGAGTCAAGGACAAACTGTCACACCCTCAAATTCCACGTGCGGGGTTTTACCGCGAGGCGCGTGACAAACCAGGATCTAAGTCAACGGTCACAATAAACAACACTATACGATACGTAAAATGAAATAAACAACCATCAAGTTTTCATAAATCCATTCGCTGCGAAAGCGTAACTTTTATTACAACCCAAAATGTAAAAGTACGTAAGTCTATAAAAGATAAGACAATGCATATGAATCCTAGACGCCGTGTGACTCCGTGCGCCTATGATAAGATGCCACCTCAACGACCTGAGACAAACATGCTAAAAACGTCAGCAAATAATGCCGGTGAGTTCATAGGTTTTATATTAAACGTTTTAAGTAATAAAAGCCATCATGTTACCACTATGTCAGAAATGATAGCGTTAGCTAGACGCATGAGTTATACTACCACGACCGGAAACCATTATAGACAACGAAATATGATTTTTGCCCGAAATGATTTAGCTTACGACCGAGACAATATGCACCCGCCCGGCTCCCAGCCGACGGGTGGGGTCTGTCAATCCCAATAGATCTATCCACATTTCCCCAGTTATGCTATCCAGCATATTCATGGTTTCCCCGAGACTTTACGTATCGTATAGTATGTAAATGAATCAATCACTAGCATAACATGATAATTTATGTAATAAGTATAAGCATGTGTCTCCCCCAAAATGTAAAGCATAAGGCGGGGCCGTGAAACTCACCTGATGTTGCTCTTCGCACTACGACACGTAAACCTGCTCAATAGACGGCCCCTAATACCGGTGACCTATCATGACGAGCGTATAAGGTGTTAGACTAACAACCCGTAGGTTGATTAGTCCCTAGTAGTCCAGACCATAACCGTGTATACATGAAATGATGTTTCAAACGTTTAACCGACCGTACCAGACAAGGCCCGACATCCCATTGGTGACCCGACATTCCACGTTTTAGATAAATACAAGACATCATGCCACATATGCAATTAATCACTTAATATGCGCAACAGTCCACCTAGTCTAGCATAATGTCCGATTAACGTGTAAACGGGTCCGAACACGTGTCACAAAGTCATTAGGTGTATCCCGGGGTTCCTATCATGTTCCTAGTCGTTAAATCATGTTCCGGGATGTTAAAATATACATACAGCAGCATTATACGCGATTAGGAATCAAACTAGCACTTAGGATTGTAAATGCCTTATGTATATGCATTTAGGATTGTAAATGCTTAATGTATAGGCATTTAGGATTGTAAATGCCTTATGTATAGGCATTTAGGATTGTAAATGCTTAAGTATAGGCATTTAGGATTGTAAATGCTTAAGTATAGGCATTTAGGATTGTAAATGCTAGTAGTTGAGGGGAATAGGCCCCTATTCGCATATACTATAGGCGAATAGGCTTGTATTCGCCTGAACATCAGGCATTTAGGATTCTACTCGCCTAAAGCCTCATGCGAGTAGGATCCTACTCGCCTATACAGTTCTGTAGTGCAATTTTGCGCGCCGAACACTCCAAATCAGATCCGAAACATGTAAGAACATTCAATAATCATCCTAACACATTAACAAACATATTTCAAGCAAAACCCCTAAGTTTTCATCGTTCTAACAGTTCTGAATGCGAGCGTTTTCCCAAAATAGCAACTTAGCATGTAAACATCACATCAACATGCAAGAACTTACCCTAAATAGCAATTATTCAGATTAAATCACATAACCACGTTATCCGATAGCATCCTACTGTTCTAGCATCATCCTAGAGCAAACCCTAACATCATATAATCAACAACACAACTCATATCATCCTTAATCATCCAAAATCCTTCAAATGGGTCAAAACATCAAGTATCAACAATACACAACCAAAACCATTCAAACTCCTAGGACATCATCATACTAACTTGTAATAGCCATGAACATCATAATAACACAAGAACAATCATGATTTAATCCTAAAAATTCTATCTTTAATCACATATAACACATGTAAAGGTGTGGGTTTGTTTAGAAACGGTTTTAAATGGATTTTCAAAGACAAAAACGTTTATAAGTCAGGTCTGGACTTTTAGGGAGTAAAACATAATCATTTAAAGGTTTGGGTTTGAAGAACACACCTTATATTTAAGAGGAGATGATGGAATAAGCTTGGAAATGGTTGTTTTGATGTGAAAATAGGTTCCAGAGGGTGTTTGTGGGTTGAGATAGGTTATGGGACGGCTAGGGTTGTATAAATGATGTTTTAGAGGTCAAGGGTGGTATTTATAGGCGTTTTTGATCGTTCAAGGCATTTCAGGCGAGTACGCAGCAGTATAGGCGAGTAGGGCTGCTATTCGCATGAACCATCATGCGAATAGCCCCCTATTCGCCCCTAATATCCCCTACTCGCCCTTACTATTGGCGATTAGGCTATCACACACTAGCCTAATCGCCCCTAGTTCAAGTGTTTGTGTTTTTGGCGCGTTAAACCCTATTTTAACATATGTAATCACGTTTTCACATACTGACAAGCCACATAATGATTACTAACATATAATGCACGATAACTAATACGTTCCCACCCGATCACCAATTCCCGGGACTCGAGACTTGCGTACGTGCATTAAATCCGATGATTCCATGAATCACCGATCCTTGTACACATGGTTATGGGCCGACACCCAATGGTCCTTCGGACCATTGTAACGACTCCCGATGATTCCCGAATCATCAGTACGACTTAACTAACCCCAGTTAAGTATGATATTAAGTAGTTGTTTACAATGTTTTCGTTGAGATAGACTCGTATGCATGTAAAGTATGAAACGCATGTATGTAAAGTATAAAAGTATTGACCTGAATATGCCGGGTGTCACATCATCCCCCAGTTGAAAGAATTTTCGTCCCGAAAATTTAATGAAGTCCGGAGATGAAGCGACGAAAGGAAGAAAGAAAAGAAAAATTTTCCCGTTGTTACATCATCCCCCAGTTGAAAGGAATCTCGACCCGAGATTCATTTATCTTTGGAGGCAACATAGTTCGATTCAAACGCACGCTTAGGAAATAGATGAGGGTACTTAGCCTTCATCTGATCTTCTCGTTCCCACGTGAACTCCGGTCCACGATTTGAATTCCAACGAACCTTAACGATACGGATTTTACTCCGACGAAGGCTACGAATCTTATAATCTAGGATTTCAACTGGTTCCTCCACGATACGCAAACGATCATCAACTCTGATTTCTTCGAGAGGAACTACGAGAGATTCGTCTGCCAAACACTTCTTAAGATTCGAGACATGGAAGACGTTATGCACGCCACTAAGCTCGGCTGGTAAATCAAGTCTGTATGCCACCGGCCCAATACGGTCCAGAATTGGGAACGGTCCGACATAACGAGGGTTAAGTTTGCCGCGCTTCCCGAAGCGTATAACGCCCTTCCATGGAGATACCTTCAATAAAACCTTGTCGCCAACCTGGAACTCCAAAGGTTTGCGACGACGATCAGCGTAGCTCTTCTGACGATCACGAGCCGCCGCCATACGATTACGAATTTGTACGATCTTTTCGGAAGTTTCGTACACCATTTCTGGACCAGTGAGTTGGCTTTCGCCCACCTCGGCCCAGCAAAGAGGGGACCGACACTTCCGTCCATACAGAGCCTCGAACGGTGCCGCCTTAATGCTGGAGTGGTAACTATTGTTGTAAGAGAACTCCACCAATGGTAGGTGAACCTCCTAACTCTTACCGAAATCGATGACACATGCTCGAAGCATGTCTTCAAGCGTCTGAATCGTCCGCTCGCTCTGACCGTCAGTTTGCGGATGATATGCGGTGCTCATGTCCAGTTGAGTACCCAACGCTTTATGTAATTGTTTCCAGAAACGGGAAGCGAAACGAGGATCACGATCGGAGATGATAGAGACGGGCACCCCGTGCTTGGAAACCACTTCCTTAATATAGATACGAGACAACCGCTCCAGACTGTCGGTTTCCTTAATAGCGAGGAAATGTGCGGACTTTGTCAACCGGTCGACAATCACCCAGATCATGTCACAACCACTGGGCGACTTCGGAAGTTTGGTCACAAAATCCATGGTAATCCGTTCCCATTTCCATTCAGGAATTTCAGGTTGCTGTAGGAGACCAGACGGCTTCTGGTACTCCACCTTGACCTTAGCACAGGTCAGACATTTGCTGACATACGAAGCTATGTCAGCCTTCATGTTGGGCCACCAATAGAGTATCTTTAGGTCCTGATACATCTTATCGGAACCCGGATGAATAGAATACCGGGATTTGTGAGCTTCGTCCATGACAAGCCCCCGCAAACCCCCAAATAAAGGAACCCAAACGCGCTCGGCAAAGTAATGCAGGCCATCAGACCCAAGCTCGAGGTGTTTATCAGCACCGTGCATGGTTTCAGCTTTAAGGTTTTCCTCCTTCAAAGCTTCCAATTGAGCCGAACGAATTTGGTCAGGCAACGAAGAATGAATGGTGAGCTGTAAGGCTCGAACACGACGAGGTTTCACAGACTCCTTCCTGCTCAAGGCGTCTGCCACAACGTTCGCCTTACCAGGATGGTACTTGATGGCACAGTCATAGTCGTTCAGGAGTTCAACCCAGCGTCGCTGCCGCATGTTTAATACTTTCTGGTCGAAGATATGCTGGAGACTCTTGTGATCGGTGTATACTTCGCACTTGGTACCGTACAAGTAATGTCTCCAGATCTTCAATGCAAAGATCACTGCACCCAACTCTAAATCATGAGTGGTGTAGTTCTTTTCATGGACTTTAAGTTGGCGAGAGGCGTAGGCAATAACCTTCCCGCGTTGCATTAACACACAACCGAGACCACGAATGGAAGCGTCACAGTACACAACAAAATCATCCGTACCCTCAGGTAAGGATAAGATGGGCGCAGAGCAAAGTTTAAGTTTCAGCATCTGAAATGCTGATTCCTGCGGTTCTCCCCAGTCAAACTTTCGGTCCTTCTGGGTAAGAGTGGTGAGGGGTTGAGCGATCTTCGAAAATCCCTCAATGAAACGACGATAGTAACCCGCAAGGCCTAGGAATTGCCGCACCTCAGATGGCGTCTTTGGTGCTTCCCATTCCTTAATAGCTTCAATCTTGGCCGGATCGACATGAATTCCTAGTTCATTAACCACATGCCCTAGGAATTGCACTTCACGAAACCAGAAATCACACTTTGAGAACTTAGCATACAACTGTTCCCGTCTCAAAAGTTCCAAGACCAATCGTAAGTGTTCCTCATGATCCGTCTCGTTCTTAGAATAAACCAAAATGTCATCGATAAACACGATAACGAATTTATCGAGATAGGGCTTGCAAACGCGGTTCATCAAGTCCATGAAAACGGCAGGTGCATTCGTAAGACCGAAGGGCATGACCAGGAACTCAAAGTGGCCATAACGTGTACGAAAGGCGGTCTTTGGAATGTCAGCTTCTTGTACCCGCAGTTGATGATACCCAGACCTCAGATCTATCTTGGAATAAAAACTGGAGCCTTGGAGCTGATCGAATAAATCATCAATTCGAGGAAGCGGGTAACGATTCTTGATGGTCACCTTGTTCAGTTCCCGGTAATCAATACACATACGAAGGCTCCCGTCTTTCTTTTTGACAAATAAGATAGGAGCTCCCCACGGGGACGAACTAGGTCTAATGAACCCCTTTTCCAACAACTCCTGCAGTTGGTTAGATAACTCTTGCATTTTGGGAGGTGCAAGGCGGTAAGGAGCTCGGGCAATAGGCGCCGCACCGGGCGTAAGATCAATGCTAAATTCAACCTGACGGTGAGGTGGAAGACCAGGCAAATCATCGGGAAATACATCGGGAAAATCACGAACAACAGGAATGTCCTCGATCCTCTTCTCATCGTTGGATGAAACCGAAACAAGAGCTAGGATTGCGGAATACCCCTTACGTAAGTACTTATACGCCTTCATACATGAAATGATGCTCAAGGGAACTCCACTCTTCTCGCCACGAACCAAAAGAATCTCTCCATCCGGGAAAGGGAGGCGAATGATTTTATCAAAGCAAACGATTTCCGCGCGATATAAGGACAACCAATCCATACCTACTACAACATCGAAACTACCCAATGATACCGGCATGAGGTCGATAGGAAAAGATAACCCCGATAGTTCCAACTGGCATCCTTTAAGAATATGAGTTGCCTCAATATTCTTACCATCAGCCAATTCTATAAGATACTTGACCTCTAAGGGAGTCGGTACAATGTCTAACAGTCGGCTAAACTCAACAGATATAAAACTCTTGTCGGCACCCGAATCAAATAAAACGGAGGCATAACGATCACAAAGAAGAAACGTACCAGTAACAGTATCCGGATCCTGCCGCCACCCCCGTTGCCCCTGTCATTCCTCCCAGCATTCCCTTGCTTTAGTTTGGGGCAGTCCTTCTTAAAGTGCCCTGTCTCCCCACAGTTGAAACATCCCTGGTTACCCCTAGGTGCAGCAGTGGTAGTAGTAGTAGGGGCAACCACCTGTTGCTAAGTCTGAAGATTCACCCTACATGTCTGGGCCTGATGCCCGTTCTTCTTGCAATGGGTACAAAAGCTACAATTTCCCACATGATGATACCCACAACGATCACACCTAGGCAGCCTACCAGTATAACCACCCTGCTTTTGCCCAGAAGACGAACCCGTAGTCTCAAACTTCTTATGCTGCTGCTGCTGCTGAGGCTGCGCCGTACCCTTACCCGTGTTATCCCATTTCCTCTTGTTGCTGTCAGAGGTCTTCACCACAGTACCCTTAGGAGGCAAAAGACCCTCCTGAACCTTCTGTTTAGTCAACCTGTGAGCCAATCGAATGGTATCCCGAAGTGTAGTAGCATCATTAGCGGTCACCAACCCGCGAATCTTAGGCACCAACCCACTGATGTAGAACTCAATAGCCTTATATTCAGGCGCCACAGAATCCGGGCACAAAAGTGCCAACTCATGGTAGCGAGTGGTATACTCCTCTATCTCAGATCCCACCATCTGATGATTCCACAGCTCGTGCTCCAAACTCTTGATCTCATCCCTGGGACAGTACTCCATCTTCAAACGAAACACAAACTCGGTCCATGGCAACGCATGGGCCTCCAGTAAACCAATAGTCTGTACAGTCGAATTCCACCAAGTCAAAGCGCGTCCCTCAAACGTCCCTGAAGCATACTTCACACGAAACTCCTCAGGGCAGTTGCACATGGAGAAAGCAGACTCAACCTTCTCCAACCAACGGAGTAGTCCCACAGCTCCCTCAGTCCCACTGAAGTTATGGGGCTTGCAGTCCTGGAACATCTTATAAGTACAGTGGACTGGAGGAGGTGGAGGTGGTGGAGGTGGAAAAGCATCCCCTATAACCAAAAAGCAACACGGTCAGAAAACGATCATCACACGATAAAAGATAAGGAATGAGGGTAGGAGTAATTAAATTACCACCATGGCCCTGCTGGGCGGCCTGCTGCGCAGCAATAGCAGCTGCCACGTGCTTCTGGATCAGATTATTCAGCTCCGCCTGGGTCATGCTGATGTTACCACGACCCCCATTACGTCCACCGCCATTTCGGCCACCAACACGACCACCAACGTGACCACCACGACGTCCTGCCATCTTCTGTCAAGATCAAAGACAAGACATCAGATTCAAGAACAGATAACAAGGAATCATGAAGAAACCATAAGTAATAAAGTTAATCAAAGAATTGGATCCCATCATAGTCATTAGATCAAACACAGAGTCCACCAGGATTCCCATGCATCTCAACTTATTATTTCGTGTGCACCCGAAATGATAAGTCGCTCTACATGGTCCCCGAGGCGTGCTCCTAGCCTGACCTTCAAACCACTAGGCACCCATGTTCCGGAATAGATAAGATCTCCATCGTGATAAAACACTCAAGGTATAAAACAGCAAGTACAAGTGTGCGATAATGTGTGCGAGCAAGTGTGTCCGTTGGAGTATAGAAATGGGAGATGTCCGAATCTTGGACAAATCTCCGTAGGATGCCGAAGCCACTCCAACGTACGCCACTGCCGTGCAAGGGTAGTAAGGCTCCTCGTTTCCAGCACGAAGATGAAGAATGAGATAGGAAATAAGAGTAATAGGTAGGTGATGTAAGCATAAATGATAATAACGAATGTAATACGAACACCCCGGCAATTCACATATGACATGACTTATATGAATGTGACCGTCTAGTGTGTGCGACTCGGCTATAGACTTGACTCAACATGCAGTCCTAGTTCACTATAACCTGGCTCTGATACCAATCTGTCACACCCTCAAATTCCACGTGCGGGGTTTTACCGCGAGGCGCATGACAAACCAGGATCTAAGTCAACGGTCACAATAAACGACACTATATGATACGTAAAATGAAATAAACAACCATCAAGTTTTCATAAATCCATTCGCTGCGGAAGCGTAACTTTTATTACAACCCAAAATGTAAAAGTACGTAAGTCTGAAAAACATAAGACAATGCATATGAATCCTAGACGCCGTGTGACTCCGTGCGCCTATGATAAGCTGCTACCTCAACGACCTGAGACAAACATGCTAAAAACGTCAGCAAATAATGCCGGTGAGTTCACAGGTTTTATATTAAACGTTTTAAGTAATAAAAGCCATCATGTTACCACTATGTCAAAAATGATAGCGTTAGCTAGACGCATGAGTTATACTACCACGACCGGAAACCATTACAGACAACGAAATATGATTTTTGCCCGAAATGATTTAGCTTACGACCGAGACAATATGCACCCGCCCGGCTCCCAGCCGACGGGTGGGGTCTGTCAATCCCAATAGATCTATCCACATTTCCCCCGTTATGCTATCCAGCATATTCATGGTTTCCCCGGGACTTTACGTATCGTATAGTATGTAAATGAATCAATCACTAGCATAACATGATAATTTATGTAATAAGTATAAGCATGTGTCTCCCCCAAAATGTAAAGCGTAAGGCGGGGCCGTGAAACTCACCTGATGCTGCTCTTCGCACTACGACAAGTAAACCTGCTCAATAGATGGCCCCTAATACCGGTGACCTATCATGACGAGCGTATAAGGTGTTAGACTAACAACCCGCAGGTTGATTAGTCCCTAGTAGTCCAGACCATAACCGTGTATACATGAAATGATGTTTCAAACGTTTAACCGACCGTACCAGACAAGGCCCGACATCCCATTGGTGACCCGACATTCCATGTTTTAGATAAATACAAGACATCATGCCACATATGCAATTAATCACTTAATATGCGCAACAGTCCACCTAGTCTAGCATAATGTCCGATTAACGTGTAAACGGGTCCGAACACGTGTCACAAAGTCATTAGGTGTATCCCGGGGTTCCTATCATGTTCCTAGGCGTTAAATCATGTTCTGGGATGTTAAAATATACATACAGCAGCATTATACGCGATTAGGAATCAAACTAGCACTTAGGATTGTAAATGCCTTATGTATAGGCATTTAGGATTGTAAATGCTTAATGTATAGGCATTTAGGATTGTAAATGCCTTATGTATAGGCATTTAGGATTGTAAATGCCTAAGTATAGGCATTTAGGATTGTAAATGCTTAAGTATAGGCATTTAGGATTGTAAATGCTTAAGTATAGGCATTTAGGATTGTAAATGCTTAAGTATAGGCATTTAGGATTGTAAATGCTAGTAGTTGAGGGGAATAGGCCCCTATTCGCATATACTATAGGCGAATAGGCTTGTATTCGCCTGAACATCAGGCATTTAGGATTCTACTCGCCTAAAGCCTCATGCGAGTAGGATCCTACTCGCCTATACAGGTCTGTAGTGCAATTTTGCGCGCCGAACACTCCAAATCAGATCCGAAACATGTAAGAACATTCAATAATCATCCTAACACATTAACAAACATATTTCAAGCAAAACCCCTAAGTTTTCATCGTTCTAACAGTTCCGAATGCGAGCGTTTTCCCAAAATAGCAACTTAGCATGTAAACATCACATCAACATGCAAGAACTTACCCTAAATAGCAATTATTCAGATTAAATCACATAACCACGTTATCCGATAGCATCCTACTGTTCTAGCATCATCCTAGAGCAAAGCCTAACATCATATAATCAACAACACAACTCATATCATCCTTAATCATCCAAAATCCTTTAAATGGGTCAAAACATCAAGTATCAACAATACACAACCAAAACCATTCAAACTCCTAGGACATCATCATACTAACTTGTAATAGCCATAAACATCATAATAACACAAGAACAATCATGATTTAATCCTAAAAATTCTATCTTTAATCACATATAACACATATAACACATGTAAAGGTGTGGGTTTGTTTAGAAACGGTTTTAAATGGATTTTCAAAGACAAAAACGTTTATAAGTCAGGTCTGGACTTTTAGAGAGTAAAACATAATCATTTAAAGGTTTGGGTTTGAAGAACACACCTTATATTTAAGAGGAGATGATGGAATAAGCTTGGAAATGGTTGTTTTGATGTGAAAATAGGTTCCAGAGGGTGTTTGTGGGTTGAGATAGGTTATGGGACGGCTAGGGTTGTATAAATGATGTTTTAGAGGTCAAGGGTGGTATTTATAGGCGTTTTTGATCGTTCAAGGCATTTCAGGCGAGTACGCAGCAGTATAGGCGAGTAGGGCTGCTATTCGCATGAACCATCATGCGAATAGCCCCCTATTCGCCCCTAATATCCCCTACTCGCCCTTACTATTGGCGATTAGGCTATCACACACTAGCCTAATCGCCCCTAGTTAAAGTGTTTGTGTTTTTGGCGCGTTAAACCCTATTTTAACATATGTAATCACGTTTTCACATACCGACAAGCCACATAATGATTACTAACATATAATGCACGATAACTAATACGTTCCCACCTGATCACCAATTCCTGGGACTCGAGACTTGCGTACGTGCGTTAAATCCGATGATTCCACGAATCACCGATCCTTGTACACATGGTTATGGGCCGACACCCAATGGTCCTTCGGACCATTGTAACGACTCCCGATGATTCCCGAATCATCAGTACGACTTAACTAACCCCAGTTAAGTATGATATTAAGTAGTTGTTTACAATGTTTTCGTTGAGATAGACTCGTATGCATGTAAAGTATGAAACGCATGTATGTAAAGTATAAAAGTATTGACCTGAATATGCCGGGTGTCACACAAACTCTATTTAGGGTAGGTCTATATTTGAAAGATCCTGTTTTTACACATGGGCAGTTGTATGTCGCTGCCAAGTGACAAGAGTAAAGACGGCCTGAAGATACTAATACTGGATAAATATGACAACGTTAATAATAAATAGCAAATGTTGTCTATAAAAAATATTTTGAAGTTTGTGAATAAGTATGCGATCATATTTTGCATAAATCGTTTAATTTTTTTTTATAATTTTTTGGTTGTATGATTTGTTAAACTACATTTATTTACTTTGAATTTAATCTTCATTTGCATGCCGTTACAATATATATATGTTTATTCATTTCATTATTTGTTTTTAAATCACGTCAAATCAAACATTTGTTGATTCATATATCTGTTATTGGGTAACATTAAACTTTTTTATGATAATTTACAATCAACCAAAATTCATACGAATTGTATTATGTAACTTTCAATAAATAAAATTTGCGTACTACAATCTTTATAGAATTTTTTTTTTCATTTGACATGGACATGTACCGCGTGTACACGCGAGGCTCTAACCTAGTAAATAAATAAACAAAAACTAGGTGAGAACCCGTGTGGAAACACACGGGCCGACAAGGCCAACCCTTATCCCCTGTACGCTAACCACTGAAAAGTCAGCAGACCAAACGTCTGTTTCGTAACGTCTGTTTATATTGACACTTCAACAGACCAACTCTTATCCATTGTACGGTAACCACCGACGCGTCAACACACCAACGTCTGCTGAGAGGAACCGTTGTTTCACAACGTTTGTTTATATTTTTAACACTGATCAGATGTTTAATAACTGAAAGGTTACAACCAAGGAACAAAAACTCTACAGACGGAATAAAAAACCATATCTAATCAACGTTAAACAAAACAAATATAATCAACTTTAAACATCAATATGCATTATGAATTCCATTTTCATAACATCTGTTTATACATATGAATATACATTAGGAATAATAAACTTAAGCTTCAATTCCTTTGAAGGTACAATTCCTTTTGTTCTTGAACTTTAAGCACTTTAGGCATATGAAACTCAATATGCTTATTAACTCATTGATATGCGATGGATGGTATCCACGACTAGTTAAAAGAATTAATAAACTTAAGCTTCAATTCCATTGAAGCTTCAAGTTGTGCATGTAGATCCTTGAATCGTGCCAAAAGTTCTACATCCTTAATACCGGACTCTGAATTGCACAACACCGACAAATCACGAACAGCAGTCGAAGGCATTGACTTCAAAATCCGTTGAAAATCGTCTCGCTCAAATATGCCCAAGTGCAAAGTGTCAAAACAAATCTTCAACTGTCTTGCAGTCTTCAAATCTTAATAGTATTGTTCTGTAATTTGATTAAGAACAAATTCCTTCATTTCATCTTCACGGTTATCACTTGGGGCTGACATTGATCCAATTGGTGAAGACTGAAATGTAAATGTTATGTTAATATTAATGAAAATCGTTTATGATGAACTTCCGGATGTCTTTAGTATTTATAGACTAATAACACGTGAAGATGAAAGGTCATACGATAGAATAGTTATTATACTTGGGTTAACCTCTTAAACAAAATGTTTTCTTCTAATGATTACTTAATTAATTTCAAAACGTTTATAGTATCTAAAAAGTCTAAACAACTTGTGAAACATAAATGGACAAATGCTTTGGAAAACGAATAGACGAAATAATTAACTATTAGTTTAACAAATCAGAGATATAAATAATTATACAAAATATCGCGTGAAATTAATTATCTTTTCGAAATTATTTCTATAATTAACTATCAGTTTAACAAAGGATTTTTGAAATTTTAATTAAATAGTTTTGTATAGTAGATACGATTTTCATTATGTGTGATTTAATTTTAAATGTTAAGCTTGTTTATTAAAAACAACATTATCTATCCCATCGTCTTTTGTTTGAGAACATCTGTTTATTACCATCTGTTTGTGAATGTTGAAACAATTAGTTTAAGAACTGTTTGTATATGTTGAAAAAAATCATCTGCTGTAAAGAAAACCTGTTTACTAATATCTGTTTCTTTCTTTTATAACAATTAATACCAAAAATATAAAAAAAGGTTCTTTAACTTATTTGGTAAAAAGACCTTGTAACTAAAAATGGTTATCTAAAAATGCTTACGAATAACCGTCAATCAAAATTGAATAATTATGTCACACCCTCAAATTACCACTTGCGGAGTTTTACCGCGAGGCGCATGACAAACCAGGATCCAAGTCAACGATCACAATAAACAACTCTAGATGAAATACATAAATCCAGAAACAACGATTTTATAAGCGGAAGCATTTAAGAATTTAATCAGCTACAACGGTGTTCCAAGTATTCAAGACACTTATTTCAAAATATGCAACTAAGCCTAGACGCCAATGCAGACTCGTGCGCCTAGTTCCATTCGTTGCTACCTTAGCGACCTGAGAAAAACATGCCAGAAAGATGTCAACATATAATGCTGGTGAGTTCACAGGTTTGTTCAATATGTTATCAAAATATTACCAGAATGTTACCATGTCCATACTATATCCATGTCACCAAGTACGCTAGCTAGGCGTATGTTTTGTTACTACTACGATTGGAAAACCATTACTAGACTGTTACCATGTGTTCAGCCCGATGTGTTGTAGCCACGCTACGAGTGTTACCAGTTCGAGACAATATGCACCCGCCCGACCCTCCAAGCCGTCGAGTGGGGTTTGTCAAGCCCAATAGATCTATCCACATTTCCCCCGTTGTGCATCCCCGCACATTCATGGTTTCCCCCGGGACTTTAAAAGATCGTATAGTACACAAGTTAAAACCATAGTATGACATATGTTACCAAAATAGTTTAGTGCATGTTTTCTCCCCCAAAGATTTAAAGCAGTAAAAGTGGGGCCGTGAACTCACCTTAGATAGCGTTCTTCGGTTACAAGTAAAGATGTTAAGCCCTTGATAATCCCTCTACCGGAGATCTATCAAAATGTTCACATAAGTGTTCCGACTAATAACCATAAGGTTATCTAGTCCCCGATTGTCCAGATCGTAACCAAGTATGTTTTAAAACGTGTTTAAATGTTTAACCGACACACTAGACCGACCCGACATCCCGTTGGTGACCCATTACCTTAACTAATCAAGTACACATAGATTACACATAAGGTTCAAGCATAAAACACTTAGTTTGTATCAAAAATCTCATTTCTGCATCAGAACGGTCGAACCAGTCAGTTTAAGTCTCCTTCGCCCGTTTTGAGTCTCCTTCGCCCGTTTTGTATTTCGTTCGACCGTTTGATGCCTCCTTCGACCGTTCTGCCACTTTCGCCCAACAAAACCCAGGTTCGACCCTGGATTCTCTCCTTCGCACCTTCGATCGGTCGAAGGAGTCCAGGTTCGCCCCTGTTGTGCAGATTTTCCTAAAAACGCTTCAAACACATTCAAAACGACTCGAAACATCATCAAACACAGCAGTCAAGCATGAATAACTTATCCCTACAAAACCCCACCGATTTCCCCCAATAATACGTCCATTTCAGCCCTTTCCCAAAATGGTAAAAATTATGGAAACGTCACTATCATGCATGGATTATTTACCCAATTTGGAAACTTTTGAAATTGATCCGTATTCAACTTAAAATGCTCAGTTTGTCGAGTGTTCGATCTTTCCCTATTAGTTCTATTGATCATAAATATCATGCATCAAGTCTAGATTCGTTGAAACCCCCAAATACCCATAACATCGTCATTTATCCAATCCTAACCCTAAACAACAATAATCTAGCATCAATAACAATCCTATATCATGCTTCTATCACAGATACAACAGCAAATGATTGAACAACACATAACACCACATAATACACAATTTACATATGTTTATCATTATGAAGACCTATGTCAAATGATAATGTTTTGGTTTAGAAAGATGTTTAAAAGGTTTTTAATCATAAAAACACCCTTAGAACAGATCCGGACAATTAGGGTTAGATGAAAACGAATTAAAATGCTTTTAAAAAGGTTTAGGATTAAGAACACACCTTGGATTCTTGTTTAGATGTTGTAGATAGGTTAGATTATGAAAAAGAAGAGCAAAAACTCCTTCCTTAGTGATTAAAATCGTTTGAGAGTGTTTTGAGACGGTTAGGGTTTGTGAAATGATGAAAAATGACAAAGTTTGGTATTTATACTAATCCTCCTTCGCCCCATATCAATGGTCGAAGGTGGCCTCCTTCGACCCTTCCACAGGGTCGAATGAGCCCTGTCCTGGTCGAAGGGAATTCTTTTAATTCCACATCCCAGGTTTGCCCATTTACAAGGGGTCGAACCAGAACTCATGTCCAACTAGTTTTCCAGTTTGTCGTGTTTAACGCATTCTAACACATCTTAACACATAAGCATGCAACCTCAGTCTATGTTTAACATATTTAAGCATGGATAATCATTTATACATCATTTAAACACATCTATGTATATAATCCACCACACGACCCATAATCTACACATATACTTAATTAGTTCATGTAATGTCACCAACAACGGAACCCGGTACTAGTGTATTACCAAAACGACTCCCAATGATCCTCCAGATCATTGCACCCTGGACAATCCTAACTTGACCCGACTCAACTAACCCAGTTAAGTCCGTTTATAAACGTTTCTCGCTAAAATAGACTTAGATGTTACTAAAATGTTTAAGCCAAACATGCCGGGTGTCACAAATTACAATTCCATAGTTTGAGTTAAACATTGCATTGAACACAAATAAACACAAAAAGGAATAAACTACTTTAATGATAACAAAATTACAATATCTGAATTTACAACCTACATAAAAATACAAGGAAACATAAAACAAAACTACTAACAACCAAATCCTAGAGAATAATCTTTCTTTCCAGCCTCATTGAAGCAAATAACAAACATAAACAATGAAAACCACCACAACACGGCAGCCCGTATCTATATATCTTTCAGATCCAAAAACACTAAAGATTGAAAATAGAACTGGATGTATTTTTATGTAATAATTAATTGATGTTTTCCTTCGATTGTAAGAATCATGGGAAAACATCAAATTAAACAAATAAAGTTATTTACTTTTAGAAAATTAATCTGAATTCTTTTAATGTTCGTATACCTTTTTAATATGTATATAATTCATAACAATTAAACTTCTAATAAAATATGTAAGATCACCAAAATCTAATTTCTTTAGACACCAGATGTTGTAACTACCTTTTATAATTCATTCAACTGATTAACTTTGAAATTCTAACTTCATTTTATATAAAAGTATATACTCATTTTATAGTATATAGTCTGTTAAACAACATCTGTTGAATGATAAACAACGGTTATCAAACAACTGTCAATGAATCCAATTTTACAATTGAAGATTAAAATAAATATACAATTCATGTTGAAAAAGATTTGAAATTAAAATAAAAAAAACAAACTTATTTATAATATTATGGTTTTTAAATTATATTACATTTTACACAAACATAGATCGAAATAAAAATGAAATTAAATAGATGATGAAAAATTTATTTTACAGAATACATTTTATAAACAAATAGTGATAACTTTTAAAATACTCATATTTAACTTAATTTATTATTATTTTTTAGTCAATAGAAATAGTTATATATTAATTTTTGATAAATAAATATACGCAAAAGATATGGACTCACTTAAAAAATCGAGTATCAATGTAATGATTATTGCTGCCAGGGAATAGGCCTAAAGTCTATGATGATCAATATACAGTTAAACAATGTAGATGGAAACTTGAAAAATACGGCGGTAATTAATGATAGTGGTAATTATTTTAACTATTATAAAACAATTAAAAAAGGATACCATAAATTAACATTTTTATTTTAAATTAAACAAATAAAGTTATTTACTTTTAGAAAATTAATCTGAACTGTTTTAATGTTCGCATAACTTTTTAATATGTATATATAATTCATAACAATTAAACTTCTAATAAAATATGTAAGATCACCAAAATCTAATTTCTTTAGACATCAAATGTTGTAACTACCTTTTATACTTCATTCAACTGATTAACTTTGAAATTCTAACTTTATTCAACTATATAAATGTTCAAACGATTTGAACAGTGATTCTGATGACCCGTATTGATTGTATAAAAGTAATTAGTTATTGAATGTGGTAAGATGTTATGGCGTTGGGGTGGTGGTTAGGTCTGTGTGTTGATACAGAGGGTGTTCAGGTTCGAGTCCGGTTGCTATAGGTTTTTAAGTGCATTTTCTTTAGCACAGTTGGGCTCCACTACCACGTGGCAGACAAGGAGGTAACACATATGTTTTCCACTAAGTATTTTATAAACTGATATTTTATAAACATATATATCTGATAATATAACTACTAAAACACGTTTGCTTCAATCGTTCGTCTACTTTCTTCTTACTCCGACGATTTGAAGGTGGGTGGTTGCTTTCTTTATGTTGTCATTATATCATCTCTGTGTCTCAGTTTTGAATCCATGTCAGTTTTGAGTCCAGATTAATTACCATCGGATGTGTGCTTGGTTAGTCGAAAGTAATTATTTTTGCTTTGTTTGTCTTTTGGTTTTTAAATATTATTATGTGTTTGTTTAAAAGGGTTTTATGCATGTGTTTGCATGTTAGATTGTAGTTAAACCTGGTTGTATGTTGTTTGTTACTGAGATGATGATGTTTTTGTTTATTTTGATGCTATAGGTTGTATGTTATGGTTATTGAGTTGGCAGGAAAACGGCATGTCTTTTGTTTTGCGGTTGTTGGTTGATAATTTTTGTAACTAACAGTTTTTGTGTTGGTTTGTAGGTTCAAGCATTGCTTCGTCATTTGCGCTTTGCTGTTCTTTATGCGAGTATGTTACTCATTTAACAACTTTATATGTGTTGTATGTATTAGTCGTCTTGAGGCGCTTAAAAGTAACGTAGACGCATACGCATTATTGTATGTATTAGTCGTCTCAAAGCGACTGTCCTTAGGACTCTATTAAGTGAAGTCTTGATCATTAACTAATCATACCAGAAAAATTAACTAATCAACAAAGATGTCAAAACTCAAAATTAACCTACCCATAGATAAAACATCAAGGCGTCTTTATCCAGCGGGACTGTGTTGTTGAGGAGAAAGAAAGCATCATCGTCGCTAACTGCTGAACCTGTGAGTCTGCAGCTGCTGCTGTCGCAGCCTGCGTTGCTGCTGGTCGCAGCGTGCGTGCTGCTGCTGGTCGCAGCCGTCTAAGGATAATGTTTGTCGTGTTAATGGTTACTCCGTATTATTCATGTGACGCGTGGCGAGGCGATGCGATTGCCATCGGGTTTTTTTTAATGGTTTATGGACGTGTTTGCGGAAATGAGTCGAGGCTGAATTTCCTTTAGTTTTAGTTAGATGGGTTCTAAGGTGCATTTCAAATTGTTGTTTATAGATAGGTTTACCAGAAAAGCTTTTCTTAAAGTTAAGTTAAGTAATATAAAGGATAATATTATTAAGGCGATGCTAGGTAAGGTGCGACGATGCGATTGTCATTAGGTGTTTTTGGTGTTACCAGAAAAGGTTCTTTTAAAGTTATTTAGTATTGTGACATTTCGCATTTAATTATTCATACATACATTTATATATATATATATATATATATATATAGGTTTCTAATAATAATAATAATAATATTAATAGTAATAATAACCTTTATGTAGATGGATTTTTTTTACAAAACAAAACAAACCACAACTAACCCACATATGTTTTGGAGCCCAGTCATTAGCCCAGCCTAACAAACAAACCCTAAGTTCCTGGCCCACTGACCCCCCTCCCCTCTCCGATCAGTTAACAAAAAAAGAAAAGGAAAGAAAAGCGCTAGCCGGGTTTCGAACCCGCGCCTGGCCTAACCTCAACACACCCACACACCACTTGGGCCACAGGCCATTTCGTGATCTATAACGGTTTTAATTATATATATGGTATTTCTTTTACTGCTGCTCCTAAATCGCTGCACTGATGGCCGCTCGCAATCAACGCCAAATCCATCAATTCGTCAATTATTCACACATACATGGTAAGCATACGTGATTACCGGTCCATTATGACTAGGGGACGCGTTGATTAACAGTCAATTGTTGCCATATGAATCCAACGACGCGTCAAACATTCATATCGTGGTCAACACTTACCAAATCATTGTTCCAGGCCTTAACATTATAAATTGGACGTTCACGAACCTTCACAACTCGCCACTAATCCTTCCTACATCTCCAATTTCTTCATATAAGCTTCTGTTCAGGATTAACAATCGTGCGTTTGACTTTTTGTTTGACTGATCGTGCAAGCTCAAAACGTGATTGTAAGTGTGATTTTGTTTATGGGTTTCAATAATCGGCGATTACACAGAATTTACCCTATGGTTAATTGGACTAAATCTGTGTAAAACGTTCAATTGGAAAACTAGGGCTCGATTTCATATAATTTGGGGAAGAACATCAACACAGTTAACATATATAAATTAAACAAACTGAGTCCTAACACAACCACAGGTCTAGACCAAGTGGTTGTGTTGATGCTTGGTTACCCAGCAGACGCGGGTTCGAAACCCGGCTGCCACACCTTTTTGTTCTTTTTTTTTCTCTCCTTTGTTTGGTTTTATCAAGTTTTAATACATATTGTTTGTATTTTAAAAATTCATTTTAAAATACTAAAACTCATTTAATAATTCTACAAAAATTATTTTTAGTTAAACTGATAAAAAGGTTTAACTTACAATTTTTAATTTTCTGAAATTTATTTATTTAATATTTATAATAATTAAATCAAGTTTATTCTATTTTATTTATAAAAATCTATAAAAATATCAAAACGATCTTATTAATTTCCACAAAAACTATCCTGAGTTTTTATAACATTAATCTTTTCAGAAATGATTTTTATTTCTGAAAAATCATTTATTTAATATTTTTAATCAATTTTTGTTAGTTTTAATCATAGTTAAATTATAATAAATCCAATTTTTAATATTTTTGCACCAAAATTTTATACAAATTATTTCTGATCATTTAGAATAGAAATATAATTTTTAAACTGATAATTCTTTAATTTTAGTAATTTTTAATTATTAAAGTTAAAGTTTGACAATTTGTAATAAATAGATTTAATAATCTATTTTAAAGAAAATAATTTTATAAAAATTATTTTTATACTTTAAACACATTCTTGTGACCATCTTAGATTTAACATTTATAAGAAGATTTTTTGTTATTTATTTACTAAATTTCTCTCTATTGTCGAATATTTTTAATATTAATCAAACGAGCAATTATCCCCAAATTCGAAGCCCTAGAAACTTATACATTTGTAGACTTGATAGACTTAGACATATTTATTACCTCATTATAGGGTGATACTTGATACATTTGGGCAACACCATTATCCAATTTTTCAACAGATATAACATTTTACCAAGGTGAGTTTTACATAGCCCCTTTTCTATTTATCACCATTTTTGGGGTGAAACATGTTACAACATTCTATATGAAATTCAATCATCAATGTGTCTATGTGTATTTCTATGTTGCATTATGTCTTGAACATGACTAGGGTAAGCACAATTCTAGCATAAACATTCATCAGCCAAACGGTATACATTGATAGATCTATTGGACTGACAATCCCACCCGGATACGTGCCTCCTACAAAGGTTACGTGGGTGTTTGTTACTGCAATATAAACGAGTGAACCATGAGCGTATGGGATGTACCACAATTACAACAGTCAACAAGGTTGATTATGCACTCGATTTACTTCTAGTATGTTTTCGCATATGGACTAGATTGCCATGACACATGAATTGCACAACAAATTTTATTCTATTATCAAAACCTATGTAATTCTCACCAACTTTTGTTGACCCAAAATATTTTCAACTTAACATGTTTCAGGTTCTACTTGCTTGAAGAATTGATTTAATGCTTGGAGATATGTGCATAGTTTTATTCAGTTTGATGTACGAATTCTTGTAGAACAATTGTATGTAACGTATTTAAATTATTTAATGACATTTATTATTCGCCATGAGCTACTGAACAATCATCAATACGTGACATCCCGATGTTTCCGCCATCGGTTGGGGTGTTACAAGTATTAAAAGTATAATCAATTTAAAGATATGCAGTTAGTATGCTATGTGAAATTTAGAATCTGAGGTTTTAAGGCGTTGAGTCAGCTTGTGTGATTGATTGTATGTGATGTTAATTAAGTGTAGTTATTGATTTAAGGATCACATATGGTAGTTGTTAATAGTAATTGGTTGTCGTGTTTATCGTTATTATTCAAGCGACGTCAGTTGAAGCGAGGCGATGTGATTCTCGGTAGGTGTTTAGGACAGCGAACTGTCTGATGCTGATGTTGTACTTGGTGGTAATTAGGTTGTCTGGTTGTGCAGTTTTGAGTCAGAGTAGTGTATCGTTATGAATATAGAAACTATTTTCTTGAACAAAGTGATGTAACATGTTAAATTTTGAAGCATTTGCTGAGGAAATGTAATCCAAATGGTTAAAAGTTATGTTAATGTGTCAAGGAGAGGTTCGACAACTTGAGAATATGTAGCAGACCTAAACTTAAGCGTGTTAAGACCTTTTAAAGTGTGTTGATTAAAAGAAAGATGTTCATGGTAATAGTTTGTTGAATAGGTTATCTCATCATTGAAAGGGACGTCATGGTGTGTGGTTTTAGTTATTCAAATACGCTTGAGTGACGTGTGAAGAGGTAGTTTCCTGGTGCTTCATCTGTGATCATAGTAGCTGATAATGAGGTAAAACAGGGGTGCGACTGAAGATGTTTCTTAAGAGAAGTCTCATGACCAAAAAGAGCAAATAGTAAGTAAGGTGTCGTATGGACCAAAAAACAGTTATATATCGGACCGCTGGCTTACAGGTTGTCCAACAAACAGTCATATATCAGCCCATTGTTTTAGAGGTTTAAAACCTAGCATAAATACGGTGCGCATGGTGCGATACGTAGAAGCAGTGCATAAGCGCAAGTCATCATTCGCCATTGCTTGTATTCCAAAACCCTGTGTATAAAACGACGTGTTAGTAAACAATATGTATGACTCAGGCATAATAGGCATGTAATGTTTAAAAGCATAAATCATGTCAAAGTTAATACTAAATTGTTTAAACAGGAAGTTCCATGAACAGCAAAACAGGGAAAGTAATGTAATTGATTATTTGCACATGTTAATTAACATGGAAAACAGTGTGACTACTTGTATGAAAAGGTAAATGGACATTTTTTGTTTATGTTGTGCTTTTGGCCTGCACATTTTTGGGTTATATTATGGTTTTGTATGAGGCCATTATTGTCATTTGCCGTACCTATGGTTAAATGGCAGTGGTGTTTAACAATATATGTTGTGACACCCGGCAAACTCAGGTTAGTAACGTTGACTAAACTAGTAAGTCTACCTTAGCGAGTCATGCATATTACGTCTTTAACGAGGTCAGTCGAGTCGGTACGATGATTCGGGGGAAGTATCGGGAGTCGTTATGATGATCCGCGGGGCCATCGGGAGTCGGTCCATAACTATGGGTACAAGGATCGGCGATTCGTGGAATCGCCGGGTCTAACGCACACACGAGTCTCGAGTCCCGGGAATTGGTGAACGGATGTAAACGTGTTGGATATCATGCATTATATGTTTGGAATCATTATGTGACTTATCGGTGTGTGAATACGTGTTTAAATATGTTAAAATAGTGTTTAACGCGCCAAAAACCCATTTCCAGACCTTATAGGCGATTAGGAGCCTGGGGGGACTCCTAATCGCATGAACAGTGCACGAGTACAAGGGAATGGGGCGAGTAGGTGGCCAATCGCATGAATAGTAGCGATTAGGGCCCCCTACTCGCGAGTAGGTGGCTAATCGCGTGAGCTTAGAGGCGATTAGGCCCCTACTCGCCTGATTTGGGCCCCTAATCGCGTGTACTGCAGGGCTCGGGTCAAAACACCTATAAATAGAACCCTTAACTCCCCAAACACCTCTAGAACAACCCTAGCAGCTCCCAAGTCGCCCACACACCTTAGAACACCTCTGGAACTCATTTTGCTACAAAAATCACCATCCCCAAGCTTACACACCTTTCTTTAGCAAAATCCAAGGTGTGTTCTTCATCCCTAACCTTTGTAAAGTTGTTATTTTGAGTTCCCCTAAGGTTCCAGACCTTGTTTTACCAAATGTGTCTTTAAAAACCTTTCAAAAGAGTCTTAAATCAAGTTTACACCTTAATGCTTGTTATATGTGAAGTTTATATGCAAATGTTGGTCTTATTGGTGATTTTAACATGAATGTTTTTAAGATATGATTGTACTTCTGTTATGTAGAGGTCATTAGGAAGGTTGTCTTAGAATCTTAGCCATTATCATGGTGTTTTGAAGAAAATGCATATTTTGACCCATTTGTATGTTCTTGAGGATTTAGGATGATTATGGTGTGATTGTTGATGCAATGTTGTTAGAATTCACACTAGGAAGATGTTAGATCAGAGGTTTTATGAGTTACATGTTGTAGAGCTTGAAATCTGATTATTTCCATTTAAGGAAAGATAAGGTTGGTAGAAGAAACCTAGTACTTTGCCATTTTAGGAAATAATTGCATAGAACATGTTAGACCAGTGATATGTTGGGGGTTTTTGCTTGAAAAGGGTTGGTAAATGATTTAGGTTTGATATTGGGTGTTGTTGCATGTTTCGGATCTGATTTGGAGGGTTTAATGCGCGAAAACTCGTTGTACAGCAGCTGCAGGCGATTAGGCATCCTAATCGCCTGAGCTATACGCGATTGTGCAGACATTGGGGGCGATTAGGACCCTAATCGCCCATACTTCATGCGATTAGGCCCCCTAATCGCCTATAGGCTATTGCCTACTCGCGTGTGACCTTCCTAATCGCATGTACTGCTGTCGTGAACGCGTTTTGACATCCCGGAACACGATTTGACACCTAGGAACATGTTAGGAACCCCGGGATACACCCAATGACTTAGTAAGACGTGTTCGGACCTGTTTATGCGTTAATTGGACATTATGCTAGACTAGGTGAATTGTTGCGCGTGCTAAGTGTTTAATTGCATACGTTGCATGATGCCTTGCATTTATCTAACACGTGGGATGTCGGGTCACCAATGGGATGTCGGGTCTTGTCTGGCACGGTCGGTCTAACGGTTAAAGGTGTTTTCAAACGTTTATGGTCACGGTCTGGACATACGGGGACTAGTTAGCCTGCGGGTTATTAGTCCAATACTTATACACATCTTATGATAGGTCGCCGCTATTTGGGACTATCATAACATAATCATTTAACTATTTTCAAGTAACGCGAACCAAGGTGAGTTTCACAGCCCCACTTTTACTGTTTTGCTTTTGGGGGAGAAACATGCTTTGTACGAACTATTTAAAGGTCATGTTATACTATGGGCACTTTATATTACTATACGGCTTTTATGGAAAGTCCCAGGGGGAAACCATGAATGTGCTGGCACGCACAACGAGGGAAATGTGGATAGATCTATTGGGCCTCACAAACCCCACTCGACGGCGGGGCCGGGCGGGTGCATATTGTCTCTACCTATCGGGTTACCGAGGCATCGGTAGCCCAGTCATTCTGGGCTGGTATCAACTTTTGGAAACGTTTAGTAATGGGTTCCCAACCGTAGTAGTAAAAACACTTAACGTCTAGCTAACGTTCTCATGACATAGTATTAACGGGAATGATCTTTGTAAAACTTGTAACAACACTTTTATGAAAGAAAACCTGTGAACTCACCAGCATTATATGTTGACATTTTTGGCATGTTTTCTCAGGTCGCTGAGGTAGCGGTTATCGGACTAGGCGCACAGAGTCACGCACGGCGTCTATTATTTTGAAACATATTAAACAATGTCTTTGTAAACAATGATATGTCTTTTGGTTGTAAACAAGAATGCTTCCGCTGCTGGTTTACAGCTCAAAGCATTATATTTTGGTTTTAAATATAATCTTGAATGCATGTTTGTTGTATGTTTATTGTGATCGTTGACTGAGATCCTGGTGTGTCACGCGCCTCGCGGTAAAACCCCGCATGTGGAATTTGAGGGTGTGACAGATTGGTATCAGAGCCAACGGTTATAGTGAACTGAGACTGCATGTAGAGTCTAGTCTATAACTGAGTCGCACACACTAGACGGTCACAATTGGTCGAGTCTTAGCAAGTGGGTAACAACATGACTTGTCGGGGTGTCGGTGTCATCATCTACTACGCTACATCATCTATTTACTTCTTATCATCCTATTTCTTGACTCATCTTTACTTTGATCCGATGGCGAACGATATACTATTGAACTCTCTTGACGGCGGTGTGCATTGGGGTAGCTTCGGCGTACTCTTGAGATCTGTCCAGAGATTTGGACATCTCCCCTCTATGCCCTAATGAACACGCCCGTTCTTATGCATATTATATTGTACTTATACCTATGATAATATCATGATTGGGCGCTAGTGTTCGGTGACTTGAACTTCAAACTTAAAGCGCGCCTGGAGGACCATGTGGAACAGTTTATCATGTCGGGTGCACACGAGATCATAAACTGTGATGCATGGGATCCCTGGCGGACTTTGGGCTTGAACGGATGGACCCGAGCAGGGCTCGGTCTAATTTCTTGAAATTCCTAATGGGTTATACCACGGGCAGGCCTAAATCTTTTGTTTCATGTTGTGACAGAAGATGTCGGGAGCTCGTGGAGGTCGCAGGGGCGGCCGTGCTGGCGGTCGTGGTGGCGGCCGTGGTGGCGGCGGTGGCCGCGGGAACATTAATATGACCCAAGCTGAGCTGGATAATCTGACGCAGCAGCACGTGAATATTGCTTTGGCTGCATTTCAAGCCGCTCATAATGCTATGGGTGGTACGTCGATTCTCATCTATCCTACCTCGTTCTGGGGTACCTTACCTTTTCTTGATACTCACCTGTGTGTCTGTTCCAGGTGGTGCTGTCAATCCTCCTCCATCCCAGTGTTCCTATAAAAAGTTTATGGACTGTAAGCCCCACAACTTTAGCGGCACTGAAGGGGCAGTGGGACTGCTCCGATGGTTGGAGAAAATCGAATCTGTTTTCTCGATGTGCAGCTGCCCGGATGGCGACCGGGTGAAATATGCTTCTGCGACCCTGGAGGGTCAAGCCTTGACTTGGTGGAACTCCACCACCCAGACTATGGGCATTGGGGAAGCTCACGCCATGCCCTGGGCAGAATTCATTCAGCTGTTGAAAAATGAGTACTGTCCGAGGGATGAGATCCAGAAGCTCGAGCATGAAGTCTGGAACCATAAGATGGTGGGTTCCGAGATTGAAGCTTATACTGCTAGGCACAACGAGTTGGCGGTGTTGTGCCCCGATTTGCACACACCGGAATACCGAAGAATTGAGCATTATGTTGCTGGGTTGGTACCGGAGATTGCTGGGTTAGTTGTTGCGGGTAATCTCACTGTTTATTCTGAGGTAGTTCGGTCAGCTCACAGGCTGACCAACATGAAGGTGACTGAAGGGGTCTTGCCTCCTCGAGGCGCTACTGTGAAGGCTTCTGATGGTAACAAACGGAAGTGGGAAGCTGTGGGGAAAGGCTCGAGTTCGGCTCAGCCTCAGCAGGTAAAGAAGTCTGATGTTGGGGGATCATCGTCTGAGCAGAAACCAGGGGGTTATATTGGGAAGAAGCCGAAGTGTGACCAGTGTGGATTTCACCACAACGGTCGTTGCGAGGACCGGAACCGTTGCCACAGGTGCCATAAGTTTGGGCACCAGGCAAAGGATTGCAGGGTTAATCTTCAGGGTAACCGGAACCCTCCTGCTACACCTACTCCGGCTCCTCCTGTCGCTGCTCCCCAGGGAAATCAGGGCAAACAGGGGTGCTACAATTGTGGTGAACTTGGTCACTACAAGCGGGACTGCCCCAAGTTGAAGCAGGGTGAGGCCGGGAAGAATGGGGCGGGTAATGGAAACAATGGAGGCGGAGGCAGGAATGCTCGCGCCTTCGTGATTGGTTCGAGCGGTGCTCGACAAGACCCCGACACTGTTACTGGTACGTTTCTCCTCGATAATCGTTATGCTACGGTTTTATTTGATTCTGGCGCCGATAAGAGTTTCATATCTCTTGGGTTTAGTCAATTGCTTGATAGGGTACCTACACCTTTAGAGGCTAAGTACTTGATAGAATTGGCTGATGGTAAGAAAGTTGAGGCGACACACGTCCTTAGGGAGTGTCGCCTTGAGTTGTCGGGTTATTCCTTCCCTATTGATCTTATGCCGGTGTCCTTGGGTAGTTTCGATGTTGTCGTGGGTATGGATTGGTTGTCCCTATATCATGCTGAGATCGTTTGTTTTGATAAAGTCATTCGACTTCCTCTCCCTGATGGAGAAATTCTGTTGGTGCACGGTGAGAAGAGCGGGGTCCCGTTGAGTATCATTTCGTGTATGAAAGCCTATAAGTATCTTCGGAAGGGGTATTCTGCCATTCTGGCACTTGTTTCGGTTTCGTCTGAAGAGGAGAAGAAGATTGAAGATATTCCTGTTGTCCGTGACTTTCCCGATGTATTTCCTGAAGACTTACCTGGTCTTCCTCCTTATCGCCAGGTCGAATTTGGTATTGAACTTGCTCCGGGCGCGGCCCCTATTGCTCGTGCCCCTTATCGTCTTGCACCTCCCGAGATGCAGGAGTTATCGAACCAGTTACAGGAGCTGTTAGAGAAGGGTTTCATTCGACCTAGTTCGTCCCCGTGGGGAGCCCCTATTTTGTTCGTCAAGAAGAAGGACGGAAGCCTACGGATGTGTATCGACTACCGGGAACTGAATAAGGTTACCATCAAGAATCGCTATCCTCTTCCTCGCATCGATGACTTATTTGACCAGCTTCAGGGTTCTAGTTTCTATTCGAAGATTGATTTGAGGTCGGGGTACCATCAGTTGAGGGTTCAAGAAGCTGACATTCCGAAGACCGCCTTTCGAACTCGCTATGGCCATTTTGAATTCCTGGTCATGCCTTTTGGTCTCACCAACGCACCTGCCATCTTTATGGATCTGATGAACCGTGTCTGCAAGCCTTATCTTGATAAGTTCGTGATTGTCTTCATTGACGATATTTTGGTCTATTCCAAGAACGAGGTGGACCACCAGGAACACCTACGTCTTGTTTTGGAACTTCTGAGGCGGGAACAGCTGTACGCTAAGTTTTCTAAGTGTAGCTTCTGGTTGCGTGAAGTTCAATTCCTTGGTCATGTTGTTAATGAGAAAGGAATTCACGTTGACCCAGCAAAGATTGAAGCCATTAAAGACTGGGAAGCACCGAAGACGCCATCTGAGGTGCGGCAATTCCTAGGCCTTGCAGGTTATTACCGTCGTTTTATTGAGGGATTTTCGAAGATCGCTCAACCCCTCACCTCGCTTACCCAGAAGGACCGGAAGTTCGACTGGGGTGATTCGCAGGAGTCGGCCTTCCAGTTGTTAAAGGCTAAACTTTGTTCTGCACCTATCTTGTCCTTGCCTGAGGGCACGGACGATTTTGTGGTTTATTGTGACGCTTCTATCCGGGGCCTTGGTTGTGTTCTGATGCAGCGCGAGAAGGTCATCGCCTACGCTTCTCGTCAGCTTAAGGTTCATGAGAAAAACTATCCCACCCATGATCTGGAGTTGGGTGCGGTGGTCTTTGCTTTAAAGATTTGGAGGCATTACTTGTACGGTACCAAATGCACTATTTACACCGATCACAAGAGCCTCCAGCATATCTTTGATCAGAAGGTGTTGAATATAAGACAGCGTCGTTGGGTCGAACTTCTTAATGACTACGAGTGCGCTATCAAATACTATCCTGGCAAGGCGAATGTGGTCGCAGACGCCTTGAGCAGGAAGGAAACGGCTAAACCTCGTCGTGTTCGGGCTCTTCAGCTCACTATCCATTCCGGCTTACCTGATCGAATCCGTTCGGCACAGCAAGAAGCTTTGAAGGAGGAAAACCTTAAGGCTGAAACCATGCATGGTGCTGACAGCCACCTTGAGCTCAGATCCGATGGGTTACACTATTTCGCTGAACGTATTTGGGTTCCTTTATTTGGGGGCTTGCGGGAGCTCGTTCTTGATGAAGCTCACAAGTCCCGGTACTCTATTCACCCTGGCTCCGATAAGATGTATCAAGACTTGAAGATACTTTATTGGTGGCCGAACATGAAGGCGGACGTAGCTTCGTATGTAAGCAAGTGCTTGACCTGTGCTAAGGTCAAGGTTGAGTATCAAAAGCCATCCGGCCTTCTACAATAGCCTGAAATCCCCGAGTGGAAGTGGGAGCGGATTACGATGGACTTTGTGACCAAACTACCGAAATCGCCCAGTGGTTGCGACATGATCTGGGTAATTGTCGATAGGTTGACAAAGTCTGCGCACTTCCTCGCTATCAAAGAGACCGATGGTCTCGAGCGTTTGGCACGGTTATATCTCAAGGAAGTGGTCTCTCGGCACGGGGTGTCTGTCTCTATTATTTCTGATCGTGATCCTCGGTTCGCCTCTAACTTTTGGAAGTCTTTGCATAAGGCTCTGGGTACTCAGTTAGACATGAGCACGGCATACCATCCGCAAACTGACGGTCAAAGTGAGCGGACAATCCAAACGCTAGAAGACATGCTTCGGGCATGTGTGATCGATTTTGGCAAGGGGTGGGAGAGTCATTTACCGTTGGTGGAATTCTCCTACAACAACAGTTACCATTCTAGCATCAAGGCAGCTCCGTTCGAGGCTCTTTACGGGCGGAAATGCCGGTCTCCTCTTTGTTGGGCCGAGGTGGGTGAGAGTCAACTCACCGGCCCGGAACTTGTGTACGAGACTTCCGAAAAGATCGTACAAATCCGTAACCGCATGGCAGCAGCTCGGGATCGTCAAAAGAGCTATGCCGATCGTCGTCGCAAGCCTTTGGAGTTCGAGGTTGGCGACAGGGTTTTGTTGAAGGTATCTCCGTGGAAGGGCGTTATACGTTTTGGGAAACGGGGCAAATTGAATCCTCGGTATGTGGGACCGTTCGCAATCCTGGAACGGATTGGACCGGTAGCATACAGGCTTGATCTGCCGGCTGAGCTCAGTAATGTTCATAACGTCTTCCATGTTTCTAATTTGAAGAAGTGTTTGGCGGATGAATCTTTGGTTGTTCCTCTCGAAGAGATCAAGGTGGATGATCGTCTACGTATCGTGGAGGAACCGGTTGAAATTCTTGACTATAAAATCCGTAGCCTTCGCCGGAGTAAAATCCGCATTGTTAAAGTCCGTTGGAACTCTAATCGTGGACCGGAGTTCACGTGGGAACGGGAAGATCAAATGAAGGCTAAGTATCCCCATTTATTTCCTAAACGCGCGTTCGAATCAAGACATGTCTCTGCTGAAGCTGAATGAATCTCGGGTCGAGATTCCTTTCAACAGGGGGATGATGTGGCAACCGGAAAATTTTTCTTCTCTTTCGTCTCTTCCTTTTTGGCCTTGGGCAATTTTCGGGACGAAAATTCTTTCAACAGGGGGATGATGTGACACCCGGCAAACTCAGGTTAGTAACGTTGACTAAACTAGTAAGTCTACCTTAGCGAGTCATGCATATTACGTCTTTAACGAGGTCAGTCGAGTCGGTACGATGATTCGGGGGAAGTATCGGGAGTCGTTATGATGATCCGCGGGGTCATCGGGAGTCGGTCCATAACTATGGGTACAAGGATCGGCGATTCGTGGAATCGCCGGGTCTAACGCACACACGAGTCTCGAGTCCCGGGAATTGGTGAACGGATGTAAACGTGTTGGATATCATGCATTATATGTTTGGAATCATTATGTGACTTATCGGTGTGTGAATACGTGTTTAAATATGTTAAAATAGTGTTTAACGCGCCAAAAACCCATTTCCAGACCTTATAGGCGATTAGGAGCCTGGGGGGACTCCTAATCGCATGAACAGTGCACGAGTACAAGGGAATGGGGCGAGTAGGTGGCCAATCGCATGAATAGTAGCGATTAGGGCCCCCTACTCGCGAGTAGGTGGCTAATCGCGTGAGCTTAGAGGCGATTAGGCCCCTACTCGCCTGATTTGGGCCCCTAATCGCGTGTACTGCAGGGCTCGGGTCAAAACACCTATAAATAGAACCCTTAACTCCCCAAACACCTCTAGAACAACCCTAGCAGCTCCCAAGTCGCCCACACACCTTAGAACACCTCTGGAACTCATTTTGCTACAAAAATCACCATCCCCAAGCTTACACACCTTTCTTTAGCAAAATCCAAGGTGTGTTCTTCATCCCTAACCTTTGTAAAGTTGTTATTTTGAGTTCCCCTAAGGTTCCAGACCTTGTTTTACCAAATGTGTCTTTAAAAACCTTTCAAAAGAGTCTTAAATCAAGTTTACACCTTAATGCTTGTTATATGTGAAGTTTATATGCAAATGTTGGTCTTATTGGTGATTTTAACATGAATGTTTTTAAGATATGATTGTACTTCTGTTATGTAGAGGTCATTAGGAAGGTTGTCTTAGAATCTTAGCCATTATCATGGTGTTTTGAAGAAAATGCATATTTTGACCCATTTGTATGTTCTTGAGGATTTAGGATGATTATGGTGTGATTGTTGATGCAATGTTGTTAGAATTCACACTAGGAAGATGTTAGATCAGAGGTTTTATGAGTTACATGTTGTAGAGCTTGAAATCTGATTATTTCCATTTAAGGAAAGATAAGGTTGGTAGAAGAAACCTAGTACTTTGCCATTTTAGGAAATAATTGCATAGAACATGTTAGACCAGTGATATGTTGGGGGGTTTTTGCTTGAAAAGGGTTGGTAAATGATTTAGGTTTGATATTGGGTGTTGTTGCATGTTTCGGATCTGATTTGGAGGGTTTAATGCGCGAAAACTCGTTGTACAGCAGCTGCAGGCCATTAGGCATCCTAATCGCCTGAGCTATACGCGATTGTGCAGACATTGGGGGCGATTAGGACCCTAATCGCCCATACTTCATGCGATTAGGCCCCCTAATCGCCTATAGGCTATTGCCTACTCGCGTGTGACCTTCCTAATCGCATGTACTGCTGTCGTGAACGCGTTTTGACATCCCGGAACACGATTTGACACCTAGGAACATGTTAGGAACCCCGAGATACACCCAATGACTTAGTAAGACGTGTTCGGACCTGTTTATGCGTTAATTGGACATTATGCTAGACTAGGTGAATTGTTGGGCGTGCTAAGTGTTTAATTGCATACGTTGCATGATGCCTTGCATTTATCTAACACGTGGGATGTCGGGTCACCAATGGGATGTCGGGTCTTGTCTGGCACGGTCGGTCTAACGGTTAAAGGTGTTTTCAAACGTTTATGGTCACGGTCTGGACATACGGGGACTAGTTAGCCTGCGGGTTATTAGTCCAATACTTATACACATCTTATGATAGGTCGCCGCTATTTGGGACTATCATAACAAAATCATTTAACTATTTTCAAGTAACGCGAACCAAGGTGAGTTTCACAGCCCCACTTTTACTGTTTTGCTTTTGGGGGAGAAACATGCTTTGTACGAACTATTTAAAGGTCATGTTATACTATGGGCACTTTATATTACTATACGGCTTTTATGGAAAGTCCCAGGGGGAAACCATGAATGTGCTGGCACGCACAACGAGGGAAATGTGGATAGATCTATTGGGCCTCACAAACCCCACTCGACGGCGGGGCCGGGCGGGTGCATATTGTCTCTACCTATCGGGTTACCGAGGCATCGGTAGCCCAGTCATTCTGGGCTGGTATCAACTTTTGGAAACGTTTAGTAATGGGTTCCCAACCGTAGTAGTAAAAACACTTAACGTCTAGCTAACGTTCTCATGACATAGTATTAACGGGAATGATCTTTGTAAAACTTGTAACAACACTTTTATGAAAGAAAACCTGTGAACTCACCAGCATTATATGTTGACATTTTTGGCATGTTTTCTCAGGTCGCTGAGGTAGCGGTTATCGGACTAGGCGCACAGAGTCACGCACGGCGTCTATTATTTTGAAACATATTAAACAATGTCTTTGTAAACAATGATATGTCTTTTGGTTGTAAACAAGAATGCTTCCGCTGCTGGTTTACAGCTCAAAGCATTATATTTTGGTTTTAAATATAATCTTGAATGCATGTTTGTTGTATGTTTATTGTGATCGTTGACTGAGATCCTGGTGTGTCACGCGCCTCGCGGTAAAACCCCGCATGTGGAATTTGAGGGTGTGACATATGTGGTATGCAAATATAATAAGTATACCATCTTAACAGGTACATAAATGCGTACATTTCCTAAATTATAAATTGCCCAAATAATAAAGCGCTTAAAAATGAAAACGGCAATACTATGAATTGCCTAAACAATAAAGTGCATAAACTATAAATCGCCTAAACCAAAAAACGCTAAAACAATAAAGCGCCTAAATAATCAAATGTTTAAACAATAAAGCGCCTAACCAATAGAACGCCTAAAAGTCATCGAAGACACATAATTGCATGCCCTATCCTAAAAATTTTATATCGAGACATCATCTGTTTTAAAAGATTTTACTTCAGTTCACCTTAACCCGTCAAGATTAACCCTATAATCTATAGAACAATCAGAGGTAGTGAAGTCATCATCTGTAGGAATCTGAGTCTCACACATAGGATGAACAATGTCTAGCAAAACAGTCGGGCCGGGCAGGGTAATGGGTCAGGACAGGTTGTTTTAAAAGATGGTCATTTGGGTTCGGGTCAGAACAAGGTTTGACAAAATTGGTCAGTAACATTTCCAATCTTATCTAGCTTATTTGCAGAAATTCAGATGATTGTTTTGGTTACAAATATAAAACAGTAGTTTAAAACTAAAACTTGCAATATTTTCTCTGTTGGTATCAAATTTTACTTCTAACATTTAGGCACATTAGAATGAATGTAAATGGTCTTTTAAAACACGCATGGATTCCTACTTTAATTTTTTTACTATCTGGGTGTCAATAACCTATACAATCAAATTTGGCCACGTGTTTTGACTTTTACAAAATTTGATTTTTTTAGACGAAAGCATGACTATATATGCAATGACAAAATCCACGTCATCCTTGTACCAAACTTTGAAACATTATCCACATATTATTAAAAAAACAATTTATAAAAAAAAAACACATGTATAGATATATAGTCTGTACAAACTATTATAAACGATCTACCTACTTGATTCCATTTCTAAATTATATTCTATAGCATTACCAAATATCTTGCAGAGCAAGTGGGTTTGGTTCAAATTTTACTAAATCTTGGATTTCTACCTGTTAATAGAATGATTAAGAAAATTTGTTTGTATAATGTATTGTTGAGTTAATTAGGAAAGGATAAAAATATGAGGCTGCTCTGTCTTATTTGTTTGTATATTTAAGAAAATTTGTCTGTATACTGTGTTGTGTGCAATACATACCAACAAAGTTATTTTAAACCTGCTTAGGCTTCAATATCAATTTGTTGGTGGAGATTTGTCGTCCATTTTTGTAGTTGAAGATGTCCAATTTTACTGTAGGTGGTATAAATAGCGTTTTAAGTACTGGAAAATAATGTTGCGAAAGGTGTTTTGTACCTGCAATTAGCCACCATAGTTTCTTAGACGTCGCTTAGGGAAGGCATATGCTTAAACGTCCAAGCGTATGCGTGAGTACGAACCTGTGCGTCTGATGAACAGACCCGTAGGTGAATCAGGTTCGTTGGCGCTTTGACGCCTGTTTATGTTGGTTTATATATCCCGTTTGAAGCTTAGTGTTTGCGTTAAAAGTGTTGGGTTTTTGTGGCTGCAGATTTAGGACTGGTAGTCTCTGCGGCTTAGCGCTGATTAGAACGCTTTGCTGGGTAACAAATTTAAGGCTGATTGTTTGCTCAGTGTTTATAAAAAAAGGTGCGCAAATCATTGCAGGTTGCTGTTAGGTTCTGCGCTGCTGCTGTCGCAGTGTGCACGCTGCTGCTGGTCGCAGCCTGTGCTGCTGCTGTCGCAGCGTGCGCGCTGCTGCTGGTTGCAGCCTGTCCCGCTGCTGTCTCAGCGTGCGCGGTGTTGCCGGGCGCAGTATGGAAATCTTAAACATGTATTTTAAATGCACATTAGCTTTACACATGAGTGAAACACCACACATAGCTGAAAATTTAGGGTAAAAAATAGTATCTCTGCAAAAAAAATAAAAAAATAAATAATAATAAATAAATAACTAAACAATAAAACAAAAATGAAAACATTGGCTTCTTCGTTAGGAAATCTTAACAAACATGCCAAAAAAAAAGCAAGTATTCGTTACTCAGGTTTTACTCGACTCCCTTGGCCTTGGGGCTACATAGCTAGCCTAGGTCTGCTCCTAGATATATATGTTTGTTTTCTTTCAGTTGATCTTTAAATTTAAGTGGTTTTTGAGGCGCGCGTTGCGCGCCTTTAAATTTGTCGTATTCGATAGTCTTCATAGTAGGATTAAAACGTAGGTTTCCCTATACGAAACACATCTAAAACGCGTACAATTGCTTAATTAACTAAAGTGGCGTATAAGTGTATACACAAATCTGTGTAAGTCTTAACCTGTACATGTTTGTAAATTCCCATTGATACCCGTATAAAATACCTTCTTGCCAATACAATACACCTTTTAAATTCTTGTATGAACTAATTTTACTCAGTACCTATTGAACCAATGTTTATGATTCTTGGTTTTAGACTAGCGCACTGGAAATTAGTAAGTCATAGTATGGTATTTTTAAGCAAATATATACTGATCTCAGTTAGTCTTTAGTCCTCAAGATTGAAGCGTGGCCGTTCTGATGAGGCGTCTACTTCCAACACGGCTGTTGCAAATAGAGTCCCTTCACAACAACAATTTTCTCAGGATGAAAATGTGTCTGCCTCAGGTTCGGTGTTGCCAAAATCACGTCCTACGCGCCGGCAGACGTCTTATAGAAGTGCCATGATAAGGCGTAATACGGTTGTTGGTGCTGTAGCAGCTGCTTTGGATGCACGTGTTCATGCAACCGCGGTTATACCATTAGTATCGCCCTTTTATATTGATTTTGGCGAGTGTGATCAAATTTGTGAATTTTGTAGTGCGTTGTTTTGGTTTGAAGAACGCTTAACAAGTTCTCCACTTAGTAGGAGGCCGCGTTACAATCATTGTTGTCGTGGTGGTAGGGTAGAGTTACCTTACCCGTCTGAGCCACCTGAATTGTTAAGAAATTTGTTTTCAGATGCTGATTTTATTTCAAATATACGAGCATATAACGCGATGTTTTCTATGACGTCATTTGGTGCGAAAGTAGACGATGAGATTAATCAAGGTGGTGCGCCTTATGTGTTTAAGGTTGCAGGCCAAGTATCTCATTGGCTTGGTTCTGTGTGTCCATCACCAGGCGATGCACCACGTTTTTTGCAAATGTATGTGTTTGATGGCGAAAATGAGATTGCTAATAGGCTTCGATTTTTCCAGCGTTTAGAGTCTCGCGGTCCAGTTTATGATGTTGTTGTTTCTTTGACACAAATACTGGATGAGGTCAATGAATATGTGAAACTTTTTAGAATGGCGAAAGAATTATGTATGCACCCAGAGGTTCCAAATTTTTATATTCGCCTTTATAGCCGTGCATCTGATAAGCGTTATAGTATGCCTGCTTCAAATTGTCTGGGTGCTATTCTGTGTGATGCGGATCATTTGCCAGCACAATTTGATATTATTATCAGAAGTAAGGATGGTACACCGCATAGAGTTAGCAAATTGCATCCGTCTTACATGCCGTTACAATATCCATTACTTTTCCCGCGTGCTGAACAAGGCTGGTCTCCTGAGTTATTACTTAAGCCTCCTGTGGTTGATACAGAGATTGTTGATGATTCTACTCCAGTTGATACGGTTGGTATTGAAACAAATGTGCCTGTGACCAACACATCTGATGATTCTAGGCTGACTCCAATAATGTTCTACAGTTATCAAATTCATGACCGGCATAATATGTACACTCATTTGCTTAAAGGATCTAGATTATTACAACAGTATTTAGTTGATGCCTACATTTGTGTTGAACATTCTCGATTAGAATATTATAGGCATAATCAAGATGAGTTTCGTTGTGAATTTTTACAAGGAGTGCATGATGCAATATCTAGAGGTGATAATGAGGCTAATAGTATTGGGAAAAAGGTTATTTTACCTGCCTCTTTCATTGGTGGACCTCGGTATATGTACAAGCATTACCAAGATGCGTTAGCTATATGTCGTGTTCATGGAAATCCATAGTATTTCATCACCTTTACCTGTAACGTACGATGGCCTGAGATAAGAAGGGAACTAAATCGATTTGGTGTCATTAACCCACAAGATCGGCCAGATATCATTGCACGAGTGTTTCAGTTAAAAGTGCGCGCTTTTATTAAACACTTGCGTAAGGCTAGACCATTTGGTGATGTCACAGCAGGTATGTAAATGTGTATTTTTTTGTATGCCTGTTTTACGATTCTCTTACACATTTATATGTGCGTTATATTCATGGTGTTTAAATATACAGATTTGTATACTATCGAGTTCCAAAAAAGAGGCCTTCCACATTGTCATACCTTGCTGTGGGTATCTACCTCTTATGCTTGTCACACCCTCAAAATACCACTTGCGGGGTTTTACCGCGAGGCGCATGACAAACCAGGATCCAAGTCAATGATCACAATAAACAACTCTATATGAAAATCGTAACAGACATAACCATTAATATAATAAGCGGAAGCGTTTCAGTAGCATTTAATTAGCTATGCTATCATCTCAAAAGTTGTTCAAAATACTTTTATTACAAAACGTGCACTAAATCTAGACGCCAATGCAGACCCGTGCGCCTAGTTCCGTTCATTGCTACCTTAGCGACCTGAGAAAAACATGCCAAAAGATGTCAACATATAATGCTGGTGAGTTCACAGGTTTGTTCAAAATGTTACTAAAATGTTACCATGTCCATACTATATCAATGTTACCAAGTACGCTAGCTAGGCGTATGTTTCATTACTACTACGATTGGAAACCATTACTAGACACGTTTAGCAATGTTCAGCATGTTTAAGCAGCCCGTATGTTCAGCATGATACCAATGTACCTGTTCGAGACAATATGCACCCGCCCGGCCTTCCAAGCCGACGAGTGGGGCAGGTCACGCCCAATAGATCTATCCACATTTCCCCCGTTGTGCAACCCCGCACATTCATGGTTTCCCCCGGGACTTTCCAAAAGATCGTATAGCAATATAAAGTTAAAACCATAGTATGACATATGTTACCAAAACCGTTTAGCGCATGTTTTCTCCCCCAAAAGTTAAAACAGTAAAAGTGGGGCCGTGAACTCACCTTAAGTTGCGTTCTTCAAATATAAGTAAAGATGTTTAGCCCTTGATAATCCCTCTACCGGAGATCTATCAAAATGTTCACATAAGTGTTCCGACTAATAACCATAAGGTTATCTAGTCCCCGATTGTCCAGATCGTAACCAAGTATGTTTTAAAACGTGTTTAAATGTTTAACCGACACACTAGACCGACCCGACATCCCGTTGGTGACCCGTTACCCTAACTAATAAAGTACACATAGATTACACACAAGGTTCGAGCATAAAACACTTAGTCTGTATCAAAAATCTCATTTCTGCATCAGAACGGTCGAAGCAGTCAGTTTTAAGTCTCCTTCGCACCTTTTTGTCTCCTTCGCACCATTTACAGTACGTTCGACCGTTTGATGCTTCCTTCACCCGTTTTATCACATTCGTCCAATAAAATCCCAGGTTCGACCCTGGATCCCTCCTTCGCACCATCGACTGGTCGAAGGAGGCCAGGTTCGCCCCTGTTGTATTATTTTTCCTAAAAACGCTTCAAACACATTCAAAACGACCCGAAACATCATCAAACACAGCAGTCAAGCATGGATAACTTATCCCTACAAAACCCCATCGATTCCCCCCGATAATACGTCCGTTTCAGCCCTTTCCCAAAATGGTAAAGATTATGGAAACATCACTTTCATGCATGAATTATTTACCCAATTTGGAAACTTTTGAAATCGATTCATGTTTAGCTTAAAATACTCAGTTTGTCGATTATCCAATCTTTCTCATTCATTCTATTGATCATAAATATTCATACATCAAGTATTAATCAAATAAAACCCCCAAATATCAATATATCCAATCCTAACCCTAAACAACAATATTCCCTCGTTATCAACAATCCTATATCATGTTTCTATCATAGATATAGCAGCAAATCAGTGAACAACACATAACACCACATAACACACAATTTTACACATGTTATCCATTTTGAAAACCTATGTTAAATGATCATGTTTTGATTTAGAAAGATATTTAAAAGGTTTTTAATCATAAAAACACCCTTAGAACAGATCCGGACAATTAGGGTTAGATGAAAACGAATTAAAATGCTTTTAAAAGATTTAGGATTATGAACACACCTTGGATTCTTGTTTAGATGTTGTAGATGGGTTAGATTATGAAAAAGAAGAGCAAAAACTCCTTCCTTAGTGTTTAAGATCGTTTGAGAGCGTTTTGGGACGGTTAGGGTTTGTGAAATGATGAAAAATGACAAAGGTTGGTATTTATACTAATCTTCCTTCGCACCAACTCATTGGTCGAATGTAGTCTCCTTCGCCCCTTTCACAGGGTCGAATGAGACCTGTTTGGTCGAAGGGAATTCCTCAAATTCCACTTCCCTGGTTCGCCCACTTGCATGGGTCGAACCAGGCACTTTTCTTCTCCTTCGACCACTCGAAGTGGTCGAACCAGAATCCCTTTTTAACTAGTTTTCCAGTTTGTCGTGTTTAACGCATTCTAACACATCCTAACACATAAGCATGCATCCTTAGTCCATATTTAACACATTTAGGCACAGATAATCATTTACACATCATATAAACATATCTATGTATATAATCCACCACACAACCCATAATCTACACATATACTTAATTAGTTCATGTAATGTCACCAACAACGGAACCCGGTACTAGTGTATTACCAAAACGACTCCCAATGATCCTCCAGATCATTGTACCCTGGACAATCCTAACTTGACCCGACTCAACTAACCCAGTTAAGTTTGTTTATAAACGTTTCTCGCTAAGGTAGACTTAGATGTTACTAATATGTTTAAGCCGAACATGCCGGGTGTCACAATGCTATACATGATTCCAATCAAGTTGATCAGTATATAAGTGCTACCATCCCAAATATGTCGACTGATCCAGTTTTGCATAGGATTGTTACTGACTTTATGCTCCATGGCCCATGTGGTTTGGCTCGCTTGACCTCACCATGTATGAAAGATAAGGTTTGTACAAAAAACTTTCCCAAACCTTATGGGAATGTAACACGGTTTGATAATGCTGGTTATGTTCACTACAAAAGGCCTTCAAATGATGTTACTGTTCTGAAAAACGGTGTGCCTCTTGATAATGGGTTTGTTGTTCCATACAATGCAAATTTGTTATTACATTTTGATGCGCATATTAACGTTGAATATTGTGGATGGACAATGTTAATAAAATACCTATTTAAATACATTTCAAAAGGCTCAGATAGAGTTAGATATGCGTTATCACAAGACACAACGCAATCAAATACTCAAGTGAGAAATAATGTAGACGTTGTTGATGAGATTGCTAATTATGTTGATGGCCGATTTATTTGCCCACATGAAGCAATGTGGAGGATTTTTGGGTTTTATATTCATCATAGAAATCCTCCAGTACAAGTCTTAGCTGTTCATCTTCAAGGAGAACAAAACCTCACGTTTAGACAATCACAACAACTTACAGACATCACAGCTAATCCTAACATTGGAAAAACAACATTAACTGAATGGTTTGTGAATAACGCCAAAGAAAAAGCTAACTCTGAAACATTAACACCTGTTGGCGTTGGTTTGAGGTACATTGATTACTTAACAAAGTTTCGTTGGGTTGTTGCATCCAAAAAATGGGAAGTTAGAAAAACCAAACGAGAGCCTACAATAGGAAGATTGGCATATGTGCATCCAACATGTGGAGAACTTTTTTACCTCCGGTTATTATTAACATATCAAAAAGGATGTTGCTCTTATACCGATATACGAACTGTGTTTGGTGTTGTTAAGACAACGTTTAGAGAGGCTTGTGAAACATTAGGTCTAATAGGAAGTGATAGAGAGTGGGAGACAGCATTAACTGAGGCTGCAATATGGGCTACGGCTGTTAAGCTAAGATCTTTATTTATGTACATGTTACTTTATTGTGATGTCTCGAATCCTCGGAGATTATGGGATTCTAATTGGAAATGCATGTCTGATGATATATATAGGAATATCAGTCGAACTATTGGTAGTGGCTCAGGATTCACTAATGATTCAGATTTAGAACAATATGTTTTATATGAGCTTCAAGTTCTTTTAAATTCAAATTCCAGTCCACGTTCATTAGAAGAATTTGGCTTGCCAATTCCTAATCCATCTGTTTTTTCAGCATTGGCAAACACTTTACTCTTAGAAGAAAAAAGTTATGATAGGAATGCACTTCGTGCTGAACACATGTGTTTGCATACAAAGTTACATGATGAACAGTTGAGAGTATATAATGCTGTTATGCAATCTGTCACAAATTCAAGCCAGTTATTAGCATTTGTTTATGGTCATGGTGGCACTGGTAAAACCTATCTTTGGAAAACAATTATTTCAGGCCTAAGATCAAATGGTATGGTTGTTCTTGCTGTTGCTGCCTCAGGGATTGCATCTTTGTTATTACCAGCAGGGCGAACTGCTCATTCAAGGTTTAAAATACCGTTAGAGCTAACTGAAGAATCATTATGCCATATTAAGAAAAAAACAAATCTTTGTCAATTACTTTTAGAAACTACACTAATTATTTGGGATGAAGCCCCTATGAGTGACCGTAGATGCTATGAATCATTAGACAAGAGTCTTAAGGATTTAACTGGAAATACCTTAGAATGCTTTGGAGGTAAATCAGTATTGTTAGGCGGTGATTTTAGGCAAACCTTACCAGTTAAGCCAAAGTGTACCAAAAATGAAATTCTTTCAGCCTGTTTGCCTAGATTATATTTGTGGAAGCATTTTATTGTTTACATTCTTTCTGTGAACATGCGTGTAGCATCAAGTGAAAGTGAAATTAGTGATAGAGAAGAGTTAGAGGCTTTTTCTAAATGGATTTTAAAAATTGGTGATGGTGAAGAGGGTGTTATTTTTGATCCGCAGTATCCGGATGTTAAAAAGATAGAAATACCTACTAGATTCTTGGTTACGCAATCTGAAAATTCTTTGACTGATTTGGTTAAATTTATTTATGATTCTAATTTGCTTACAAATCCTACACCAATTCAAATTTCTGAACGTGCCATAATTTGTCCAAAAAATGAAACTGTCGACATTATAAATGAAAAGATTCAACAATTAGCACCAGGAGAATGTGTTTCGTATCTTAGTACTGACTCTATGGTGCCTCATTCAAAAGATGGTGCTGAAACAGATGCAATGTACCCACCAGAATACTTAAATGTTTTAAATTTTAGTGGTATTCCAAATCATCGCCTAAATCTTAAACTTAATAGTCCTGTTATGTTGATGCGTAATATGGATCAAAAAAATGGCTTGTGTAATGGAACTAGACTTTTAGTTTCACAGTTGCTACCACGTGTGATAGAAGCACGCATTATTACTGGAACATGTATTGGGAATCGAGTCTACATACCAAAATTAATTTTATTCATAATTCTAAAGACTTGCCATTCGTTTTTACACGTCGACAATTCCCAATAAAAATGTGTTATGCTATGACAATAAATAAAAGTCAGGGCCAATCTTTAAAGATAGTCGGCTTGTATTTACCACAACCAGTGTTTGGACATGGTCAGTTATATGTTGCCCTTTCAAGAGCTACATCACCGTCTTCGTTGAAAATACTTTTGCCTGAAACCGACACAAAAAATGAGAACACAACATTAAATATTGTCTATTCAGAACTACTAAATGAAATCCATACACATCAGGTCTATTATTTTATAGTATTTGATTCCCGCATTTTTTTTAACTTGCAATATAAATTATGTATCTTAATAACTTATATTACGTGTTTGAATATGTCTAAAAGCCTAACAACAATGGAGTACAAAGGCGTGGCAGAACTAACTCCGAAGCAGGCAACAACGCTCATTGAGGTACGGGTGATTCGAAAATGGGTACCAGCGTTTAGAGATGACGAGATTCACTATATTTTTGTAGACGCTGAGGTAAACATCAATTATGTTATTTTATAACATGTGTTTATGTTTTTCTTAATTCTTTGTAACTAATTTACATATGTTTGTATTATTTGGTTTTGCCTTTTTTTATAAAACTAAATACTCTATCTTATAGGGAATGGGAATACAAGCCATGGCAAAAGGCGGAAACAAACATATTGTTGAGCCTAAACTCAAAATTGGTTCATGTTATGAGATACATAGGTATGCATGTGTTGAGCCAGATAACTTCACAAATACACTTAGTCATTCTGCAACTATCTTCCTAGCACAAGCCACTACAATCACACCACTTCCAAACTGCACAACCATCCAAGATTACTTTTATGACATTGCTACGCCTCGAAGGGCTAAGTTGGCATCGTCTCATGAAGGCATTGTTGGTATGTTATATGATATACGTTTGTGTTTATTACTTTGTTTGCAATCAAGTTTCAGTTTATAATCATCATCACCATTTTACTTCTTTTTAAACAGATTACATAGGCATTTACCAAGGAATTCAAGACAAGAAAGATTCTAGAAATCAACCTTATGCAGTGTTGACACTCAGAGACTGCAGGTATGTCTTTCGCTATAACTACTAAAGTAATATGTTGTGGTTGTAAGTCTTTTTTTTATACAATAATCAGGATGTAACCATTGCTATTTGGCAAGAGGTTTTAGCGGCTAAAAACCGATTCAACCGTGCAGAGTATGAATCAGCATCGCCACCAGTTATATTAGCGCTTACTGGTCTTAAAACTAAAGACTATCATGGTAAACATTATTTATAATAATAAATACAGTTAATATCTTTTGTTAATATTATGTTGTTAAATCACATATTGATTCTGTGATATTATCATTTACAGGAATGCTTCAGTTTCAAACAACAAATGCCACGTATACATATCGAGATCCAAAGAGTCCTGAAACACAAAACTTAATTGATATGTATGAATAATTAAAATACATAATGTTTATAATATGTCTTTACTCATCTATACCCTTATATAAGTATTGTATAAAACAGGTATGCAAGTCAGGAATTCCATCAGCAGCCAGTTGTTCAGTTCACAGGCCAAGAAGTAACAATCAAAGACCTTAAAAACTTTTCACCCACACAGCTTTCAGTAAGTTAGTGATCCACATGATTAGACTTTTGAATAATACGATAGCTAACAAAATTATTACATGCAGGCTAGGAACTTTATAGTTAGATGTATAATTGATTATCTACCAACAGCAACACCTTGGTATTATACTGCATGCGCCAAATGTAATCAGGTGGTCTTGCAAAATGGAGCGCAGTGGTTTTGTTCCGAACATGCTGACGTTACTGATGTGAAGTACATGTAAGCTTTTACTTGAATATGAAACACTTGCTATATCCATATTATTTTATGATAACTGAAACTGTTGTTAATATGTTTTACGAAGTGGTTAATAAGTATGTTACAAGTGATACAAATCAAATTTCTTAAATATTAAAGCAAATAAGGTAATAGGTTAGTTAAGATAACATGTTTGCTTATTAACTAAACATCTTACTAGGTTGTCATGTTATTAGGTGTTTAAAAACAAGGTTTATACTTTTTTAAGGTAAAACACTAAACGCCTTTGCATCTAGCAACCGTTAACCTGGGAATACAATTATTAAGCATGTATAGTAGTTCTTCACTTTATAATCTGGCTGTATAGGGGCTGAGGTTGATGTCTGAACACAAGCGCTGCTCGTGGTCGCACCTTGCGCTACGGCCTGTCGCGACTTGCACGCTGCTGGTGCTTGCAGCCTGTGCTGCTGCCTATCGCAGCATGCGCGTTGTTGCTGATCGCAACCTGCATTCGCGCTGCTACTGGTCACAGCCTGCGTTCATACCTGTCGCAACATGCGCGCTATATCCATATTATTTTATGATAGCTGAAACTGTTGTTGATATGTTTTACGAAGTGGTTAATAAGTATGTTACAAGTGATACAAATCAAATTCCTTAAATATTAAAGCAAATAAGGTAATAGGTTAGTTAAGATAGCATGTTAGCTTATGAACTTAACATCTTACTAGGTTGTCGTGTTATTTGTTGTTTAAAAACAAGGTTTATACTTTTTTAAGGTAAAACACTAAACGCCTTTGCATCTAGCAACCGTTAACCTGGAAATGACAAGTAACAAATAAGATCATCTATAAAAAACATTAAACACAAGCATATTAGCTGCTATAACAGTTTTTTAACTATGTTACATAAATCTCATGCAGGTATCTCATCCGAGCAACACTCACAGACGAAACTGAAACAATTGAAGCTACTTTCTTTGACCGAACAACAACTCAACTTCTACAAATCCCATGTGCAGAAATGATGACAAAACCAGAAAACGAAACTTTGATACAAAACATCACCAACAAAGAGTTACAACTGCAACTACAGGCCAACAAAGACAGACGAACAGGTGTTCTACGCTGCACTGTAAATAATGCTGAATTTGCTGTCACTCATTCTACACTTGTACCACTAACCCCGCGTTCTGAGTCTTCCACCAAACATAACATCCAATCTCCTGTAACCCCCCTTCCCAAAACAACAAAGGCGTCAACAGCTGCTGCAACAACACCTCCACTGAAGACGCAATTAGAGACACCAGCTAAACGTGCGCTGATGCAATCTGAAGGTAAACATTGTGTTTGTTTCTGTTCGTCTCATTGCTGCTTCAGTTCTTTACTCGTACTAATAGGTCTTAATCATACGCTGTCTTCACAGGGGAGGCTGCAAAGAAAAAACGCATTGCTGATCCAAGTATTCAGCCCGAACCTTAAGACAGTTCTCAAGACATTTTGGTTACACTGTTATAATCACCGCTGTTAACAACTTATGTAATCATATAGGATCTTACGTAGTCTTTATGTTGTGTGGTTTGCTCTTATTAACGTTTATGTAATAAACTAGGATCTTATGTAGCAAGCACCTAGGCGCTTAAACGCTTATTTCTCATCGTTTGCATGTCCAGTTTTAAGCCTATTATATGCTTTCATACTTATATGCCTTACTAAACACCTAAGTTAATCAAATGACTCAATAACGCCATTTAATGATTCTTCGTATATCACCCGAGTTACCGCCGCAACGCGGCGGTTAACAACACTAGTTTTATATAAAAGTATATACTCATTTTATAGTATATAGTTTGTTTAACAACATCTGTTGAATGATAAAAAGCGGTTATCAAACAACTATCAATGAATCCAATTTTACAATTGAAGATTAAAATAAATATACAATTTAGATTGAAAAAGATTTGAAATTAAAATTAAAAAAACAAACTTATCTAACTTTAGAAAATTAATCTGAACTCTTTTATTGTTTGTATAACTTTAAAAAAACATATATATATATATATATATATATATATATACTTTCATGCTTCTTTCAATTGATTAACTTTCAAATTCTAACTTTTTTTTAGATAAAATTTACTCATTTTATAGTATATAGTCTATTTTCCAACATCTGTTGAATCATAAACAACGGTTATCAAACAACTGTCAATGAATACAATAAATATACAATTAAGATTAAAAAAGATTTGAAATTAAATTTTACAATAAATTTTTAACCGAAGCATTCCAGATTGTATTTATTATATACTACTGAGCACATTTAATCTTCAATTTAACTTTTATATTTATAAATTATACTTAAAAATTTTCTAACATATTTTAACAATATTTAAAAATAAATATCACAACGTAAGTTAACTTGTCAAGAGATGTTATATAATGACCTAATCAAAAGTTGATTTTTTTTTAATTTTTGTTAACAAACTAACTCAACAATTTACATATATAAATTAAAATTTTAAAATACAAACTTACCTCTTTATAGAACTATAAGATCTTAATGTGATTTTTAATTCGTAATGTAAGGTTTATTTTTTTGTTTACCAAACAGTTTGTTTAACGAAAAAGGTTATTGTTCAACCTTATCTTGAATATAATCTACATTACAATACTGAAAAAAACTATAGCACACTACCGAGCTCTGCCGGTAAGTCAAGTCCGTATGCCACCGGTCCAATCCGATCCAGGATTGCGAATGGTCCGACATATCGAGGGTTAAGCTTGCCACGCTTTCCAAAGCGTATGACGCCCTTCCATGGTGAAACTTTCAAAAGTACCCTGTCCCCAACCTGGAACTCCAAAGGTTTTCGACGGCGATCGGCATAGCTCTTCTGACGATCCCGTGCAGCAGCCAAACGGTGACGAATCTGTACGATTTTCTCCGAAGTTTCGTACACTAGTTCCGGACCAGTGAGCTGGCTCTCGCCCACCTCGGCCCAACAAAGTGGTGATCGACATTTCCGTCCGTAAAGAGCCTCGAACGGAGCTGCCTTGATACTAGAGTGATAGCTGTTGTTGTAGGAGAACTCCACTAATGGCAGGTGGATCTCCCAACTTTTACCGAAATCGATAACACATGCCCGAAGCATGTCTTCCAAGGTTTGAATCGTCCGCTCACTCTGTCCATCAGTTTGCGGATGATAAGCTGTACTCATATCCAACTGAGTACCCAAAGTCTTGTGCAGAGCCTTCCAGAAACGAGAAGCAAAACGAGAATCACGATCAGAGATAATAGAGACAGGCACCCCGTGCCGAGCAACGACCTCCTTAAGGTAAAGTCGAGCCAACCGCTCGAGTCCATTGGTTTCCTTAATAGGTATGAAACGTGCCGATTTTGTCAGCCGGTCAACAATCACCCAGATCATATCATAACCACTAGGTGACCTTGGCAGCTTGGTGACAAAATCCATCGTGATTCGCTCCCACTTCCATTCCGGAACCTCTGGTTGTTGCAGGAGACCAGACGGCCTCTGATACTCCACCTTGACTTTAGCACAAGTCAAACATTTGCTGACATAAGAAGCTATATCAGCTTTCATGTTTGGCCACCAATAAAGTATCTTCAAATCCTGATACATTGTTAGGACAAAAAGGATTGGTGAAACCACTTTTGCAAACCTTAGTCTAATTCACTTCTGTCAAAATACTTAAGTATAGAACTGCTGAAGAAGAAGGATCAAACTGCTGAAGAAGAGATTCAGAAGTGCTGAAGAAGAAAAGTCATCAGAAGTTCTGAAGTTCAAACCAGACACTTCTACTAAAGAACTACTGAAGACAAACTACTCATCAGTAGTTTGTCATTCATCAGTACTTACATGAAGATCTTTTCCACCGCCTTTGTATATCAGTAGTTTATTACTTTAGTATTTCTTTTTGCTTTATGTACAAGTTCCAAGACTGCAACTTGTTGCAACTTGTTTCTGAACTTGCTTTTGGCAAGGTTCATGTATTTGTAAAGTCTATAAATAGAAGGGTTCATCCCTCTGTTTTAGACATTGATTTTAATAGAAGAAATCCTTCAACACTTATTATTGTTATTTCCATTTCATGTTTATTGAGAATCTGTCAAAGTGTTTTCATTCTCATTCAATACTCAGATTCTCAATAAACACTTATCATTTATTAGTTCTTGAATCCAGGGGGAGTAATAACTCCTGTTGATAAGTGTAGCTTTAAACTTATAAACATTCCGCTGTGCTATCACTCATCAAGAACTTGCTAAACACTTAAGAGACAACTAGCAAGTTCAACAAAGAGCAATATACTGATCCAACAATTGGTATCAGAGCACTGGTTTATCTGATAACATATCAATCTAACACATTGAGAATCAGACACAAGCTCTTATTGATATTCAATAATGGATTATAAGCTCACTTTTATCAACATCCATCACTTTTAGAGATATTTGACAAATCAATACTCTTTAAAATGGATCCTCATAATACTGGTTCTGCCACTAAACCTGCTATGCTAGTAAAAAATGAATATAACATCTGGCAAAGGAGAATGGGACATACATTATCACAGACCAACACAGGTTGCTAGAAATCTGTGATATATGGTCCTCATAAACCAGTAAACATTAATCCAGAAACTAAAGTAGAGATTCCAAAAGAACCAAAAGACTATACTGAAGATGATTTCCTAAAACTTGAGCTTGATGCAAAAGCTTTCTCTATGTTGGCAATGGCACTCCCAAATGAAATCTACTCTGGCCTATTACATTGTGATAGTGCCAAAGAGCTTTGGGACTGCCTAAAGGAACAGTTTGGAGGAACTGAAGAGGTGATTGCCAACACCAGAGAAATTTTGGCTCAACAATATGAAACTTTTGCTCACATTAATGGAGAAACTTTAACACAGCAATTTGAAAGATTTTCCTCATTAATATCTGAGCTAAAACTAAATGGTCAGACCTACACAACTGTATCTATGCTCCATAGATTTTTAAGGTCTTTACCTGAAAAATGGGAAACATACTCTATAGTCTTAAGATCTTCACCAGACTTTAGCTCCCTCACTCTTACAAAACTCCATGGGAGACTACTTACTTTTGAAAGAGAAATTGATCAAAAGAAAAAGTTGCAAAGTTCTGGTAAAACTGCTGATGACTATCTACCAGGTAGTACAACACTATTGGGACAAGACTCACCAACTTGTTCAAATAGTTTTGGATCTTTTGACCACATTGACATAACTGCTGGGATCTCATCTGAAAGATCATTCCCAGGTTATGACAATAATGATTTTGGTCAAACTGCTGATAACATGTGTTTTATCATGGATGATTTAAATAGTTTCAGCAGTGATGACCTAGAAGAAATGGATATTTTGCACCAACTGGTCATGTTAAGTTTAAAAACAAATAAATTTTACAAAAGGTCAGGCAGGAAGTTTCCAGGACTTAACAGTTCTACAAAAATTGGTTTTGACAAATCTAAACTTAGATGTCACAAGTGTCAAAAGTTGGGACACTTTGCTAGAGAATGTAGAAGCTCTAGCTTTAACCAATCTCAGTCTGGAAACAATTTTAACCCCAACTATAACAGGAATAATGGAACACAAGGGAGTGCACATTTTGTACAGGCACAAGCTCTACATCTCCAATATGTGCCACAAGTACAATATGTACAGATGCCTGCTCAACAGATGCAGAGCCAACAATCAATCCCTCCCATTCCAGCTGCTCAACAACCTCCACAGCAACAGCAACCCTCTCAACAAAGTTTATTTACCTCAGGGTATGTTGACTGGAGCAGTCTTCCTTTTGACACCACAGAGTGCAATCCTGATGCAGACAACAAAATGTTTGACATCAACTGGGGAGAACCTGACAATGGCAGGAAGAACTTTGCCTTAATGGCATTTGAGGGATGCACCTCAAAATCTGCCTTGTCACAGGTATCTAAAGAATCTTTGACAAAACTTTGTTCTAATTCATGCAAAGAATCTTTTGCTCTCATAAGAGAGACCAATATTCACTTACAAGGAAAAGCAAATGACTCTGAGAGAAAATTCACTCAGATGAAATGTGATTTAGAAAGAAAACTTTATGCTAAAACAAAAGAAGTTTCTAAATTAACTGACACTGCTATTGAAACCCAAGCACAAATTAAAATCATGCTAAATGATCTGGGAGATGTCAGACAAGAGCTTGCTGACACCAGGATCACATGTGAAAAATGGGTTGAATCTTGTAAGGGGTACCAATTATTGCTAAACAAACAAAGTGCTTCAAATATTAGGTTTGGCATAGGGTACAATCACACTGAAACACCAACAGATTTCTCTCCCAAAACTACTAAAGATGGGAGAAAAATTGTTTCAGGTGAAACTTCTGAAGAGGAAGAATGCACATCTTTCCATGAAAACATTCTAAAGTCACACAATGAAAGTTCTTCATAAGTACTGATTAAATCTGACTTTAAGCCATCAGTAGTTTCAACTACATCAGGAGTTGAGAACCTGAAAACTACTGATGACCTAAAACCAATCAAAACAGTCAGAGACTTGTCTTTGAAAGAAAAGACAAAAGAATGTGAAATTTGTGGTCTGTTCAACCACAAAACAGAATTTTGCAGATATAGAAAGGGTATTCAGTTCAATAAGAAAAATCAACAACTGGTTGTGGGAAAACAAATAAAAAATGATTATGTAAAAACTTTCCCCCCCCAAGAAACAACAACCAGCAAAACCCTTTTCTCAGAAAAAGACAAAATCTCAACAAAAGTCTTTTTCTCAAAATTCTCTTTTAGTAGTTAGACCTGAATCATCAGCAGTTTCACAAACTGCTGAGATTAAAGATCTCATGAACTTGGTACAACTACTGATGACCAAAGTTGATGGTGGTCCTCAAAAGGATACCACCATTGTTCTTAATGCAAAATCCATTGCCAAAAAGACATGGATTTCTAAACTTGGTCAAGAACAAACTGTAAATGTTCTCAAGAGCAAACCCAAAGCCAAACTGGCTTGGGTTCCTAAATCTAACTAATTTGCTATCTTGTGCAGAGAGTTTCCAGAGGCTTAAATAGCATTTGGTATGTAGACAGTGGAGGCTCAATGCACATGACATGATGCAGATACCTGATAAACAATTTTATCAGTCAAAGAGATGGATCTGTATCCTTTGGGAACAATGCTAAGGGATATGTGCTAGGACATGGCAATGTCTCCTCTGGCAAAATACAGTTTGACAAGGTCAATCTGGTTGAAAACCTTGAGTACAACTTGCTAAGTGTGTCACAAATGTGTGATAAAGGATATTCTTCCTTTTTCACAAAGACAGCATGCAAGATCATATCACCAGAAGGCCAGAAGTTGATAGAGAAGATCATTGAAGATCATACTTTGTTAATAGCCAAAAGATGTGGGAATGTCTATGCAGTGGACATTGAAAAAGACAAAGTACTGAACAACACTGCCTGTTTCTTCTCAAGGGCATCAACTTCAGAAACTGATCTCTGGCACAGGAGACTTGGCCATGTGAACTTTAAAACCATAAATAAAGTCACAAAAATGGGCTTTGTCAGAGGTCTACCCTTAAAAGTATACCAGTGTCAAGAACACTGTGTATCCTGTTTAAAGGGAAAACAGCATAAGTCCTCCTATAAGTCTATTGAAGAATCAAAAACAACTGCATGTCTTCAACTACTCCATATGGACTTATTTGGACCTGTAAAGATCATGAGCCTTGGTAAAAAGAAGTACTACTTGGTCATCATTGATGACTACTCAAGATTTACATGGGTATTCTTCTTATTTAACAGGATGAGGCTGCTGAAATCATCAAGTTCTTCATTCTACAAGTAGAGAAGCAATACTCTCTACCTGTCAAAACCATTAGAAGTGATAATGGGACAGAATTCAGGAACAAAACTCTGGATGAATTCTGCTTGTCTAAAGGGATTATTAGACAATTCAGTGTTCCCAGAACTCCTGAACAAAACGGTGTGGTAGAAAGGAAGAACAGAACTTTAATAGAAGGAGCAAGAACAATGTTAGCTGATTCTGGCCTACCTCTATACTTTTGGGCAGAAGCCGTTAACACATCATGCTATGTTCAAAATAGAGTTCTTATTGTCAAGAGACATTCAAAGACTGCCTATGAAGTTCTTCATGGCATAAAGCCCCTTATCTCCTTTTTCAGGGCTTTTGGGTGTCAATGTTTCATCTTGAACATTAAGGAATCTATTTCAAAGTTTGCTGCCAAAGTTGATTCAGGTTACTTTCTTGGTTATTCTTCAACTAGAAAAGCCTACAAGGTTTTTAACTCAAAGACCAGGATAGTAGAAGAAACACTGAATGTCAAGTTCAATGAGTCAAAACACACTCTCATTCCAGCACATCCTGTTGAACTCTTTGACCTTGACAACTTCCATTTTGGACCTGAAAAGACTGTTACTTCATCCAAACCTACTTATTATGGTGATCAAAGGTTTGATGATGAGGATCCAGCACCATGGACTCCTCAAACAGTCATTAAGTCAACTTCAAAACCATCAGAAGTTTCACAAACTTCTGATTCAACAAATACTGAAGGACAAACTCAAACACCTGCTTCAGCACCTGCAACTACTGAAGACACTGAAACTGCTGAACCAGATATAATAGACCTCAGTAGTTTGTTTGAAGAACATGATCCACCAACACCTGTCAGTGGTTTACAACAACTGATCGAACACAAAGACCATCCACTTGATCAGATCATGGGTGATATTGCATCAGGTGTTCTTATAAGAAACCAGCTTTCCAACTTTTGTCTATTCTCAGCATTTATTTCACAGTTGGAACCAAAGAAGTACCAGGAAGCCCTCAAAGACAACAATTGGGTGCAAGCAATGCAAGATGAATTGCTTCAATTCAACAAGCAACAGGTATGGGAAATCTGTCCCCTACCACCAAACAAGCAACCAATTGGCACAAGATGGGTTTTCAGGAACAAACAAGATGAAGCTGGTATGATAATAAAGAACAAGGCAAGACTGGTAGTACAAGGTTACTCTCAAGAAGAGGGGATTGACTATGATGAAACCATTGCTCCAGTTGCAAGGCTTGAAGCCATCAGGTTACTTCTGGCCTATGCCATTTCCAACAAAGTAAAAGTTTATCAAATGGATGTCAAGAGTGCATTTTTGTATGGAAAGATAAAAGAGGAAGTGTATGTCTGTCAGCCACCTGGGTTTGAGGATCCTTCTCATCCTGAGTGGGTGTACAAACTAGACAAAGCTCTTTATGGGCTCAAACAGGCTCCAAGAGCCTGGTATGATACACTTTCAACCTTTTTACTCAAAAATAACTTCACAAGAGGTGCCATTGATAAAAATCTTTTCATAAAACATGTTGGAAATCATGTCTTACTTGTTCAAATATATGTTGATGATATCATTTTTGGTTCAACAAACACAAAATTGTGTGATGAATTTAAGAAACTCATGCAATCAAAATTTGAGATGAGTACAATGGGAGAACTTCAATACTTTCTAGGACTGCAGATTAAACAACAATCAAATGGAACTTTTATACATCAATCAAAATATGTTAAATAATTATTAAACAAATTTTCTTTACAAGACTGTAAATCATGTTCCACTCCCATGACACCAACCACACTAGTTGAACCAGATGATCAAGGAAAACAGGTTGATCAAACCATGTATAGATGTATGATAGGTTCCCTTTTATATCTAACTGCTTCTAGACCAGATATTATGTTTTCAACATGTGTCTGTGCTAGATATCAATCAGCTCCTAGGGAATCACACCTTATTGCAGTCAAAAGAATTTTCAGATATCTGAAAGGAACTCCCACACTTGGAATTTGGTATCCTGCTTCAAGCAATACCAAGTTATCAGCTTTTTCAGATAGTGACTATGCAGGTTGTAAAATGTCAAGAAAATCAACATCTGGTGGTTGTCAATTCTTGGGAAACTGTCTAGTGTCCTGGCAATCAAAGAAACAAACATCTGTTGCAACTTCAACTGCTGAAGCTGAATACATTGCAGCAGCAAGTTGTACATCACAGATACAATGGCTCCAATATCAACTTCTTGATTATGGAATCAAAGAGACCAAGACACCATTGCTTGTAGACAGCAAATCTGCCATTAGCATCATTCAAAATCCTGTTCAGTTTTCAAAGACTAAACATATTGAAATCAGGTATCATTTCATAAGAGATTGCTATGAAAAAGGCAAGATTGAAGTGAAGCATGTAGCAACAGCTAATCAAATAGCTGACATATTCACTAAACCCCTTGACACATCAACATTTCAGAAGTTAGTATCTATGCTAGGGATGCTAAATTTGTAAGTGTTTTTCTTTACTTTTCTGCACATATCTTTTATTTTTACACTTACATCTGTTTTCAAATCAAAAACTTCTGAAAAACAAACAAGAGAGAAACTACTGATGAACAAAACATCAGTATGGGAATATTTTCTGAAAAGTGATTAACTTCTGATAAAACAAACTTCAGAAGTTATGAATAAAGTATTTATAAAAACAAATCTCATTAGTTGTTCAAAACTACTGAAGAGAAAATGGGAACTACTGATGAAGATAATTCTTCATCAGCAGTTTAGTCCAAAAGGGCAAATCAGACTTTTCCCATCATCAGAAGTTTGACCTCGTCGGTTTAAAACTTCTGATAAAGAGGTTTTTAACCTAGGCGGTTTGAAACTTCTAATAAAGAAGATCCAAGCGGTTAAAAACTTCTGATAAAATATCTTTTTTCAACACTTATCCATTCAAAAACAAAAATTCCCGCCTTCTCTCTCAAGAAAGCTCTCAAAACCCCTGAACCTGCAACATAAACACTGTTCGATTCATACACACACACAAACCACATGGCTTTAGTTCTTAAACAGGGACACAATCTCAGAGCCTACTTAGAAAAACAAGAAGGCTGGTCCCAATACGATGAGATCATTGATCTTGTCGTCAAATCCCAATATTTCACCGCTCTCACAATTGACCCACCAATACATCCTGAAACTCTCAATGAGTTCTGGGCTAATGCTGAGACAGTGATGGTGGATGATGAAGTTATCTCTCTCAACTCAACAATTAAAGGGAGACAAATGGCCATTACACCGGCCATACTTGCAAACAGACTGGGGTTGAATGATGTTAATGCCCCTGAAAAGTTTGACAACTCTGCAATCCACCTAACCATGACTGAGTGTGGTTATCAAGGTACTCTCTCACAAGCTACTATCTTTAAAAAGTATTTTGAACCAAAATATAAACTTTTGTTTCATTATATAATTATGTGCTTGAGTCCTAAAACAGGGTCTTATGACCAGATGCCCTCAACCTTTCAACCAATCTTTCATTCCATTGTGAATGAAACAAATTTCATGGCATCAAAACTTTTCTTTAATGAGTTGGTGTTACATCACAATAACACTAAGAAAAAGTTTTTGTTATATCCAAGGTTCATTATGCGATGCATAATAACTGAACTGGGTAATGAGGTGCTTGTGGGTAAAACTGAAATTTTAAAATCCTTAACCTCACAAGCATACTCAAGGCACAACAAACAGGCTGCCTGGCCAGAAGATGACCAAGGGGAACCAGAACCAGTCCCCATGGAACCCTCATCTTCCAAACCTACTCCACCAAAAGCCAAGAAACCCAAGATACAAAAACAAAAACCCACCAAACCTAAAAGAAAAGCTGTTCAGGAGGTTGAGATGCCTGAACAAACTATTGTGCAATCTGCACTTCTTAAAGATGTGACTGAAACATCCTCTCAGTCTCATCCATCTCAAACCCCACCAAGAGCACCTATAATAATCCTTTTCAAAAGAAAAAGACTTAAGAAAACTATTCCAATTGATTCTTCTTTTGAAACTGCTGAACCCACTGCCCAAACTACTGAACCAGCACCCCAAATTTCTGAACCAGACATTGAAATAGCCAAACTTCTCTCTGGGCTAAAAGAGAAAGTCCCATCTACACATGTCAGTCCCCATCAACCACATAAAACAGGGGACATAGCCTCAGAAATTGACATGGATGTGGACACTCAAAGCCCTAACCAAAGAGATGAGGATGAACCAGAGTCTCTAAGCCCAAACTTAGAAACTTTAGGTACTTTTGAGGCTGCTACTACTCATTTACCACCCAGTGGTGGACCTGAGGACAGAAGTAACATAGCTAAGACCTCAACTGTGGCAACTACTGATGAAGGCTTAATGCCTGAGGTAGGAAATCCTCTGAACCAAGAAAAAGAGGTACATGAGACAACTGAGTTGGGCTCAGCTCATGATGTAACTGATACAGTCCTCATTGAGGATGTAATCAGGGATTCAGATGATTCCATTGATTTGGATGATGTTTCAAAACACCAAACTACTGAATTGACGGCTACAAGTGAAGGTCCTGCACATGGTGTATCTAAGCTCAAGAAGCTAGTCACACCATCTCAGGTTAAAGCCCACTCAATCCATGATTCCCCTAGAGTGGCATCTTCTATAAAACAAGAAGATCAACCAAAAACACACCCCTCACTACAAATGCCTACCCAATTCCCTGGGCAAACAAGCATAGACATGAACCAGCTATGCAGCCCAGATGGTCCCTTATACCACATGATGAGCACCCTCATCAAGAATCACTTCCAAACATACACAGCTAACTTGGAGCTGTCCATGAAGAACCAATTTGGAGTGATACAGATGAAGATGAATGATCTATCCAACAAGATTGACTACAACAGCAAACAGATTGCTCATCTTACAGGTCAGTTCTCCCAAGCTTCAACTTCAAAAGCTGATGAAGCCAAAAAGGGGGAGAAAATCAAGGTACCTATGGATACACTTGAAGCCAGAAGAAAGGCAAGAGTGGCTATCCTAGCAAGAGATCAAAAAGATCAAGCCAGAAAAGAAAAACTGGCCCAACAATTTGGTATCTCTATTCAAGAAGTAGAAGATGCTGAAAAGACTGATGAATCCCAAGGGCATAATGAAGAAACCTCTGATGGCCAAACTTCTGATGAAGAATCAGAAAGTACTGAAGACAATCCTTCAGTAGTTGACAAACCTTCAGCTGTTGTCAACCCATCAAAGGTCAACACTTCCAAAACTAAAACTACTGACCCTTCCAGAACAACTGCTTCCATTCAACCAACTTCTGTTCCTACCAGGCCTACTACAACAGTTACCACAATGACTGTGCTAAACCCTTCTCCAATCTCTCAATCAGTAGAACTACTTGAGAAGAGTTTAGTGGCAGCCCAAAAGAAGGCCAGAGAAGATCAGATCTGGAAAACACTGGAAGAAAGGGATGACTTGGATCTAAGCCACGAAGAAAAACTTCAGGCTTATGAAGCTGAACTCCAAAGGCAGGCTAGCCTAGACCAGATTGCTGAAGAAGATAAAAGACATCAACTGATGTCTTACATTACAAAGAACAGCAAAATCAAAGCCCACACACTGAAGAGACTCTCTATGGAAGAGCTGACAAGAAGAGCTCAACTTATTGCAGATAAACTTGCAACAAGTAAAGACACAAACGCCAAGTGTCACACCCTCAAATTCCCACATGCGGAGTTCTACCGCGAGACGTGTGACACACCAGGATCCAAGTCAACGGTCACAATAAACGACGTCTAAATGTAAAAACATACGTAAACAAAAACCATGCATAAGATTAAAACCAACATTCAACAGTGCGGAAGCATTCAGAGTTTACAAAAGTCATGCAGAAATAAAACATAAGTTCAAAAGTTAACAATTCCAGGACATGCAAATGAGACCCTAGACGCGAGACGACTCCAGTGCGACTCCGTGCGCCTATCTGACAGCTGCTACCTTAGCGACCTGAGAAAACATGCTAAAAGAGTCAACATATAATGCTGGTGAGTTCACAGGTTTTATTTAAACGTTTAAAGTGATCCTTCGAAAACCGTTACCATCACAGTTACTACTATGCTTGTGAGAACGCTAGCTAGGCGCAGAATAAGATACTCATACGGGTGAAACCATTGCTGACTAGGCCGTTTACTGACCCTTAGTTTCCTATGGGCTACCGTCATCACCGGTAGACCTTGTTTTATTAGAGACAATATGCACCCGCCCGGTCCAACCGTCGAGTGGGGCTTGTCAGTTCCCAATAGCGCTATCCATATTTCCCCGCCATACGCCCATGTTAGTGGTTTCTAAGGGACTTTTTGATGAACCGTATAGTAATAATAAGTAAGCCATAGTATAACGAGAAAAAGAGTCATAAGTCGTAAAAGAGTTTAAGATGAAACCGAGCCATAAGTCATAAAAGAGTTTTAAGCATGTTTCTCCCCCGAAAGCAAAAACCGTAAAATGTGGGGCCGTGAACTCACCTTAGGTTGCGTCTTCCGTTTAATGAGTAAACCGCTTATGTGATATGAGTAAACCGTTTGTATGATATGATAGCCCCAACTAGTGGCGACCTATCATAAGATATGCGTCAAGTTAGACTAATAACCCGTCGGATTCATTAGTCCCTAAGTCCAGTCCATGACCATTATGTGTCCGAAAAACGTGTCTGACCGACAACCAGGCTACGTAAGACAAGACTCGACATCCCATTGGTGACCCGACATTCCACGTGTTCATCTCATACTCAAACATACACAAATCATGCAACTTAGTACTTAACATGTGTTAAAGTTCAACGAGTCTAACACATAGGTCAAATAATGCACAAACAAGTCCATACACGTGTTACTATGTTACTAGGCATGTCACGGGGTTCCTAGCATGTTCCTAGGTGTCGAATCGGGTTTCGGAATGTCAAAATACACTTATAACAGCAGTACACACGATTAGGAACTTAGCATGCAATTAGGAAAAGTCAACATGTGATTGGGGATGGTCAACAGGCGATTGTGATGCTAATCGCCTACCTTAGCATGCGATTAAGAGGCTAATCGCCTGCTAAGAGGCCTAATCGCCTACCACATCAGGCGATTTGGAAGGCTAATCGCCTGCAGCTGCTGCGCAACGAAATTTCGCGCGTTTAACCCTCCAAATCAACATCCGAAACATGTGTAAACGCCCAATATCAATCCTATCACATTAACAAGCATATCTCATGCAAAACCCCTAAGTTTTCATCATTCTAACAATCCCGAATGCGAGCGTTTTCCCAAAATTGTAAACTTAACATGTAAACATCACATCAACATGCAAGAACTTGCCCTAAATAGCAAATATCCAGATTTCATCACATAACCACGTTGTCCGATAGTATCCTACTACTCTAGCATCATCCTAAGGCAAACCCTAACATCATACAATCAACAACACACCTCATAGCATCCTTAATCATTCAAAATCATTCAAATGGGTCAAAACATCAAACATCAACAACACACAACCAAAACCATCCAAACTCCTAGGATATCATCATACTAACTTATAACAGCCATGAATACCTAAATAACACAAGAACAATCATGTTTCAATCCTAAAAATCCTACCTTTAATCACATATAACACATATAACACACATAAAGGTTTGGGTTTGTTTAAAAACGGTTTTTAATGGATTTAAAAAGACAAAAACATTTATAAGTCAGGTCTGGACTTTTAGGGAACAAAATATAATCATTTAAAGGTTTGGGTTTGAAGAACACACCTTGGATTTAAGAGGAAATGATGGAATAAGCTTGGAAATGGTTGTTTTGATGTAAAAACGAGTTCCAGAGGGTGTTTGTGTGTTGGTATGGGTTATGGGACGGCTAGGGTTGCACAAATGGTGTTTTAGAGGTCAAGGGTGGTATTTATAGGCGTTTCTAGTCGTTTAAAACACGTCAGGCGATTGTGCAGCCTTATTAGGCGATTAGGGCTGCTAATCGCCTACCCTATCAGGCGATTAGCCCCCAATCACCCCCTAAGCAAGCCTAATCGCCCTCCTGTAGGCGATTAGGCTTCCCTAATCGCCTGCAGGAGCTGGTCTTGGGTACTTTGCGCGTTAAACCCCGTTTTAACATATGTTAACATGTTTTCACATACCGACAAGTCACATAATGATTATAAACACATAATACATGAAAACAAACACGTTCACACTCGTTCACCAATTCCCGGGACTCGAGACTTGCGTGTGTTAAAACCTCAATGATGTACGACTCGACTCGACTGACCCTGTCATGTGTAATGTATGCGCGACTCGCTAAGGTAGACTTACTAAGTTTTCAAAAAGTTAGTTACCGGAGTTTGCCGGGTGTCACATCATCCCCCTGTTGAAAGAATTTTCGTCCCGAAAATTTCCCGAAGTCGAAGAGAGAAAACAAATAAGAAGAAAAATTTTCCGGGTCGTCACATCATCCCCCTGTTGAAAGGAATCTCGTCCCGACATTCTTTTGGCTTCAACAGTGATGAGTGTCGACCTTTGTGTGCCCAAGTAACGTTTCCCCAAAATACAACAAGTGAAGGTCGTGAATCAAAACGCGACAGTAACAACCGGGAAACCACCTCCCCCAAATGTGAATATAAGACTAGAGACCCCCGATCGAAGGCCTACTAGAGACTACTATGATCGGTATAACTTACCCACCGGTACCGTCCAAGTAGCATCCCCAAAGGACCCTCATCGACCCAAAGAATGAGAAACAGAGACCAAACCACAAAGAAATCACCCGAAAACACGAACGCACGACGATGCGGATAAAAGTAAAACCAAAGCGTAACAAGAGATAAGAAAGAATACGTACGGGTAACAGTGTCTGGGTCCACCTGGTTCTCCCTGGCACCGATCACATAAGCATGAGTACGAGTAATCCGGCCACCGCCTTCATTGTCTCCATCCTTCCCTCCAGTCCCTGTGCCCCCTTGATTCATCTTGGGACAGCTTCGCTTGAAGTGCCCGCTTCTCCACAATTAAAGCAACCCTGGTTCCCCTGTGAAGTAGGGGTAGTAGTAGCAGCAGTCTGAGTCGCCCTGGACGAAAGATTGACCCTACAATCCTTCGCAAGATGCCCCGTCCGCTGACAACGCTCACAGCGAAAACTCTCACAAGTACCATAGTGATGAAAACCACAACGCCCACACTTAGGGCTCTTCCCAGCATAGCCCCCTTGTTTTTGATCCGACGCTGACCCTGAAGCTTCAGCCTTCTTCGCCGCCGGTTGTCGTTGAACCACCGCTGAACTCTTTTCCACACTTTCCCACTTCCTCTTGTTATCCACCGGCGCCTTCACAGAAGAGCCTCTAGGAGGCAAGACACCCTCAGTGATCTTCAAGTTGGTCATCTTGGTAGCCGATCGCACAGCCTCTAACATGGTAGTAGGATCCCTAGCAGACACCAACCCAGCAATCTCTGGCACCAAACCCGCAAGATACTGCTCTATCCTCCTGTACTCCAGTGTCGACAAACCTGGACACATCACTGCTAGCTCGTTGTGCCTGATCGTGTACTCCTCAACCTCAGAACCCACCATCTTAAGATTCCCGTACTCTTGTTCCAACCTCTTGATCTCCTCTCGCGGGCAGTACTCATCCTTCAACCTATGCACAAAATCCGCCCAAGGCATGGCGTTGGCCTCCCCGAGACCAAGTGTCTGAGTGACGCAGTTCCACCACGTCAGGGCGGGTCCTACAAAAGTCCCCGAAGCAAACTTCACCCAATCCACTACCGGAGTCTCACATAAAGCAAACACCGACTCAGTCTTCTCCAACCACCGAAGCAACTCCACAGCTCCCTCCGTACCCTGGAAGCTGAGGGGCTGACAATCCTTAAACCGCTTGTAGGCAACACCTGCCTGAACCGGAGGAGCAGTAGCTCCCATAAAAGTCTGCTGGGCAGCCTGAAAGGCAGCTAGTGCAACGCCCAACTGTTGCTGCATCATCTCATTGAGCTCATCATACGTCAAGGTGATGTTACCACCACCTCTACCCCCACCAGTGCGGCCTCCACGTCGTCCCCCAGTGCGTCCTCCAGTGCGTCCTGACATCTTCTGAGAAAGAACAAGAAACAAATACTCAGACCCATCACCAATGCTAAACCAAGAGAATATGAAAAGCCTAGGATCGGGTTCGAACGTGACCATTAATCCCAACACGAGATCCACCAAGTCTTCCATGCATTTCAACTTATGATTTCGTGTGCACCCGAAATGATAAATTGCTCTACATGGTCCTCAAGGCGTGCCCCGAGCTCGAACCTCAAGTCACCCGGTACCCGCATCTTAGAAAGATATAACCAACTCAAAAGATCAACAAACATGTTCCCTCGACTACAAACCCGAAGAAGAAGATAAATGAAGCTAGGAATAACCAAGAATGAGATAGGTAATATGACACTGTGTGGTAAGGATACCGACACCCCGACAAGGTTAGTATGTTTACCAAAAGACACGACTCAAATGTATGTGACCGTCTAGTGTGTGAGACTCGGCTATAGTCTAGACTCTACATGCAGTCCTAGTTCACTATAACCATTGGCTCTGATACCAATCTGTAACACCCTGCCCCTCTCATCACCAATATTGTCCGCTTTGCCTATCCAGAGCTCACGGATTTGTTTTTGGGTGCCCCGGTGGAGACTTCCCAGGAGGTCACCCATCCAAATCTGTAACACCCTGCCCCTCTCATCACCAATATTGTCCGCTTTGCCTATCCAGAGCTCACGGATTTGTGTTTGGGTGCCCCGGTGGAGACTTCCCAGGAGGTCACCCATCCTGAAATTTCTCCCACCTGAACACGCTTAACTGTGGAGTTCTCCTCTCAACCACTAACATTAAGCCCCAAAATGCGTTGGTTGTTAAAGAGGCAGAATATTACTTATGAACCAAGGCTCTCTCCTGGCCATGGCCGATGTGGGATTTTCCTGGGGTATCACATTCACCCCCCGTTAGAGTCTCATCGTCCCTGATGAGGTATGCACCCACCATCCCGAACGGCACAGGAGTTGCTCTGATATCAATCTTTCACACCCTCAAATTCCCACGTGCGGAGTTCTACCGCGAGACGTGTGACACACCAGGATCCAAGTCAACGGTCACAATAAACGACGTCTAAATGTAAAAACATACGTAAACAAAAACCATGCATAAGATTAAAACCAACATTCAACAGTGTGGAAGCATTCAGAGTTTACAAAAGTCACGCAAAAATAAAACATAAGTTCAAAAGTTAACAATTCCAAGACATGCAAATGAGACCCTAGACGCGAGACGACTCCAGTGCGACTCCGTGCGCCTATCTGACAGCTGCTACCTTAGCGACCTCAGAAAACATGCTAAAAGAGTCAACATATAATGTTGGTGAGTTCACAGGTTTTATTTAAACGTTTAAAGTGATCCTTCGAAAACTGTTACCATCACAGTTACAACTATGCTTGTGAGAACGCTAGCTAGGCGCAGAATAAGATACTCATACGGGTGAAACCATTGCTGACTAGGCCGTTTACTGACCCTTAGTTTCCTATGGGCTACCGTCATCACCGGTAGACCTTGTTTTATTAGAGACAATATGCACCCGCCCGGTCCAACCGTCGAGTGGGGCTTGTCAGTTCCCAATAGCGCTATCCATATTTCCCCGCCATACGCCCATGTTAGTGGTTTCTAAGGGACTTTTTGATGAACCGTATAGTAATAATAAGTAAGCCATAGTATAACGTGAAAAAGAGTCATAAGTCGTAAAAGAATTTAAGATGAAACCGAGCCATAAGTCATAAAAGAGTTTTAAGCATGTTTCTCCCCCGAAAGCAAAAACCGTAAAATGTGGGGCCGTGAACTCACCTTAGGTTGCGTCTTCCGTTTAATGAGTAAACCGCTTATGTGATATGAGTAAACCGTTTGTATGATATGATAGCCCCAACTAGTGGCGACCTATCATAAGATATGCGTCAAGTTAGACTAATAACCCGTCGGGTTCATTAGTCCATAAGTCCAGTCCATGACCATTATGTGTCCGAAAAACGTGTCTGACCGACAACCAGACTACGTAAGACAAGACTCGACATCCCATTGGTGACCCGACATTCCACGTGTTCATCTCATACTCAAACATACACAAATCATGCCACTTAGTACTTAACATGTGTTAAACTTCAACGAGTCTAACACATAGGTCAAATAACGCACAAACAAGTCTATACACGTGTTACTATGTTACTAGGCATGTCACGGGGTTCCTAGCATGTTCCTAGGTGTCGAATCGGGTTTCGGAATGTCAAAATACACTTATAACAGCAGTACACGCGATTAGGAACTTAGCATGCAATTAGGAAAAGTCAACATGTGATTGGGGATGGTCAACAGGCGATTGTGATGCTAATCGCCTACCTTAGCATGCGATTGAAAGGCTAATCGCCTGCTAAGAGGCCTAATCGCCTACCACATCAGGCGATTTGGAAGGCTAATCGCCTGCAGCTGCTGCGCAACGAAATTTCCCGCGTTTAACCCTCCAAATCAGATCCGAAACATGTGTAAACGCCCAATATCAATCCTATCACATTAACAAACATATCTCAAGCAAAACCCCTAAGTTTTCATCATTCTAACAATCCCGAATGCGAGCGTTTTCCCAAAATAGTAAACTTAACATGTAAACATCACATCAACATGCAAGAACTTGCCCTAAATAGCAAATATCCAGATTTCATCACATAACCACGTTGTCCGATAGTATCCTACTACTCTAGCATCATCCTAAGGCAAACCCTAACATCATACAATCAACAACACACTTCATAGCATCCTTAATCATTCAAAATCATTCAATTGGGTCAAAACATCAAACATCAACAACACACAACCAAAACCATCCAAACTCCTAGGACATCATCATACTAACTTATAACAGCCATGAATACCTAAATAACACAAGAACAATCATGTTTCAATCCTAAAAATCCTACCTTTAATCACATATAACACATATAACACACATAAAGGTTTGGGTTTGTTTAAAAACGGTTTTTAATGGATTTTAAAAGACAAAAACATTTATAAGTCAGGTCTGGACTTATAGGGAACAAAATATAATCATTTAATGGTTTGGGTTTGAAGAACACACCTTGGATTTAAGAGGAAATGATGGAATAAGCTTGGAAATGGTTGTTTTGATGTAAAAACGAGTTCCAGAGGGTGTTTGTGTGTTGGTATGGGTTATGGGACGGCTAGGGTTGCACAAATGGTGTTTTGGAGGTCAAGGGTGGTATTTATAGGCGTTTCTAGTCGTTTAAAACACGTCAGGCGATTGTGCAGCCTTATTAGGCGATTAGGGCTGCTAATCGCCTACCCTATCAGGCGATTAGCCCCCAATCGCCCCCTAAGCAAGCCTAATCGCCCTCCTGTAGGCGATTAGGCTTCCCTAATCGCCTGCAGGAGCTGGTCTTGGGTATTTTGCGCGTTAAACCCTGTTTTAACATATGTTAACACGTTTTCACATACCGACAAGTCACATAATGATTATAAACACATAATACATGAAAACAAACACGTTCACACTCGTTCACCAATTCCCGAGACTCGAGACTTGCGTGTGTTAAAACCTCAATGATGTACGACTCGACTCGACTGACCCTGTCATGTGTAATGTATGCGCTTCTCGCCAATACCCTGGGTTTCAAAAAGTTAGTTACCGGAGTTTACCGGGTGTCACACCAAGAGAGCTCAGATGATAGAAGAACTGGTAGCTAATGGTTATGGTTCAAAAGCCTCAGTGTCCAAATGGAACGAAGAAAGATTGGTAGACACATATAGAAAATATAACGATGCAAGGGCTGCTAATCCAGAGAAGTTTCAAACTACTGAAGTTTCAACTTCAGTAGTTAGAACTTCTGGTGTTCAAAGAAGACCAGCTACAAAAAGAAAGAAATCAGAGGAGAAAGTAAAGACTGATTTCAGAATGGTACTACTAGAAGGTAGTACAGTAGTCCATTCTGATTTTGACATAGAAGAAAAGCCTCTGCTCACACAATTCAGGGATCCTTCCACCTTTGCATATCAAATCCAGAAGACCATCACAGACAAACTGCACACTAAGGTAACAACTGAACATCATTTGCCAACATTTCAGATACCTAATGTGATGGAACAACAGCAAGGAAGTGAATCCCACCTGAGAGTCACTGAAGTTGAAAACATCCAACACTCAGGAGAAACCCAGGGTACCACCATGGTTCCCTACACTGTAGACTTTGACAAGTCTATAGTACCAATCATCAGATGGTCCTTTACTGATAACAACTCAGTACTTGTGACAAGAAGAGATCAGACAAGCAGGGCATATAGGTCGATGAATGAGCTGAAGAAACTATCAACCAAAGACCTGCTTACAATCCAACACTTAGAACCACAGAAAGGGTCTCTTACTGATGAACAGCTGAACCAGCTCAAGAATTCCATGTTCAAAGGAATATGGAAAATTGTGAAGGACAGAAAAGAACAATAAGGAATTAGTAAGGTTTTGGCTTCATCAATCCAGGGGGAGATTGTTAGGGCAAAAAGGATTGGTGAAACCACTTTTGCAAACCTTAGTCTAATTCACTTCTGTCAAAATACTCTAAGTATAGAACTGCTGAAGAAGAAGGATCAAACTGCTGAAGAAGAGATTCAGAAGTGCTGAAGAAGAAAAGTCATCAGAAGTTCTGAAGTTCAAACCAGACACTTCTACTGAAGAACTACTGAAGACAAACTACTCATCAGTAGTTTGTCATTCATCAGTACTTACATGAAGATCTTTTCCACCGCCTTTGTATATCAGTAGTTTATTACTTTAGTATTTCTTTTTGCTTTATGTACAAGTTCCAAGACTGCAACTTGTTGCAACTTGTTTCTGAACTTGCTTTTGGCAAGGTTCATGTATTTGTAAAGTCTATAAATAGAAGGGTTCATCCCTCTGTTTTAGACATTGATTTTAATACAAGAAATCCTTCAACACTTATTATTGTTATTTCCATTTCATGTTTATTGAGAATCTGTCAAAGTGTTTTCATTCTCATTCAATACTCAGATTCTCAATAAACACTTATCATTTATTAGTTCTTGAATCTAGGGGGAGTAATAACTCCTGTTGATAAGTGTAGCTTTAAACTTATAAACATTCCGCTGTGCTATCACTCATCAAGAACTTGCTAAACACTTAAGTGTCAACTAGCAAGTTCAACAAAGAGCAATATACTGATCCAACAATTGGTATCAGAGCACTGGTTTATCTGATAACATATCAATCTAACACATTGAGAATCAGACACAGGCTCTTATTGATATTCAATAAAGGATTATAAGCTCACTTTTATCAACATCCATCACTTTTAGAGATATTTGACAAATCAATACTCTTTAAAATTGATCCTCATAATACTTGTTCTGCCACTAAACCTGCTATGCTAGTAAGAAATGAATATAACATCTGGCAAAGGAGAATGGGACATACATTATCACAGACCAACACAGGTTGCTGGAAATATGTGATATATGGTCCTCATAAACCAGTAAACATTAATCCAGAAACTAAAGTAGAGATTCCAAAAGAACCAAAAGACTATACTGAAGATGATTTCCTAAAACTTGAGCTTGATGCAAAAGCTTTCTCTATGTTGGCAATGGCACTCCCAAATGAAATCTACTCTGGCCTATTACATTGTGATGGTGCCAAAGAGCTTTGGGACTGCCTAAAGGAATAGTTTGGAGGAACTGAAGAGGTGATTGCCAACACCAGAGAAATTTTGACTCAACAATATGAAACTTTTGCTCACATTAATGGAGAAACTTTAACACAGCAATTTGAAAGATTTTCCTCATTAATATCTGAGCTAAAACTAAATGGTCAGACCTACACAACTGTATCTATGCTTCATAGATTTTTAAGGTCTTTACCTGAAAAATGGGAAACATACTCTATAGTCTTAAGATCTTCACCAGACTTTAGCTCCCTCACTCTTACAAAACTCCATGGGAGACTACTTACTTTTGAAAGAGAAATTGATCAAAAGAAAAAGTTGCAAAGTTCTGGTAAAACTGCTGATGACTATCTACCAGGTAGTACAACACTATTGGGACAAGACTCACCAACTTGTTCAAATAGTTTTGGATCTTTTGACCACATTGACATAACTGCTGGGATCTCATCTGAAAGATCATTCCCAGGTTATGACAATAATGATTTTGGTCAAACTGCTGATAACATGTGTTTTATCATGGATGATTTAAATAGTTTCAACAGTGATGACCTAGAAGAAATGGATATTTTGCACCAACTGGCCATGTTAAGTTTAAAAACAAATAAATTTTACAAAAGGTCAGGAAGGAAGTTTCCAGGACTTAACAGTTCTACAAAAATTGGTTTTGACAAATCTAAACTTAGATGTCACAAGTGTCAAAAGTTGGGACACTTTGCTAGAGAATGTAGAAGCTCTGGCTTTAACCAATCTCAGTCTGGAAACACTTTTAACCCCAACTATAACAGGAATAACGGAACACAAGGGAGTGCACATTTTGTACAAGCACAAGCTCCACAACTCCAATATGTGCCACAAGTACAATATGTACAGATGCCTGCTCAACAGATGCAGAGCCAAAAATCAATCCCTCCCTTTCCAGCTGCTCAACAACCTCCACAACAACAACAACCCTCTCAACAAAGTTTATTTACCTCAGGGTATGTTGACTGGAGCAGTCTTCCTTTTGACACCACAGAGTGCAATCCTGATGCAAACAACAAAATGTTTGACATCAACTGGGGAGAACCTGACAATGGCAGGAAGAACTTTGCCTTAATGGCATTTGAGGGATGCACCTCAAAATCAGCCTTGTCACAGGTATCTAAAGAATCTTTGACAAAACTTTGTTCTAATTCATGCAAAGAATCTTTTGCTCTCATAAGAGAGACCAATATTCACTTACAAGGAAAAGCAAATGACTCTGAGAGAAAATTCACTCAGATGAAATGTGATTTAGAAAGAAAACTTTATGCTAAAACAAAAGAAGTTTCTAAATTAACTGACACTGCTATTGAAACCCAAGCACAAATTAAAATCATGCTAAAGAAGATAAAAGACATCAACTGATGTCTTACATTACAAAGAACAACAAAATCAAAGCCCACACACTGAAGAGACTCTCTATGGAAGAGCTGACAAGAAGAGCTCAACTTATTGCAAATAAACTTGCAACAAGTAAAGACACAAAGGCCAAGAGAACTCAGATGATAGAAGAACTGGTAGCTAATGGTTATGGTTCAAAAGCCTCAGTATCCAAATGGAAAGAAGAAAGATTGGTGGACACATATAGAAAATATAAGGCTGCAAGGGCTGCTAATCCAGAGAAGTTTCAAACTACTGAAGTTTCAACTTTAGTAGTTAGAATTTCTGGTGTTCAAAGAAGACCAGCTACACAAAGAAAGAAATCAGAGGAGAAAGTAAAGACTGATTTCAGAATGGTACTACTAGAAGGTAGTACAGTAGTCCATTCTGATTTTGACATAGAAGAAAAGCCTCTGCTCACACAATTCAGGGATCCTTCCACCTTTGCATATCAAATCCAGAAGACCATCACAGACAAACTGCACACTAAGGTAACAACTGAACATCATTTGCCAACATTTCAGATACCTAATGTGATGGAACAACAGCAAGGAAGTGAATCCCACCTGAGAGTCACTGAAGTTGAAAACATCCAACACTCAGGAGAAACCCAGGGTACCACCATGGTTCCCTACACTGTAGACTTTGACAAGTCTATAGTACCAATCATCAGATGGTCCTTTACTGATAACAACTCAGTACTTGTGACAAGAAGAGATCAGACAAGCAGGGCATATAGGTCGATGAATGAGCTGAAGAAACTATCAACCAAAGACCTGCTTACAATCCAACACTTAGAACCACAGAAAGGGTCTCTTACTGATGAACAGCTGAACCAGCTCAAGAATTCCATGTTCAAAGGAATATGGAAAATTGTGAAGGACAGAAAAGAACAATAAGGAATTAGTAAGGTTTTGTCTTCATCAATCCAGGGGGAGATTGTTAGGACAAAAAGGATTGGTGAAACCACTTTTGCAAACCTTAGTCTAATTCACTTCTGTCAAAATACTCTAAGTATAGAACTGCTGAAGAAGAAGGATCAAACTGCTGAAGAAGAGATTCAGAAGTGCTGAAGAAGAAAAGTCATCAGAAGTTCTGAAGTTCAAACCAGACACTTCTACTGAAGAACTACTGAAGACAAACTACAGTTTGTCATTCATCAGTACTTACATGAAGATCTTTTCCACCGCCTTTGTATATCAGTAGTTTATTACTTTAGTATTTCTTTTTGCTTTATGTACAAGTTCCAAGACTGCAACTTGTTGCAACTTGTTTCTGAACTTGCTTTTGGCAAGGTTCATGTATTTGTAAAGTCTATAAATAGAAGGGTTCATCCCTCTGTTTTAGACATTGATTTTAATACAAGAAATCCTTCAACACTTATTATTGTTATTTCCATTTCATGTTTATTGAGAATCTGTCAAAGTGTTTTCATTCTCATTCAATACTCAGATTCTCAATAAACACTTATCATTTATTAGTTCTTGAATCCAGGGGGAGTAATAACTCCTGTTGATAAGTGTAGCTTTAAACTTATAAACATTCCGCTGTGCTATCGCTCATCAAGAAAATGCTAAACACTTAAGTGTCAACTAGCAAGTTCAACAAAGAGCAATATACTGATCCAACATACATCTTATCGGAGCCAGGGTGAATAGAATACCGGGATTTGTGAGCTTCATCCAAAACAAGCTCGCGCAATCCCCCGAACAATGGGACCCAAACACGTCCCGCAAAATAGTGTAAGCCATCAGTCCTGAGTTCAAGATGCTTGTCAGCACTGTGCATAGTCTCAGCCTTAAGGTTTTCCTCCTTCAAGGCTTCCAACTGTGCAGAACGGATTTGGTCAGGCAACGACGAATGAATGGTGAGCTGTAAGGCTCGAAAACGGTGAGGATTCGCAGACTCCTTCCTGCTCAAGGCGTCCGCCACAACGTTCGCCTTGCCAGGATGGTATTTGATAGCACAGTCATAATCGTTCAGGAGTTCAACCCAGCGATGCTGCCGCATGTTTAACACCTTCTGGTCGAAAATATGCTGAAGACTCTTGTGATCGGTATATACTTCACACTTGGTACCGTACAAGTAATGTCTCCAGATTTTCAACGCAAAGACTACCGCACCCAGTACACAACGAAGTCATCCGTACCCTTTGGTAAGGATAAGATAGGTGCAGAACAAAGTTTAAGCTTCAGCATCTGAAATCCTGATTCCTGTGGTTCACCCCAGTCGAACTTTCGGTCCTTCTGGGTAAGAGTAGTGAGGGGTTGAGCAATCTTTGAAAATCCCTCAATGAAACGACGATACTAACCCGCAAGACCTAGAAATTGCCGCACCTCAGATGGCGTCTTTGGTGCTTCCCAGTCCTTAATAGCTTCGATCTTAGTCGGATCGACATGAATTCCCAGTTCATTCACCACATGTCCTAGGAATTGAACTTCACGTAACCAAAAATCACACTTCGAGAACTTAGCATACAACTCCTCCTGTCTCAAAAGTTCCAAGACCAACCGTAGATGTTCCTCATGATCCGCCTTGTTCTTGGAATAAATCAGAATATCGTCAATGAACACGATGACGAATTTATCTAGATAAGGTTTGCAAACGCGGTTCATTAAATCCATGAACACCGCCGGTGCGTTAGTGAGACCAAAAGGCATGACCAAGAACTCAAAATGGCCATAACGAGTGCGAGGAAGAGGATAACGATTCTTGATGGTCACTTTGTTCAGCTCACAATAATCAATACACATGCGAAGACTTCCATCCTTCCTCCTTACAAACAAAATAGGAGCTCCCCACGGGGAAGAACTCAGTCGGATGAAACCCTTTTCCAAGAGTTCCTGCAACTGGCTGGACAACTCTTGCATCTCGGGAGGTGCAAGACGATACAGAGCTCGGGCAATAGGAGCTGCGCTCGGAGTAAGATCAATACCAAACTCAACCTGACGATGGGGAGGAAGACCAGGTAAATCATCAGGAAACACATCAGGAAAGTCACGAACCACCGGAATATCCTCGATCTTCTTCTCATTGTCAGTAGAAACGTTAACAAGTGCCAGAATGGCCGAACAGCCCTTCCGAAGGTACTTACGGGCTTTCATGCTAGAAATGATACTCAGCGGAGCACCGCTTTTCTTGCCACGAACCGAAAGAATCTCTCCATCAGGGAGAGGGATCCGAATAACCTTGTCGAAACAAACGATCTCCGCACGATACAACGATAACCAATCCATGCCGATCACGACATCAAAACTACCCAGGGGTACCGACATAAGGTCAATGGGGAAGGACAAACCCGACAGTTCCAAGCGACATTCCCTAAGGGTGTGTGTCGCTTCGATTTTCTTACCATCATCCAATTCTATTAAGTACTTAGCCTCTAAAGGTGTGGGTACTATATCTAGCAATCGACTAATGTCCAAAGATACGAAACTCTTATCGGCACCAGAATCAAATAAGACAGAAACATAGCGATCATTAAGAAGGAACGTACCGGTAACTGTGTCTGGATCCTACCTAGCCTCTGCAGATCCAATGACGAAAGCACGTGCAGTCCTGCCTCCGCCGCCATTGTTCCCGTTACCGTTCCCGTTCTTCCCATTGTCGCCCTGTTTCAGCTTGGTACAGTCACGCTTGAAATGTCCCGTGTCACCGCAGTTATAACACCCCTGCCTCCCCTAAGTCCCCTGAGCAGCAGGAGCAGGAGCAGGAGTAGGGGTACGAGCTTGGGCCGACGGAAGTGTTGCCCTGCAATCCTTAGCCAGGTGTCCAAGCTGGTTGCACCGATGACAGCGTGCCTTATCACAGTTCCCCGAGTGATGGTAACCACACCGGTTACACTTGGGATGCTTCCCGATATACGCACCTGTCTTCTGCCCCGAAGACGATCCAGACGACTCAAACTTCTTTGCCGGCTGAGACGGCGCCGGTACAACACTCTTCCCCATACCATCCCACTTCCTCTTGTTCTCCTCAGTAACCTTCACAGCAGCACCTTTAGGAGGCAAAACACCTTCTGCCACCCTCAGGCTAGTCATTCGATGAGCTGATCGGACAACTTCAGCAATAGTGGGAAGATTCCCAGCAGCCACCAACCCAGCAATCTCCGGCACCAGTCCAGACACATAGTGCTCGATCCTCCTGTACTCGGGTGTGTGCAAATCAGGGCACAACACCGCCAGTTCATTCCTCCTCACAGTGTATTCTTCAATCTCAGACCCAACCATCTTGTAGCTCCAAACCTCATGTTCTAACTTCTGTATCTCCTCTCTCGGACAATACTCACCTCTCAACAGCTGCACAAACTCCTCCCAAGGCATAGCAATAGCCTCCCCCAATCCCATGTTCTGAGTGGTAGCATTCCACCACGACAGTGCAGGCCCCTCAAATGTCGCAGTAGCATACTTCACCCGGTCCCCAGCAGGACAGTTACACATGACGAACACAGACTCCACCTTCTCCAGCCATCGGAGCAGTCCCACCGCTCCCTCAGTTCTAGCGAAGTTATAGGGCTGACAGTCCCGAAACTTCTTATAAGAGCACTGAGGTGGGGGTGGATTGGCACCAACACCTGAAACACGGTATACGAGTAAAACACAAACGAAAGGACACGAAACCCAAAAATGAGGCAAGGTCGACAGAAATCAACTCACCACCCATGGCATTAATCCTAGCCTGGAAATTAGCCATAGCCATGTTCACTTGCTGCTGTAGCAAGTTGTTCAGCTCAGCTTGGGTCATGTTGATATTTCCACGACCACCGCCTCCAGCACGACCACCGCCGCCAGCACGGCCACCGCCGCCACCACGACGTCCACCACCGCGAGCACCAGACATGATCTAACAAATCAAGAAATCGAGGGATTCAGATTCACTTCCAGTGTCAACCACTAGAAATTTACAAGAGTTAACCTAGGGACAAATCCAGGACCATACATCCAAACTCGAAGTTCATCGGGATTTTCATGCATTCCAGTTTATTATTTCGTGTGCACCCGGAATGATAAACTGCTCTACATGGTCCTCCAGATGTACCCCTAATCCAGACCCCAGTCGCCGAATATCATCGCCTAGTAACGTGTGACGATAGATGCAAGTGTAGGAAGGCATGTGTGTGCTAGAACCAACAAATCAACCCCTCCTTCTTCAATCCAGAAGAAGAAGACAAGAGTAGGTAAGAACCTAAATAAAAGCGGATGATGTAACAGAGAAGTATGATGATGATGTAAGGTCACCCCGACAACGTTAGTACGTATCCCACTAATAGACTCAAAGTATGTGACCGTCTAGTGTGTGCGACTCGGCTATAGACCAGACTCTATATGCAGTCCTAGTTCACTATAACCATTGTCTCTGATACCAATCTGTCACACCCTCAAATTACCACTTGCGGAGTTTTACCGCGAGGCGCATGACAAACCAGGATCCAAGTCAACGATCACAATAAACAACTCTAGATGAAATACATAAATCCAAAAACAACGATTTTATAAGCGGAAGCATTTAAGAATTTAATCAGCTACAACGGTGTTCCAAGTATTCAAGACACTTATTTCAAAATATGCAACTAAGCCTAGTCGCCAATGCAGACTCGTGCGCCTAGTTCCATTCGTTGCTACCTTAGCGACCTGAGAAAAACATGCCAAAAAGATGTCAACATATAATGCTGGTGAGTTCACAGGTTTGTTCAATATGTTATCAAAATGTTACAAGAATGTTACCATGTCCATACTATATCCATGTTACCAAGTACGCTAGCTAGGCGTATGTTTTGTTACTACTACGATTGGAAAACCATTACTAGACTGTTACCATGTGTTTAGCCCGATGTGTTGTAGCCACGCTACGAGTGTTACCAGTTCGAGACAATATGCACCCGCCCGGCCCTCCAAGCCGTCGAGTGGGGTTTGTCAAGCCCAATAGATCTATCCACATTTCCCCCGTTGTGCATCCCCGCACATTCATGGTTTCCCCCGGGACTTTAAAAGATCGTATAGTACACAAGTTAAAACCATAGTATGACATATGTTACCAAAATAGTTTAGTGCATGTTTTCTCCCCCAAAGATTTAAAGCAGTAAAAGTGGGGCCGTGAACTCACCTTAGATAGCGTTCTTCGGTTACAAGTAAAGATGTTAAGCCCTTGATAATCCCTCTACCGGAGATCTATCAAAATGTTCACATAAGTGTTCCAACTAATAACCATAAGGTTATCTAGTCCCCGATTGTCCAGATCGTAACCAAGTATGTTTTAAAACGTGTTTAAATGTTTAACCGACACACTAGACCGACCCGACATCCCGTTGGTGACCCATTACCTTAACTAATCAAGTACACATAGATTATACATAAGGTTCAAGCATAAAGCACTTAGTTTGTATCAAAAATCTCCTTTCTGCATCAGAACGGTCGAACCAGTCAGTTTAAGTCTCCTTCGCCCGTTTTGAGTCTCCTTCGCTCGTTTTGTATTTCGTTCGACCGTTTGATGCCTCCTTCGACCGTTCTTCCACTTTCGCCCAACAAAACCCAGGTTCGACCCTGGATTCTCTCCTTCGCACCTTCGATCGGTCGAAGGAGTCCAGGTTCGCCCCTGTTGTGCAGATTTTCCTAAAAACGCTTCAAACACATTCAAAACGACTCGAAACATCATCAAATACAGCAGTCAAGCATGAATAACTTATCCCTACAAAACCCCACTGATTTCCCCCAATAATACGTCCATTTCAGCCCTTTCCCAAAATGGTAAAAATTATGGAAACGTCACTATCATGCATGGATTATTTACCCAATTTGGAAACTTTTGAAATCGATCCGTATTCAACTTAAAATGCTCAGTTTGTCGAGTGTTCGATCTTTCCCTATTAGTTCTATTGATCATAAATATCATGCATCAAGTCTAGATTCGTTGAAACCCCCAAATACCCATAACATCGTCATTTATCCAATCCTAACCATAAACAACAATAATCTAGCATCAATAACAATCCTATATCATGCTTCTATCACAGATACAACAGCAAATCATTGAACAACACATAACACCACATAATACACAATTTACATATGTTTATCATTATGAAGACCTATGTCAAATGATAATGTTTTGGTTTAAAAAGATGTTTAAAAGGTTTTTAATCATAAAAACACCCTTAGAACAGATCCGGACAATTAGGGTTAGATGAAAACGAATTAAAATGCTTTTAAAAAGGTTTAGGATTAAGAATACACCTTGGATTCTTGTTTAGATGTTGTAGATAGGTTAGATTATGAAAAAGAAGAGCAAAAACTCCTTCCTTAGTGATTAAAATCGTTTGAGAGTGTTTTGAGACGGTTAGGGTTTGTGAAATGATGAAAAATGACAAAGTTTGGTATTTATACTAATCCTCCTTCGCCCCATATCAATGGTCGAAGGTGGCCTCCTTCGACCCTTCCACAGGGTTGAATGAGCCCTGTCCTGGTCGAAGGGAATTCTTTTAATTCCACATCCCAGGTTCGCCCATTTATAAAGGGTCGAACCAAACAAAATGTTCTCCTTCAACCCCTCGAAGTGGTCGAACCAGAACTCATGTCCAACTAGTTTTCCAGTTTGTCGTGTTTAACGCATTCTAACACATCTTAACACATAAGCATGCAACCTCAGTCTATGTTTAACATATTTAAGCATGGATAATCATTTATACGTCATTTAAACACATCTATGTATATAATCCACCAAACGACCCATAATCTACACATATACTTAATTAGTTCATGTAATGTCACCAACAACGGAACCCGGCACTAGTGTATTACCAAAACGACTCCCAATGATCCTCCAGATCATTGCACCCTGGACAATCCTAACTTGACCCGACTCAACTAACCCAGTTAAGTCCATTTATAAACGTTTCTCGCTAAAATAGACTTAGATGTTACTAAAATGTTTAAGCCAAACATGCCGGGTGTCACAAATTACAATTCCATAGTTTGAGTTAAACATTGCATTGAACACAAATAAACACAAAAAGGAATAAACTACTTTAATGATAACAAAATTACAATATCTGAATTTACAACCTACATAAAAATACAAGGAAACATAAAAAAAACTACTAACAACCAAATCCTAGAGAATAATCTTTCTTTCCAGCCTCATTGAAGCAAATAACAAACATAAACAATGAAAACCACCACAACACGGCAGCCCGTATGTAAATATCTTTCAGATCCAAAAACACTAAAGATTGAAAATAGAACTGGATGTATTTTTATGTAATAATTAATTGATGTTTTCCTTCGATTGTAAGAATCATGGGAAAACATCAAATTAAACAAATAAAGTTATTTACTTTTAGAAAATTAATCTGAATTCTTTTGATGTTCGTATACCTTTTTAATATGTATATATAATTCATAACAATTAAACTTCTAATAAAATATGTAAGATCACCAAAATCTAATTTCTTTAGACACCAGATGTTGTAACTACCTTTTATAATTCATTCAACTGATTAACTTTGAAATTCTAACTTCATTTTATATAAAAGTATATACTCATTTTATAGTATATAGTCTGTTAAACAACATCTGTTGAATGATAAACAACGGTTATCAAACAACTGTCAATGAATCCAATTTTACAATTGAAGATTAAAATAAATATACAATTCAGATTGAAAAAGATTTGAAATTAAATTAAAAAAAACAAACTTATTTATAATATTATGGTTTTTAAATTATATTACATTTTACACAAACATAGATCGAAATAAAAATGAAATTAAATAGATGATGAAAATTTTATTTTACAGAATACATTTTATAAACAAATAGTGATAACTTTTAAAATACTCATATTTAACTTAATTTATTATTATTTTTTAGTCAATAGAAATATTTATATATTAATTTTTGATAAATAAATATACGCAAAAGATATGGACTCACTTAAAAAATCGAGTATCAATGTAATGATTATTGCTGCCAGGGAATAGGCCTAAACTCTATGATGATCAATATACAGTTAAACAATGTAGATGGAAACTTGAAAAATACGGCGGTAATTAATGATAATGGTAATTATTTTAACTATTATAAAACAATTAAAAAAGGATACCATAAATTAACATTTTTATTTTAAATTAAACAAATAAAGTTATTTACTTTTAGAAAATTAATCTGAATTGTTTTAATGTTCGTATAACTTTTTAATATGTATATATAATTCATAACAATAAAACTTCTAATAAAATATGTAAGATCACCAAAATCTAATTTCTTTAGACATCAAATGTTGTAACTACCTTTTATACTTCATTCAACTGATTAACTTTGAAATTCTAACTTTATTTTATATAAAAGTATATACTCATTTTATAGTATATAGTTTGTTTAACAACATCTGTTGAATGATAAAAAGCGGTTAGCAAACAACTATCAATGAATCCAATTTTACAATTGAAGATTAAAATAAATATACAATTTAGATTGAAAAAGATTTGAAATTAAAATTAAAAAAAACAAACTTATCTAACTTTAGAAAATTAATCTGAACTCTTTTATTGTTCGTATAACTTTAAAAAAAACATATATTATATATATATATATATATATATATATATATATTTCATAACAATAAAACAAATTTCTCTAGAAAACAATATTTTAAGTACTTTCATGCTTCTTTCAATTGATTAACTTTCAAATTCTAACTTTTTTTTAGATAAAATTTAGTCATTTTATAGTATATAGTCTGTTTTCCAACATCTGTTGAATCATAAACAACGGTTATCAAACAATTGTCAATGAATACAATAAATATACAATTTAGATTAAAAAAGATTTGAAATTAAATTTTAAAATTTACATATATAAATTAAAATTTTAAAATACAAATTTACCTCTTTATAGAACTATAAGATCTTAATGTGATTTTTAATTCGTAATGTAAGGTTTATTTTTTTTGTTTACCAAACAGTTTGTTTAACGAAAAAGGTTATTGTTCAACCTTATCTTGAATATAATCTATACTACAATAATGAAAAAAACTATAGCAATAAAATTCGCCATTGGAATTGCATAATTTTACTTACAATAAGGAGATAAACAAAAGCAAAAGATACAAAATACAGCCAAAACACGACAAACGAAAACTGGTTACAAAAGATACAACAAGGAAGTGCTCTTACAAAAAACTCCGATATCGCTACAAAAGTGAACTAATACCAAATAACACATCTAATCTATAAAACAAAAAAGAAAATAAAAAATACAGCCAAAACACCACAACAGGAACCGAAAGAAGGATCGATCCAAAGAAGAAAAACATATACAATAATATGTCTCTAAATGGCGGAAAAAATTAGAGACATATTATTTATATAGACACCCATCTTATTTTGGACAGGCTCTTGTATTATAAGAAAACGAATAATATTTTCCTTTGATTGAAAGAATCGTCAGCAACACCAATTCCAACTTCATTAGCAACGAATTATTAGTAATATATTTCCCTTTCAGACCGAGATATTTTGAAAAGACTGGCAGTACCAAATTTAGATGAAATAACATTATATACTGAACGTATAGATGGTTGCTTTGTTTTAAATGGTTCGAGTATTATAACCATGCAAACTGAAATGAAGAGTTACTCGCCTTTTATAGACAGAAACAATAGATATACCCACTATAATAATACTGTTTTTCCACCCTATTATATAAATATAAATAAATAAAAATAAACTGAAAAACAATTACAATTACTAACAGAAAGGATATAATAATAAAATAAAATTCATATCATAATAATTAACTTTGGTATTCAAGCCTTCTGAAGTTGAAATTTAAAAAATATTTGCTAAATTATCAATAAATCACACAAAATCTAATTAGGATTGATACACACCGAGACAAATCAAACACCAATTAGTGATGACACTAAAGCCCTAAAAGATTACATGAAAATTGTCCAGATGTAAGATATAGATTGTAACTAAAAAAATAATATTTGTAATTAAACAATTAAAATAAATTAAATATAGAAAATGAATCTACAAATGATTTGAAATCTTTTATTATTAATATATATTTAAACAATGAAGATATATTTTGTAGAATTAAAATTATAAAAAAATATCATCATCTATAAAAATGTGTAATTATGATGTTTATTCAACAAATAACATCTTTAAAATTAAAAACTACATCTATTATTCTATGAGAAACATTTTAAATCAATAAGACGAACTTTACTCTTTACATTATTGTGACTATTATAATAAAATTTGATGACTTGTTTGTCACACCCTCAAAATCCACTTGCGGAGTTTTACCGCGAGGCGCATGACAAACCAGGATCCAAACCAACGATCACAATAAACAAGTCTAAATTAACATATGCAATTTTAAGAACATAGTTTAAATCTCCAGTTACAGCGGAAGCTTATTCTCAAAACAGAATCCAAAAGTAAACCACATTATTAATGTTTGAAAACCATGCAATCCTAACTAGACGCCGCGCAGACGCGTGCGCCCTAGTTCCATAGTGCTACCTTAGCGACCTGAGAAAACATGTAAGAGAATACGTCAGCACAAAAATGCTGGTGAGTTTACAGGTTTGTAATCAAAGTACCAAGTTCAACCTGTCCATACTATAACAAATCGAAAACCAAAGTACGCTAGCTAGGCGTATGTTTTGTTACTACTACGTTTGGAAAACCATTACTAACTCGCAAACCAGATGTCGTGCCCGAATAGTAAACCTGTTGTTCCTGTTTGAGACAATATGCACTCGCCGACCCTCCAAGCCGACGAGCGGGGTTGGTCACTCACAATAGCGCTATTCACATTTCCCCGTTGTGCTAACCCGCATATTCATGGTTCCCCCCGGGACTTCCAAAGATCGTATAGTAAACCATAGAAACCCATAGTATGACAGTAGTTACCAAACATAAGTTTTAACACATGTTTTCTCCCCCGAAAAGTGAAACCAGTTAATAGAGGGGCCGTAAACTCACCTTAGGTTGCGTTACTTCGAAACACGAATAATATCAACAAGCTATGCTAGCCCCGTAAAGCGGCGACCTAACATATGACAGTTACAAGTACTTAGACTAATAACCCGTAGGTTAGTTAGTCCCTAGATGTCCAGACCATAACCAAGTTCGTTTGAAAACACCGTGACTGTTAAATTAACCCAGAGTACAATACTCGACATCCCATTGGTGACCCGAGACTCCCCGTGTTATACTTGCACTCACAAACATACAGTCATGCAATCACACTTAACATACGTTAAAGTCCAACAAGTTATAGCACGTAGTTCAAGTATCACCTAAATAAGTCCGAACACATGTTACCAAGTTATTAGATATGTTACGGGGCTTCTAGCATGTTCCTAGGTGTCAAATCGGGTCTCGGAATGTCAAAATATACTTACAGCAGCAGTACAGGCGATTAGGAAAAGTCAACTAGCGATTATGAAAGTCAACAGGCATTTAGGAATGCTAATTGCCTATACTATAGGCAATTAGGTCATAAGACATGCATTTCAGAAGTCTATAGGCAATTAGGTCATAAGACATGCATTTAACTAGCAATTAGGTCATAAGACATGCATTTACTAGCAATTAGGTCATAAGACATGCATTTAACTAGCAATTAGGTCATAAGACATGCATTTACTAGCAATTAGGTCATAAGACATGTAACAGAGGCAATTAGCCCCCAATCGCATGTAACATAGGCGATTAGGGAGTCTATTCAGGCGATTGGCCTCCTAATCGCCCCTAACATAGGCGATTAGGGTTGCTAATCGCCAATAGCCCAGCTGTTCCTGTTTTTTGCGCGTTTAACACTCCAAATCAGATCCAGAACGTGTGTAAACATCAAATATCAATCAAACAACTACTCCAAACATGTTCAAATCAAAATCCTTCGTTTAACCTTGTTCTATCAGCCCTGCATGCAACCATGTAATCCAAACACAATACACATAGCATGAAACATTACATTAACATGCATAACCATAACCCTAATGAACAATTACTCAGATTCCATCATCATGCCATCATTATTAATCTGAAACTAACCTAATAACAAGTTAATCATCCATCTTGAATCACAAAGACCCTAGCTTTTAATTGAAAACCCACATACATCATGCATGCTATTTAAAATCCAATTAACAATACTTATTAACGATTTTCAGAAAGCTTATTCGTTTTAAAACAGGTCTGGACCGTTAGGGATTTAATAAAAACGTTAGTAAAGATTGCATGGATGAAAATCACACGTTAGATTGTGATAGATTGATGAAATAAGCTTGAAACCTTGTGTTTTGATCCAAAATCACGTTCCAGAGGTTGTGTGTGTTGGGGCGGGTTATGGGACGACTAGGGTTGATATTATGAAGTTTAGGAGGTCAAGCATTGTATTTATAGTCGTTTTTAGTCGTCCAGTACGTAACACGCAATTGTGCAGCAGCTATACGCGATTAGGGCTCCTAATCGCATGAAACTTCATGCCATTAGGGCCTAATCGCCCCTAAGGCATGCGATTAGCATGCCAATTACACATCAGAAACACTGACTCCACCTTTTCCAGCCACCTGAGCAAGCTCACCGCACCCTCAGTGCCAGAGAATTCCTGGGGCTTACAGTCCCGAAACATCTTGTAGGTACATATGGGTGGGGGTGGGTTAACAGGACCACCTGAAATGAAACACATGAGAAACCACGAAGAATGTAAACAAGATTCACTAATGAGGCCAAAGAGAATAAATCAACTTACCACCACCATTGTGCCCTAACTGAAAGGCAGCTTGCAGCAAGTTGTTCAGATCGTCTTGCGTTAGGTTCACACCTCCACGACCACCACCACGCCCACCATTGCGACCACCTCCACGTCCTCCTCGTACTCCAGACATGATTCTGACAGAAGGAACGAGAAAATTTAGTTTCACAGCTAATGATAATCACTAGCATTCACAAGATCAAAGCTAGATCCAACTCAGGACTATCCATTCAAACCCAGAGTTCACTAGGGCTTTCATGCATTTCGGTTTATGATTTTGTGTGCACCCAAAATGATAAATCGCTCTACATGGTCCTCCAAGTGTTCTCCTAGTTCAAAGTTCAAATCACCGAACATAGACTCTTAGCTATACATTGTAATACTACGGTAGTTTATGGCAAGTGTTTCTATTAGAGTATGAAAGGGAGATGTCTGAGCCTTGGACAAATCTCAAGAGTACACGATTCACCCTAATATACCACACTGCCTAGAAAGCAAGTAACCCGACTTAGGATAGAACGGATGATGTAACATAGAAAGGTCAGATGATTTAGAGACACCCCGACAAGCCCATTCGTAATCCACCATAATGTTTAGTACTAAGTGATCGTCTAGTGTGTGCGACTCGGCTATAGTCTAGACTCTACATGCAGTCCTAGTTCACTATAACCATTGGCTCTGATACCAATCTGTCACACCCTCAAAATCCACTTGCGGAGTTTTACCGCGAGGCGCATGACAAACCAGGATCCAAACCAACGATCACAATAAACAAGTCTAAATTAACATATGCAATTTTAAGAACATAGTTTAAATCTCCAGTTACAGCGGAAGCTTATTCTCAAAACAGAATCCAAAAGTAAACCACATTATTAATGTTTGAAAACCATGCAATCCTAACTAGACGCCGTGCAGACGCGTGCGCCCTAGTTCCATAGTGCTACCTTAGCGACCTGAGAAAACATGTAAGAGAATACGTCAGCACAAAAATGCTGGTGAGTTTACAGGTTTGTAATCAAAGTACCAAGTTCAACCTGTCTATACTATAACAAATCGAAAACCAAAGTACGCTAGCTAGGCGTATGTTTTGTTACTACTACGATTGGAAAACCATTACTAACTCGTAAACCAGATGTCGTGCCCGAATAGTAAACCTGTTGTTCCTGTTTGAGACAATATGCACTCGCCGACCCTCCAAGCCGACGAGCGGGGTTGGTCACTCCCAATAGCGCTATTCACATTTCCCCGTTGTGCTAACCCGCACATTCATGGTTCCCCCCCGGGACTTCCAAAGATCGTATAGTAAACCATAGAAACCCATAGTATGACAGTAGTTACCAAACATAAGTTTTAACACATGTTTTCTCCCCCGAAAAGTGAAACCAGTTAAAAGAGGGGCCGTAAACTCACCTTAGGTTGCGTTACTTCGAAACACGAATAATATCAACAAGCTATGCTAGCCCCGTAAAGCGGCGACCTAACATATGACAGTTACAAGTACATAGACTAATAACCCGTAGGTTAGTTAGTCCCTAGATGTCCAGACCATAACCAAGTTCGTTTGAAAACACCGTGACTGTTAAATTAACCCAGAGTACAAGACTCGACATCCCATTGGTGACCCGAGACTCCCCGTGTTATACTTGCACTCACAAACATACAGTCATGCAATCACACTTAACATACGTTAAAGTCCAACAAGTTATAGCACGTAGTTCAAGTATCCCCTAAATAAGTCCGAACACATGTTACCAAGTTATTAGATATGTTACGGGGCTTCTAGCATGTTCCTAGGTGTCAAATCGGGTCTCGGAATGTCAAAATATACTTACAGCAGCAGTACAGGCGATTAGGAAAAGTCAACTAGCGATTATGAAAGTCAACAGGCATTTAGGAATGCTAATTGCCTATACTATAGGCAATTAGGTCATAAGACATGCATTTCAGAAGTCTATAGGCAATTAGGTCATAAGACATGCATTTAACTAGCAATTAGGTCATAAGACATGCATTTACTAGCAATTAGGTCATAAGACATGCATTTAACTAGCAATTCGGTCATAAGACATGCATTTACTAGCAATTAGGTCATAAGACATGTAACAGAGGCAATTAGCCCCCAATCGCATGTAACATAGGCGATTAGGGAGTCTATTCAGGCGATTGGCCTCCTAATCGCCCCTAACATAGGCGATTAGGGTTGCTAATCGCCAATAGCCCAGCTGCTCCTGTTTTTTGCGCGTTTAACACTCCAAATCAGATCCAGAACGTGTGTAAACATCAAATATCAATCAAACAACTACTCCAAACATGTTCAAATCAAAATCCTTCGTTTAACCTTGTTCTATCAGCCCTGCATGCAACCATGTAATCCAAACACAATACACATAGCATGAAACATTACATTAACATGCATAACCATAACCCTAATGAACAATTACTCAGATTCCATCATCATGCCATCATTATTAATCTGAAACTAACCTAATAACAAGTTAATCATCCATCTTGAATCACAAAGACCCTAGCTTTTAATTGAAAACCCACATACATCATGCATGCTATTTAAAATCCAATTAACAATACTTATTAACGATTTTCAGAAAGCTTATTCGTTTTAAAACAGGTCTGGACCGTTAGGGATTTAATAAAAACGTTAGTAAAGATTGCATGGATGAAAATCACACGTTAGATTGTGATAGATTGATGAAATAAGCTTGAAACCTTGTGTTTTGATCCAAAATCACGTTCCAGAGGTTGTGTGTGTGTTGGGGCGGGTTATGGGACGACTAGGGTTGATATTATGAAGTTTAGGAGGTCAAGCATTGTATTTATAGTCGTTTTTAGTCGTTCAGTACGTAACACGCAATTGTGCAGCAGCTATACGCGATTAGGGCTCCTAATCGCATGAAACTTCATGCCATTAGGGCCTAATCGCCCCTAAGGCATGCGATTAGCATGCCAATTACACATCAGAAACACTGACTCCACCTTTTCCAGCCACCTGAGCAAGCTCATCGCACCCTCAGTGCCAGAGAATTCCTGGGGCTTACAGTCCCGAAACATCTTGTAGGTACACATGGGTGGGGGTGGGTTAACAGGACCACCTGAAATGAAACACATGAGAAACCACGAAGAATGTAAACAAGATTCACTAATGAGGCAAAAGAGAATAAATCAACTTACCACCACCATTGTGCCCTAACTGAAAGGCAGCTTGCAGCAAGTTGTTCAGATCGTCTTGCGTTAGGTTCACACCTCCACGACCACCACCACGCCCACCATTGCGACCACCTCCACGTCCTCCTCGTACTCCAGACATGATTCTGACAGAAGGAACGAGAAAATTTAGTTTCACAGCTAATGATAATCACTAGCATTCACAAGATCAAAGCTAGATCCAACTCAGGACTATCCATTCAAACCCAGAGTTCACTAGGGCTTTCATGCATTTCGGTTTATGATTTTGTGTGCACCCAAAATGATAAATCGCTCTACATGGTCCTCCAAGTGTTCTCCTAGTTCAAAGTTCAAATCACCGAACATAGACTCTTAGCTATACATTGTAATACTACGGTAGTTTATGGCAAGTGTTTCTATTGGAGTATGAAAGGGAGATGTCTGAGCCTTGGACAAATCTCAAGAGTACACGATTCACCCTAATATACCACACTGCCTAGAAAGCAAGTAACCCGACTTAGGATAGAACGGATGATGTAACATAGAAAGGTCAGATGATTTAGAGACACCCCGACAAGCCCATTCGTAATCCACCATAATGTTTAGTACTAAGTGATCGTCTAGTGTGTGCGACTCGGCTATAGTCTAGACTCTACATGCAGTCCTAGTTCACTATAACCATTGGCTCTGATACCAATCTGTCACACCCTCAAAATCCACTTGCGGAGTTTTACCACGAGGCGCATGACAAACCAGGATCCAAACCAACGATCACAATAAACAAGTCTAAATTAACATATGCAATTTTAAGAACATAGTTTAAATCTCCAGTTACAGCGGAAGCTTATTCTCAAAACAGAATCCAAAAGTAAACCACATTATTAATGTTTGAAAACCATGCAATCCTAACTAGACGCCGTGCAGACGCGTGCGCCCTAGTTCCATAGTGCTACCTTAGCGACCTGAGAAAACATGTAAGAGAATACGTCAGCACAAAAATGCTGGTGAGTTTACAGGTTTGTAATCAAAGTACCAAGTTCAACCTGTCTATACTATAACAAATCGAAAACCAAAGTACGCTAGCTAGGAGTATGTTTTGTTACTACTACGATTGGAAAACCATTACTAACTCGCAAACCAGATGTCGTGCCCGAATAGTAAACCTGTTGTTCCTGTTTGAGACAATATGCACTCGCCGACCCTCCAAGCCGACGAGCGGGGTTGGTCACTCCCAATAGCGCTATTCACATTTCCCCGTTGTGCTAACCCGCACATTCATGGTTCCCCCCGGGACTTCCAAAGATCGTATAGTAAACCATAGAAACCCATAGTATGACAGTAGTTACCAAACATAAGTTTTAACACATGTTTTCTCCCCCGAAAAGTGAAACCAGTTAAAAGAGGGGCCGTAAACTCACCTTAGGTTGCGTTACTTCGAAACACGAATAATATCAACAAGCTATGCTAGCCCCGTAAAGCGGCGACCTAACATATGACAGTTACAAGTACATAGACTAATAACCCGTAGGTTAGTTAGTCCCTAGATGTCCAGACCATAACCAAGTTCGTTTGAAAACACCGTGACTGTTAAATTAACCCAGAGTACAAGACTCGACATCCCATTGGTGACCCGAGACTCCCCGTGTTATACTTGCACTCACAAACATACAGTCATGCAATCACACTTAACATACGTTAAAGTCCAACAAGTTATAGCACGTAGTTCAAGTATCCCCTAAATAAGTCCGAACACATGTTACCAAGTTATTAGATATGTTACGGGGCTTCTAGCATGTTCCTAGGTGTCAAATCGGGTCTCAGAATGTCAAAATATACTTACAGCAGCAGTACAGGCGATTAGGAAAAGTCAACTAGCGATTATGAAAGTCAACAGGCATTTAGGAATGCTAATTGCCTATACTATAGGCAATTAGGTCATAAGACATGCATTTCAGAAGTCTATAGGCAATTAGGTCATAAGACATGCATTTAACTAGCAATTAGGTCATAAGACATGCATTTACTAGCAATTAGGTCATAAGACATGCATTTAACTAGCAATTAGGTCATAAGACATGCATTTACTAGCAATTAGGTCATAAGACATGTAACAGAGGCAATTAGCCCCCAATCGCATGTAACATAGGCGATTAGGGAGTCTATTCAGGCGATTGGCCTCCTAATCGCCCCTAACATAGGCGATTAGGGTTGCTAATCGCCAATAGCCCAGCTGTTCCGGTTTTTCGCGCGTTTAACACTCCAAATCAGATCCAGAATGTGTGTAAACATCAAATATCAATCAAACAACTACTCCAAACATGTTCAAATCAAAATCCTTCGTTTAACCTTGTTCTATCAGCCCTGCATGCAACCATGTAATCCAAACACAATACACATAGCATGAAACATTACATTAACATCCATAACCATAACCCTGATGAACAATTACTCAGATTCCATCATCATGCCATCATTATTAATCTGAAACTAACCTAATAACATGTTAATCATCCATCTTGAATCACAAAGACCCTAGCTTTTAATAGAAAACCCACATACATCATGCATGCTATTTAAAATCCAATTAACAATACTTATTAACGATTTTCAGAAAGCTTATTCGTTTTAAAACAGGTCTGGACCGTTAGGGATTTAATAAAAACGTTAGTAAAGATTGCATGGATGAAAATCACACCTTAGATTGTGATAGATTGATGAAATAAGCTTGAAACCTTGTGTTTTGATCCAAAATCACGTTCCAGAGGTTGTGTGTGTGTTGGGGCGGGTTATGGGATAACAAGGGTTGATATTATGAAGTTTAGGAGGTCAAGCATTGTATTTATAGTCGTTTTTAGTCGTCCAGTACGTAACACGCGATTGTACAGCAGCTATACGCGAATAGGGCTCCTAATCGCATGAAACTTCATGCAATTAGGGCCTAATCGCCCCTAAGGCATGCGATTAGCATGCCAATCGCATCCCCTATATGTCACACCCTCAAATTCCCACGTGCGGGGTTTTACCGCGAGGCGCGTGACACACCAGGATCCAAGTCAACGGTCACAATAAACAACACTATATGATACGTAAAAATGACATAATCAAACCATTAAGTTTTCATAAATGATCCAACGCTGCGGAAGCGTAAAACTGTATTACAACATGAAATCAAAAGTACGAAAGTCTGAAAATACTAAATGAGATGCACATGAATCCTAGACGCCGTGAGACTCCGTGCGCCTATCGACAGCTGCTACCTTAGCGACCTGAGACAAACATGCTAAATACGTCAGCAAATAATGCCGGTGAGTTCACAGGTTTTTAATGAATACCGACTCCAAATGTATACCAATCCCAAGTGAAAATCGACTCCAACTGAATACTAACTCCCAAATGAATACCCATGATCAATCCAGACCACATGCATGCAAATCATATGAATACCTGTTACTACTGCGATTGGAAAACCATTACTGGACTCGAATACTGTGAATACTGAATACGTGCCCGAATGAATACTGAATACTGAATACTGCATACTGAATACTGAATACCTAAGAGACAATATGCACCCGTCCGACCTCCAGTCGACGAGTGGGGCGGGTCAAGCCCAAATAGCGCTATCCACATTTCCCCCGTTGTGCATCCCCGCACATTCATGGTTTCCCCCGGGACTTCCAAAGATCGCATAGTAATATAATGAATACTCTAAAACATAATGAATACGTGAAAACATAATGAATACTCCAAACCCAATGAATTCATGAATACCAAAACGTAGTTGACACATCTCTCCTGAAAACTTAGTTGAAACGCCTTTTATGAAAACATAGTTGAAACGCCTTTTATGAAAACATAGTAGAAACGCCTTTTATGAAAACATAGTTGACACACGTTTAAAGGACACAGCATGTTTTCTCCCCCGAAAATGTAAAACCAGTAAAAGAGTGGGGCCGTGAAACTCACCTTAGAGTGCGTCTTCTTGATAACTAGAGATCCAACCCGTGTACGATACTCCCGACTAATAACAACCTATTAATGAGTTTACATAAGTGTGATGACTACTAACCCGAAGGCTAACTAGTCCCCGATTGTCCAGATCTTGACTACGTGTGTTAAAAAGTGTGTTTAAACGTTAACCGGACATCCCAGACTGACCCGACATCCCGTTGGTGACCCATTACATCAATTAGTCATGCACATAAGTTTAACACATAAGTTTCAAGCATAAAACACTTAGTTTGTATCAAAAATCCTATTTCTGCATCAGAACGGTCGAACCAGTCAGTTTTAAGTCTCCTTCGCACCTTTTCAGTCTCCTTCGCCCGTTTGAGCCACGTTCGCCCGTTTTTCCTACGTTCGCCCGTTTTTCCTACGTTCGCCCGTTTTTCCACGTTCGCCCATATTTTATTCCACGTTCGCCCATTCGAACCAATTTTATTCTACGTTCGCCCGTTTTCATCAGCATTTTATAAAACGCACCAAAACGCATCTAAACGGTCCGAAAACATCACGAAACATTACCAATCACAGCAGTCAACTATCATTAACATATTCCAACATAACCCTACCAATTTTATCCCGAAATCCGTCCGTTTTCCAAGTTACCCGAAATAGCAAATTATGGAGATGTCACATCAAACGCATGCAATCTTTACCCAATTAGGAAACTTTATGAAATCAATCAATAATCAACTTAATATACTCAGATTAACATGAACAATAAACCCCCCAATCATATCCTTATCACTATCATCATGAACAAGCCCTAGATCTAACCCAAAATCCCCAAAATGAACATAACATCATCAATAATCAATTGTAACCTATCTCAATCATAAATCATCATCAATAACAGTCCTAGATCATTGTCATAACATCTATACAGCAATCAATCATCAAACAATGCATAACATCACATAAAACACCATTAACACATGTTATTTTGTATGAAAACTCATTGTTTATGAATAGGTTTTGTTTAGAAAGATATTAGGAAGGTTTTTATTCATGAAAACATGTTTGAATCAGATCTGGACTCTTGGGGTTTAATGAAAACGAATTGAAATGCTTTAAAAATGATTTAGAATGAAGAACACACCTTAGATCTTTGTGTAGAAGATGTTTGTAGGTTAGATTATAGAAAACAAGGGCAAAAACTCCTTCCCCAATGTTTAAAGTTGCTAGAGAGTGTTTTGAGACGGTTAGGGTTTGTGAAATGGTGAAAAATGACAAAGTGTGGTATTTATACTAATCCTCCTTCGCACCATTTCAATGGTCGAAGGTGGTCTCCTTCGACCCTTTCACAGGGTCGAATGAGCCCTGTTCTGGTCGAAGGGAATTCCTTTAATTCCACTTCCCTGGTTCGCCCATTTACAAAGGGTCGAACCAAACAAAATCCCTCCTTCGACCACTCGAAGTGGTCGAACCAGAACCCTTTCATCTAGTTTTCCAGTTCGTCGTGTTTAACGCATTCTAACACATTTTAACACATGAGCATGCAACCTTAGTCTATGTTTATCATATTTAAGCATGGATGATTATCTACACATCATTTAAACACATCTAAGCATATAATCCACCATACGACAATTAGTCTACACATACACTTAATTAGTTTATGTAGTTCACCAACAACGGGACTCGTATCGTGTGTGTGTGTGTGTGTGTGACTAACCCAATGATCTCCCGAATCATTGGACCCTGGACTGGACAATACGGACTGTGTTCCGACTCTACTGACTCCGTCAAGTATGTTTAATAAACGTTTTTCGCTAAGGTAGACTTATGTGTTTATAAAATGTTGACCCAAACATGCCGGGTGTCACATCATCCCCCTGTTGAAAGAATTTTCGTCCCGAAAATTTCCCGAAGTCAAAGAGAACGAAGCGATAAAAAGAAAAATTTTCCCGGTCGTCACATCATCCCCCTGTTGAAAGGAATCTCGCCCCGAGATTCACTCTTCGACAGTAATGAGTGTCGACCTAACCCATGTAACGTTTCCCAGAACACAAACGAAATGATAACCACGAACGAAAGATGATATCAACGAATACTCTATGCCGGGGAACCGCCCTCCCCAAAGTGAATACAAAACAATGAATCCTCCTGATCGAAGGCCTACTAGAGACTACTGTGATCGGTATAAATGACACACCGGTACCGTCCAAGTAGCATCTCCAGAGGACCCACATCAGACCCATGAATGCAAAACGATGACCAAATGCCAAACTGAACGCACACAATGAATACGAATCGCCAAACAATGTGAACGAGAATGAATACGAGCATAACGAAAATCAAGAAAAGAACACTCACCAGTAACAGTATCAGGATCCTCCTGACCAGTTCGTCCACCACCCTTGCCTTGCTTCTTCTTAGGACAATCCCGCTTGAAGTGCCCAATATCTCCACAGTGATAACATCCTTGGTTCCCCTGAGGAACAGGGGCAGGGACAATCGCCTGACCTGGAACTTTCTGGAGATTGACTCTACAGTTTCTAGCAACATGGCCCACATGCTTACAACGGTTGCAACGAAACTTCTCACAGTTGCCATAATGATGGTACCCACACACGACACATTTCGGACTCTTCCCAGCATACCCACCGTGCTCCCGACCAGACGATGAACCTGAAGCTTCGAACTTCCCTATCTGCTGCTGTGGCTGGTTTGGAACCAGATTCTCCTCGATGCTCTCCCATTTCCTTTTGTTGTTCCCAGTCTCGCCTAGGATGTGGGGCTCGTACTCCATAAACACCTTAAAAGTACACACTTGCTGACCGAGAGGAGGAGGTGGTGGGGGATGAACGACAATCCCACCGAGATCCTGCTGAGTGATCTGATGTGCAGCGATAGCAGCTGCCACATGCTCCTGAATCAGGCTATTCAGCTCAGCCTGGGTCATACTAATGTTGCCACGACCCCCATTGTGTCCACCGCCATTCCGACCACCAACACGACCACCACAACGTCCCCTAGCACGTCCACCAGCGCGACCAGACATGTTCTGCCAACATGAGATAAGATACTCAAAACCACCAACAGATCGAGCTACAAGTGACCAAACGAATTCAGAACGTGGTTCCAGCATGACCATTAGTCCGAACACGAAGTCCACCAAGATTTTCATGCATTTCGATTTATGATTTCGTGTGCACCCGAAATAACAAATCGCTCTACATGGTCCTCTAGGCGTGCTCCTAGCTAGAACTTCAAATCACCCGATACCCACATTCCTAAAAGAAACTGTTATCGCACGAAGATCCCAAAGTGAACAGTCACTCAGGAGTGTACTATGACAAGTACTAGTGCATGATAGTGTGTGTGCAGGCAAGCATGTACATTAGAGCATAGAGGGGAGATATCCAAATCCCGGAAAAATCTCAAAAGTGTGCCGAAGCCACCCCAATGTACACTACTGTCAAGTATAAGCGATAAGCCCCTTCATCTGCAAACCCGAAGAAGAAGATAGAACCAAGGTAGGAATAACAAAAGATGGATAATGTGATACCGTGTGATGAGGACACTGACACCCCGACAAGATTAGTATGTTTACCAAATGACACGACTCGTAACTATGTGTGACCGTCTAACGTGTGTGATACTCGGCTATAGACTAGACTCTACATGCAGTCCTAGTTCACTATAACCATTGGCTCTGATACCAATCTGTCACACCCTCAAATTCCCACGTGCGGGGTTTTACCGCGAGGCGCGTGACACACCAGGATCCAAGTCAACGGTCACAATAAACAACACTATTTGATACGTAAAAATGACATAATCAAACCATTAAGTTTTCATAAATGATCCAACGCTGCGGAAGCGTAAAACTGTATTACAACATGAAATCAAAAGTACGAAAGTCTGAAAATACTAAATGAGATGCACATGAATCCTAGACGCCGTGAGACTCCGTGCGCCTATCGACAGCTGCTACCTTAGCGACCTGAGACAAACATGCTAAATACGTCAGCAAATAATGCCGGTGAGTTCACAGGTTTTTAATGAATACCGACTCCAAATGTATACCAATCCCAAGTGAAAATCGACTCCAACTGAATACTAACTCCCAAATGAATACCCATGATCAATCCAGACCACATGCATGCAAATCATATGAATACCTGTTACTACTGCGATTGGAAAACCATTACTGGACTCGAATACTGTGAATACTGAATACGTGCCCGAATGAATACTGAATACTGAATACTGCATACTGAATACTGAATACCTAAGAGACAATATGCACCCGTCCGACCTCCAGTCGACGAGTGGGGCGGGTCAAGCCCAAATAGCGCTATCCACATTTCCCCCGTTGTGCATCCCCGCACATTCATGGTTTCCCCCGGGACTTCCAAAGATCGCATAGTAATATAATGAATACTCTAAAACATAATGAATACGTGAAAACATAATGAATACTCCAAACCCAATGAATTCATGAATACCAAAACGTAGTTGACACATCTCTCCTGAAAACTTAGTTGAAACGCCTTTTATGAAAACATAGTTGAAACGCCTTTTATGAAAACATAGTAGAAACGCCTTTTATGAAAACATAGTTGACACACGTTTAAAGGACACAGCATGTTTTCTCCCCCGAAAATGTAAAACCAGTAAAAGAGTGGGGCCGTGAAACTCACCTTAGAGTGCGTCTTCTTGATAACTAGAGATCCAACCCGTGTACGATACTCCCGACTAATAACAACCTATTAATGAGTTTACATAAGTGTGATGACTACTAACCCGAAGGCTAACTAGTCCCCGATTGTCCAGATCTTGACTACGTGTGTTAAAAAGTGTGTTTAAACGTTAACCGGACATCCCAGACTGACCCGACATCCCGTTGGTGACCCATTACATCAATTAGTCATGCACATAAGTTTAACACATAAGTTTCAAGCATAAAACACTTAGTTTGTATCAAAAATCCTATTTCTGCATCAGAACGGTCGAACCAGTCAGTTTTAAGTCTCCTTCGCACCTTTTCAGTCTCCTTCGCCCGTTTGAGCCACGTTCGCCCGTTTTTCCTACGTTCGCCCGTTTTTCCTACGTTCGCCCGTTTTTCCTACGTTCGCCCGTTTTTCCACGTTCGCCCATATTTTATTCCACGTTCGCCCATTCGAACCAATTTTATTCTACGTTCGCCCGTTTTCATCAGCATTTTATAAAACGCACCAAAACGCATCTAAACGGTCCGAAAACATCACGAAACATTACCAATCACAGCAGTCAACTATCATTAACATATTCCAACATAACCCTACCAATTTTATCCCGAAATCCGTCCGTTTTCCAAGTTACCCGAAATAGCAAATTATGGAGATGTCACATCAAACGCATGCAATCTTTACCCAATTAGGAAACTTTATGAAATCAATCAATAATCAACTTAATATACTCAGATTATCATGAACAATAAACCCCCCAATCATATCCTTATCACTATCATCATGAACAAGCCCTAGATCTAACCCAAAATCCCCAAAATGAACATAACATCATCAATAATCAATTGTAACGTATCTCAATCATAAATCATCATCAATAACAGTCCTAGATCATTGTCATAACATCTATACAGCAATCAATCATCAAACAATGCATAACATCACATAAAACACCATTAACACATGTTATTTTGTATGAAAACTCATTGTTTATGAATAGGTTTTGTTTAGAAAGATATTAGGAAGGTTTTTATTCATGAAAACATGTTTGAATCAGATCTGGACTCTTGGGGTTTAATGAAAACGAATTGAAATGCTTTAAAAATGATTTAGAATGAAGAACACACCTTAGATCTTTGTGTAGAAGATGTTTGTAGGTTAGATTATAGAAAACAAGGGCAAAAACTCCTTCCCCAATGTTTAAAGTTGCTAGAGAGTGTTTTGAGACGGTTAGGGTTTGTGAAATGGTGAAAAATGACAAAGTGTGGTATTTATACTAATCCTCCTTCGCACCATTTCAATGGTCGAAGGTGGTCTCCTTCGACCCTTTCACAGGGTCGAATGAGCCCTGTTCTGGTCGAAGGGAATTCCTTTAATTCCACTTCCCTGGTTCGCCCATTTACAAAGGGTCGAACCAAACAAAATCCCTCCTTCGACCACTCGAAGTGGTCGAACCAGAACCCTTTCATCTAGTTTTCCAGTTCGTCGTGTTTAACGCATTCTAACACATTTTAACACATGAGCATGCAACCTTAGTCTATGTTTATCATATTTAAGCATGGATGATTATCTACACATCATTTAAACACATCTAAGCATATAATCCACCAAACGACAATTAGTCTACACATACACTTAATTAGTTTATGTAGTTCACCAACAACGGGACTCGTATCGTGTGTGTGTGTGTGTGTGACTAACCCAATGATCTCCCGAATCATTGGACCCTGGACTGGACAATACGGACTGTGTTCCGACTCTACTGACTCCGTCAAGTATGTTTAATAAACGTTTTTCGCTAAGGTAGACTTATGTGTTTATAAAATGTTGACCCAAACATGCCGGGTGTCACACTATAGGCGATTGGGCTCCCCTAATCGCCTATAGGGGTTGGTTCCGTGTATTTTGTGCGTTAAACCCCGTTTTAACATATATTAACACATTTTCACATACCGACAAGTCACATAATGATTGTAAACACATAACACTTGCAAACAAACATATTCACACTCGTTCACCAATTCCCGGGACTCGAGACTTGTATGTTCCCTATGCTCTGACGATTCTACGAATCGTCACCACTTGTACACTTGGCTAAGGACTGACATCTAATGAACCTCTAGCTTAACATCCGATGATCCTCTATACTAAACTGATAGTTCCCGTTCCATAACACGACTTAACTAACCCAGTTAAGTACAATATACGTGTGACTCGCTAAGGTAGACTTTCATCTAGACAACGTTGTTAACCAGAATTTGCCGGGTGTCACATTGTTAACAGGTGTTGCGATAACAACTGTCATGAAATACAATTTTGGTCTAAAGGATGATATAATCAGATTTTTAAAACAGAACTTTTAAAACTTAAGTTGTAATAAATTTGTAACGAAATAACTATAAATTTAAATTGCATCAGTCTTTTCAAAATCATAATTACGAATCAGCCCACGGCCCTAAAAGTCTAGCATCACAATTGTACAGATAAAGATCTAGATGAAAACTTACAAAACATACAACAATAATTAATGTAACATGTACTTATTTTTACTATTATTAAACAGCTAAAATATCTTACATAAATTTACACGTTATCCATTTTATTATATTAATTAAACAATTAAAAATATTTTTCGTGGAAATGATTTGAAATATTTGTATGTTCCTATAATTTAGAATAAGAAGATATATTTTAAGTTAATAGTATTTCAATGATAAAGTTGTTTAACAAATGACGTGAAATTTAGTGATTGTAACTAAAATGGAACAAATATTAAAATTAAACAAAACATAATAAGAGGCACTGTTTAATATACAAAACTATTCTAAGTTAAAATTAATGAAATATCTGTTAACTTGTAAACAGATATTCTCAAAAACTGTGAAGCATTACAATTTTACACTCAAGAATAATATAACCCAATTTTTAAAACAGATTTTCTAAAGAATATCTAACGAAAAAGTTATATAAATTTAAATTACACAAGTCTTTTCAATTTCATAATTAGTAAGAGTCGGTAAGGGCCTAAAAGTCTTTAGTGGGCAATGTGCAGATGAACGATATTGATGGAAAGTGACAGAAAATATGCGGTAATTAATTCTAAATGTACTAATTTTTACTATTATCAAACAACAAAAAAATGTTACCATAAAAATTGATTAAACTGAAGACATTTTTTATACAAATAAAAAATCTTAAAAAAAATTAATATGGTTAAAGTGTGAAATAATAACTTTTATTCACAATGTATAATGTTTTAAATGACTAGTATGAATATTATCATTAATTTTATTTTCATAGTAATAAGCTTTCGTATTGAAACATATTCTAAATTCAAAGTTATCGAAAATTTAATGACTTGCAAACAGATATTATTAAAAATGTGTGAGCCATTACAATTTTCAACTAAAGGTTGATGTAACAAGATTTTTAAAATAGATTTTGTAAAACATAACTTGTAATCAATATCTAAAGAAAAAACTATATAAATTTAAATCACAATAGTCTTTTCAAATTCATAATTACAAACACTCTACACAGGCCTAAAAAAGTGTGATGGCCACTATACAAATGGAGGATCTAGATGGAAGGTTACCATAAATTTAAACATTATTCTTTTTTGTCTTAAAAAAAGAATTACAAAAAATTATTCTTACAAATGATTTTAACCTTTTATAGTTCCTATAAATTTAAAAAATGAACATATAATTAATAACAATAAAAATTCAACATCTGTTTTTATTTACAACTTATTATAACCATCTGTTTAATAATTTTTATTTTAACATCAAGGAATACTGTCACACCACGCCAATGGTGGAAACACGTGGCGCAACGCTCGAAAGCATATCAAAGTCAAGATTAACACCAACTATATTTAATTAGAAAAGATCAATTTATTAGGATGTCGAAAATGAGTATCTCGTTACAATATTGCACAAAGCAGTACATGTCACACCCTCAAATTACCACTTGCGGGGTTTTACCGCGAGGCGCATGACAAACCAGGATCCAAGTCAACGATCACAATAAACAACTCTATATGAAAACGTAAATAGACATAACCATTAATTTAATAAGCGGAAGCGTTTAAGTAGCATTTAATCAACTATGCTATCATCTCAAAAGTTGTTCAAAATACTTTTATTACAAAACGTTCAACTATGTCTAGACGCCAATGCAGACCCGTGCGCCTAGTTCCGTTCATTGCTACCTTAGCGACCTGAGAAAAACATGCCAAAAGATGTCAACATATAATGCTGGTGAGTTCACAAGTTTGTTCAAAATGTTACCAAAACGTTACCATGTCCATACTACATCAATGTTACCAAGTACGCTAGCTAGGCGTATGTTTCATTACTACTACGATTGGAAACCATTACTAGACACGTTTAGCAATGTTCAGCATGTTTAAGCAGCCCGTATGTTCAGCACGATAATGTTCCTGTTCGAGACAATATGTGTCACACCCTCAAATTCCACGTGTGGGGTTTTACCGCGAGGCGCGTGACAAACCAGGATCTAAGTCAACGGTCACAATAAACGACACTAAATGATACGTAAAATGACATAAACAAACCATCTAGTTTTCATAAATCCATCGCTGCGGAAGCGTAACTTTATTACAACCCAAAATGTAAAAGTACTTAAGTCTGGAAAAGATAAGAAAATGCAAATGAATCCTAGACGCCGTGAGACTCCGTGCGCCTATCGACTGCCGCTACCTCAACGACCTGAGACAAACATGCTAAAAACGTCAGCAAATAATGCCGGTGAGTTCACAGGTTTTATATTAAATGTTTTAAGTAATGAAAGCCATCATGTTACCACTATGTCGGAAATGTTAGCGTTAGCTAGACGCATGAGTAATACTACTACAACCGGAAACCATTACAGACAACGATATATGATTTTGCCCGAAACGATTATGCACTACCATCCCCGGTAGCGTTATGACCGAGACAATATGCACCCGCCCGGCTCCCAGCCGACGGGTGGGGTCTGTCAGTCCCAATAGATCTATCCACATTTCCCCCGTTATGCTATCCAGCATATTCATGGTTTCCCCGGGACTTTACGTATCGTATAGTATGTAAATGAATTAACACTAGTATAACATGATAATTTATGAAATAAGTATGAGCATGTGTCTCCCCCGAAGTGTAAAACGTAAAGTGAGGCCGTGAAACTTACCTGATGCTGCTCCTCGCACTAAGACAAGTAAACCTGCTTAATAGACGGCACCAAATACCGGTGACCTATCATGACGAGCGTATAAGGTGTTAAACTAACAACCCGTAGGTTGATTAGTCCCTAGTAGTCCAGACCATAACCGTGTACATATGAAATGATGTTTAAACGTTTAACCGACCACACCAGACAAGGTCCGACATCCCATTGGTGACCCGACATTCCACGTGTTAGATAAATACAAGACATCATGCCACATATGCAATTAAACACTTAATACGCGCAACAGTTCACCTAGTCTAGCATAATGTCCGATTAACGCGTAAACAGGTCCGAACACGTGTTACTAAGTCATTGGGTGTATCCCGGGGTTCCTATCATGTTCCTAGGCGTCAAATCATGTTCCGGGATGATAAAATATACATACAGCAGCATTATACGCGATTAGGAATCAAACGAGCACTTAGGATTGTAAATGCCTTATGTATAGGCATTTAGGATTGTAAATGCCTAATGTATAGGCATTTAGGATTGTAAATGCCTTATGTATAGGCATTTAGGATTGTAAATGCCTAAGTATAGGCATTTAGGATTGTAAATGCTTAAGTATAGGCATTTAGGATTGTAAATTGTTAAGTATAGGCATTTAGGATTGTAAATGCTAGTAGTTGAGGGGAATAGGCCCCTATTCGCATATACTATAGGCGAATAGGCTTGTATTCGCCTGAACATCAGGCATTTAGGAGCCTACTCGCCTAAAGCCTCATGCGAGTAGGATCCTACTCGCCTATACAGTTCTGTAGTGCAATTTTGCGCGCCGAACACTCCAAATCAGATCCGAAACATGTAAGAACATTCAATAATCATCCTAACACATTAACAAACATATTTCAAGCAAAACCCCTAAGTTTTCATCGTTCTAACAGTTCTGAATGCGAGCGTTTTCCCAAAATAGTAACTTAGCATGTAAACATCACATCAACATGCAAGAACTTGCCCTAAATAGCAATTATTCAGATTAAATCACATAACCACGTTATCCGATAGCATCATACTGTTCTAGCATCATCCTAGAGCAAACCCTAACATCATATAATCAACAACACACCTCATATCATCCTTAATCATCCAAAATCCTTCAAATGGGTCAAAACATCAAGTATCAACAATACACAACCAAAACCATTCAAACTCCTAGGACATCATCATACTAACTTGTAACAGCCATAAACATCATAATAACACAAAAACAACCATGATTTAATCCTAAAAATTCTATCTTTAATCACATATAACACATATAACACATGTAAAGGTGTGGGTTTGTTTAAAAACGGTTTTAAATGGATTTTCAAAGACAAAAACGTTTATAAGTCAGGTCTGGACTTTTAGGGAGTAACACATAATCATTTAAAGATTTGGGTTTGAAGAACACACCTTGTATTTAAGAGGAAATGACGGAATAAGCTTGGAAATGGTTGTTTTGATGTAAAAATAGGTTCCAGAGGGTGTTTGTGGGTTGAGATAGGTTATGGGACGGCTAGGGTTGTAAAAATGATGTTTTAGAGGTCAAGGGTGGTATTTATAGGCGTTTTTGATCGTTCAAAGCATTACAGGCGAGTACGCAGCAGTATAGGCGAGTAGGGCTGCTATTCGCATGAACCATCATGCGAATAGCCCCCTATTCGTCCTTAATAACCTCCTACTCGCCCTTACTAATGGCGATTAGGCTATCACACACAAGCCTAATCGCCCATAGTCCAAGTGTTTGTGTTTTTGGCGCGTTAAACCCTATTTTAACATATGTAATCACGTTTTCACATACCGACAAGCCACATAATGATTACTAACATATAATGCACGATAACTAATACGTTCCCACCCGATCACAAATTCCCGGGACTCGAGACTTGCGTACGTGCGTTAAATCCGATGATTCCACGAATCACCGATCCTTGTACACATGGTTATGGGCCGACACCCAATGGTCCTTCGGACCATTGTAACGACTCCCGATGATTCCCGAATCATCAGTATGACTTAACTGACCCCAGTTAAGTATGATATTAAGTAGTTGTTTTCAATGTTTTCGTTGAGGTAGACTCGTATGTATGCAAAGTATGAAACGCATGTATGTAAAGTACGAAACGTATGTATGTAAAATATGAAAAGTATTAACCTAAATATGCCGGGTGTCACATCATCCCCCAGTTGAAAGAATTTTCGTCCCGAAAATTTCCCGAAGTCAAAGAGAATGAAACGATAAAAAGAAAAATTTCCCCAAAAATTTCCCGGTCGTCACATCATCCCCCTGTTGAAAGGAATCTCGCCCCGAGATTCACTCTTTGACTGTGATGAGTGTCGACCTAACCCAAGTAACGTTTCCCAGAATGTAAACGAAAGGATAACAGCGAACGAAGAATGATAGCAACGGTTACTCTATGCCGGGGAACCGCCTTTCCCAAAGTGAATACAAAACAGTGAATCCTCCTGATCGAAGGCCTACCAGAGACTACTGTGATCGGTATAAATGATACACCGGTACCGTCCAAGTAGCATCTCTAAAGGACCCACATCAGACCGATGAATGCAAAACGATGATCAAATACCACTAAATGCACACAATGAATACGAATCGCCAAGCAATGTGAATGAAAATGAATACAAGTATAACGAGAATCAAGAAAAGAATACTCACCAATAACAGTATCAGGATCCTCCTGGTTCTCCCTAACACCGATGACATAAGCACGAGCCGGAGCAGTTCGACCGCCACCCTCGCCTTGCTTCGCCTTGGGACAGTCCCGCCTGAAGTGCCCCGTGTCGCCACAGTGATAACATCCCTGATTTCCCCTGGGTGTAGCAGTGGTAGTAGTAGCAGTAGTAGGGGCAACCACCTGTTGTTGAGCCTGAAGATTCACCCTGCAGCTCTGGGCCTGATGCCCGTTCCTATTACATCGGGTACAATAACTACAATCCCCAAGATGATGGTACCCACAACGATCACACCTAGGCAGCCTCCCAGTATACCCACTCTGCCTCTGCTCAGAAGATGCACCCGTAGCCTCAAATTTCTTCGGCTGCTGCTGCTGAGGCTGAACTGTACCCTTTCCCGCGCTCTCCCATTTCCTCTTGTTGCCATCAGAGGTCTTCACCACAGTACCCTTAGGAGGCAAAACACCCTCCTGAACCTTCTGCTTAGTCAGCCTATGAGCCAACCGAATGGTATCCCGAAGTGTAGTAGCATCATTCGCGGTCACCAACCCGCGCACCTCAGGCACCAACCCACTAATGTAGAACTCAATAGCCTTATATTCAGGCGTCACAAAATCCGGGCACAAAAGTGCCAACTCATGGTAGTGAGTGGTATACTCCTCTATCTCAGATCCCACCATCTGATGATTCCACAGCTCGTGCTCCAAACTCTTGATCTCATCCCTGGGACAATACTCCCTCTTCAAACGAAACACAAACTCGGTCCATGGCAACGCATGGGCCTCCAGTAAACCAATAGTCTGCACCGTCGAATTCCACCAAGTCAAGGTACGTCCCTCGAATGTCCCTGAAGCATACTTCACACGATACTCCTCTGGGCAGTTACACATGGAGAAAGCAGACTCGACCTTCTCTAACCAACGAAGTAGTCCCACAGCTCCCTCAGTCCCACTAAAGTTATGGGGCTTGCAGTCCTGGAACATCTTGTAAGTACAGTGGACTGGAGGAGGTGGAGGTGGTGGAGGATGAAAAGCACCCCCTGTTACAACAAGCAACACGGGTCAGAAAACGAACATCACACGACTAAGGATAAGGAATGAGGGTAGGGGTAATTAAATTACCACCATAGCCCTGCTGGGCGGCCTGCTGCGCAGCAATAGCAGCTGCCACGTGCTCCTGGATCAGATTATTCAGCTCCGCCTAGGTCATGCTGATGTTACCACGACCCCCATTACGTCCACCGCCATTTCGGCCACCAACACGACCACCAACGCGACCACCACGACGTCCTGCCATCTTCTGTCAAGATCAAAGACAAGACCTCAGATTCCAGAACAGATAACAAGGAATCATGAAGAAATTATAAGCAATAAGGTCAACCAGAGAACTGGATTCCATCATGGTTATTAGATCAAACACAGAGTCCACCAGGATTTTCATGCATTTCAACTTATTATTTCGTGTGCACCCGAAATGATAAGTCGCTCTACATGGTCCCCGAGGCGTGCTCCTAGCTTGACTTTCAGACCACAAGGCACCCACATTCAAGAATAGATAAGAACTCCTAGGTGATACAACACCCAAGATGTAGAACAACAAGTACAAGGGTGAGATGATTTGTGCGAGCAAGTGTGTCCATTGGAGTATGGAAAGGGGAGATGTCCGAATCTTGGACAAATCTCCGAAGGATGCCGAAGCCACTCCAACGTACACCACTGCCGTGCAAGGGTAGTAAGGCCCCTCGTCTTCAGCACGAAGATGAAGAACAAGATAGGAAATAAGAGTAATAGATAGATGATGTAAGCATAAATGATAATAACGAATGTAATACAAACACCCCGGCAATTCCCATATGACATGACTTATATGAATGTGACCGTCTAGTGTGTGCGACTCGGCTATAGACTTGACTCAACATGTAGTCCTAGTTCACTATAGCCATTGGCTCTGATACCAATCTGTCACACCCTCAAATTCCACGTGCGGGGTTTTACCGCGAGGCGCGTGACAAACCAGGATCTAAGTCAACAGTCACAATAAACGACACTATATGATACGTAAAATGACATAAACAAACCATCTAGTTTTCATAAATCCATCGCTGCGGAAGCGTAACTTTATTACAACCCAAAATGTAATAGTACTTAAGTCTGGAAAAGATAAGAAAATGCAAATGAATCCTAGACGCCGTGAGACTCCGTGTGCCTATCGACTGCCGCTACCTCAACGACCTGAGACAAACATGATAAAAACGTCAGCAAATAATGCCGGTGAGTTCACAGGTTTTATATTAAATGTTTTAAGTAATGAAAGCCATCATGTTACCACTATGTCGGAAATGTTAGCGTTAGCTAGACGCATGAGTAATACTACTACGACCGGAAACCATTACAGACAACGATATATGATTTTGCCCGAAACGATTATGCACTACCATCCCCAGTAGCGTTATGACCGAGACAATATGCACCCGCCCGGCTCCCAGCCGACGGGTGGGGTCTGTCAGTCCCAATAGATCTATCCACATTTCCCCCGTTATGCTATCCAGCATATTCATGGTTTCCCCGGGACTTTACGTATCGTATAGTATGTAAATGAATTAACACTAGTATAACATGATAATTTATGAAATAAGTATGAGCATGTGTCTCCCCCGAAGTGTAAAACGTAAAGTGAGGCCGTGAAACTTACCTGATGCTGCTCCTCGCACTAAGACAAGTAAACCTGCTCAATAGACGGCACCAAATACCGGTGACCTATCATGACGAGCGTATAAGGTGTTAGACTAACAACCCGTAGGTTGATTAGTCCCTAGTAGTCCAGACCATAACCGTGTACATATGAAATGATGTTTAAACGTTTAACCGACCACACCAGACAAGGTCCGACATCCCATTGGTGACCCGACATTCCACGTGTTAGATAAATACAAGACATCATGCCATATATGCAATTAAACACTTAATACGCGCAACAGTTCACCTAGTCTAGCATAATGTCCGATTAACGCGTAAACAGGTCCGAACACGTGTTACTAAGTCATTGGGTGTATCCCGGGGTTCCTATCATGTTCCTAGGCGTCAAATCATGTTCCGGGATGATAAAATATACATACGGCAGCATTATACGCGATTAGGAATCAAACTAGCACTTAGGATTGTAAATGCCTTATGTATAGGCATTTAGGATTGTAAATGCCTAATGTATAGGCATTTAGGATTGTAAATGCCTTATGTATAGGCATTTAGGATTGTAAATGCCTAAGTATAGGCATTTAGGATTGTAAATGCTTAAGTATAGGCATTTAGGATTGTAAATGCTTAAGTATAGGCATTTAGGATTGTAAATGCTAGTAGTTGAGGGGAATAGGCCCCTATTCGCATATACTATAGGCGAATAGGCTTGTATTCGCCTGAACATCAGGCATTTAGGAGCCTACTCGCCTAAAGCCTCATGCGAGTAGGATCCTACTCGCCTATACAGTTCTGTAGTGCAATTTTGCGCGCCGAACACTCCAAATCAGATCCGAAACATGTAAGAACATTCAATAATCATCCTAACACATTAACAAACATATTTCAAGCAAAACCCCTAAGTTTTCATCGTTCTAACAGTTCTGAATGCGAGCGTTTTCCCAAAATAGTAACTTAGCATGTAAACATCACATCAACATGCAAGAACTTGCCCTAAATAGCAATTATTCAGATTAAATCACATAACCACGTTATCCGATAGCATCATACTGTTCTAGCATCATCCTAGAGCAAACCCTAACATCATATAATCAACAACACACCTCATATCATCCTTAATCATCCAAAATCCTTCAAATGGGTCAAAACATCAAGTATCAACAATACACAACCAAAACCATTCAAACTCCTAGGACATCATCATACTAACTTGTAACAGCCATAAACATCATAATAACACAAAAACAACCATGATTTAATCCTAAAAATTCTATCTTTAATCACATATAACACATATAACACATGTAAAGGTGTGGGTTTGTTTAAAAACGGTTTTAAATGGATTTTCAAAGACAAAAACGTTTATAAGTCAGGTCTGGACTTTTAGGGAGTAAAACATAATCATTTAAAGGTTTGGGTTTGAAGAACACACCTTGTATTTAAGAGGAAATGATGGAATAAGCTTGGAAATGGTTGTTTTGATGTAAAAACAGGTTCCAGAGGGTGTTTGTGGGTTGAGATAGGTTATGGGACGGCTAGGGTTGTATAAATGATGTTTTAGAGGTCAAGGGTGGTATTTATAGGCGTTTTTGATCGTTCAAAGCATTACAGGCGAGTACGCAGCAGTATAGGCGAGTAGGGCTGCTATTCGCATGAACCATCATGCGAATAGCCCCCTATTCGCCCTTAATAACCTCCGACTCGCCCTTACTAATGGCGATTAGGCTATCACACACAAGCCTAATCGCCCATAGTCCAAGTGTTTGTGTTTTTGGCGCGTTAAACCCTATTTTAACATATGTAATCACGTTTTCACATACCGACAAGCCACATAATGATTACTAACATATAATGCACGATAACTAATATGTTCCCACCCGATCACCAATTCCCGGGACTCGAGACTTGCGTACGTGCGTTAAATCCGATGATTCCACGAATCACCGATCCTTGTACACATGGTTATGGGCCGACACCCAATGGTCCTTCGGACCATTGTAACGACTCCCGATGATTCCCGAATCATCAGTACGACTTAACTGACCCCAGTTAAGTATGATATTAAGTAGTTGTTTTCAATGTTTTCGTTGAGGTAGACTCGTATGTATGCAAAGTATGAAACGCATGTATATAAAGTACGAAACGTATGTATGTAAAATATGAAAAGTATTAACCTAAATATGCCGGGTGTCACATCATCCCCCAGTTGAAAGAATTTTCATCCCGAAAATTTCCCGAAGTCAAAGAGAATGAAACGATAAAAAGAAAAATTTCCCCAAAAATTTCCGGGTCGTCACAATATGCACCCGCCCGGCCCTCCAAGCCGACGAGTGGGGCAGGTCACACCCAATAGATCTATCCACATTTCCCCCGTTGTGCATCCCCGCACATTCATGGTTTCCCCCGGGACTTTCCAAAAGATCGTATAGCAATAATAAGTTAAAACCATAGTATGACATATGTTACCAAAACCGTTTAGCGCATGTTTTCTCCCCCAAAAGTTAAAGCAGTAAAAGTAGGGCCGTGAACTCACCTTTGATAGCGTTCTTCAATTACAAGTAAACATGTTTAGCCTTTGATAATCCCTCTACCGGAAATCTATCAAAATGTTCACGTAATTGTTCCGACTAATAATCATAAGGTTATCTAGTCCCCGATTGTCCACATCATAACCAAGTATGTTTTAAATCGTGTTTAAATGTTTAACCGACACACTAGACCGACCCGACATCCCGTTGGTGACCCATTACCCTAACTAATCAAGTACACATAGATTACACAAAAGGTCCAAGCATAAAACACTTAGTTTGTATCAAAAATCTCATTTCTGCATCAGAACGGTCGAACCAGTCAGTTTTAAGTCTCCTTCGCACCTTTTTATCTCCTTCGCCCGTTTTACATCTCGTTCGACCGTTTGATGCTTCCTTCGCCCGTTTTATCACATTCGCCCAATAAAAACCCAGGTTCGACCCTGGATCCCTCCTTCGCACCTTCGATTGGTCGAAGGAGGCCAGGTTCGCCCCTGTTGTGTAATTTTTCCTAAAAAACGCTTCAAACACATTCAAAACGACTCGAAACATCATCAAACACAGCAGTCAAGCATAGATAACTTATTCCTACAAAACCCCACCGATTTTCCCCGATAATATGTCCGTTTCAGCCCTTTCCCAAAATGGTTAAGATTATGGAAACATCACTTTCATGCATGAATTATTTACCCAATTTGGAAACTTTTGAAATCGATTCATGCTTAGCTTAAAATACTCAGTTCGTCGATTATCCGATCTTCCTTATCCATTCTATTGATCATAAATATCATACATCAAGTTTTGATCCAATAAAACCCCCAAATATCATCATATCCAATCCTAACCCTAGACAATAATATTCCAACATTAATAACAATCCTATATCATGTTTCTATCATAGATATAGCAGCAAATCATTGAACAACACATAACACCACATAATACCCCATTTACATATGTTATTCATCATGAAAACCTATGTTAAATGATCATGTTTTGATTTAGAATGATGTTTAAAAGGTTTTTAATCATAAAAACACCCTTAGAACAGATCTGGACAATTAGGGTTAAATGAAAACGAATCAAAATGTTTTTAAAAGGTTTAGGATTATGAACACACCTTGGATTCTTGTTTAGATGTTGTAGATAGGTTAGATTATGAAAAAGAAGAGCAAAAACTCCTTCCTTAGTGTTTAAGATCGTTTGAGAGCGTTTTGGGACGGTTAGGGTTTGTGAAATGATGAAAAATGACAAAGGTTGGTATTTATACTAATCCTCCTTCGCCCCAATTCATTGGTCGAAGATGGTCTCCTTCGACCCTTTCACAGGGTCGAATGAGCCCTGTCTGGTCGAAGGGAATTCCTCAAATTCCACTTCCCTGGTTCGCCCATTTACAAGGTTTGAACCAGACAATTACTTCTCCTTCGACCACTCGAAGTGGTCGAACCAAGACCCCTTTTTAACTAGTTTTCCAGTTTGTCGTGTTTAACGCATTCTAACACATCTTAACACATAAGCATGCATCCTTAGTCTATATTTAACACATTTAAGCACAGATAACAATTTATACATCATTTAAACACATCTATGTATATAATCGACCACACGACCCATAATCTACACATATACTTAATTAGTTCATGTAATGTCACCAACAACGGAACCCGGTACTAGTATATTACCAAAGCGACTCCCAATGATCCTCCAGATCATTGTACCCTGGACAATCCTAACTTGACCCGACTCAACTAACCCAGTTAAGTTTGTTTATAAACGTTTCTCGCTAAGGAAGACTTAGATGTTACTAATATGTTTAAGCCAAACATGCCGGGTGTCACATCATCCCCACGTTGAAAGAATATTCGTCCCGAAAATTGCGCAAAGCCCAAAAAGATAGAAACGAAAAGAACAGAACGAAAAAAAAATTACCGGATGTCACATCATCCCCACGTTGAAAGGAATCTCGACCCGAGATTCATTCCGCTTCAGCAGTAACATGCCTTGATTCAAACGCGCGTTTCGGAAAAAGATGAGGATACTTATCTTTCATCTGATCCTCCCGTTCCCATGTGAACTCCGGTCCACGGTTCGAGTTCCAACGGACTTTAACGATGCGGATTTTACTCCGACGAAGGCTACGAATCTTGTAGTCGAGAATCTCGACAGGTTCCTCCACAATGCGAAGGCGATCATCAACCTTGATCTCTTCCAGTGGTACAATGAGAGATTCGTCAGCCAAACACTTCTTCAAGTTAGACACATGGAAGACGTTGTGCACACTACCGAGCTCCGCCGGTAAGTCAAGTCTGTATGCCACCGGTCCAATCCGATCAAGGATTGCGAATGGTCCGACATATCGAGGGTTAAGCTTGCCACGCTTTCCAAAGCGTATGACGCCCTTCCATGGTGAAACTTTCAGAAGTACCTTGTCCCCAACCTGGAACTCTAAAGGTTTTCGACGGCGATCGGCATAGCTCTTCTGACGATCCCGTGCAGCAGCCAAACGTTGACGGATCTGTACGATTTTCTCCGAAGTTTCGTACACGAGTTCCGGACCAGTGAGTTGGCTCTCGCCTACCTCGGCCCAACAAAGTGGTGATCGGCATTTCCGTCCGTAAAGAGCCTCGAACGGAGCTGCCTTGATGCTAGAGTGATAGCTGTTGTTGTAGGAGAACTCCACTAACGGCAGGTGAATCTCCCAACTTTTGCCAAAATCGATAACACATGCCCGAAGCATGTCTTCCAAGGTTTGAATCGTCCGCTCACTCTCTCCATCAGTTTGCGGATGATAAGCCGTACTCATATCCAACTGAGTACCCAAAGCCTTGTGCAGAGCCTTCCAGAAACGCGAAGCGAAACGAGAATCACGATCAGAGATAATAGAAACAGGCACCCCGTGCCGAGCAACCACCTCCTTAAGGTAAAGTCGAGCTTACCGCTCGAGTCCATCGGTTTCCTTAATAGGTATAAAACCCGCCGATTTTGTCAGCCGGTCAACAATCACCCAGATCATATCATAACCACTAGGTGACCTTGGCAGCTTGGTGACAAAATCCATCGTGATTTGTTCCCACTTCCATTATGGAACCTCTGGTTGTTGCAGGAGACCAGACGGCCTCTGATACTCCACCTTGACTTTAGCACAAGTCAAACATTTGCTGACGTAAGAAGCCATATCAGCCTTCATGTTCGGCCACCAATAAAGTATCTTCAAATCCTGATACATCTTATCGGAGCCAGGGTGAATAGAATACCGGGATTTGTGAGCCTCATCCAAAACAAGCTCGCGCGATCCCCCGAACAATGGGACCCAAACACGTCCCGCAAAATAGTGTAAGCCATCGGTCCTGAGCTCAAGATGCTTGTCAGCACTGTGCATAGTTTCAGCCTTAAGGTTTTCCTCCTTCAAGGCTTCCAACTGTGCAGAACGGATTTGGTCAGGTAATGACGAATGAATGGTGAGCTGTAAGGCTCGAACTGTTGGGTCTGCTGACCTGGAGAAGAACAGATGATTAGAAAGCCAAAATATGCTAACAGTTGATCCTTTCAATAAACAGTCTTTACAACTTACTTCTCCCAAAAGACTGCTGACTCTAACAACTGTTCTATCCAAACAACTGCTATGACAACTGCTGATACAAAGGACTGCTGAGTAAACAACTGATGAAGAACAACTGCTGAGCAAAGATCTAATGAAGAACAACTGATGATTCAAGTACTGAAGACTAAAGCACTGTTGAGAGCCAACAGCACTCAGGCTCCAGCAGAGGATACAAGACCATCAGAGTTTTCCTACAACAGCTGTTTACTATCAGTACTTTCAATGTAACAGTAGTTTGTAATAGACAGATGTTTTATGTTTGTTATTCTGTTAGAGGTCACTGTCTTAGGTGACGTCAGCCTAGGTCATCAGTGGTTTGAGTTTGTCTATAAATAGAACAGTGCTTGTACTGTTCTATTGCATCACACACACAAACATTCTCTCAGACAAACACTGTGTGATCAGGCTGAGGGGGAGTATTTGTACGATTGTAATCTTTTAGATAAATGAAAGCATTCGATCAGAAAACATTTACTCTCTTGTTTTGATTAACAGTTTATTATTCCGCTGCACTTTCATTCTATTTTCGTTTCACTTTTATCATATTTAGTTAAACATAATCAAAACAATCAAACTCAGATCCTAACAATTGGTATCAGAGCTTGGTCAATTAAATTCGATCTAACAAATCAATTTAATAATCAGCTCACAATTATTGATATCGTTTGTCTGTTGGATTGAAAACAGAGTTACAGTTTAATTTCGTTTCAACCGTTTTTAAACAGACTTTGTTTTTTGAAAAATCAGAGAATGGCTTCAATAAATCACGATCCACATAACACTGGCACGAACAACAAGCCACCGATGCTTGTCAGATCTGAATACAATATCTGGCAACGTCGGATGAGCCATGTTCTAGCTCAACAGAACACTGGGTGTTGGAAGTCGGTTATCTTCGGACCACATGTTCCGACTGTGCCGAGTACTGAAGATCCCAAGGTGTTTGAGCCAAAGAAACTTGAAAACTACTCCGACCAGGATTTTCAGAAAATTGAGTTAGATGCTAAGGCCTTCAGTATTGTCGCCATGGTTCTACCCAATGATATATATGCTGGGTTGTTACACTGTAACAGTGCAAAGGAGTTGTGGGATGCACTGAAAGAACAGTTTGGTGGGACTGAGGAGGTTATTGAAAACAATCGTGAAATACTTAACCAACAATATGAAACATTCAGTCATGTCAAAGGAGAGTCATTAACTCAAGAGTTTGAGAGGTTTAATTAGTGAACTAAAATTGGTTGGTTTTAATTATCCTCATTCAACCTTGAACCATAGGTTTTTAAGATCACTACCAGACAAATGGGACACTATTGCTATTGTGATGAGAAACTCAATTGGATTTAAAGACCTATCACTGACCCAGCTTCATGGTAAGCTCTTGACCTATGAGAGAGAACTTAACCAGAAAAAGAAGCTCCAGGACTCTGGAAAAGTGTCTGATGACTATGTATTTGGGAATACAGCACTTTTGGGTCATGATGAGGTGCCTGGAAACACTAAGGATCAGAGTTATGATCATTTCATTGACATAACTTCAGGTTTTAACTCAGGTTTTAACTCTGATTCTTATTTACTAAACTATGCTTTCACAGCAAGTGGTGGTGATATCCAGGCATCTGACAATATATCCTTTGAGTATGATGACCTGAAATACTTTGACCCTGATGATTTGGAAGAAATGGACATTATGCACCAATTGGCCCTTCTCAGTGTAAGAACTAACAATTTTTACAAGAAAACTGGGAGAAGGTTTCCAGGGTTAACTGGCAGATCTAAGGTTGGGTTGGATAAATCAAAGATAAAGTGTTACAAATGTCATAGACTTGGTCATTTTGCTAGGGAATGTAGGGGTCAACATGGTACACCTATGATCACCTATCCGAATCAAAGACCACAGACCAACACTTATCAGAATTCCTATAATGCCCCTGGACCAAATGTGCAAAACACTGCTCATTTTGCACAGTCCTCAAACACTATTCCTGTCCAGTATGTCCAAAACACTATTCCTCAGATCCACTATGTGCAAACACCTGTTGCTCAAGCACCTATGCAAACGACTGTTGCTTCATCCTCTGCTCCTGCAGAGACCAGTCAACAGAGCTTCTTTACACAAGGCTTTGTTGATTGGAGCAGTCTACCTGATGAGTTAACTGATGAAAATTTTGCATTAGTTGCCAAAGCTGAAAATGAACCAGAAAACTTTTGTTTCATGGCTATGGCTGATGAGGTTGAATCTGAGGAGGTGGTGACTGAATCTGATGTTGTGACTGATGATGTTGTTGATGAAGTTGTTACAGGTGAAAAACCAGAAGAAGAGGTTGTGAATCTCTCAGATCCCTGGGGTGCATCTGATGATTGTGAGTGCAAGTGTGATTGTGCATTGATGGCTGCTGCTAAGGTATCTCCTCAAATTCTTAAAGAGTTGTGTTCTGACAAATGTGTAATTGCATTTGCCAACATTAAAGAGGTGAATGAAAACCTTAGAAAGAAAATTTTGGATGATGAAGTTAAATTTGAAAAACTTTCAAAAGATTTAAAAACAAGTTTAACTGTAAAAGAGTCAGAAATAAGCAGCTTAAAACATGAAGCAACCATAACCAAAGACCAGCTCCAAACTATGATAGCAAAATATCAAAGTTGTAAAAGTGATCTTGAGTTCACCCAAGTTGAATGTGAGAAATGGGTGGAATCATGTAGAGGATTTGAGATGCTACTCAACAAACAAACCAAAAGTCATGTGAAGTTTGGATTTGATTTTGAAACCACTGCTCCAGCTTTTGAAAACACTGACAAAAAGAGTCAAAAGTCTGTTGAGGTAGTACCAACAAACCTGTAGGGTCAAGAGATTAAAATCACTGAACCAAATGGTAAGAAAATTATTCTTGAAAAACCAGAAGGTTCCTCATCTTTTACTGAACTTGAAAAGTATGAATTTAAACCTACCTGGTCTGATGAGTGTGATACTCTTGAGAATTTTAAACCTGTTGATTTTAAAACACCTGAGGGAAAGACAGCTCCTTAAGCAAAAGTCATTCCCTTGGCAAAAGTCATTCCCCTGAAAAATCTTCCAGCAGATGCTCAAACATCTGCTAAAAAGAAGGCTGAAAAGGGGAAGAAGAAAGAAAAGACTGTCAACTTGTTCTGTGATTTCTGTGAAAAGAAGAATCATGTCACTAAAAACTGTTTTCTTCTAAAAGCATATGACATTAACAAAGGAACAAGTGAATGTGATTCCAAAGCCACATGCTCAATATGTGGGAAAAAGAATCACAAGACCAAAGAGTGCTTGTATCTCAAAAATTTTGATGTAAAAATACAAGAATACAAAGCTAAAACTCTTGCAAACCCTGTGGTTAGTACTTCAAAAGGAAAGCCCAAACAGACCTTCACCCCTGTACAAACACCTATTACTAAAAGGCTTGAAACATCTGCTTCTAGAGATGTCCAAGTAACAGATGCTCCACCCTCAAGCAAATACCCAAGAGGTTATGGTCAACTACCATGTCACAGTCTGCCACATGTTTATGAGGAGCCTAAAAGACCCTCTAAACCAAGAGTGAACAGAAATCCATATGGGTATTATCATCTGTCAGGAAGTGATCAAACAACTGCTGCCCCAAGTGTTGACATTCAAGCACTGGCAAATGGTCAGCAGCAGTTGTTGAACTTAATTCAGAAACTAGTCCAAACCACTGATCACCTTACAAAGCTTGAGTCTGAAAGGTCTGATGACCCATCCAAAGCCAACTTGGCCTTGGACACTCACCAAAACTAATCCATTACTGATGTGCAGGGAGCTTCTGCTTGTTTAGATAGTCTTTGGTATGTAGATAGTGGAGGCTCCAGGCACATGACAGGATGTAGAGCCCTTCTTCTGGACTTCTTGGCTCATGGAAGGGGTGATATATCCTTTGGTAATGATTCAAAAGGTAAGGTGTTGGGTTCAGGGACTGTACAAGCTGGTAAACTCAAGTTTGAAAATATCAATCTTATTGATAATCTCAAGTTTAATCTTCTGAGTGTTTCACAAATGAGTGACAAAGGTTATGGCTCATTTTTCACAAAGAAAACTTGTAAGATTATTGGGCCAGAAGTGGTGAAAAAGATTAATACCATCATTGCTGAGAGCAAAGCACAACTTGTTGCTCATAGAAGTGGCAATGTGTATGTTTTTGATATGTTAAAGGACAATCCTATGGCAAATGTCTGTCTGTTTTCTGCTGCCTCCACTAAGGAGACAGAATTGTGGCATAGGAGATTGGGTCACACCAACCTTAACACTATTAACACACTCTCCAAACAAAGCCTTGTCAGAGGTTTACCATCAAAAGAATTTAAATGTGATGAGCATTGTGTTTCCTGTTTAAAAGGGAAACAACATAAAAGCTCTTACAAATCCATTGATGAGTCCAAAACCAGTCAGTGTCTACAATTGTTGCACATGGACTTGTTTGGCCCTGTTAAAATCATGAGTCTAAGAAGAAAGAGATTTTGTCTTGTCATAGTTGATGATTTTTCTAGGTTTACATGGACTTACTTTTTACATTCTAAGGATGAGACTGCAGGTATATTGAAGGACTTTGTCACCAAAGTGGAAAAACAATATGACTTGCCAGTAAAAGTCTTCAGGAGTGACAATGGAACAGAGTTTAAGAATAAGGAGTTGGATGACTTTTGTGTGTCAAAAGGGATTGTGAGGCAGTACAGCATCCCAAGAACACCAGAACAAAATGGGGTGGTTGAAAGGAAAAATAGAACTCTTATAGAAGCTGCAAGAACCATGCTAGCAGATTCTGGTTTGCCACTGTCCTTTTGGGCAGAAGCTGTAAACACTGCTTGCTATGTTCAAAACAGAGTTTTGATCAACCCCAGACATCAAAAAACTGCTTATGAGATTTTGTTCAAAATCAAACCATTAATTTCATTCTTCAAAATCTTTGGCTGCCCATGTTTCATTTTAAATCTCAAAGATTCCATTTCAAAATTTGCAGCCAAAGTAGATTGTGGTTATTTTCTGGGATATTCTTCTACTGCTAAGGCCTATAAAGTGTTTAACACAAGGACCAAGACAATAGAAGAAACTCTGAATGTAAATTTCAATGAACTCTCATCTCTAAAAATCCCTGCAAACCCTGCTGAACTATTTGATTTAGATAAATTCAAATTTGAAGATATCACTGTTAAAACTAACAATGCAGGTATTCCACAGTCTCCACAACAAGATTACAGAACAGATGTTGTGATCCCCAGTCACTACAAAATCTATTCTGCCTCAGAGGAAGCAGCTGTTCAAAACAATTGTGTGACACCCGTCATGTTTGGGTCAACATTTTATAAACACATAAGTCTACCTTAGCGAAAAACGTTTATTAAACATACTTGACGGGGTCAGTAGAGTCGGAACACAGTCCGTATTGTCCAGTCCAGGGTCCAATGATTCGGGAGATCATTGGGATTAGTCACACAAACACACACGATACGAGTCCCGTTGTTGGTGAATTACATAAACTAATTAAGTGTATGTGTAGACTAATTGTTGTATGGTGGATTATATGCTTAGATGTGTTTAAATGATATATAGATAATCATCCATGCTTAAATATGTTAAACATAGACTAAGGTTGCATGCTTGTATGTTAGGGTGCGTTAAAATGCGTTAAACACGACAAACTGGAAAACTAGTTAAAAAGGGACTCTGGTTCGACCACTTCGAATGGTCGAAGGTGATAAATTGCTTTGGTTCGACCCTTGTAAAGGGGCGAACCTGGGAACTGGATGGAAAGGATTTCCTTCGACCACAGAAGGACTCATTCGACCCTGAGAAGGGTCGAAGGAGGGCTCATTCGCCCATTGAAAAGGGGCGAATGTGGACATAGTATAAATACCACACTTTGTCATTTTTCACCATTTCACTAACCCTAACCGTCTCAAAACACTCTCTAGCAACATTAAGGGGGAAGGAGTTTTTGCCCTTGTTTTCTATAATCTAACCTACAAACATCTTCTACACAAAGATCTAAGGTGTGTTCTTCATTCTAAATCATTTTTAAAGCATTTCAATTCGTTTTCATTAAACCCCAAGAGTCCAGATCTGATTCAAACATGTTTTCATGAATAAAAACCTTCCTAATATCTTCTAAACAAAACCTATTCATAAACAATGAGTTTTCATACAAAATAACATGTGTTAATGGTGTTTTATGTGATGTTATGCATTGTTTGACGATTGATTGCTGTATAGATGTTATAACAATGATCTAGGACTGTTATTGATGATGTTTTATGATTGAGATAGGTTACAATTGATTATTGATGATGTTTTATCCATTTTGGGGGTTTTGGGTTAGATCTAGGGCTTGTTCATGATGATAGTGATAAGGATATGATTGGGGGGTTTATTGTTCATGGTAATCTGAGTATATTAAGTTGATTATTGATTGATTTTATAAAGTTTCCTAATTGGGTAAAGATTGCATGTATGATGATGTGACATCTCCATAATTTACTATTTTAGGAAACTTGTAAAACGACTAGATTTTGGTGTAAAATCGGTAGGGTTTTGTAGGGATAAGTTATCCATGCTTGACTGCTGTGTTTGATGATGTTTCGAGTCGATTTGAATGTGTTTGAAGCGTTTTTAAGGAAAATTGCACAACAGGGGCGAACCTGGCCTCCTTCGACCGGTCGATGGTGCGAAGGAGGGACTCCAGGGTCGAACCTGGTTACTAAATGGTCGAACGTGTTACAAATGGGCGAAAGAGGGAGAAAAGGGGCGAAGGTAGCCACATTCAACCGTATAAAGCCTCATTCGACCACTCGAAGCTACATTCGACCCCACGATTTCTAAAATGAGATTTTTGATGCAAACTAAGTGTTTTATGCTTGAAACTTATGTGTTAAACTTATGTGCATGACTAATTGATGTAATGGGTCACCAACGGGATGTCGGGTCGGTCCGGGATGTCCGGTTAACGTTTAAACACACTTTTTAACATACGTAGTCAAGATCTGGACAATCGGGGACTAGTTAGCCTTCGGGTTAATAGTCATCAAACTTATGTAAACTCATTGATAGGTTGTCATTAGTTGGGATTATCATACACGTGTTGGAATTCTAGTTATCGGAAGACGCACTATAAGGTGAGTTTCACGGCCCCACTCTTTTACTGGTTTACATTTTCGGGGGAGAAAACATGCTGTGTTCTTTAAACGTGTTTCAACTATGTTTTCATAAAAGGCGTTTCAACTAAGTTTTCATGAAAGGTGTGTCAACTACGTTTTGGTATTCATGAATTCATTGGGTTTTGGAGTATTCATTATGTTTTCACGTATTCATTATGTTTTAGAGTATTCATTATATTACTATGCGATCTTTGGAAGTCCCGAGGAGAACCATGAATGTGCGGGGATGCACAATGGGGGAAATGTGGATAGCGCTATTTGGGCTTGACCCGCCCCACTCGACGGCTTGGAGGGCCGGGCGGGTGCACATTGTCTCTTAGGTATTCAGTATTCAGTATGCAGTATTCAGTATTCATTCGGGCACGTATTCAGTATTCACAGTATTCGAGTCCAGTAATGGTTTTCCAATCGCAGTAGTAGGGTATTCATATGTTTTGCATGCATGTGGTCTGGATTGACCATGGGAATTCAGTTGGAGTCGATTTTCACTTGGAGTTGGTATACATTTGGAGTCGGTATTCATTAAAAACCTGTGAACTCACCGGCATTATTTGCTGACGTATTTAGCATGTTTGTCTCAGGTCGCTAAGGTAGCAGCTGTCGATAGGCGCACGGAGTTTCACGGCGTCTAGGGATCATATGCATATTTTGTTAAACATTTCAGACTTTGAGTTTTACTTTTAAGTTGTAATAATACATTTTACTTCCGCTGTGTTAGAACGGTTTTGAAACTCAATGGTAGTTTACGTTGTTTTCTTATCATATAGATGTCGTTTATTGTGACCGTTGACTTGGATCCTGGTGTGTCACGCGCCTCGCGGTAAAACCCCGCATGTGGAAATTTGAGGGTGTGATCCTGACGCTGATTGTGTCAAGTATGCTTCTGCTACTCTAGAGGGACACGCCTTGACTTGGTGGAACTCCACCACTGCAAACCTTGGCCTAGGTGAGGCCAATGCTATGCCATGGTCCGAGTTCGTTCAGATGTTGCGAGCGGAGTATTGCCCGAGGGACGAGATTATGAAGTTGGAGCATGAGCTCTGGAATCTGAAGATGGTTGGGTCGGAGATCGAGGAGTTTACTGCTAGGCACAACGAGTTGGCTCTGATGTGCCCCGGTTTGGCTACACCGGAGTACCGGAGGATTGAGCACTACGTTGCTGGGTTAGTGCCGGAGATTGCTGGACTTGTTGCTGCTGCTGATCACACTACTATGTTGGCCACTGTTCGGGCAGCCCACAAGCTGACCAACCTGAAGGTTGCGGAGGGCGTTCTACCTCCGAGGGGTGCTGCTGTGAAAGCCCCTGCGGACAACAAGAGAAAGTGGGAGAGTGCTGGAAAGAGCGCTGGGTCGTCCCAGCCGCAGACGAAGAAGCAAGAAGTTGTGGGAGCATCATACGAGCAGAGGTCTGGGGGATATACTGGGAAACTCCCGAAGTGTGGTGAGTGTGGGTTTCATCATACGGGTGATTGTGAGAGGTTTCGCTGTCGACGGTGTCAGCGTTTTGGTCATCATGCTAAGGACTGTAGGACTACTCTTCAGCTACAACCGGCACAGGCCACTACTACTACTACCACTACTACTGCTCCTCAGGGGAGGCAGGGATGTTATCACTGTGGGGATAATGGACACTTCAAGCGGGATTGTCCTAAGCTGAACCAAGGGACTGCAGGTGGTGCTGGGAATGAAGGCGGCGGTCGAACGACTCGTGGTCATGTTTATGTCATTGGCGCTAGGGAGAACCAGGAGGATCCTGACACTGTTGCTGGTGAGTATTCTTTTCTTGATTCTCGTTATGCTGGTATTCATTCTCGTTCACATTGTTTGGCAATTTGTATTCATTGTGTGCATTCAGTTTGGTATTTGGTCATCATTTTGCATTCATGAGTCTGATGTGGGTCCTTTGGAGATGTTACTTGGACGGTACCGGTGTATCATTTATACCGATCATAGTAAGTCTCTAGTAGGCCTTCGATCAGGAGGATTCATTGTTTTGTATTCACTTTGGGGAGGGCGTGTAACACCCCAACCGATGGCGGAAACATCAGGATGTCACGTATTGATGATTGTTCAGTAGCTCATGGTAAATAATAAGTTTCAATAAATGATTTAAATAAATTACATACAATTGTTCTAAGAATTTTGTACATCAAAATGAAAAATACTAGCTACGCATCTTCAAGCAATTACTCTAATCTTCGACCAAGCTATAACCTGAAACATGTTAAGTTTGAAAATATTTTGGGTCAACAAAAGTTGGTGAGAATTACATAGGTTTTGATAATTGAATAAAAATGTTGTGCAATTCATGTGTCATGGCAAGTCTAGTCCATATGTGAAAACATACTAGAAGTAAATCGAGTGCATAATCAACCCTTGTGACTGTTATAATGTGGTACATCCCATACGCTCATGGTTCACTCGAATATGTTATGCGATAACAAACACCCACGCTACCTTTGTAGGAGGCACGTATCCGGGTGGGATTGTCAGTCCAATAGATCTATCAATGTATACCGTCGGCTGATCAATGTTAATGATTATGCTAGAATTGTGCTTACCCTAGTCATGTTCAAGACATAATGCAACATAGAAAAACACATAGACACATTGATGATTGAATTGCATATATGATGTTGTAACATGTTTCACCCCAAAAACGGTGATAAATAGAAAAAGGGGCTATGTAAAACTCACCTTGATTGTGATGATAAACTTGTAAGAATCTGACAAGCATCAATGAATTATGCGTTCACCTTAATAAATTAAGAATGATGATTTAGAGACCATTAAGGTTATTGTTCGTGCAAAGTATATATATATATATATATATATATATATATATATATATATATATTTTCATCTTATCATATCCCCTTAAGTTCATCCTTTAATATAAATTTATACTCAGTCGATAGAGTTACAAATTTGAATTGTATCAAACTCTATTTAAGTAACTATATGAAAGTAGTGCATATTATATTATGATATGTAATAGTAATGCTACTAATTAATTTACATAAAATAAGAATGCTTTGTTTTACAAATAAATATGAGAAGGTAACAAGAAAAGTGTCATATTTTAGTGTAAACGAAAAAGGCTTCTTTTTTTTTTATTACTATTATTTTAGTAGTATGGTGCATGTAATATAAAAATAATTAACAAATCAATGCGATCATCGTCCTTATTTCCAAAATTTGCAGGTGACCGTTGAAAACAATCTTTTATCCAAAATAATTGTATTCTAAAATGAGTAGGTGTGCCAATACTAAATATTCCATAGAAAATAATATTACCTTAAAAGGTGAAAAGTGAATAGCGATGGTGCCGGTTACGGGCTGCAACAGCACATAGCTGCGAACGATGTCCTAGAAGAAATAGTCGAAACACATCAATGGAAATGGATGGTGGCCTGGTTGCGATACGGTGGTTTGGCTGTAGTAGTGGCGGACAACGGTGGGTTGTACGGTGACTGTGGTGGTCGGAGGTGTTGTTTTGCAGCCAAGTGCGGCGGTTATTCGAGTCGGTTTCAAACTCTCCAAAACATGGTCATAGGAGGGAGCATAGAGGGAACGATGATATTGCTAGGTAAAAAAAATAAATAAATAAAGGTAAGCCGTTTAAGACCAAGTGATAACTCGGTGAATCCTTCGACTATTTTCGGAGATGGTTATCTATATATATATTAATTTCCTTTACTACTACAAAAAAAAACGTGTAATTGGTTTAAAATTTTGTTATCATTCTAGTATAACATATTATTATTATTATTATTATTATTATAAAAAAATATATAATAATAATAAAGAGGGTTCAAATATTTAGTTTTTATCGAGCAAGGTTTTGTTTAAAAAAAAAAATTAATAACTTTGACATGTCTAACATTTATTGTAACGGAAAGTAATAATGTTATAAGATAAATGTGAATGGGACTTGAGCGGAAATTTTATTAATTCAAAAATTTCAAAATGTTACAGTCTCCCCTACTTTTAGGAACTTCGTCCCGAAGTTATTAATGACACAGGGTTGAGGGTGGTTAGGTAAAAATTAGGACAACTGTGGTTTGAAAAATTTGGGTTAAGGCACAACATGAATTTATAAGTAATAGAATAATATGTTTCGAATAATTTGGGTAAGAGTTTTGATATGTGTGAGTTTTAAGGGTTGGATTAGGTTCGTCTGAAATAGCAAGGAGAATAAGAATCTAACAAGACACTAAACTCAAGTTTTAGGAATTCTAAAAGAAATGTGTGAGTTGATTGACTATGGAAAGGCTAAATGAATTACTAGGTAACTAGCGTTTATAATTGATTAGCTACCGAAAAACCTTGATAGAATTTCACACCACCTTAACGTACCTGTAAATTCATGATTACGTTCCGGAGCGCAATCATCAATTTACCTTACATTAGGGTTTTGTGTCCTTCTATGACTCTGAACACACATGTAAGTAATGCAAAAGTAATCCTGTGGTTGAACCTTTGTATTAATGAGTCTAACTGTTGAGCAGGAAAAAGACTCCTACCAGTTAGCGAGTAGGATCCTCCACCGATTGTTGAGCAGGTTCGATAGCCTCCACCAGTCGTTGAGCAGGTTGTAGGGCCTCTCCCGACTGCTGAAAAGGCATGATGACCTCTACCAATCGTTGAGTAGGTTATTTGGTACTCAACTAACTGTTGAGCAAGTACTTCATCCTCTATCGGTTGTTTTGATTTAAGTGTAACAATTGTTTTTGGTTTATCACATAAGTTGCAAATTGGTAATACATACATGTAAGCAAGTTTGTAAATGCATCAAGTATCGAGTATAGCATGCGAGTTGTAACAGAGTTGCCCTAGACAAGGTAAATGACTCTAGGTGTGTTTATAGCAAATAGTTTATATTCCATGCTTTCATGCATCATGAATAATCAATTGTTCAGGTAGATAATCAAATCCTCATATATAACTAATATTCAAGTTTGATGCAACGAACAATTAAGTTTTCAATAGTGTGGTTATCGTGGAGATCAAGTTCATGTTCGAGAAGGTAAAGGATGTGAATTTGGATTTTGGGAGATGATGAAAACTCAAGGTAACATCAAGGTTGTGAAAAATGGTGAATGTGTAGATGGTTGATAAAGGGTTTAATTTATAGGGTTTCAAAAAGACGCAAGTAGTAAGGTGATCATGCAGAATAATCGTCAGGTTTGAATAAATAGTTAGATACAAGCGTATGAGGAAACATGATTGTGGTATTTGCCGAAAATTTGTTGTCACACCACGCCAATGGCGGAAACACGTGGCGCAACGCTCGAAAGCATATCAAAGTCAAGATTAACACAAACTATATTTAATTAGAAAAGATTAATTTATTTGGGTGTCGAAAACGAGTATCTCGTTACAAGGTTGCACAAAGCGTTACATAAAACAATGAACATTAAGTTTCGATGTGGGGGTATTTCCGTTTATGTTCCAACCCATTGGTAACCATAGATGAAACCCCGACCAGTATCCGACATCCCGAATTACACCGCACTAGCCCCATATCTATTCAGCACTTAGTTACCTGAAAGATATGTTTAAAAAGACGTCAATATATAAAATATTGGTGAGTTCACAGGTTTTAGTTTCATAACAACAACATTTTCACAACCATCGACTCGACTCACTTTACCGTATAATTATTTTCCCATTAAATAATTATACTAGGATCTTGTCGATCGATATTTAGTTTCATGACAACATTTTCACAACCATCGACTCGACTCACTTTACCGTATAATTATTTTCCCATTAAATAATTATACTAGGATCTTGTCGATCGATATTTAGTTTCATGACAACATTTTCACAACCATCGACTCGACTCACTTTACCGTATAATTATTTTCCCATTAAATAATTATACTAGGATCTTGTCGATCGATATTTAGTTTCATGACAACATTTTCACAACCATCGACTCGACTCACTTTACCGTATAATTATTTTCCCATTTAAATAATTATACTAGGATCTTGTCGATCGATATTTCGTGTTTACAACATGTGCGAAACCTGCACAACTTGTGGCCGTTGTAAGGAGTAGCTAGCTCCTACAAACAATGATGACGAGCAATCCCTTGAGCCCATAACCAAACCAAGACTAATAAATATGCCCCGCAATCACAAGTTGTTTCTCGGAAAATAACAACTTAGTTTAGAATATGTGCACCTCTTGTCTTTACCGGGTTGACGCTATCAACCAGAGGTGGGCCTCATCAGGCACCAATAGTACTATCCAAATATTCCTTCGGTTTCATGCCCCTGAATTAATGGTTACAGTAGCGAGGACTCAACCCCGAGTGGCAAAAACAAACTCAAGTACTCATCATGCCACTTATCACGTTTTAACTCTTGAAAACATTTGTCATGTAAAACATTTGACAAAACATATCTTTCCCCCAAACGAAAACAGTAAAAAGGGGCCGTGAAACTCACCTGATGTACAGCGTACAATCAAATAGCAGAGAATAGCAAGTCCGTGATCAAGCACCTATGAACATCCTAGTGCGTGTAAGTCACTAAGTCTATAGCGTGTGCTTTTCCGGCAAGTTGTACACCCAACTCCCAACATCACCATTTACATATAATTCCCCGTTTAATTAAACATATGTCCTAGGTCCGTTGGTGATGGATTACCATTGTTACAAGTTACATTTATACTTTCATGAATATTAATTAACTTGTATAATATTATTCTCGACTCAACTTCACTTAACGTATAATTACTTTCCCATTAAATAATTATACTTAAGATCTCGTCGTTCGATATAATATCTTTACCGCTCGACACGACTCACGTTACCGTATATTTATTTTCCCATTCAAATAAATATACTAAGGTCTTGTCGTTCGATAATATATTTTTAACGCCCAACTCGACTCACCACACCGTATATTTACTTTCCCATTAAGTAAATATACTAGGATCTCGTCGGTTCGGTATACATATATATATATTATTTACTCGTCTCGGTTTTCCTTCCCTTACTTTCCCATTAAGTAAATATACTAGAATTTCGTCGAGCCGAACATATATACATATGTATTTTCCTCGTTAAGTCCATACGTTCGTTTAACGTTTTTAATCGTTAGATTATTTACGTTATATTTTCTCCCACGAATATTTTTCCAACACTTAGGAAAGTGTTATGTAAATTTTTCACCCAAGTTATATATATTTTAACTCCTTAAAATATATTTTTACTCATCTTGACGTAATGATATTTTTCTCGTTTGTCCGCTTTTACGTCTTAGTTCGTTAACACGTCCAAGTCCGATTTCTTAACTTATATGTAATTATATAGTTAATCTTTTTCCCAAGTCCTCCAATATGTGTTTTCTAGAAGTATTATTCAACTTTCTAATTCCTAACACATATTACTTGGAAGTTTTTATAAACACTTTTGTATTTTTAACACAAAACTTGACAACTTATATACAAAAATGTTCCAACATTTTTGTATGTCTTATGGGCACTTTTAATAGTCTATAATAGTCAATTTATGGATACAAGTAGGTGTCATTTGTGTACTTAATCCATGAAGCCCATTTTTATGTTTCAAAGTTAGTAAACATGAATATGTAGACTTATAGTCTTTCAAGTTTTACAAGTTCATCATGTTATTATGTTTTAGATGACGATTTTAGGATGATCTAAACCATCTTTAAGGGTGTTAACACTTTCCTTATGAACGTCACCTAAAACAACTAAAAAAAAAGATTATCTAAACACTCACACTTTAAAAGAAACATCAACAACATCCACCACCATACCCACGGCCACAAGCATATTATTTAAATGTTCATTTTGATTTTATAAAACACACTAATACTTGTTTTAGAAACCTTTGTTAAAGCATCCCAAACCTTGTACAACTTGCACTTTAACCACACAAAAATAAAATAAAATAAATAAAACATAAGTTTTAAGAAGAACAAGAGTGTAAGAACTTACAACTAGCAACAATGCTAGGGGTGTCACGAGATTGCAAGATTAGGAAGGGGTTTAGTGTGTTCTTTCAAAAGGTTAAGCTCCAAGCTTGAAACACACTTAAACTTTGATGAAAGGGGTTTGTTTATGGAAGAGTTTTAGTGTTAGGAGTTGAATAAAGGTAAATGTGGATGCTCTTAAACTCACGTCCAAAAGAACATGAAGGAAAGGCTTTGTATTTTTTTGAAAGATCATGGAAGATTATAAAGGACATGTAATCATCTTTCCATGTACCCATGATCTTCCACAAATCTTCCTAGATACATAAGATACACCATATCTAATCTTTAGATTTCTAAATCTCTTAATTTATGGAAAGTAGTACTCAATATAATCTTACTAGATTTGGAGAGGATGTTTGGGCAGATTCCTTGCAAGAGTTTTTGGAGGATTTCATATATCTTTCAAGATCTCTTAGGTACATAAAATCTAATTTAAAATTTACATATTCATTCTTCATATCCCATAAATCATGGGATAGTAAAAAAAATCTTGATAAGATATGGGAGGGTGGGTTGGCCGATCTTTGTTAAGATCTTGGAGGGGCCCATTAGTTCAAGAATTTTCACCAAATCTAGTTATATATATTAACTATATATAGTTAGAGCTTTGTTCGGGTTTTATTCGGGTTTTAGTTACGCGTTATCCGGACATAAAAATAGCCTCTAATAACCCTTAACATAGCCTAGTTTAAGTGTTAGTAGGTTAGCTAGGCTTTCGTTGGGTGAAATTATAAGTTGTACGTGTACCGGGTGCGGCACGCGCACTTTATTCGTTACCGAGAGATTTGTATTTGGAGTTTTCATTTATGGTTTTGGAGTTCCAAAACACATTATATTTCATGAAAATACCCTTTATTTTATATCCTGGGTGTCCGGGATCCTTTTCGTTTATTTAATTTTTTTTACCGGGTAATCACCAACGTCCGTTCCGGACAAGTTTATTCGCACGCGATTCCATCGTGCTTCATCATTAAACGTGTGCATTCCTATGCATCTTATGGGGAATTTGCTATTCTCTACGGCATTAGTTAAATTAATCCAATTAATTTAAACATGCACTTAAACCGTTAATTACATATACTAATTACGTACGGAAACATATCGTTTTTTGCCGGATGTTACATTTGTAATGGTTCGAACGAGTTTAAAATAAGTAGGTGCCAATGGAAAAATTGTAGAGTAAATTTTGTTCCCGTGGATGGAAAGATTTTATTTTCAAAATTTGGTTTTGTATGTAAAGCAAAAGTCATTAAATAGTACAACTAAATTGATTTAGATCAAAATATTTCGATGAGTCATAGGTTTTAAACACGATGTCGGATTTAAACAATCAAGGATTTGTTCAGACGTTTTGTATAATAGGCTTCGAGTAATACATAAAAGAAGTCATTCTTAATAGATTAAAACATTTTTACCATAAATCATTTGTTACGCCAATAAATTGTTCAATAAAAATTTGAAATTTAGCAAATAAGTTTGTGGAAATAAAAGACTCTTTTAAATATATATATATATATACATATATATATATATTTATTTGTTGTAGTTTGTGAAATTCCCAAGTGATGAAAGTTTGACAAAAATTCAGTACCCTTTAGCTTTGGTGCTACAGTATCCTCTATACACAGATTATAAGGTTACAGTTTAAACAAGGATTTTAAAATCTCGAATGTGATGAAATTTTATGGTTGATGGTGTCTTCAAAATATACATACATATATATATATATATATATATATATATACATAAATAAAAATGTAGGGGGGAGTTTAAAATAAAATTGGCCAGAAACATCAAAAATAATAGATTTATGTATGATGTAAAGGGAAACATATGATTTGGGTTAGATGTTAAAAATAATTAGACTTATGGGTAATATTATAAGTTTGTAAAATGAATTAGGATTGTGAAACCCAGAAATGATTCATGAAGTTTAAGCCAAGGAGGGAATTATATAAGAAGAAAATATATTTGAATTGTAAAAATTTTGAGATTCAAAACTTAGATTTTATACGGGAGTGAGGGGGCATAAATGAAAATGAAACACAAAGATTGTAAAATATCTAACCCCGAATAAACGAGAATGTTGGCTTATCAAAACAGATCAGGTCTAAGCCCAACGAATTTGCCTTAATAATCTAGAAGTACGTTAGGATTGTAGCAAGTAAATGAAAGAGAGTAGGCAAGACCAAGTTAGGCTAAGAATAAGGATGAGGATAGGGATAGAGATAAGGATAGGGTAGAGCTACAAGTAATTGAAGCAAATACTGGTTAAAGTCCTAAGGTTATAGACTAGATTATTTTTCTAATAACCTAATACCCTATAACCATGGCTCTGATACCAATCTGTAACACCCCAACCGATGGCGGAAACATCAGGATGTCACGTATTGATGATTGTTCAGTAGCTCATGGTAAATAATAAGTTTCAATAAATGATTTAAATAAATTACATACAATTGTTCTAAGAATTTTGTACATCAAAATGAAAAATACTAGCTACGCATCTTCAAGCAATTACTCTAATCTTCGACCAAGCTATAACCTGAAACATGTTAAGTTTGAAAATATTTTGGGTCAACAAAAGTTGGTGAGAATTACATAGGTTTTGATAATCGAATAAAAATGTTGTGCAATTCATGTGTCATGGCAAGTCTAGTCCATATGTGAAAACATACTAGAAGTAAATCGAGTGCATAATCAACCCTTGTGACTGTTATAATGTGGTACATCCCATACGCTCATGGTTAACTCGAATATGTTATGCGATAACAAACACCCACGCTACCTTTGTAGGAGGCACGTATCCGGGTGGGATTGTCAGTCCAATAGATCTATCAATGTATACCGTCGGCTGATCAATGTTAATGATTATGCTAGAATTATGCTTACCCTAGTCATGTTCAAGACATAATGCAACATAGAAAAACACATAGACACATTGATGATTGAATTGCATATATGATGTTGTAACATGTTTCACCCCAAAAACGGTGATAAATAGAAAAAGGGGCTATGTAAAACTCACCTTAGCAAAATGTTATGTCTCGTGAAAAAAATAGAATAATGTGTTGTGAATGTATGCGAGGCGAATCCCAAAGACTCAACAACGTAGCTAGTCCAAATTGAAGAAAACGAAAAAGAAAGAATATCAAGCTTCCAATTCGCCAATTACAAGAGCTTATAATCGAAGCTTCAATTGTAGAAGAAATAGACTATAGAAGAAAGGTATGAGGGAATGTTTAATCGGATTGAAACAATCGATTTAGAGGTGCAAAGTATAATGGGTCATAGGTGGGTTTTTATACTAGTTTTGGAGTCAATTAGCCATTAAAATTGGTCAACACCATAAAGTAAGGTTTTATGATGAATTGACTATTTGACTAAGACTTTGACTGTTTGACTAAGACTTTGACTAATCAATTTAAGGAATGTGTTAAGTTTATTTTCTATAGTCGAACGATGTCCTAGAAGAAATAGTCGAAACACATCAATGGAAATGGATGGTGGTATGGTTGCGATACGGTGGTTTGGCTGTAGTAGTGGCGGACAACGGTGGGTTGTACGGTGACTGTGGTGGTCGGAGGTGTTGTTTTGCAGCCAAGTGCGGCGGTTATTCGAGTCGGTTTCAAACTCTCCAAAACATGGTCATAGGAGGGAGCATAGAGGGAACGATGATATTGCTAGGTAAAAAAATAAATAAATAAAGGTAAGCCATTTAAGACCAAGTGATAACTCGGTGAATCCTTCGACTATTTTCGGAGATGGTTATCTATATATATATTAATTTCCTTTACTACTACAAAAAAAAACGCGTAATTGGTTTAAAATTTTGTTATCATTCTAGTATAACATATTATTATTATTATTATTATTATAAAAAAATATATAATAATAATAAAGAGGGTTCAAATATTTAGTTTTTATCGAGCAAGGTTTTGTTTAAAAAAAAAAATTAATAACTTTGACATGTCTAACATTTATTGTAACGGAAAGTAATAATGTTATAAGATAAATGTGAATGGGACTTGAGCGGAAATTTTATTAATTCAAAAATTTCAAAATGTTACAGGGCGGTTCCCCGGCGTAGAGTATTCGTTGATATCATCTTTCGTTCGTGGTTATCATTTCGTTTGTGTTCTGGGAAACGTTACTTGGGTTAGGTCGACACTCATTACTGTCGAAGAGTGAATCTCGGGGCGAGATTCCTTTCAACAAGGGGATGATGTGACGACTGGGAAAATTTTTCTTTTGTCGCTTCGTTCTCTTTGACTTCGGGAAATTTTCGGGACGAAAATTCTTTCAACTGGGGGATGATGTGACACCCGGCATGTTTGGGTCAACATTTTATAAACACATAAGTCTACCTTAGCGAAAAACGTTTATTAAACATACTTGACGGGGTCAGTAGAGTCGGAACACAGTCCGTATTGTCCAGGGTCCAATGATTCGGGAGATCATTGGGATTAGTCACACACACACACGATACGAGTCCCGTTGTTGGTGAATTACATAAACTAATTAAGTGTATGTGTAGACTAATTGTTGTATGGTGGATTATATGCTTAGATGTGTTTAAATGATATATAGATAATCATCCATGCTTAAATATGTTAAACATAGACTAAGGTTGCATGCTCGTATGTTAGGGTGCGTTAAAATGCGTTAAACACGACAAACTGGAAAACTAGTTAAAAAGGGACTCTGGTTCGACCACTTCGAATGGTCGAAGGTGATAAATTGCTTTGGTTCGACCCTTGTAAAGGGGCGAACCTGGGAACTGGATGGAAAGGATTTCCTTCGACCACAGAAGGACTCATTCGACCCTGAGAAGGGTCGAAGGAGGGCTCATTCGCCCATTGAAAAGGGGCGAATGTGGACATAGTATAAATACCACACTTTGTCAGTTTTCACCATTTCACTAACCCTAACCGTCTCAAAACACTCTCTAGCAACTTTAAACATTGGGGAAGGAGTTTTTGCCCTTGTTTTCTATAATCTAACCTACAAACATCTTCTACACAAAGATCTAAGGTGTGTTCTTCATTCTAAATCATTTTTAAAGCATTTCAATTCGTTTTCATTAAACCCCAAGAGTCCAGATCTGATTCAAACATGTTTTCATGAATAAAAACCTTCCTAATATCTTCTAAACAAAACCTATTCATAAACAATGAGTTTTCATACAAAATAACATGTGTTAATGGTGTTTTATGTGATGTTATGCAGTGTTTGACGATTGATTACTGTATAGATGTTATAACAATGATCTAGGACTGTTATTGATGATGTTTTATGATTGAGATAGGTTACAATTGATTATTGATGATGTTTTATCCGTTTTGGGGGTTTTGGGTTAGATCTAGGGCTTGTTCATGATGATAGTGATAAGGATATGATTGGGGGGTTTATTGTTCATGGTAATCTGAGTATATTAAGTTGATTATTGATTGATTTTATAAAGTTTCCTAATTGGGTAAAGATTGCATGCATGATGATGTGACATCTCCATAATTTACTATTTTGGGAAACTTGTAAAACGACTAGATTTTGGTGTAAAATCGGTAGGGTTTTGTAGGGATAAGTTATCCATGCTTGACTGCTGTGTTTGATGATGTTTCGAGTCGTTTTGAATGTGTTTGAAGCGTTTTTAAGGAAAATTGCACAGCAGGGGCGAACCTGGCCTCCTTCGACCGGTCGATGGTGCGAAGGAGGGACTCCAGGGTCGAACCTGGTTACTAAATGGTCTAACGTGTTACAAATGGGCGAAGGAGGGAGAAAAGGGGCGAAGGTAGCCACATTCGACCGTTTAAAGCCTCATTCGACCACTCGAAGCTACATTCGACCCCACGATTTCTAAAATGAGATTTTTGATGCAAACTAAGTGTTTTATGCTTGAAACTTATGTGTTAAACTTATGTGCATGGCTAATTGATGTAATGGGTCACCAACGGGATGTCGGGTCGGTCCGGGATGTCCAGTTAACGTTTAAACACACTTTTTAACATACGTAGTCAAGATCTGGACAATCGGGGACTAGTTAGCCTTCGGGTTAATAGTCATCACACTTATGTAAACTCATTGATAGGTTGTCATTAGTTGGGATTATCATACACGTGTTGGAATTCTAGTTATCGGAAGACGCACTATAAGGTGAGTTTCACGGCCCCACTCTTTTACTGGTTTTACATTTTCGGGGGAGAAAACATGCTGTGTTCTTTAAACGTGTTTCAACTATGTTTTCATAAAAGGCGTTTCAACTAAGTTTTCATGAAAGGTGTGTCAACTACGTTTTGGTATTCATGAATTCATTGGGTTTTGGAGTATTCATTATGTTTTCACGTATTCATTATGTTTTAGAGTATTCATTATATTACTATGCGATCTTTGGATGTCCCGGGGAGAACCATGAATGTGCGGGGATGCACAACGGGGGAAATGTGGATAGCGCTATTTGGGCTTGACCCGCCCCACTCAACGGCTTGGAGGGCCGGGCGGGTGCATATTGTCTCTTAGGTATTCAGTATTCAGTATGCAGTATTCAGTATTCATTCGGGCACGTATTCAGTATTCACAGTATTCGAGTCCAGTAATGGTTTTCCAATCGCAGTAGTAGGGTATTCATATGTTTTGCATGCATGTGGTCTGGATTGACCATGGGAATTCAGTTGGAGTCGATTTTCACTTGGAGTTGGTATACATTTGGAGTCGGTATTCATTAAAAACCTGTGAACTCACCGGCATTATTTGCTGACGTATTAAGCATGTTTGTCTCAGGTCGCTAAGGTAGCAGCTGTCGATAGGCGCACGGAGTTTCACGGCGTCTAGGGATCATATGCATATTTTGTTAAACATTTCAGACTTTGAGTTTTACTTTTAAGTTGTAATAATACATTTTGCTTCCGCTGTGTTAGAACGGTTTTGAAACTCAATGGTAGTTTACGTTGTTTTCTTATCATATAGATGTCGTTTATTGTGACCGTTGACTTGGATCCTGGTGTGTCACGCGTATCGCGGTAAAACCCAGCATGTGGAAATTTGAGGGTGTGACAAATTGTCAAAACTCTGCCACAGCAGTGTCAACCACTGTTGGCCAGTCTTATCCTCAAACCACTGCTTTACCCCTCACAATCACTGACCTATCATCTGTTGACAAAAGTCAATCATCTATTGACAAAAGTTAGTCAAGTTTCACACCACTTGGACCCATTCCTCCATTACCATTCCAAACATCTGATGGCACTACAGAAGTACCAACAAATGTTACACCAACAGAGTCACCAAACCTCTATCCATCACCTCAAAATGCCATCGTTCCATATCAGGGAGATCTTATTTACCTAAGAGCTCATCCACCAGACCAGATCATTGGCAACATCAGAGAGGGTGTGCTCACAAGAAGCCAATCCTCCAATATCTGTCTTTTTGCAGATTTCCTATCCCTCACACAACCTGTCAAGTACCAAGAGGCACTAAAAGACAACAGTTGGGTAGAAGCTATGCAAGAAGAACTCCTTCAATTTAAAAGACAACAAGTATGGGAGCTTGTACCACTTCCTAAGGATGTTTGCCCTATAGGAATAAAGTGGGTCTTCAAAAACAAAACTGATGAAAGGGGTATTGTTGTCAAGAATAAAGCCAGGCTTGTGGTTCAAGGCTTCAGACAAGAAGAAGGAATAGATTATGATGAGACTTTTGCTCCTGTAGCAAGACTAGAAGCCATCAGACTCTTTTTAGCCTTTGCTGTCAACCACAACATAAAGGTGTATCAGATGGACATCAAATGTGCTTTCCTTTATGGCAAAATTCAGGAGGAGGTCTATGTATATCAGCCACCTGGTTTTGAAGACACATTCCATCCAGATTATGTCTACAAGCTCAACAAAGCTTTGTATGGACTCAAACAAGCACCAAGGGCCTGGTATGAAACTCTTTCCACATTTCTCTTATCCATTGGCTTCACAAGAGGTAAAATAGACAAAACTTTATTTCTTAAATGGAAAGGGAAACACTTAATGATTGTTCAAATATATGTGGATGACATCATTTTTGGATCCACATGTAACCAAATGTATGAAGAGTTCAGAAAACTCATGATAGCAGAGTTTGAGATGAGTGCCATGGGTGAGCTTCAGTGTTTCCTTGGTCTTCAAGTGAAACAACTGCAAAATGGCACATTCATTCACCAAAACAAATATGTAAAGAATTTATTAACCAGATTTGAGATGAATGGTTGTAAGCCATGTAGCACACCCATGAGTACAGTCAAGCTGCTCACTATTGATGACAAGGATGAACTGGTTGATCAAACACATTATAGATGCATGATTGGGTCTTTACTGTACTTAACTGCATCTAGGCCAGACATTATGTTTGCTACCTGTGTCTGAGCCAGATCCCAGGCTTCACCCAGAAAGTCAAACCTTATTGTTGTGAAATGGATATTCAGATACCTCAAAGGTGCTCCCACACTTGGTATCTGGTATCCTGCTAATGGAAACATTGAGCTTTCAGGTTATTCAGATAGTGACTTTGCTGGCTGTCACACCACAAGAAAATCCACATCAGGAGGGTGCCAATTTCTAGGGAATGCCTTAGTTTCCTGGCAAAGCAAAAAGCAGGCAGCTGTTTCAACCTCAACAGCTGAAGCTGAATACATTGCTGCTGCAAGCTGTACAGCCCAACTCATGTGGCTTCAAAATCAACTACTGGATTTTGGGATAACTGCACTACAGACTCCACTAATGTTGGACAGTCAAGCTGCTGAAAATATCATCAAGAATCCAGTCTCTCATTCCACTACCAAGCACATTGACATAAGACATCATTTTGTCAGAGACAGCTATGAAAAAGGTTTGATTTCTCTACACCATGTTCCAACAGAGGATCAGTTGGCAGATGTGTTAACAAAAGCTTTAGACACATCTACCTTTACAAATCTGATTTCCAGAATTGGTATGTTAAACATGGATTAAACAAATAAATTTTTTTAATAAATCATAATAAAATGTTTCAGAAAATCAAAATTTATTCAAATAGCTGTTTGGTTGAAAAATCTGTTTCAAAACATCTGATCAGATAAAACAACTGTTAGTTGAAAAATCTGTTTCAGAACATCTGTTCAGATAAAACAACTGTTTTCTTATATATTTATACTATATCTATACAAAAAAAAAAACAGTTGGTTCCATCAGCTGTTTGTATCAGTTGTTTGCCAAAAACAGCTGTTCTCCACCAGATGTTTCATCCATCAGATGATTGCCACGTCTGCTCATATAAGCAGAGGTTTGGCCACATCAGCGGTTTCTTTGAGCCTATAAAAACCCTGTTTTACCACAACAGACGTTACACTGTCTCATTGTATTCAAAATACTGAAAACCGCCTTCTTCATTCTCTAACCCTCAATCAAATTTCATTCATGCTCACCTTCAAAATCCATTACAATGGATCTTCAAGCCAAAGCCACTCACAAATGTCTCCCATATCTGGTTAAAACAGATGACAACGTCTCCTTCCATTCCACCATCGACATTATTTTAAACTCCAAATACTTACTCATCTTAACCGCTGACGCCCCCATTTATCTCGATACTCTCCAAGAGTTCTGGTTGAATGCTGAGTTTTTACTCCAAGACAAAAAACCTACTTCCGTTATTTCCAAAATTGGAGAAACCAGTATCGTCATTACCCCTGAAACCATATCCACAACCTTCTCACTGAATGACCTGGCAGGTAAGGACTCCTTCACTAAAACAGAGCTTCACACTGAGTTCCATGAAAGAGGGTATGATGGTCAGATGACTGGATCAACTCTTTTCAAAAAGTTTTTCCCTCTAGTCATGAAATTTTTCTTCCATACCCTTCTTCTTTGTGTCTCTGCTAAGTCCACATCCTTCAATGAAATCCCACTAAGGATGCAATACCTGGGTTATGCCATGTTGTCAAACTTTGACTTCAATCTTTCCCAGGGATTGTTCATGGACTTAGTATCAAATGTGAAAGCAATCAAGTCTGGGTCTAACAATGCTTTTCTTATCTACCCAAGAATTCTTAGTGTAATCTTACAAAAAGTCTTACCAGAAAAAGTTTTCAAAAAGGGTGAAGCAATGCAAATGAAAAGCTTAACTGATGAAACTTTCACTAGAATGTTGGGTGGAAGCACCCAAGAAAAAGTGTCTAAAGTGTCAAAAGTTTCTAAAACACAAACAAAGAGGACAAAGACAACAACTGTTGTCAAAACCTCTGTTGTTGAGCCCACTGCTCCTGGTGATCATGGCACTACATCCAGTGCTGTGAAACCCACACCAGCCACTTCCAAAAAGAATCATCCATCCACAAAAACCACCACTCAACCACAAATGAGACTTCTGGATGATGAGGTACCAGAAGAAACCTCTGTTGCACCACAAAAGCAACCTGAAACCACTGTTGTTACTTCCTCACAACAGTTGGACATACCTCCACCTGACCAAACTCCTCATGAATCCTCCCAAAAGGATCATGTTGTAAGCCAAGGGGACACACATCATGATACATTTGAGTCACTTGGCCAAATGTTCACAAGCCCCTCTCCCAGGGCTAATTCTCTTGTTACTCCTCCACCCTCACCATCACATCATGTCCCACAAACCATGCAACCTCTGTTTGAGGCAATTGACAAATCTCAGGAAGATCCCAGTTCCTCTCTTCCACCTATCAATGAGAGCATACTCCCACAAGTGACTGGTCCTGAGAACATTCAATCTGCTATCCAACAAATAGAAGAGGAGGTTACACCACCTGAGTTCAATGCAACTCTAGGTGAGTTTTCAAGTGGAGCAGCCACTACTGATGTAGAGACCACTGTCTCACATCAGGACAGTGATTACATTGCTAAGACTCCCTTGAAGGCAATAACTGTTGAAGCCACTATAGTGTCTCCAAAAACAGTTGGAAGTCCCCAGTACCAAGAAAAAGGGGCATCTGATTCTCCTATTAGGACTGAATCAGGTAGAACTACCACTGGTAGGGACTCAGATGATCCTATTAACTTAGGAGATTGGTCAAAATACCAAGAATTGACGGACAGAGTTTGTACAATTGAAACCTCTGTAGCAGACATCAAATCTGATGTCAAGCTTATACTGGCCTCCATTGCAGACCTTTCCAAGAGTCAACCATCAACAGCTGATATAGCTAGTGAGCTATGGAAATCCGTTTCCCCCATCATCATAGCTCACAGAAAACTGGCTGATCAGACACATGAGACATATATGGCTGAGATCAGAAACATGGTGGATGCAAGGTACAAAGATACCCATGCAGATATTAAAGCCATCAAGGACCACCTGCTGAAGACTACTGGCTCTGCCCCTACCACCATTCTCAGGGATGAAAATGATGATGCTTTCACGGCTGATGATGCCAAAAAGGGGGAGAGTGGCAGAGATAGGCTACCAAAGCTAGATCCCTTTGGTTGTCCTCCTTCTCAAAAGGGCCAAGCCAAGTCTGCCAACAAACCAGAGTCTACTAAAACAGCTCCACAACAACAACAACAAGCAACACCAACAGCACCACGACAAACCACTGACAAGAACAAAGCAGTTGATGACTCTGCAAACATAGAAGCTGAAAAGGCTGCTCTAGAAAAACAGAAAAGAGCTGACACCTTGGAAGTTAAAGCAGAGTCACTAGTAGAACTCAAGAAGAAACAACAACAGGAAACTGAAGATGTGGGATCCTCTAAAAGGATGAAAAGGCCTGCTAAGCATGTCAGAAAACCACCATCCAAGTTAAACACCTCTGTTGACAAAACCACTGCTACTGAAACCACTGCCACCCAAAACACTGAAATCACCCGAAACACTACTTCCCAAACCACTGTACCCAAACCAACAAACACACCTGAACATACAACCACCAAACCTACATCACCAGTCAAATCCCAAACATCTGCTGGACCTACTAAAAGGCCAACAGATGTTAATCCAACCACTGCTACCAAATCACCATCCCCTAAAATCATGTACACAAGGAAGAGAAAATCAACCTTTGTTGTACATGATGAAAACATACACACATCACCAAACACCACCTCAACTGCACAATCCACTCCTCCTATCACAGCTATTCCAAACACATCATTCTCACCACACACATCCAAGTTCATATCCCATAGACCACCACCAACCATTACACCATTGGTTGTTCAGTATCCCCTTGAACTTGATCTACTCAAGGGGGAATTACAATCCTTCTACAATACTGAACAGCCATCAGACAGATCCTTCCCATCTCTCCCAAACTTCCCTGTTCCCCTCAACATTGATACTTATCTGAAATACAAGGGTGAACAGGTGGATGCCATCATTAAGGAGAAATGCAAAGGGAAGGATGACAGGACTGCTCAGGGCATCCATTCAGCAGAGCTTAGCAAACTCAGAAGGATTGAGGATTTTGGTAAGACCCTGAGCAACTCCATGTCCTCCATGCCTCTCAGTGGTGACTTGGAAAAGGAGGTCAGGGATTCCCTTCTAGAACAGATCTTGGCAACCAAGCCTTACAAAGCAACCAAGAAGCAGTTTAATGGTTGGACCACACATGCTTTAAGAGAAGAACTTCTCAGAATTGAAGAAATGGCCAAAGACCCCAAGGCTAAAGTCTCTACTCCTAATTTTGGCAAAGGCAGAGACCCAGTCAGAGCCTTGAAGTTCAAAAGGATGAGGCAAGAGATTGTAGCTGCCAACTATGGGAAATGAGGTCAGTCTCTAGATGGTCTGAACTAAGGCTGGTTGAGACATACAAGAGTCTGGAAGAAAACAGAAAGAAGGATCCCAGCCTACCAAGAAAACCTGTTTACACTGATGAGCCAATGATGAAGAGACCCCAACAGACCTTTACCTTGGACAGCTTGCTTGACACCTCTGATCTATCAACTGCTGCAAGAAGACAGTTCAAGAAACAAAAGGAAATGTCAGATGAAGATCAGAGGAAGTTTGCTGATACATTCATCAAGGAAGGGCTCTTCAATCAAGTACACTTCTTCTCTGATCCTACAACAGAGAAGCTCAGAGAACTCATTGGAAGACCTCCATCACCCAACTCATCCAGAATAAAAATTCATCTCAGCAAATCCACTGACTCAAAAATTCTAAAATGGAAAGTCAACAAAGACAACCATGAATTGACACTGCTCAGGTCAGATGGAAGGGTTCAGAAGATTAGCATGGATGATGCTTACAGTCTATGTACAGAAGATCACCAAACATTGCTGAATCTGGAACTTGAAAGAGATGAAGAAGACTTGTTTGCTCTGAACTTTGAACTACAATTCAAAGGTCAAATCAGAGAAAGTCTGATGAGGAATAAAGATCAATAAATAAAGCTGAGTTTTGGCATCATCTGTTCTAGGGGGAGATTGTTGGGTCTGCTGACCTAGAGAAGAACAGATGATTAGAAAGCCAAAATATGCTAACAGTTGATCCTTTCAATAAACAGTCTTTACAACTTACTTCTCCCAAAAGACTGTTGACTCTAACAACTGTTCTATCCAAACAACTGCTATGACAACTGCTGATACAAACGACTGCTGAATAAACAACTGATGAAGAACAACTGCTGAGCAAAGGTCTGATGAAGAACAACTGCTGATTCAAGTACTGAAGACTAAAGCACTGTTGAGAGCCAACAGCACTTAGGCTCCAACAGAGGATACAAGACCATCAGAGTTTTCCTACAACAGCTGTTTACTATCAGTACTTTCAATGTAACAGTAGTTTGTAATAGGCAGATGTTTTATGTTTGTTATTCTGTTAGAGGTCACTGTCTTAGGTGACGTCAGCCTAGGTCATCAGTGGTTTGAGTTTGTCTATAAATAGAACAGTGCTTGTACTGTTCTATTGCATCACACACACAAACATTCTCTCAGACAAACACTGTGTGATCAGGCTGAGGGGGAGTATTTGTACGATTGTAATCTTTTAGATAAATGAAAGCATTCGATCAGAAAACATTTACTCTCTTGTTTTGATTAACAGTTTATTATTCCGCTGCACTTTCATTCTATTTTCGTTTCACTTTTATCATATTTAGTTAAACATAATCAAAACAATCAAACTCAGATCCTAACACGAACACGACGAGGATTCGCAGACTCCTTCCTGCTCAAGGCGTCCGCCACAACGTTTGCCTTGCCAGGATGGTATTTGATGGCACAGTCATAATCATTCAGGAGTTCAACCCAGCGACGCTGTCGCATGTTCAACACCTTCTGGTCGAAAATATGCTGAAGACTCTTGTGATCGGTATATACTTCACACTTGGTACCGTACAAGTAATGTCTCCAGATTTTCAACGCAAAGACTACCGCACCCAGTTCCAAGTCATGAGTAGTGTAGTTCTTCTCATGAACTTTGAGTTGGCGAGAAGCATAAGCAATAACCTTCCCGCGCTGCATCAACACGCAACCGAGACCATGAATTGAAGCATCACAGTACACAACGAAGTCATCCGTACCCTCAGGTAGGGATAAGATAGGTGCAGAACAAAGTTTAAGCTTCAGCATCTGAAACGCTGATTCTTGTGGTTCATCCCAGTCGAACTTTCGGTCCTTCTGGGTAAGAGCAGTGAGGGGTTGAGCGATCTTCGAAAATCCCTCAATGAAACGACGATAATAACCCGCAAGACCAAGGAATTGCCGCACCTCAGATGGCGTCTTTGGTGCTTCCCAGTCCTTAATAGCTTCGATCTTAGCCGGATCGACATGAATTCCCAGTTCATTCACCACATGTCCTAGGAATTGAACTTCACGTAACCAAAAATCACACTGTGAGAACTTAGCATACAACTGCTCCTGTCTCAAAAGTTCCAAGACCAACCACAGATGCTCCTCATGATCCGCCTTGTTCTAGGAGTAAATCAGAATGTCGTCAATGAACACAATGACGAACTTATCAAGGTAAGGTTTACAGACGCGGTTCATCAAGTCCATGAACACCGCCGGTGCGTTAGTGAGACCAAAAGGCATGACCAAGATTTCAAAATGGCCATAACGAGTGCGAAAAGCAGTCTTCTGAATGTCAGCTTCCCTGACGCGCAACTGTTGATAACCGGACCGCAAATCAATCTTCGAATAGTAACTGGAGCCCTGAAGCTGGTCAAAGAGATCATCAATGCGAGGAAGAGGATAACGATTCTTGATGGTCACTTTGTTCAGCTCACTATAATCAATACACATGCGAAGACTTCCGTCCTTCTTCTTCACAAACAAAAGAGGAGCTCCCCACGGGGAAGAACTCGGTCGAATGAAACCCTTTTCCAAGAGTTCCTGTAACTGGCTGGACAACTCTTGCATCTCGGGAGGTGCAAGACGATACGGAGCTCGGGCAATAGGAGCTGCGCCCGGAGTGAGATCGATACCAAACTCAACCTGACGATGGGGAGGAAGACCAGGTAAATCATCAGGAAGCACATCAGAAAAGTCACGGACCACCGGAATATCCTTGATCTTCTTCTCATCGTCAGTAGAAACGTTAACAAGCGCCAGAATGGCCGAACAGCCCTTCCGAAGATACTTACGGGCCTTCATGCTAGAAATGATACTTAGCGGAGCACCGCTTTTCTCGCCATGAACCGAAAGAATCTCTCCATCGGGGAGAGGGATCCGAATAACCTTGTCAAAACAAATGATATCCGCGCGATACAACGATAACCAATCCATGCCAACCACGACATCAAAACTACCCAGGGGTACCGGCATAAGGTCAATGGGGAAAGACAAACCCGACAGTTCCAAGCGACATTCCCTAATGGTGTGTGTCGCCTCGATTTTCTTACCATCAGCCAATTCTATTAAGTACTTAGCCTCTAAAGGTGTGGGTACTATATCTAGCAATCGACTAACATCCAAAGATACGAAACTCCTATCGGCACCAGAATCAAACAAGACAGAAACATAGCGATCATTAAGAAGGAACATACCGGTAACTGTGTCTGGATCCTGCCTAGCCTCCGCAGATCCAATGACGAAAGCACGTGCAGTTCTGCCTCCGCCGCCGTTGTTCCCGTTACCGTTCCCGCCCCTCCCACTATCGCCCTGCTTCAGTTTGGGACAGTCACGCTTGAAATGTCCCGTGTCTCCACAGTTATAACACCCCTGCCTCCCCTGAGTCCCCTGAGCAGCAGGAGCAGGAGTAGCCGCAGGAGTCTGAGTTGGGGTGAGTGCCACCTTGCAATCCTTAGCATGGTGCCCCAACTGATGGCACCGATGACAACGAGCCCTATCACAACCCCCAGAATGATGAAAACCACACTTGTTACACTTGGGATGCTTCCCAACATACCCACTCGTCTTCTGCCCAGAAGAAGACCCAGATGACTCATACTTCTTTGCGGCTGAGCTGGCACCACACTCTTCCCCACACTCTCCCACTTCCTCTTGTTCCCCTCAGCAACCTTCACAGCAGCACCCTTGGGTGGCAAAACGCCTTCTGCCACCTTCAGGTTAGTCATCCGATGAGCTGATCGGACAACTTCAGCAATAGTGGGAAGGTTCCCAGCAGCCACCAACCCAGCAATCTCGGGCACTAGTCCAGACACATAGTGCTCGATCCTCCTGTACTCGGGTGTGTGTAAATCAGGACATAACACCGCCAGCTCGTTCCTCCTCACCGTGTACTCCTCAATCTCAGACCCAACCATCTTGAAACTCTAGACCTCATGCTAAAACTTCTGTATCTCCTCTCTCGGACAGTACTCACCTCTCAACAGCTGCACGAACTCCGCCCAAGGCATAGCAATAGCCTCTCCCAATCCCACGTTCTGTGTAGTAGCATTCCACCACGACAGTGCAGGCCCCTCAAATGTCGCAGTAGCATACTTCACCCGGTCCCCAGCAGGACAGTTACACATAACAAACACAGATTCCACCTTCTCCAGCCATCGGAGAAGTCCCACCGCTCCCTCAGTTCCAGCGAAGTTATGGGGCTGACAGTCCCGAAACTTCTTATAAGAGCACTGAGGTGGGGGTGGATTGGCACCAGCACCTGAAACACGGTACACGAGTAAAACACAAACGAAAGGACACGAAACCCAAAAATGAGGCAAGGTCGATAGAAATCAACTCACCACCCATGGCATTAATCCCGGCCTGGAAATTAGCCATGGCCATGTTCACTTGCTGCTGTAGCAAGTTGTTCAGTTCAGCCTTGGACATGTTGATGTTCCCACTACCACCGCCTCCAGCCCGACCACCGCCGCCAGCACGGCCACCGCCGCCACCACGACGTCCACCACCGCGAGCACCAGACATGATCTAACAAACAAGAAATCGAGAGATTCAGATTCACTTCCAGTGTCAACCACTAGAAATTTACAAGAGTTAGCCTAGGGACAAATTCAGGACTATACATCCAAACTCGAAGTCCATCGGGATTTTCATGCATTTCAGTTTATTATTTCGTGTGCACCCGAAATGATAAACTGCTCTACATGGTCCTCCAGATGTACCCCTAATCTAGACCCCAGTCACCAAACATTGTCGCCTAATAACGTGTGCAAGTGTAAGAAGGCATGTGTGTGCTAGAACCAGCAAATCAATCCCTCCTTCTTCAATCTAGAAGAAGAAGACAAGAGCAGGTAAGAACCCAAGTAAAAGTGGATGATGTAACGGAGAAGCATGATGATGATGTAAGGACACCCCGACAACGTTAGTACGTATCCCACTAATAGACCCAAAGTATGTGACCGTCTAGTGTGTGCGACTCGGCTATAGACCAGACTCTACATGCAGTCCTAGTTCACTATAACCATGGGCTCTGATACCAATCTGTCACACCCTCAAATTACCACTTGCGGGGTTTTACCGCGAGGCGCATGACAAACCAGGATCCAAGTCAACGATCACAATAAACAACTCTATATGAAAACGTAAATAGACATAACCATTAATTTAATAAGCGGAAGCGTTTAAGTAGCATTTAATCAACTATGCTATCATCTCAAAAGTTGTTCAAAATACTTTTATTACAAAACGTGCAACTATGTCTAGACGCCAATGCAGACCCGTGCGCCTAGTTCCGTTCATTGCTACCTTAGCGACCTGAGAAAAACATGCCAAAAGATGTCAACAAATAATGCTGGTGAGTTCACAGGTTTGTTCAAAATGTTACCAAAACGTTACCATGTCCATACTACATCAATGTTACCAAGTACGCTAGCTAGGCGTATGTTTCATTACTACTACGATTGGAAACCATTACTAGACACGTTTAGCAATGTTCAGCATGTTTAAGAAGCCCGTATGTTCAGCACGATAATGTTCCTGTTCGAGACAATATGCACCAGCCCGGCCCTCCAAGCCGACGAGTGGGGCAGGTCACGCCCAATAGATCTATCCACATTTCCCCTGTTGTGCATCCCCGCACATTCATGGTTTCCCCTGGGACTTTCCAAAAGATCGTATAGCAATAATAAGTTAAAACCATAGTATGACATATGTTACCAAAACCGTTTAGCGCATGTTTTCTCCCCCAAAAGTTAAAGCAGTAAAAGTGGGGCCGTGAACTCACCTTAGACAGCGTTCTTCAATTACAAGTAAAGATGTTTAGCCTTTGATAATCCCTCTACCGGAAATCTATCAAAATGTTCACATAAGTGTTCCGACTAATAACCATAAGGTTATCTAGTCCCCGATTGTCCAGATCGTAACCAAGTATGTTTTAAAACGTGTTTAAATGTTTAACCGACACACTAGACTGACCCGACATCCCGTTGGTGACCCATTACCCTAACTAATCAAGTACACATAGATTACACACAAGGATCAAGCATAAAACACTTAGTTTGTATAAAAAATCTCATTTCTGCATCAGAACGGTCGAACCAGTCAGTTTTAAGTCTCCTTCGCACCTTTTTATCTCCTTCGCCCGTTTTACATCTCGTTCGACCGTTTGATGCTTCCTTCGCCCGTTTTATCACATTCGCCCAATAAAAACCCAGGTTCGACCCTGGATCCCTCCTTCGCACCTTCGATTGGTCGAAGGAGGCCAGGTTCGCCCCTGTTGTGTAATTTTTCCTAAAAACGCTTCAAACACATTCAAAACGACTCGAAACATCATCAAACACAGCAGTCAAGCATAGATAACTTATTCCTACAAAACCCCACCGATTTTCCCCGATAATACGTCTGTTTCAGCCCTTTCCCAAAATGGTAAAGATCATGGAAACATCACTTTCATGCATGAATTATTTACCTAATTTGGAAACTTTTGAAATCGATTCATGCTTAGCTTAAAATACTCAGTTTGTCGATTATCCGATCTTTCTTATCCATTCTATTGATCATAAATATCATACATCAAGTTTTGATCCAATAAAACCCCCAAATATCATCATATCCAATCCTAACCCTAGACAATAATATTCCAACATTAATAACAATCCTATATCATGTTTCTATCATAGATATAGCAGCAAATCATTGAACAACACATAACACCACATAATACCCCATTTACATATGTTATTCATCATGAAAACCTATGTTAAATGATCATGTTTTGATTTAGAAAGATGTTTAAAAGGTTTTTGATCATAAAAACACCCTTAGAACAGATCTGGACAATTAGGGTTAAATGAAAACGAATCAAAATGTTTTTAAAAGGTTTAGGATTATGAACACACCTTGGATTCTTGTTTAGATGTTGTAGATAGGTTAGATTATGAAAAAGAAGAGCAAAAACTCCTTCCTTAGTGTTTAAGATCGTTTGAGAGCGTTTTGGGACGGTTAGGGTTTGTGAAATGATGAAAAATGACAAAGGTTGGTATTTATACTAATCCTCCTTCGCCCCAATTCATTGGTCGAATGAGCCCTGTCTGGTCGAAGGGAATACCTCAAATTCCACTTCCCTGGTTCGCCCATTTACAAGGGTCGAACCAGACAATTACTTCTCCTTCGACCACTCGAAGTGGTCGAACCAAGACCCGTTTTTAACTAGTTTTCCAGTTTGTCGTGTTTAACGCATTCTAACACATCTTAACACATAAGCATGCATCCTTAGTCTATATTTAACACATTTAAGCACAGATAATCATTTACACATCATTTAAACACATCTATGTATATAATCCACCATACGACCCATAATCTACACATATACTTAATTAGTTCATGTAATGTCACCAACAACGGAACCCGGTATTAGTATATTACCAAAGCGACTCCCAATGATCCTCCAGATCATTGTACCCTGGACAATCCTAACTTGACCCGACTCAACTAACCCAGTTAAGTTTGTTTATAAACGTTTCTCGCTAAGGTAGACTTAGATGTTACTAATATGTTTAAGCCAAACATGCCGGGTGTCACAGTACATAAAACAATGAGCGTTAGGTTTCAATGTGGGGGTATTTCCGTTTATGTTCCAAACCGATGGTAACAATAGGTGAAACCCCAACCAGTATCCGACATCCCGAATTCCACCGCACTAGCCCCATATCTACTTAGCACTTAGTTACCTCAAAGATATGTTTAAAAAGACGTCAATATATATAATATTGGTGAGTTCACAAGTTTTAGTTTCATAACAACAACATTTTCACAACCATTGACTCGATTCACTTTACCGTATAATTATTTTCCCATTAAATAATTATACTAGGATCTTGTCGATCGATATTTCGTTTTTACAACATGTGCGAAACCGGCACAACTTGTGGCCTTTGTAAGGAGTAGCTAGCTCCTATAAAACTATGATGATGAGCAATCCTCTGAGTCCCATAACCAAACCAAGACTAATAAATATGCCCCGCTCCAAGTCGTTTCTCAGAACCCAACGACTTAAGTTCAGAATACGTGCACCCCTGGCATACGCCGATGCATAATCGACGCTATCGATTAGGGGTGGGCCTTGTCAGGCACCAATAGTACTATCCAAATATTCCTTCGTATTCATTTACCTGAATTAATGGTTACAGTAGCGAGGACTCAACCCCGAGTGGCGAACAAAAACTCAAGTACTCATCATGCCACTCATCACATTTTAACCTTTGAAAACATTTCAACATGTGATAACTTTTGACAAACATATCTTTCCCCCAGTTAAAACAGTAAAATGGGGTCGTGAAACTCACCTGATGTACAACGTACAATCAAATAGCAGAGAATAGCAAGTCCGTGGTCAAGCACCTACGAACGTCCTAGTGCATGTAAGTCAGTAAGTCTATAGCGTGTGTTTTTCCGGCAAGTTGTACACCCAACTCCCAACACCACCATTTACATATAATTCCCCATTTAATTAAACACAGGTCCTAGGTCCGTTGGTGATGGATTACCCTTGTTACAAGTTACATTTATACTTTCCTGAAAATTAATTAACTTGTATAATATTATTCTCGACTCAACTTCACTTAACGTATAATTATTTTCCCATTAAATAATCATACTTAAGATCTCGTCGTTCGATATAATATCTTTACCACTCGACACGACTCACTTTACCGTATATTTATTTTCCCATTCAAATAAATATACTAAGGTCTTGTCGTTCGATAATATGTTTTCTACGCTCGACTCGGCTCACCATACCGTATATTTACTTTCCCATGAAGTAAATACACTAGGACCTCGTCGATTCGATATATATATATATATATATTGTTTTCTGCACTCGACTCGACTTACCTCCCCATATATTTACTTTCCCATTAAATAAATATACTAAGATATTGTCGAGTCGAATTTATAAATATTTTCCTTGTTAACTCCATACACTGGTTTAACGTTTAATCGTTAGATTATTTACGTTACTTTTCTCCCACGGATATTTTCCAACACTTAGGAAAGTGTTATGTATTTTCACCCAAATCATAGATTTTAAATCCTCAAAATATATTTATACTCATCTTGACATAATGATACTTTTCTCGTCCGTCCGTTTTTATGTCTTAGTTCGTTAACACGTCCAAGTCCGATTACTTAACTTATATATATATAGTTAATTTTCCCAAGTTTCCCAATATGTGTACTCTAGGAAAGTTATTCACCTCTTTAATTTCCTACACATATTACTTGGAAGTTTTATAAATACCTTTGTATTTTTAATACAAGACTTGGTAACTTATGTATAAAAATGCTCCAACACCTTTATATTCCCATTTATATAAAAGTGTTCATTTTTATATAAGTTTCCACTAAGTTTTTATTTTATCTAACATTTTTATAAAAACCTTTATTTTTATACATATCCATATGTTAGAAAAGTTCATATTTTTATAAAACTCTATTTTATAAAAATACACTTTTATACAAAATACATGTGTATAATTACTAGTATTTACCAAATCTACCTTGGAAAATTACTATGTACACATTTGACACCAAACTTTCCATAGTTATATTTTTAGACACAAGCTTCTAAAAATATCATCTTTAGTCCCTCAACTTTTAAAGTTACAAAAATAGTCCTTTAACTTATAAAAGTTGCATTTTTCCATTCTATCTTTCAAGAATAACAATTTTCTACTAAACTAGTAGACTTTAATGGATCATTTTTGTCATGTTAGTTTATTTTCATGTTTCAACACTTTTAATAGTCTTATATCATCTTATTAAGGCTACTAATAAGTGTAATTAGTGTGTCTTGTCCAACAAGTCCAAATTATACTTTTCAAGTTTGTAGACTTTGTTAATGTTAATTTTACAATACTTATTTTCTAACAAAAATAACATTATAACAAGCCTTATATCTTTATGTTAAGATGATTAAAACCATTTTTAAGTTCATTCCAGTTCTAATAATAAGTTATCTCTAAATCACCATTTTCTTCAAGTATTCATGATCTTTATAAAAACTACAAGAATACTTCACATCCATCACCAAATTTTCGGCCTATTCACACAATATTAACACCATTTTAGTCTTTAAAATCATATGTTTTGTTATGAAAAGCTTATTCAAGTTCACCCCTTGTACAACTTGCTTCAAGCTATTAAACATAAACTTTTAAAGACAAAACAAGATCAAGAATACTTACAACTAGCACAAGGCTAGGGGAAGCTAACAATGGTTGATTTTGATGGGGTTTAGTGTGTTCTTCCAATGCGGTTAAGCTCCAAGCATGAAACACACAATGGGGGTTTGGAAGATGGATGTTTAAGAGTGATTTTGGAGGTGTTTAAACTTGAAAGAGTGTGTGTGTGTGTGTGTGTGTGTCTTGATAACCCACGGCTCAAAGAAAGAAAAAAGAAGAGTTTTTGCTTTGTATTGATCAAGTATAATGTCACATGGTTCCTTTATAATCCCTCATGATCTTCCAAAGATCATATGTGTTACTTAGTTAATTAGGCTCTTGTTGGGTGAATTTATAAGTTATACGCGTACCGGGTGCGATACGCGCACTTTATTCGTTACCGGGAGATTCGTATGTAAAGTTTTCACTTATGGTTTTGGAGTTCCAAAACACATTATATTTTGTGAAAATACCCTTTATTTTATATCCTGGGTGTCCGGAATCCTCTTCATTTATTAAATTTTTACCGGGTAATCACCAACGTCCGTACCGGACAAGTTTATTCGCACATGATCCTATCATGCTTCATCATTAAACGTGTGCATTCCTATGCATCTTATGGGGAATTTGCTATTCACTATCAGTTAAATTAATCCAATTAATTTAAATATGCACTTAAACCGTTAATTACATATACTAATTACGTACGGAAACATATCGATTTTTGCCGGATGTTACAAATACAATATTTGATGACATGTCAACTGTGACACCCGGCAAATTCAGGTTAGTAACATTGACTAAACTAGTAAGTCTACCTTAGCGAGTCATGCATATTATGTACTTAACTAGGTTAGATGAGTCATTACGATGGTTTGGGGAATCATCGGGAGTCGTTACGATGATCCGCGTGATCATCGGGAGTCGGTCCATAACCTTGTGTACAAGGATTGGTGATTCGTAGAATCACCGGGTTTAACGCACACACGCAAGTCTCGAGTCCCGGGAATTGGTGAACGGATGTAAACGTGTTAGTTATCATGCATTATGTGATTGTAATCATTATGTGACTTGTCGGTATATGAATACGTGTTTATATATGTTAAAATAGTGTTTAACGCGCCAAAAACCCAACCCGGAATGCTATAGGCGATTAGGAACCAGAGGGTTGCCTAATCGTCAGTATTATAGGAGATTGGGAGGGATTAGGGGCGATTGGAGCTCCTAATCGCTAGTGTATAGGCGATTAGGACTCCTAATCGCCTAATCAGCTGCCCTACTCGCCTGATCTATTATGCACGAGTCAAATCACCTATAAATACAACCCTTGACTCCCCAAACACCCTTAGTGCAACCCTAACAGATCCTAAGCCTCCCACACACCTCAAAACACTTCTGGAACTTGTTTTGCTTCAAAACTCACCATTTCAAAGCTAACACACCTTTCTTTGATAAAATCCAAGGCGTGTTCTTCATCCCAACCCTTTGTAATGTTATTGTTTTGGTTCCCCAAAAGTCCAGACCTTGTTTTGCTAAGTATGTGTCTTTAAAAACCTTTGAAATGAGTTCTAAAACAAGTCTACACCATAATACTTGCTATATGTGAAGTATTTATGCATATGATGATTTTTGGTGATTATAACATGAATGTTTCTATGAAATTGATGTACTTCTGATGTGTAGGAGTTATTAGGATGATTATCTAAGGATTTGAGCTATTGTTATAGTGTTTTGATGAAAGTATGCATTTTGACCCATTTGGATGATTCTTGAGGAATTAGGATATTATGATACGATTCATTGCTTGTTTGTTGTTAGGAATCACACTAGAATGATATTATAACATAGAGATGATGATTTGCAAGTTGTAGGAGGTGTAATCTAGTCTTTACCATTTAAGGAAAGATTTCATAGTTAATGAAACCTAGTACTTTGCCATTTTTGGAAATAATCGCACCGAGGCCGTTAGAGCAGAGGTAAATTGGGGGTTTTTGCTTGGAATGGGTTGGTTAATGGTTTAGGTTTGATGTTGGGTGTTTTTACATGTTTCAGATCTGATTTGGAGGGTTTAAAGCGTGAAAATGCGCGACAGCAACACAGGGGGCGAATAGGATTCTAATCGCCTGATGTATCAGGCGATTACAGTCTAATCGCCTGATGTATCAGGCGATTAGCCCCCATTAGCCTGTTCACTTTCCCCTATTCACCAGTTGACTTTTCCTAATTGCATGTTAGTTTCCTAATCGCGTGTACTGCTGTCGTAAGCGTATTTTGACATCCCGGAACATGATTTGACACCTAGGAACATGATAGGAACCCCGGGATACGTCCAATGACTTGGTAACACGTGTTCGGACTTGGTTACGCGTTAATTGAACATTATGCAAGACTAGGTGAACTCTTACGCGTGTTAAGTGTTTAATTGCATATGTTACATGATGTCTTGTATTCGGCCGACACGTGAGATGTCGGGTCACCAATGGGATGTCGAGTCTTGTCTGGTACGGTCGGTTTAACAGTCAAAGGTGTTTTCAAACGTTTATGGTTATGGTCTGGACATTCGGGGACTAGTTAACCCGCGGGTTATTAGTCCGGATACTTATACATATCTTATGATAGGTCGCCGCTATTTGGGGCTATCATAGCATAATTACTTAAATGTTTTCAAGTAACGCAATCTAAGGTGAGTGTCACAGCCCCACCTTTACTGTTTTACTTTCGGGGGAGAAACATGCTACATACTTACTTACTAAAGGTCATGTTATACTATGGTTACTTTATTATACTATACGTCTTTTATGGAAAGTCCCAGGGGGAAACCATGAATGTGCAGGGATGCACAACGGGGGAAATGTGGATAGATCTATTGGGCCTCACAAACCCCACTCGACGGCGGGGCCGTGCGGGTGCATATTGTCTCTTATTACTGGCTCGCCGAGGCATCGGTTATAGCCAAAACGTCTGGGCATGATTCAACTACTTACACACGTATAGTAATGGGTTCCCAACCGTAGTAGTAAAAAACAGTTAACGTCTAGCTAACGTTCTTATAACCTAGTATTAACGGATATGATCTTTTCAAACTTATAACAACTCTTTTATAAAAGAAAACCTGTGAACTCACCAGCATTATATGTTGACATTTTTGGCATGTTTTCTCAGGTCGCTAAGGTAGCAGTTAATGGACTAGGCGCACGGAGTCTTTCACAGCGTCTAGAATTTTGATGCATATTAAACAATGTTTTGTAAACTATAATATGCCTTTTGGTTGTAAACAAGAAATGCTTCCGCTGCTAGTTTACGGCTTAAAGCACGATGTTTTGGTTTTAATATATATATATATATATATATATATATATATATATATATATATATATATGTATGTATGTATGCATGTTTGTCGTTTGTTTATTGTGATCGTTGACTGGGATCCTGGTGTGTCACGCGCCTCGCGGTAAAACCCCGCATGTGGAATTTGAGGGTGTGACATCAATAGATGTTGTCAAACAACTGTTATGAATTAGAAATAAAATTACTTAAAAATTAGTATTATTAAAGATTGTAATAATAGTTTTTATTCACAATGTATTACTTTTTAAATTATTAGTATGAATATAATCATTAGATTCATTGAGCTAAAAATAAAATTTCATATTGCACCACTAGCTGATTACCCCGGGAGGGTCCCGGGGTTAAAAAATCTAATTTTACGTGATAACCTATTGCAAATGGCTCAAGTTAACTAACCACAAAATCTCTCAATCATTGCATGTTCATAGTATTCTAATCAGTAATAACTCATATTCCCCACAAAATCTAATTTTACGTGATAACATGAACACTTTGTGCGTTTTTTTCCTGTATGAACGAAACCCCACAAAAAATAATCGATTTTTTCTCCGTTTTTTATATAGCACAATGGTACTCGTTGGAAAGATAATAAAACGCTCGTTAATTTGGTGTAATTTTTTCTTTAAAAAATTCCGTATGTAAAAGATATAAACGTTTAAAAATTATGGGAGGAAATATGAGAGAGAAAATTTTAAATTTATTTTTAAATTCTTTTTTCCTAAAATAACTCAATTTAATTAAAAAAAACAATTCAAAAACACAAAAAACTCTCCATTATAATGCCTTGTGGCATTCTCAAGGGAAGGTTGAGGCCTCTATTGCACGCCACGTCAGCATATACGTTTTCTTTTATATATATAGATAGATACTCTAACGTCAAGATATACACTTTTTGATGACTTGTAAACAGATGTCGTCATACAAGTGTGATCCATTAGAATTTTAAACTGAAGGTCAAAATATGATGTAACCAGAGTTTTAAAACATACTTTCTAAGACTTAACTTGTAATCAATATCTAACGAAATAAGTTTAAATTTAAATTACATAAGTCTTTTCAAATTCATAATTACAAACAGTTGGCACAACCCTAAAAGTCTTTAATGGTCACTGTACAAATGAAGGATCTAGATGGAAAGATACCATCAATTTAAACATTAATCTTTTTATATTAAAACTAAAAAAGTAAAACTATTATTGTTACAAATGATTTGAAGTCTTTTATTCTACAAAAAAAATTGGTTTCCATAGGATATGTATTTATATAATTTATATTGAAGTCTTTCCATAGGATATGTATTTATATAATTTATATGTATTTATATAAAAAAGTAAAACTATTATTGTTACAAATGATTTGAAGTCTTTTATTCTACAAAAAAAATTGGTTTCCATAGGATATGTATTTATATAATTTATATTGAAGACTTATTATATTTTAAATAAATAATATTTCAATGACAAAATCAATATCTAAAGAAAAAAACTTTATAAATTTAAATAACAATAGTCTTTTCAAATTCATAATTACAAACACTCTACACAGCCCTAAAAAAGTGTAATGGCCACTGTACAGATGAAGGATCTAGATGGAACGTTACCATAAATTTAAACATTATGCTTTTTGGTCTTAAAAAAAGAATTACAAAAAATTATTCTTACAAATGATTTTAATCTTTTATAGTTCCCATAAATTTAAAAAATGAACATATATTTAATAACAATAAAACTCAACATCTGTTTTTATTTACAACTTATTATAACCATCTGTTTAATAATTTTATTCTAACATCATGGAATACAATATTTGATGACATGTCAACAGATGTTGTCAAACAACTATTATGAATTAGAAATAAAATTACTTAAAAAATCAGTATTATTAAAGATTGTAATAATAGTTTTTATTCACAATGTATTACTTTTTAAATTATTAGTATGAATATAATAATTAGTTTCAATGAGCTAAAAATAAAATTTCCTATTGAAACATATTCTAAAGTCAAGATATACACTTTTTGATGAATTGTAAACAGATGTTGTCACACAACTATGATCCATTAGAATTTTCAATTGAAGGTCAAAATATGATGTAACCAGAGTTTCAAAACAGACTTTGTAAGACTTAAATTGCAATCAATATCTAACGAAATAAGTTTAAATTTAAATTACACTAGTCTTTTCAAATTCATAATTACAAACAGTCGGCACAGCCCTAAAAGTCTTTAATGGTCACTGTACAAATGAAAGATCTAGATGGAAAGATACCATCAATTTAAACATTAATCTTTTTATATTAAATAAACAATTAAAACTATTGTTGTTGCAAATGATTTGGCTTCTAGAAGATATGTAATTATATATACTTTCTATTGAAAACTTATATTATATTTTAAATATATAATATTTAAATGACAAACTAATGACATGAAATATACTCAGCGTAACTAATATTTAGTGAAATTCAATAAAAGTCTATAATTTTCAGCATTTAGAAAAAAACTAAATAATGTTGTCGTAAAAAAAAGATATTATTAACATAACATATATTTAGAAATAAAAATATTTAAAAAAAATCAGTATTATTAAAAATTGTAATAATAGTTTTTATTCACAATGAGTTATGTTTTAAATTTCTTATTGAAATGACATGAAATATAGACATATAGTCACTGTAACTAATATTTATTGAAATTAAATAAAAGTCTATGGCGGCGAGTCCACAGATAAAATAACATGAATTATACTGATGGTAGATGAAATGATTTTCAGTATAAATAAAAAAACTAAATAATGTTACGAAACAAAAGAGATTATTAACATATATGTTAATAGCAATAAAAATACTTAGAAAAAATCACTATTATTAAAAATTGAAATAATAGTTTTCATTATAAGGTCAAGTTATACAATATATGATGATTTGTCAAAAGATGTTGCCAAACAACTGTGATCAATTACAAAATAAAATTACTTAAAAAATTATTATAAAAGTGTCACAACATATTATGTTTTAAATTATTAGTATGAATATTATCATTAGTATCAATGGTCACTGTACAAATGTAGGATCTAGACGAAAAAATACCATCAATTTAAACATTAATCTTTTTCTATTAATTAAAAAAATAAAAATATTGTTGTTACAAATGATTTGAAGTCTTTTATTCTACAAAAAATTGACTTCTATAAGATATGTAAAAATTGTAATAATAGTTTTTATTATTAAAAATCAGTATTATGTTTTAAATTATTAGTATGAATATTATCATTTATATTAATTAAACTATTAAAAATTTGTTCTTAGAAATAAATTGAAGTCTTTTATTGTTACTATAGCTTAAAAAACTGAACATATATTTTATAAAATTCAAAAAATGACATGAAATTTACACATTGTAACTAATATTTTATAGAAACCAAACTAAATAAATTACTATAACCATATGTTACATACTGTTTATCAACGTCTAATAAAAATAGGCCCTATAACTATTAACAAATTTAATATTCAGCTATTATAAAATAATCGAGACACTGTTGTTTAAACAGATATTAGATAACAGAAGTTCAAGCAGACTCAGTGACTCACCCTAAAATAACATAACATCCACTACAACAACAAATAATACAAACAGTCAACACAACCCTAAAGGTCTTTGATGGCCACTGTACAGATGAAGATTCTAGATGGAAAGATAGCATAAATATACTCCAGACACTATTGTTTGAATAGATATTGTATAACAGAATTTCAAACAGATGAAATTAAAATACCATAACATCCAAAGCAAATACAGTTGTTAACAAACAGCTGTTAACTAAAATATATTCATTCGAAAATGTTAAACCAGTATGTACAAAATTAACATACATAAGTTTAAATTCAAAGATGTTAATAAAAACTTACAACTGAAAACACTAAACACACATAAGAATACATTAACAATAAGTTCCTAACTTTTAAATCTAGTTTGCTTCTTCTTCAATCTTTTGCTTAAAGAAGTATGCTCACCAACATTTACATTCTCAAAATCCTCAACACTTCTTTTTCCATTGGGACTTGTGACAATATCCACAACAGATCAACACAAAAAACATCCTTCAAAGAAAAAAACCAAATAGTTAATAAAAGGTTAGATAACAATACAAGTTGCAGAAACAAATTACAAATACTTGGACAAACCCTCTTAAATACCTTAGAAGTAACTTGTAACCCAACTTGAGAGGATTCTGAAAGGTTAACAGATTTGTCTTGACAAACATTCTGAGTGACCTAAAAATTGCTCACATATTATGGAAACATAACAGATTTGAACATCTACTGAAAATAAATGCTTATTACAAAACAATTAGAATAAATACCTCGCCAGAATTATCGTGTACATTCTCATATCCGGAAACCAACTCTTCAATTATGACAGGATCATCACAAATTTTAACCACAGTGTAAGATTGAAATCAGAAACATCAATCTTGAAAGCCAGTTTCTTTTCAACGATCCGAGACAACTCATGCGGCAAATGTTTTGTATCGCTTTCCCTCAACTGCCTTTCCCTAATATCACAGGAAGCAGCTCCAATGATCCTCATCACATCTTTATCAAACATCACAAATGATACACTACCAGATTCATCTTGAACCCTTATCTGCAACTTGAACATAAAACAAATAAAACAAAATTTATCTAAAAAATCTACATGAAATGAAATGAAAAATCTGCAAACCAAAAAAGTTTATACATGTACTGATTTACATACTTTGTGGTAATGGAAGTACATTCACACTTGCATTTCCTACAAACCAACGCAGTAGCAGGCAATTTGAGAATTGTTTCACAAACATCTTCAGCATCTTGCAAATACTCCGATTTACTTAAAACTTTCTTGTTACACTTCCGGCAGGCAACATAAAACCAACCACAGCTTTCTTCAACACTTTTTACGGTGGCAACGACAACAAAAGACATCGACTGCAAACAAAATGTATATTCAACGTACACTTTAAAAACAATAGAAATACATAGTAAAATGAAGACATATAAAAGGGAGGTATAAAATATTGAAACCTCTTGAATGTCAATCAGCTCATCAACACGCCTCTTCAATGTTCCAACTATGAATTCCTGACGCATTGGATAAACAGTCTGGGAAGAAAGAATGGTTTGAGAAGTACATCCAGACTCTTGTTCTTGTTTCAGCACTAAGCTATATAAATATGGAACAAATTACATCTAAAAGCTAAAGCAAATTAAATTTAAATTTGCCGATAGAAATATAAAAAATAGCACCTTCTGCTTAGGTCAGAAACCTCATCTATTCCTTGATTGAGAAAGAGGCGAGATCCATACTTATCAGTTTGAACTGTAATTCGTTCTATAAATTTCATAACACACATATCTTTATGACTTCATTTATAATAATCTTTTTAAAATAACAAAAATGAAACAAAACTTACCCTTCCAGTTTCTAACCCTTCCATGCCGGATAATTGCGAGTAGATGCTCCTCAGTGATGTTGGAAATAAATTCCTTAAACTGTATTGCGTAAGAGTTTCACAATGTACATCTTAACGTCGTACCTCTAAAACAACACAAAAGAACCATAGATGTAAAAAATTTTTGAAAAAACCTGAAACTATACAAAAATTAATTAGAGATAATTTATTACATCAATAAATGTGTTCCACATAAGATTCAAAACAGTCAATCATAGATCAATCTCATCATAACATTTATTACAGAAATTAAATTTGCAATTCTAACAATGACTATTTTCAACCATTGAAACATAAGACTCAACTGAAAAACAAAATATTTTTGTTAAGTGTCATGTATCTGAATAGCAGATGCTATACTTTACAAGAACACTGTATAACAATTTCAAGAAAACCCTTACTCTAAGTCCTAAAGATCAAGATTCGTCTGTTTGGTTTCATTAGGAGCTTGTCCATACACATCCAAGTCACCACACCAAATGACGCTACCGGCAACATCTATAAAAAGAAACACAGTTTTGGCAAACATCTGTTAAGTTTAAAAGGAACAATCTTCAACAAAACTGAATGTTAAACTTTGTTTTAAAATAAAAAAACAAAATACAAACCAACGCTCAACAGATTCTTGGCTTCTCCGTCAAGAATTTCTTTAAAAGGTAACAAGTTGAAACCATACTCAACACCTTCCCAGCCCTTAACATGTTTCACAATTGTACAACAATAAAAAATGATTTTATATTGATGTCCTACAACTCTGTAAATGTCTTTGTTTTCACGAATAAAAGTACCATGAGTTTCTTCATCTTCCATTGACGTCAACATTGTTTTAAATTTTAAGAGGAAAATTTTGTCACACCCTCAATTTTCCACTTGCGGAGTTTTACCGCGAGGCGCATGACAAACCAGGATCCAAGTCAACGGTCACAATAAACAACGCTATATGAAATACGTAAACTCAAAACTTAGTTATCAAACCGTTAAACCATAACGGAAGCATTTCAAAATCTAGTTAACTACAAACTGTGTTCCAAATGTTCAAAACATTTATTTAAAATATGCTACTAAGCCTAGATGCCAATGCAGACCCGTGCCCCTAGTCCAACCGATGCTACCTTAGCGACCTGAGAAAAACATGCCAAAAAGACGTCAACATATATAATGCTGGTGAGTTCACAGGTTTGTTCAAAATGTTACCAAAATAGTTACCAAAACGTTACCATGTGCATACAATACCAATGTTACCAAGTACGCTAGCTAGGCGTATGTTTTATTACTACTACGATTGGAAAACCATTACTAGACACGTTTAGCAATGTTTAGCAAGGTTCAGCCCGAATGTTCAACATGATACCAGTGTTACCAGTTCGAGACAATATGCACCCGCCCGGCCCTCCAAGCCGACGAGTGGGGCAGGTCACGCCCAATAGATCTATCCACATTTCCCCCGTTGTGCATCCCCGCACATTCATGGTTTTCCCCGGGACTTTAAAAGATCGTATAGCAATGCCAAGTTAAAACCATAGTATGACATATGTTACCAAAATAGTTTAGCGCATGTTTTCTCCCCCATAAGTTAAAGCTGTTAAAGTGGGTCCGTGAAACTCACCTTAGATTGCGTGCTTCAGTTAAAAGTAAAGTGCCAAGCCCTTGATAATCCCACTACCGGAGATCTATCAAAATATTCACATAAGTGTTCTGACTAATAACCATAAGGTTATCTAGTCCCCGATTTTCCAGATCGTAACCAAGTATGTTTTAAAACGTGTTTTAAGTGTTCAACCGACACACTAGACGGACCCGACCTCCCGTTGTGACTCATTACCCTAACTAATCAAGTACACATAGATTACACACAAGGTCCAGGCAGATAAATCCACCTTAACACTTAGTTTGTATCAAAAATCTCATTTTTACATCAGAAGGGTCGAACCAGGCAGATAAATCCACCTTCGCCCCTTTTTAAGTCACGTTCCCCGTTTAATGTCACGTTCAACCGTTTGATGCCACTTTCGACCGTTTGATCTGATTCGACCAAACTTTTCCCAGGTTCGACCCTGGAATCTCACATTCGACCACCCGATTGGTCGAATGAGCCCAGGTTCGACCCTGTCAGATGAGTTTCCCTAAAAACGCTTCAAACACATTCGAAACATCGCGAAACATCATCAAACACAGCAGTCACGCATGAATAACTTATCCCTACAAAACCCCACCAATTTTGCCCCAAAACCAATTTGTTTTAACACTTTCCCAAAATGGAAAAATTATGGAAATGTCACATCATGCATGGAATTCTTACCCAATTTGGAAACTTTTTGAAATCCTTTCATAATCATCTCAATATGCTCTGTTTAATGTATTTATGAAAACCCCTAATAGTTCTATCAATAATAATAACATGTAACAATCCTTAGATTTATCAAAAATCTTCAAAATACCCATAATATCACCATCTATCTAATTGTAACCCTAAACAACAATAAACCAACATCAATAGCAACCCTTGTATGCGCTTAGGATCGTCAAATCTACAAAGAGATTGATCAAACAAGTTTGATTCAGGTGCAGAATCCCTGAATCAATCACAATTATGATAATCAAACAATCAAAACACAGAAATCATCTTTCAAAGGTTTTTCTCATTCATAATCAACTCAAATTACACGTTTTAATAAAGATTACAATCAGATATGACGTGAAAATAAGTTGACAAAACACTAGGGAGAGACACAAAACAGGAGGGAAATAAAATGACCAACTACTAACTTTCAAAAATGGCTTAACCTATTTATAGGCCTGCACATTCGCCCATATTACAAGGTCGAATGTGCAGGTTCGCCCAAACACTTCGTGCCAACCAAGCATTACATAACATAAATTCTACATTCGCACTCCTTGTCTCTCCTTCGTATGTTTTCTCTCCTTCGCACGTTCGACAATCACCAAAACACATGTTAATGTTAATCCAAAGCATTAGTCGCACAATAATGCATCTACAAACTCCCCCTCGACTATTGCTTGGATTGTTTAAGCCTTCGTTCTTCATCCATTCTTTTGTTCATCAACTTGATGCGCAGTAGTTTCTTCTCATCCAACGTCATCACCTTTTCAAATACTTGCTTCGGCTTTTTCTTCTTCGCTTCAGGAACTTCTTGAGCTTTAACAAACTTGCCAAGCTTCTTATCATAGTCGCATCCGGCATTGATATCATGAGCAAAGCACAGAAATACCACACGCTGGTATTTACTTGCTTGTTCAGCATCCTTAACATCGCTGAAAATAGGATTGTAATACAACATAATGATGTCCTCATGTGAACAATTCACTAACCACATGGGATCAAATATGTGTATCTTTTTGAAATTCTTGTCTCCGTCTTTCAACACTATCACAGCTTCTGCAATCTTCCAATCGTAGTACCACCAGATAAAGTCTTTTGCAAAATGTTGAGGAATCTGCAACAATGGAATATGTCTCAACACTTTTGGTGGTTTGTACTTTAGAGTCACCATGGGCAAACCAGTTATATCATCAATATTTTTCTTGTGAACAATCCGCTTTGGATACTGAGGTTCAAAGAGATTCCACTTCGTCCTGCTTTCTCTCGCCATTTTATCAGCAAAGTAGGCAATCTGATCATTTGACGTTCCATTCAACTTGTGACGACAAATATCACGAATAGCCCAATATGGGAGAGTCTTCAAATCATGAAATCTATCAAAGTAGAGTATCCCCTTCTCCCACTTCACTGCAACACACTTCAATTGCTTTATAAACTTCCAACCCAACGCTTTTCCTTTAAACATTTCGTTGTGGAGTTTATAAAAGCTACCCTGAATCTCGGCTTTCGGACGGTTCGCCTCTTTCTCTTATAGTTGCCTCAGTAACTCTTTCAAGCTATCGGATTGTTTGATATGCGGTTTATCATGCCCTTTGAACACTTCATCAACAAACATATCGCTCTTCTCTTTTGCAAGTCTCTCGGCTTGATTCAATAGATCCTCAGTGAAAGTAGTAAATCCAGAATCCTTATCCTTTTTAAAATATTCTGGATACTCTTCACTTGTGATATCTTCAACTTCAATATCCTCGAACACAGGTACGTCACGATCATCAGAATGATTTCCAGCTTCCTTTTCAGGTAGATTAGGAATCTGGTTATCAGCTAACAGTTTTTCTAACGTTTTCCCAACCTGCTTCGCTAAACCTTCAAAAATCTCTTTTGTCATTGCCGCCGAAACTTCACCATCTTCCAAATCTGGATCATTATACTCTAATTCAAGAACCCTGTCACTAGATTCAAAAATCTCAGAGAATCTGCTGGTCATGTCAATCGTCCAGACTCGATCAGTAAGCATCTGGCGATACATCTGTTTATCATCTTCAGACATAGACTTCAGCTTATCGTTCCAGAAGATCGTATCATCATCCACTGATCCTCCAGGAGCTTTAGATTAAGATTCTCCTCCTTTTCCAGTTTCCCGTTTCTCATACTTATATTTGTCTGTATCATCATCATCATTATCATCATCATCATCAAATGCAGAGCTGCTATCATCACCAGATCCATCATTCGAACCATCATCATCTCCATCACCCTTCTTCTTTTTAGGAGTCTTTCCAGCATCTTCATCAAGATCTTCATCATCCTCCTCTTCATCAGACAATTCGAAATCAACCTGCTCCTCGTCTCGATCTTTATCCTCTTCACCTTCTTTCAACTGAGTTGCCCGAGAGTATAAATCTTTAATCAGATTATCCATACTTTTATTACTCTCTTTTAGCTTCTTATTATCTTCTTTCAAAGCTATAATCCTTCTGGTGTTCCTTTGCTCATGTTTTAACAGTTTCTTATTATCCTTCTACAACTGTTTAATCTTCTGTTTCAGTTCCTCATTATTCTCATGTGATGTAACCACTACATCCAACATCTTTGAGTCATTCTTTCTCAGTTGGTCAATCTCTGTCTGCTGCTTGTTTATGATATTCATCATCTCAGTAAGTTTCCGGTTAACAGTGTTCATCACATCACTATCCACTGTAACCTTTCGAATAGAAACTTCAGCAACCTCAGGCAGTTTACCCTTCTTCATCTTCTTCAGTACATTATCCAATGCTTCATTAAAGGCATCAACAGGTATATCAGCTCCCTGTTCAGTACTGGAAGTAGTTGTGGTTTTCTGCTTATTCGAGGCTGGAGCAGCAACTGGTGATTTCGAGCTTGAAACAGGTGGTAACTTCTTTCCTGCTATCAATGATTCAATCTCTCTAGCTCGTTTCTCTACGGGCTTTATCACCTTCTCTTTCTTCTTGAATTGAGACTTCTTTGGTTTCTCCCCCTGAACTGGTGAACCAGGAAAGTCTCCTGCACCCAATCCTAAACCCTCATCCTCTTCATCCAAGTGAATAGGGCTATTCATTCTCTGTTCCTCCATAGATCAATTCAAACTGGCAGACTCACCAGCCACAGTGGCCTTGGGCGTGGTAGTCTTTACCGTCTCAGCATCCGAATCCCAATGTTCATCTTCCTGCGTCTCTTCAGAATCGACTGACGCTTCATCAACTAGGTGTAACCCTTTCTTAGCCATAGTCTTATGTCTTCTCGACACTTTCTTCTTCTTTGCAGGCTCAGTTTCAGGAACAACTTCAATCCTGATTTCTTTCTCTTTTCCATTCCCACTTTTAGCTCCCACATTCACAACCTGTCGCTTTCGCTTTGCCTCTGGATCAACAGGATATAATGGATTGTCTTCGTCTGATGCACTATCAGCATGCCTTACCTCACCTTTACCTGGATCCATATAATCAATTCTCGCCAAATATCCAAATAAACGTCTAACATGTGGACGTTCATTCACCGACAAACCTTTATACGCTTTCATTCTTGCCAATGTATTAATGGACATATGTTCCTGAACTACAATCTGCTTCGGATCCCTCTTCAACTCTTTATACTTGTGATCAAATATCATCTGAAGGAATCGAGGATACAACAAAAACTTCAAATTCCTTGTGCCTCTGACAGGTTCCAACAGATGTTCCATAAGCATCCCTGATACATTGAACGGTTTGTTCAATATCAGTGCAACCATCATTGAGCTAATACTCTTTCTCATCAGATCATAACCTCCGCAGTTGAACCGAAGACGTGAATCATAACATGCGCCAAATACTTGAATTGAGGACACAACGTTCCCTTGTGTAACGAACCATCAGTAATCGGCCCGTTATATTTCATCCTTAGGAAACATTTCCTCTGTTCAGTAAAACTAAGCTCTCTGGGATCAGTCTTTTCATCTTGAAGCTTCAAAGCTTCCCTGATATCATTCTCTGAAACAATAACTAGTTTTCTTTGAATCTTGCTCACCAAAGATGATTCACACTCCCAGAAATCCATTTTTGCTTCCGTCCAAAACTCTTGTATCATGTCTCGGTAGATAATAGCAGGTGTAGCAATTTCATCTATCACCCGAATTCTCTTCAGAAACTCGATAATCTCTATGAATTCAGTGTGCTTCTTCACATCCCCAAGATATGCACAACAATTATGCGCATTCTCGAACGGCAAAAGTTCTTCATTTCCTTTCTTAGCAGCCTGTGAAGATGATCCAGCTTGTTCAGTAGGTTTTTCTTGTTAAGACATGGTTTATACTGCAAAACAAAACAAATAAACACGTTAAAAATCGACCAAATAATCAAAGTTTGAAAATTTGGTAATGGAACTCTTCATTTGCCCAAACGGAGGTGCGAATGAGAGTTTCTGGGGGTACGAATGTGAATTTTATAGATACGAATGTAAAAAGTTTTGAAAAAAATGTTTCATTCGCCCATTTGTATTCAATCGCCCCGACAAAACCTACTCCTTCGCCCATTTTTGCACGTTCGACCGTTCGAAAGGGGTGAAGGGACAGTTCTTCAATTCAAATTTTCAATTTTGAACATCAGTGGATTTCAACTTGTTATTTTGATTCATTGACCATCTAAAACTTCCGATTAACCTTTCCTAACAATCAATTTTATCAGTTAAACATTGATTAAGTGTTTTTAATCAAAAACTAGGGTTCAATGTGTTTAAACAATCGATTACCCTAACTGATAGTGTTTAAACCTATGTTTTTGGATAATCTCCCCCTAAAACACTTAAACAATGATTCCCTAAAACGTTCAAGTCCAATTATCATGTGTAAGACCCTGTTCTATAACAGTTAGGGCTTGAACACAAAATCACTGATTAAACCTTCAATAATGGATATTAACCTGTAAAAATGAGTGGAAAATGATGAGAATCAACAAACGAACACAATGGAAAGGTTTAAAATGCACGAGCAATAAGTGGACTTAGGATCAAAGATTTTGAAAAAATTCTGTAAAGGGTTCGAATGAGCAGAGATGATATATATAGACTTCTCATACGCCCGTTTACCTCGGTCGAATGTGAAGCTTATGTCTCCTTCGCCCCTAATGAAAGGTACGAATGAGACATAAGGGTTCGTAAGAGAAAACAACTAAAGAACTCTCACATTCGCCCAAAATGAAACGTACGAATGAGAATGAAATTCCTCCTTCGACCCAATCGAATGGGCGAAAGTAAATCAGGAATTTTGAAAATTTTACCAAATCTCAAAATCGAGTCCCGTTCAAAATATTTTCCAACTTTTAAGCATCCGACAATCATATTTTCTCAATTTAAGATGACAAAGCTCAAATGGTTCATCAAGGTTTAGAAAATCGTCATCAACCACCATTAGCTATCAAAAATAAGATAGAAATGTAAAATCTTTTTGGATTTTCTAAAGTTTATGTTAAAACACACCTAAAATCTTTTTGAGTTTTGTAATTTTTGAAGAGAAAATAAAATGCTGAAATGTAAAAAGAAAACAGTAAATGTTTTGTGAATTCCGATAAATGGATCATATCAGTTATTGAGAAATCTGATCACACCGTTGATCTATTGATTATTATCATTAAAGACAATGTGTGATCTGGCAACTGCTGATATTGTGATCCACATAAACTCACATGCAGACTTTTGTGCAGTGCTTTAGACTGATACTATTATGTATATTATAAAAATAATTGTCTGTGGTTCCCACGCACACGACATACTCCCGTATCAAGAAGTAAATGCACAAAGACTCATTGTAAAGCGTGATTATGCTTTCGTCGTCTGTAATTTACAAGGTATAATGCACAGAGGTATACAGGTCAGCAAATTAATGCAGCAAAGTAACATGTGCACTTTACCAGGTTGAGGACTAATATTAATCATGATTTGCATCAGTGATTAATACGATGTAATAGATAATCTTTGATCATCATAAAACATGTAAAGTTCCTCAATTCGGTAACTTTAGGATTTGGCATAAAGCTCTTTTATAAAGACACCTTATCTGATCTAGGTCTGTAATGACTTACAGCAGAAGATCAGAGAGGCTATCCCCAGACAACTAATAACATAACGACCCTAAACCTCCGAGTTTTGTACAAATACCCTATCAAACGAAATTAAGGTACTAAGACCATATGCCAATGAGGAGTTCATCCACACACCAATTCGTTTGATGTGTATGTATCAGGCATGCGATAATAGGTCTACGAAGCCTATCAGCACATCGCACAGACTCAGACACACGCCCTATATAGCATTACATTTCTTAGAATCTGTCAGATCCCCACTGATGTACTATCATTTCCCCTTTTTCTCCAGGAAATCATTTCTGGTTTTTTTGATTTTTATAAATTTTTTAATTTACTGTTCCCAAGGATAAGATGGAGCATTTCAAATATGTGACTGCCCAGATATCGTTTGTTCACAGAAATCTGACGGCGTTAATCTAAGGGAAGAAGATATAGCAGTCAGCAAAGAAATTTCCTAATTTTTATGGATTTTGAAATTTTTCAATGTTTTTGGATTTTCGAATTTTTCTGAAAAACAGTAAAAGTTTAACTAAAATGTGATAAACTGAGGTGGTGATCAGTCTTGTTTTTCTTTAATACCATTAGCTTTCAAAAGATATTCCAATCTCGATTTATCAAAAGCTTTGGTAAAAAGGTCTGCGCGTTGATAATCAGTGTGGATTTTGACCATATCGATCAACTCTTTAGCATAACAATCACGGATAAAATGATATTTAATCCGGATATGTTTAGCCTTTAAGTGATTTACTAAGTCTTTTGTTAATGCGATTGCGGCTTCATTATCACAGTAAATAGGGGTTTTAAGAAATTGCAAACCGTAGTCCACCATCTGTTGTTGGATCCAAAGAACCTGTGAGTAGTAGCTCGATGCTGAAACGTATTCTGCTTCACATGTGGATAATGCAACTGCGGTCTGTTTCTTGCATTTCCAGGTCACGAGCCTGCTCCCCATAAACTGGCATCCAGCCGTTGTAGATTTGCTGTCTTTGTCACAGCCACCCCAATCTGCATCACTAAAAGCGATTAGGTCAAAATTATCATCACTAGGGTACCATAGTCCTCTCAACGGACAACCCTTCAGATATCTAAGTGTACGCGCTTAGGATCGTCAAATCTACAAAGATATTGATCAAACAAGTTTGATTCAGGTGCGGAATCCCTGAATCAATCACAATTATGATAATCAAACAATCAAAACCCAGATATCATCTTTCAAAGGTTTTTCTCATTAATAATCAACTCAAATTACACGTTTTAATAAAGATTACAATCAGATATGACGTGAAAATAAGTTGACAAAACACTAGGGATAGACACAAAATAGGAGGGAAATAAAATGAACAACACTTAACTTTCAAAAATGGCTTAACCTATTTATAGGCCTGCACATTTGCCCATATTGAATGGTCGAATGTGCAGGTTCGCCCAATCACTTCGTACGAACCAAGCAATAGAAAACAATAAATCTACATTCGCACTCCTTGTCTCTCCTTCGTATATCTTCTCTCCTTCGCACCCATCAAAACCTTCATTCGCCCACAGTTTTCTTCCTTCGCCCGTTCGACAATCACCATTAACATATGTTTATTGTAATCCAAAGCATTAGTCGCACAATAATGCATCTACAAACTCCCCCTCGACTATTGCTTGGATTGTTTAAGCCTTCGTTCTTCATCCATTCTCTTGTTCATCAGTTTTATCCTCAAAAGTTTCTTTTCTTCCAATGTCATCACCTTTTCAAATACTTGCTTCGGCTTTTTCTTCTTCGCTTCAGGAACCTCTTGAACTTTAACAAAATTGCCGAGCTTCTTATCTAGTCGCATCCGACGTTGATATCATGAGCAAAGCACAGAAATACCACACGCTGGTATTTACTTGCTTGTTCAACATCTTTCACATCACTGAAAATAGGATTGTAACACAACATAATGATGTCCTCATGTGAACAATTCACCAACCACATGGGATCAAAAATGTGTATTTTCTTGAAATTCTTTTCACCATCCTTCAAAACTATCACTGCTTCTGCAATCTTCCAATCGTAGTACCACCAGATAAAGTCTTTTGCAAAATGTTGAGGAATCTGCAACAATGGAATATGCCTCAACACTTTTGGTGGTTTGTATTTAAGAGTCACCTTGGGCAAACCGGTTATATCATCAATATTTTTCTTATGAACAATCGCTTTGGATACTGAGGTTCAAAGAGATTCCACTTCGTCCTGCTTTCTCTCGCCATCTTATCAGCAAAGTAGGCAATCTGATCATTTGACGTCCCAGTTAACTTGTGACGACAAATATCACGAATAGCCCAGTATGGGAGAGTCTTCAAATCATGAAATCTATCAAAGTAGAGTATCCCCTTCTCCCACTTCACTGCAACACACTTCAATTGCTTTATAAATTTCCAACCCAACACTTTTCCTTTAAATATTTCGTTGTGGAATTTCTAAAAGCTACCCTGAATCTCAGCTTTCGGAAGATTAGCCTCTTTCTCTTTTAATTCCCTCAGTAACTCTTTCAAGCTATCGGATTGTCTGATATGCGGTTTATCATGCCCTTTGAACACTTCATCAACAAACTTATCACTTTTCTCTTTTGCAAGTCTCTCGGCTTCATTTAATAGTTCATCAGTGAATGCAGTAAATCCAGAATCCTTATCTTTCTTAAAATATTCTGGATACTCTTCACTTGTGATATCTTCAACTTCAATATCCTCGAACACAGGTACGTCTTGATCATCAGAATGATTTCCAGCTTCCTTTTCAGGTAGATTAGGAATCTGGTTATCGGCTAACAGTTCTTCTAATGTTTTCCCAACCTGCTTCGCTAAACCTTCAAAAATCTCTTTTGTCATAGCCGCCGAGACTTCACCATCTTCCAAATCTGGATCATTATATTCTATTTCAAACACCCTGTCACAAGATTCAAAGATCTCAGAAAATCTGCTGGTCATGTCAATCGTCCATACTCGATCAGTAAGCATCTGACGATACATCTGTTTACCATCTTCAGACATAGACTTCAGCTTTTCATTCCAGAAGATCGTATCATCATCCACTGAACCTCCAGGGGCTTTTGAACTAGATTCTCCTCCTTTTCCAGATTCTCTCTTCTCATACTTATATTTGTCTGTATCGTCATCATCATTGTCATCATCATCATCATCATCATCATCAAATGCAGAGTTGCTATCATCACCAGAACCATCATTCGAACCATCATCATCATCATCCTTCTTCTTTTTAGGAGCTTTACCAGCATCTTCATCAAGATCTTCATCATCCTCCTCTTCATCAGACAGTTCAAAATCAACCTGCTCCTCTTCTAGCTCTTTATCCTCTTCACCTTCTTTCAACTGAGGAGCTCGAGAGTGAAAAACTTTGATTAGATTATCCATGTTTTTATTACTCTCTTTCAGCTTCTTATTTTCTCCCTTCAAAGCTATAATCCTTCTGGTGTTCCTTTGCTCATGTTTCAACAGCTTCTTATTATCCTTCTGCAACTGTTTGATCTTCTTTTTCAATTCCTCATTATTCTCATGTGATGTAACCACTACATCCAACATCTTTGAGTCATTTTGTCTCAATTGGGCAATCTCAGTCTGCTGCTTGTTTACTAGGTTCATCATTTCAGCAAGTTTCCGATTAACAGTGTTCATCACATCACTATCCACTGTAACCTTTTTAGTGGAAACTTCAGCAACCTCAGGCAGTTTACCCTTCTTCATCTTCTTCAGTACGTTATCTAATGCTTCATTAAATGCATCAACAGGTATATAGCTCCCTGTTCAGTATGTATGCGCGTGAAAGGATCGATAAGCTACAAAGACAATCAAACAATTTAGTTTTGGGTGCGAAATCCCCAAAACCAACACAAAATGATAACTAATCAGATAAACACACACAAATCATCATTTTCAAACGTTTTCATTAATAATCAAACTTGAATACACGTAGAAAAGTGATTACAATCAAGGATTAGACGCAAAACAAGTTTATAAAAAGTTACAGAGAGAATTCAGAAAGTGGCGGGAAATAAATGACTCAAAGTTAACTACAAAAACTGAGTTTGTCTATTTATAGACTGCACATTCGCCCACTTTGTTCGTGCGAATGTGCAGGTTCGCCCATTGTGAACGGTCGAACCAAACTTCATAATAAACAATCTTCATTCGCCCAAAATGCTTCCTTCGCACCTTTGAAAACTCTCCTTCGCACCTTTGAAAACTCTCCTTCGCACCTTCCAAAATCTTCCTTCGCACCAACGACAGGAAACAAAAACATATGATTTATTCAATCCAAAGCATTAGTCGCACATATGTACCTACAAACTCCCCCTCGACTATTGCTTGGATTGTAGTCTTCTCTGTTCATCCATGTGCTTGTTCATTATTCTGATGTGTCGGATAATCTTTTGTTCTCTGGTCAGTTCCGGTTCTTGAAATGTCTTCTTCTTTGATTTCTTCACAGGCACAACCTTCTCAACAGTTTTTCCCAACTTCTGTTCATAGTCACATCCAGCGTTGATGTCATATGCAAAGCACAGAAATACCACACGTTGGTATTTTCCTGCTTGTTCAGCATCTTTTGCGTCTGAGTAAATAGGATTATAGAATAACATAATGATATCCTCATGTGAGCAATTGATTAGCCACATAGGATCAAAAATAAGCACTTTCTTATAATCCTTCTCACCATCCTTTAACACAATCACGGCCTCTGCTCTCTTCCAATCATAGTACCACCAGATAAAGTCTTTAGCGAAATGCTGAGGAATATGCAGCAACGGAATTTTCTTCAGCACTCGCGGTGGTTTATACTTCAAAGTAACCTTGGGCAACCCAGTAATCTCGTTAATCTCCTTCTTGTGTTCAATCCTCTTTGGATACTGGGGTCTAAACAGATTCCACTCGGTTCGACTCTCACGGGTCATCTTCTCAGCAAAATAATCAATCTGGCTATTTGGCGCTCCTGTTAGACGGTGACGACAAATATCCCTGATTGCCCAGTAAGGAAGAGTCATTAAGTGATGAAACTTCTCAAAGTATAGAATACCTTTCTCCCATTTCACTGCAAAACACCTAAGCTCTTTGACAAACTTCCAGGCCAAGGCACGGCCTTTGAACATACTGCTATGAAGTTTGTAGAAGCTTCCCTGAATATCAGCTTTAGGGCGGTTATTCTCCTTCTCCTTTAGCTTCCTCAACAACTCCTTCAAACTGTCTGTTTGTTCGAACCGAGGCTTCTCATGCCCTTCAAAGATTTGATCTTCAAATATCTTACTCTTCTCTTTGGCTATTTTCTCAGCATGGTTTAGCAATTCGTCTGAGAAAGAAAATCCACATTCTTGATTTGTTCTGAAATATTGTGGATATTCATCACTCGTAATATCTTCCATCTCGACTTCCTCGAATGCAGGAACATCACGATCATCTGAGTGATTTCCAGCTTCTTTCTCAGGAATCTGAGGAATAAAATTATCAGCAAGTAATTCTTCTAACGTCTTACCCACTTGCTTTGCTAAACCTTCCAAAATTTCTTTTGAAATAGCTGCAGACACTTCCCCATCTTCAAGATCAGGGTCATCATATTCCAGTTCGAAGAGTTTATTATCAGATTCAAATATTTCAGGAAACCTGCTAGTCATGTCTATCGTCCAGACTCGATCGGTTAACATCTGACGATACTTAGTTTTATCTTCTTCAGACAATGACTTTAATCTTTCGTTCCAGAAAATATCATCATCATCTACATTCTCTCCCGGAGCTTTCGAACTTGATTCTCCACCCTTACCTGTTTCACGCTTTTCATATGAAAACTGTTCAGCATCATCATTATCATCATCACTATCATCAGAAGCAGAGCCGCTTTCACCTGAACCATCACTCGAATCATCATCACCATCATTATCGTCTTTCTTCTTCTTCTTAGTATCATTTCCAGCATCTTCATCTAATTCATCATCTTCCTCTTCATCTGATGGTTCATAATCAACCTGTTGTTCATCTAACTCTTTGTCCTCCTCACCAGCTTGAAGTTGAGGAGCTCGACTGTACAAGTCTTGAATCAGATTATCCATCTTCTTGTTATTCTTCTTCAGTTCTTTGTTCTCCTCCTTCAAAGCCATTATTCTTCTTGTATTCCGTTGCTCATGCTTTAGCAACTTTCTGTTTTCCCTCTTCAACCTCTTGATGGTTTTCTTCATCAATGCATTATCATCCGCTGATGTGACTACAACCTCTAACATCTTTTTGTCAGTCGATTTTAACTGTTCAATCTCACTCTGCTGTTTGTTAATGATATTCATCATTTTAGTTAGTCTTTGATTAACAGCATCCATAACATCACTATCAACAGAAACCTTTTTCTTAACAGGTTGTTCAACAACTTCTTGCATTTTGCCTTTTCTCATTTTCTTCAGCACATTATCCAATGCTTCATTCACATCATCCATTGGAATTCCTTTTGTTTGTGGTGTGCTTGAAGTTGTTGTGGTTTTCTGTTTCTTCTGTGCCTGCTCAGCAACCGGTGACTTTGAACTAGTAGCTGGTGGTAAATTCTTTCCAGCCATCAACATTTCTAGCTCTTTCTTTCTCTTCAAACTTGGTTTCTCCTGTTTCTTCTTTTTCTTTGCTTGAACAGGAGAACCAGCTTCAATATCATCCATATTCAGAATAACTTCAATTACCTCGTCCTGAATTGGACTCTTATCTCCTTGTACTTCAGCATCAGCAGACGCACCAGCCTCAGTGGCCTTGGGCAAGGTGGTTTCAACGGTTTCAGCTTTAGAATTCCATCTCTCATCTTCTTGTGTCTCTTCAGAATCAATAGACACCTCATCAACCAAATGTAAACCTTTCTGAGCTTTACTCTTCTGCCTCCTCGGTACAGACTTTGGTTTCTCTTTTTCAGGTTCAACAACATTCAATACCACCTCTTTCTTCTTCATTTCGCCACCTTTTGCACCCACATTCACTATCTGTCTCTTTCGCTTTGCTTCAGGATCAATATGATGTAAAGGATCATCAGTATCAGAATTGCTATCATCATGTCTCACTAACTCTTCTCCTGGATCTTCATAATCAAGTCTTGCTAAGTGTCCAAATAAACGCCTAACAGGAGGACGTTCATTAGCTGATAAGCCTTTGTAAGCTTTCATTCTAGCAAGTGTGTTCAATGTCATGTGTTCTTGAACAACAATTTGTTTGGGATCCTTTTTCAAGTCTTTATATTTGTTGTCAAACACCATCTGTAAAAAGCGAGGATAGAGCAGAAACTTCAGTGTTCTCGTGCCATTAACCGGCTCAAGTAAATGATTCATAAGCATGCCAGAAACATTGAACGGTTTGTTCAATATTAATGCAACCATCATAGAACTTATGCTTTTCCTCATCAAGTCATATCCACCCGCAGCCGATCCAAATACATGAATCAAAACATGTGCCAAATATTTAAACTGAGGGCACAGTTTTCCTTTATGTAGAGAACCATCGGTGATAGGACCATTATACTTCATCCTCAAGAAACACTTGCGCTGTTCCATGAATCCCAACTCTTTAGGGTCTGTCTTCTCATCATTCAAATTCAACGCCTCCCTAATATCATCTTCACATACGATAATTCTCTGACCTTGGACTTTGCTTATCAAACAAGATTCGCACTTCCAGAAGTCCAGCTTAGCATTCTCCCAAAACTCTTGCATAATGTCTCTGTAAATGACGGCAGGTGTAGCAATCGCGTCAAGTACTCGGCATCTCTTGAAATACTCAATGATCTCAGCGAATTCAACGTGCTTCTTGACTTCTCCCAGATAAGCACAACAGTTGTGTGCATTCTCAAAATCCAACTGTTTCTTCTTAGCTGGTTGGGAAGATGATCCGGCTTGCTCGGTGGTTTTCTCCTGTTCAGACATGTTTAAAATCTGCAAAACAAATCAAAAACACAAGTTAGAAATCGTAAAATTTCAAATATTGAAAATTTTGGAATAACAATCTCATTCGCCCAATCGGGGGTGCGAATGAGTGTTTTATAGGGTTCGAATGTGAGTTTTTGGTTCGAATGTAAAAGTTTGGACAAAAAGTTTTCATTCGACCATTTTTCTACATTCGACCGTTGGTAATTTTTCATTCGACCGAAATTTCTTTCCTTCGCCCACACGTGAACAGACGAAAGAGTCTGAACATTTCAAAATTTCAAAAATGAGATTTAACCATTCTAAACCTGATTATTTGATTGTTCCATGTCCTAAACAAACCGATTGACCTATTACACTAACAATTTTTATTCTGTGATCATTATATATGTGTTTTCAATTCAAAAATAGGGTACGACAAGGGTTTTAATCAAACTCATTAATCTAATGTTAATGAACCCGATTTGATTGAATGTTCTCCCCCTAAAACACATATACAATGATCCTAGACAACCAATTGTAATAAAAAACAACCATAGAACAGTTTGTAGATCCTAGGGTTCGAGATTTAAAACGAACGATTAACCCCTGAAAACTTGTTGTTTACCTGTAAGATTAGGGGCAAAATAATCAGTAAAGCAAGGAGAACACAATGGTAGAATGTAAATCAAACGAGCAACAAGGTGACTTAGTGTTAAAATTCTGAGAAAAATTATAATGGGTTCGAATGTGCAGAGTTTGCTTATATAGGCAATCTCCTTCGCCCATATTGACCATACGAAGGAGATACTTTTGGCTCCTTCGACCCTATTGAAAGGGTTCGAATGAGGCAAAAGGGTTCGAAAGAAGGATTGTTTAAGAACACTCTCCTTCGCCCGTCAATACATTCGAATGAGAATGAAAAATTCCACATTCGACCAACCGAATGGACGAATGTAAGATGGAATTTTTGAAAATTTTCAAATTGCAAAAACGAATCCCGGTTCAATTATTTCTCAACTTTTAAGCATCCAATCATCATATTTTCACATTTTAAAGATCACAAAACTCAATTGGTGTACCAGGTTTTAGAAACTCGACATCAACCACCATCAGTTATAAAAAAAAAATGAAATTGAAAAATCTTTTTGGATTTTCTAAAATTTATGCTAAAACACACCTAAAATCTTTTTGAGTTTTGTAATTTTTGACAGTAAAGTAAAATGCAAAAATGTAAATGAAAAACTGTAAATGTTTTTGTGATTCCGGAAAAGGGATCATATCAGTTTATGAGAAATCTGATCACACCGTTGATCTTTTTGAAAATATTATCATTAAAGACAATGTGTGATCTGGCAATTGCTGATATTGTGATCCACATAAACTCACATGCAGACTTTTGTGCAGTGCTTTAGACTGATACAAATAGTTATAGTATAAACTCAATTGTCTGTGGTTCCCACACACACACGACATACTCCCGTATCAAGAAGTAAATGCACAAAGACTCATTGTAAAGCGTGATTATGCTTTTGTTGTCTGTAATTTTACAAGATATAATGCATAGAGGTATACAGGTCAGCAAATTAATGCAGCAAAGTAACATATGCACTATACCAGGTTGAGGACTGATATTAATCATGATTTGCATCAGTGATCAATACGATGTAATAGATAATCTTTGATCATCATATAACATGAAAAGTTCCTCAATTCGGTAACTTTAGGATTTGGCATATAGCTCTTTTATAAAGACACCCTGTCTGATCTAGGTCCGTAATGACTTACAGCAGAAGATCAGAGAGGCTATCTCCAGACAACTAATAACATAACGACCCTAAACCTCCGAGTTTTGTACAGATACCCTATCAAACGAAATTACGGTACTAAGACCATATGCCCATGAGGTGTTCATCCACACAACAAATCGTTTGATATGTATGTATCAGACACGCAGTAATAGGTCTACGAAGCCTATCAGCACATCGCACAGACTCAGACACACGCCCTATATATCATTACATTATTTATAATGTGTCAGATCCCCACTGATGTACTATCATTTCCCTTTATACTCCAGGAAATCATTTTAGAATTTTCTGATTTTTTATAGATTTTCGAATTTACTGTTCCCAAGGATAAGCTGGAGCATTTCAAATATGTGACTGCCCAGATATCGTTTGTTCACAGAAATCTGACGGCATTAATCTAAGGGAAGAAGATATAGCAGTCAGCAAAGAAATTTTCTAATTTTTATGGATTTTAAAATTTTTCAATGTTTTTGGATTTTCGAAATTTTTCTGAAAAGCAGTAAAAATTTAAACTAAAAAGTGATAGACTGAGGTGGTGATCAGTCCTGTTTTTCTTTAATACCATTAGCTTTTAAAAGATAATCAAATCTGGATTTGTCAAAAGCTTTGGTAAAAAAATCTGCGCGTTGGTAATCAGTGTGGATTTTGACCATATCGATCAACTCTTTAGCATAACAATCACGGATAAAATGATATTTAATCCGGATATGTTTAGCCATTGAGTGATTTACTAAGTCTTTTGTTAATGCGATTGCGGCCTCATTATCACAGTAAATAGGGGTTTTAAGAAATTGCAAACCGTAATCCACCATCTGCTGTTGGATCCAAAGAACCTGTGAGCAGCAGCTCGATGCTGAAACGTATTCTGCTTCACATGTGGATAGTGCAACTGCGGTTTGTTTCTTGCATTGCCAGGTCACGAGCCTGCTCCCCATAAACTAACATCCAGCCGTTGTGGATTTGCTGTCTTTGTCACAGCCGCCCCAATCTGCATCACTAAAAGCGATTAGGTCAAAATTATCATCATGAGGGTACCATAGTCCTTTTGATGGACAACCCTTCAGATATCTAAGGATACGCTTCACGGCTGCTAAATGACTTTGTTTCGGCTTCGATTGATAACGAGCACAAAGACATGTCGCGAACATTATATCAGGCCTAGACGCTGTTAGGTACATCAGAGATCCGATGATTGCTCTGAATGTAAATGGATCTGTCAGCTCCCCCTTAAGGTCAACTCCAATCCCGTGATTAGGTTGTATCGGGGTATCCATCGGCTTGGAATCGTCCATCTGGAACCGGCTCAAGATTTCAGATACATATTTGGTTTGGTGAATAAAGATCCCTGTTGGTATTTGCTCCACCTGCAAGCCGAGGAAAAACTGCATTTCCCCCATAGCGCTCATCTCGAACTTCTCCTGCATAACTTGTTCAAATTCCCTGCACAGAAGTTCATTAGTAGACCCGAAAATAATGTCATCAACATAAATTTGTACTAGAAGCAAGTCATCTCCTGATCTTTTCGTGAACAGGGTGCAGTCAACCAATCCGCGTTTGAATCCTTTCGAGAGAAGATACGTGCTCAGCTCCTCATACCATTGCCTCGGAGCTTGGTGCAAACCATACAGTGCTTTGTTTAAAACATAAACCTTATCCCGGTGGATTGGGTCTTCAAAGCCCGGTGGTTGACCTACGTAAACTTCCTCTTTGACCACACCGTAAAGAAATGCGCTCTTTACATCCATCTGATACACCTTAAATTTCTTCCATGATGCAAACGCGAGGAACATTCTGATAGCTTCCAAGCGTGCAACCGGTGCATAGATTTCATTGTAGTCAATTCCTTCAACCTGATGAAAACCTTGAACCACCAAACGAGCTTTGTTTCGCACAATGACTCCTCTATCATCTTTCTTGCACTTAAACACCCATTTAGTGCCTATCTTCTTCCTTCCAGGAGGTAAATCAGTCAGGGTCCATACACCAAGTTTCTGGAATTGTAATAACTCTTCCTGCATTGCTTCCACCCAGGCATCATCCAAAAGAGCATCCTTGTATGTCCGCGGCTCGAACTGCGAAACATAACAAGCAAATGACCAGTCATTCTGAAAACCAGATTTCTGAATTTTGGCATATAAAGCAAGATTGCCAATGTTTTCTGGTGCTTGAGCATTCTTCAGCTGTCCTCTTGTCATCACACTGCTACCAGGATCACCAATAACTTGTTCAAGCGGGTGTATCCGATGTATCCGAGATTCCGGAAAATCAGGTACTTGTACTCCCGTCTGAGTTGTCAAATTCTCTGTAGAATCCAGATCATTACCCACATTCGATGTTGAAGCATCAGTAGTAGATGGGTTCACTGGTGGTGTCACTGTAGCATTATCCAGAATAGCTTCACTTGTTGCATCATCATCTTCGTATTCTGATTCGGATGAATTAAGCGATGTAGAAGCTTCTTGGAACACCTCTTCTTCCAATACAGGAGCAGTGGCATCATTAGAAGCTGCTTGGGGGTTTACCGTGATCGGACGCACTAACGGTGAAGTTACGGCGTTTTCGACCTCGTAGTATAATCGAAGTACAGCTTCTTCAACCATGCTATCTAGATTGAATGATTCAAAGAAATCTTTGTAATCAAACATCCAATCTGGTCCTCCTCCCTGTACATTTTGTGTATATCTCTAAACTTCGACATTAGCCCACTCCTCGACTTTTCTAGTTCTTTTGTTGAATACCCGTTTTAATGGAGTTGCATATCCAACAAAATAACCTTCTTCAGCCTTTGGTGCAAACTTTTCCGAAGGATTCAGCATTGTACATGGGGCACCAAATGGTTCTAGATACTCAAGATTCGACTTGCGACGGTTCAACAGCTCATAAGAAGTCTTGCCAAACTTCTTCACTGTCAAAACACGGTTAAGAGTATAACATGCCGCGTAAATAGCTTCGTTCCAGAACATGACTGGAAGATTTGAATCCGCAAGCATAGTTCTCGCCGTCTCTATAAGAGTTCTGTTCTTTCTCTCTGCGACACCGTTCTGCTGGGGTGTATACGGAGCACTATATTCATGATGAATTCCTTTGTTGGCACAAAGATCCTCCATCTGAGCATTTTTAAACTCCGTTCCATTGTCACTCCGGATTCTTTTGATCTTCAGACGTGTAAACAGAACCTTCAAGTTGTCAAAAGTGTCGCTTTTCTGATGCAAACACATTACCCATGAAAATCTAGAATAATCATCAGTCACCACAAGACAGTATAACTCTCCGGCATGACTTTTACGTCTGACTGGACCAAATAAATCCATATGCAAACGTTCTAGTGGCAGCTCAACAGAATTAACTTTCTTTGGTCTATGGGATTGTTTGTGCTGCTTGCCCTTCTTGCAACTGATACACTTGTCATTCAGATGGAAGTGTTTGACATTAACTCCCGTGACAAGTTCATTCTTCACAAGCTGATTCATCTTTCTTAAATGTATGTGTCCCATTCTCCTATGCCACATAATGGATTCTTTTTCTGTAGCTTTCGAGAGGAAACACGTGACTTGGCCATGGGTGGTCATTGCTTTAGACATGTCGAGAATATACAAGTTGTTAACTCTCGGTGCCTTCAGCATCACCCACTCTTTTTGTAACTCAAACCCAGGTTTCAAGATATAACAGGATTTGTCATCAAAATACACTGAAAATTGTTTATCACAAATCTGACTAACACTGAGCAAATTATAATCTATTTGTTTCACATAAGAAATCCGCTCAAATGTTACGACCCCATTGCTTACACTCCCCTCCATAGTGATGTAGCCTCCCTTATTTCCAGCAAATGCCACATAACCTCCGTTAATGTTTTTGATGTCAAAGAGTAGCGCGAGGTCCCCTGTCATGTGACCAGAAGCTCCACTGTCAACAATCCATAGACTGCTAACAGGGCCAGCTGGAGCTCCCTGCACATTTAAAGTAGATCAATTAGTTCTTTCGGGGTGTAACACCCCAACCGATGGCGGAAACATCGGGATGTCACGTATTGATGATTGTTCAGTAGCTCATGGTAAATAATAAATTTCATTATATGATTTAAATAAATTACATACAATTGTTCTACAAGAATTCGTACATCAAATTGAATAAAACTATGCACACATCTTCAAGCATTAATTCAAATCTTCAAGCAAGTAGAATCTTCAAGCTATATGAAAACCAAATGAACTACTAAAACCTTATTAGAATTTCACACTACCTTAACGTACCTGTAAATTCATGATTACGTTCGGGACCGCAATCACCAATTTACCTTACATTAGGGTTTTGTGTCCTTCTATGACTCTAAAAACACATATAAGTAATGCAAAATAACCTTGTGATTGATCGTTTACAATGTATCCAAAAATGAGTCCAACTGTTGAGTAGGAAAAAGACTTCTACCAGTCAGTGAGTAAGAACCTCTACCGATTGTTGAGCAGGTGCGATAGCCTCTACCAGTCGTTGAGCAGGTTGTAGGGCCTCTACCGACTGTTGAGCAGACATGATGACCTCTACCAATCGTTGAGTAGGTTATTTGGTACTCAACTAACTGTTGAGCAATTACTTCATCCTCTACCAGTTGTTTGATTAAGTGTACCAATTATTTCACACATAAATTGCAAATTGATAATATGTACATATAAACAATCAAGTATCAAGCATAGCATGCGAGTTGTAATAGTGTTGTCCTAGACAAGGTTAATGACTCTAGGTGTGTCTATAGCAAATAGTTTATATTCCATGATTTCTAGTATCAAATGTTTAAATATGGTAGATAATCGAATCCTCATGTATAACTAAGGATTATGTTTGATGCAACACACAATCAATTTTCAATAGTTTTGGTTATCATGGGTAATTAGCTCATGTGTGAGAAGGTGAAGGATATGAATTTAGTTCTTGAGACGATGATGAAAAATCTTGAAGCGGAATCAAGGTTGTGAGAGATAGTGAATGTGAAGATAGTTTATAAAGAGTTTATTTTATAGTAAGGAGAGTATGTAGCAGTGTAAATTTTGGGGTTTGGATCAAAGGTTATAATCAAGTGTATAAGAAAACATGATTGTGGTATATGCCAAATATTGTAAAAATTTGAACAAGTTGAAAATGAGTGAGTGTCGTTGGAGAATTTAGAGACTAGATATTATTCCTATGGAAAAAAAAATCTTATTTTCAAAATTGGTTTTATACATAAAGCAAAAGTTGTTAAATAGTACAAGCTATGTGGGCTTTGATTAAAATATTCCCGTTAGTTGGAGATTTCAAACATGACATTAGGTTTTGAAGATCAAGGTTCTATTAAGTGATTTTTAATAGTTTAAAGCATTATATAGAAAATTGTTTGTTACGTCAATAAATAAACAATTGAATTTAAGTTCGAGAACATCTTTTGACAAAAAAAATATGTACTTTGTAAAGTTACTAGGTAATGAAAATACAGCAGGATTTAGAAATCTTTAGTTTGTGCTAAGGTATGAGGTTATAGTTTTTAAAAAAATAAGTAACATGTGGAGAAATGAAATAATATGATTTGGGTAGGGTGTTGAATATTTAAAAAGTGGCTAAGATGGTAAGGTGAAGTGTGATTGTGAAATCCATAGATGGTTATGATATGAGATTGATTTAAGCTGTAAAATTTTGAGATTTTAGAGCTTAGTTTTAAGGGAGGTGAGTGTAATCATCTATTCATTAATTAAAACGAATAAACGAAAATGTTGACTTATCAAAACTTCTAGATTCTAATAACATAGTGAAGACATGCTTTAGCCTATAAGTGAACACTCATCCCGAGAATTCCCAGGTAGGCATCCGGGTCCCTCGTCTGATTGGGATTTATGCGCAATGCCAGTCCTAGACAGAAAACTCAGAATACAGGCGTTCACCCTTCCAGATTGCACGTGTTCGTTATTAAAATCTAGAACTTCGACGAGATCTTCAACGTGGTTCAGGCTAAACCTGAGGATTTGTCCTACTAGTCTAAGAGTAAATCTTGTGATAGAGAGCACTCTTCTTGTAGGGACTAATGTAAGGATAAGAAGTAGGATAGAGAATAGAAAAAAGTAAGGTTGCAAGTAAAAGGAGCAAGTACTGGTTAAAATCCTATGGTTATAGACTAGATTATTTTTTTTTTCTAATAACCTAATTCCCTATAACCATGGCTCTGATACCAATCTGTAACACCCCAACCGATGGCGGAAACATCGGGATGTCACGTATTGATGATTGTTCAGTAGCTCATGGTAAATAATAAATTTCATTATATGATTTAAATAAATTACATACAATTGTTCTACAAGAATTCGTACATCAAATTGAATAAAACTATGCACACATCTTCAAGCATTAATTCAAATCTTCAAGCAAGTAGAACCTGAAACATGTTAAGTTGAAAATATTTTGGGTCAACAAAAGTTGGTGAGAATTACATAGGTTTTGATAATCGAATAAAACTTGTACAATTCAAGTGTCATGGCAAGTCTAGTCCATATGTGAAAACATACTAGAAGTAAATCGAGTGCATAATCAACCCTTGTGTCTGTTGTATTGTGGTACATCCCATACGCTCATGGTTCACTCGATTATGTTATGCGATAACAATCACCCACGCTACCTTTGTAGGAGGCACGTATCCGGGTGGGATTGTCAGTCCAATAGATCTATCATTGTATACCGTCGGCTGATCAATGTTAATGATTATGCTAGAATATTGTGCTTACCCTAGTCATGTTTAAGACATAATGCAACATAGAAAAACACATAGACACTTTGATGATTGAATTGCATATAGAATGTTGTGACATGTTTCACCCCAAAAATGGTGATAAATAGAAAAGGGGCTATGTAAAACTCACCTTAGCAAAATGTTATGTCTCGTGAAAAAAAATAGAATAATGTGTTGTGAATGTATGCGAGGCGAATCCCAAAGACTCAACAACGTAGCCAGTCCAAATTGAAGAAAACGAAAAAGAAAGAATATCAAGCTTCCAATTCACCAATTACAAGAGCTTATAATCAAAGCTTCAATTGTAGAAGTAATAGACTATAGAAGAAAGGTATGAGGGAAAGTTTAATCGGATTGAAACAATCGATTTAGAGGTGCAAATTATAATGGGTCATAGGTGGGTTTTTATACTAGTTTTGGAGTCAATTAGCCATTAAAATTGGTCAACACCATAAAGTAAGGTTTTATGATGAATTGACTATTTGACTAAGACTTTGACTGTTTGACTAAGACTTTGACTAATCAATTTAAGGAATGTGTTAAGTTTATTTTCTTCTGAAATACTACACAAGATGATAGTTGGCTCAGTTGGTTATCACTGTGTGTTGGTTGGCTGTGGACGCGGGTTCGAGTCCCGGTCCACACAAATCTTTTTTTGGCAATTATTTCCCCAAAAACTATATTATTCTAAATTCATAATATGATTATATAAGCCCGAAAGTGACTCGAAATATTTTTAAAACGTACAAAAGTATCGAGATACAAATAATTATTAGTTTAAGGTATTTAAAACATATATTGTTTAAAACAATACATTCTTTTTATAAAAAAAATTAGGGGAAATTCGCGATGTTACACGGGGGACCCAAGCCTGTTTGGTCTTGGGTCTTTGAACAGGTTGTTTCAAAGAATCTATTGAATCACAAACAACTTGGGTTACTTCAACCCCTTTCTCCTTACTAACAACTTTCTCTTTCTCATTCTTCTTGCTTTGTGAAGTAGAGGCTCCTTCAGATTCCTTAGATGACCAAGATTGCTCAGATCTTTTCAAGATCCGAATCTGAGATTTTGAAGTCTCAGTCGGTTTCTTTACTTCTTCCTTAAAAGCAACCTTCTTGGTTACCTTCTCTGATTTAACAGAGACAGGTCCAACTGATTGTGTACCATTAGGTTTAGAATTAACCTTTTTGGTATCAGCAGTTGAGTTCATCTGAGGTTTCTTACTAGATTTATCAGTGATCTTCCGGTTGTGCTTATCATACGTCATCGGTCGATTTTCCCCCTTGTTGTAAAAATTGTTTTGATTATAAAAATGTTGTTGGGGAAAATGTCGCCTCTGTTGATAACCACAATTGTCAACCGGATACTCATGATATTGCCTCATTTCCACCTCGTGCCTTTTGTGTCGTACGTATGGGCAGGCGGCAAGTAAATGTCCCTGTTCCCCACACTTATAACACGCACGGTATTCCTCATAGTTTTCCTTGATCGGCGACTTGGAAAAACTAGCAATGGGATATCGATCGACCATGCATTGTTTCCTTAAACTCTCAGGAGCTGGATCCTTCGAGTAAGTCGGTTCAATAAAACTATTTTCTTTATGCACAGGCAAAACAAACTGTGTGACATTGACCTTTGCATCCTTTTCCGAATAAATTTTGTCTAAAATCTCTTGAGGAATGTCGTTGGTCCTTTCAGATTTTGGGAACCAAATCGTACTTTCCTGCCAGATCTTTTCGATTTTTGTGTAATTGACAAACTTAATCGGAAACTCATCATCAGACAAAATCTTATCGGAGCCTTGCATCCGATAGAAGATTTTGACAGGTTTATCACACACTTTATTGCTCACATCATTGTTTTTCTCAGATTTTAAATCATTTTTCTTCTCAACCGGTTTTACAATATTTTTCTCAGTTTTAATTTCAACTTTCTTTTCAACCGGTTTTCTCTCATTCTTTTCAACCTTTTTAACCTTTTCCTTTTCAAAACTTTTACCAACAAATTTATCATTTTTCTTACTCTCATGTTTGCGATGAGCATTTGCCATTGGATGGATTATCTGAGATGGTGAGACTGGCTCAGTAGTGATTATATGATTTTCATCAGGGATATCACTATCACTTTCAACCGTCTCAGATGATTCATCTTCTTCATCTGAATCATCAGTAGCGACCACACCCTCTGTATTTCCCAATACTGGTCTCACATCAGAATATGGATCCCCGACACTGGAAGTGTTAGGTTCATTTTCTGGTGTGGGATCAGGATGAATTAAAGTCTCCGGTGGTATTGCATGTAAAGTGTGATTCTCAAACAATACCGGAGATGGAACTGACTTATAGTTTGCACTATTTGTCTGGGAGGGTTCCTCAATGATATGATCAACTACGTATGCAATGTGCTTGTAACTTTCTAGTTTCTTGTTAACTTTTTCCGCAAAGCACTTGATGGTTGCCATTTCTAATTTAGTGTTTTCCATTTCATTTATGTAATTATTAATGGCAAGTTGTTTAATAGATAATGTCTTTTTCAATTCTGACACATCCTTTTTATAACCATCAAGAACTTTGTTGAAATCTTTTAAGTCCTTTTGATAAATCTGACAGTTGAGTTTTGCACTCTCAAGTTGAACCTTGAGAAGCTTATTTTCATCAGTCAGTTTTTCAAAATCAGCACACTTTTCACATTTAACACAAGATTGAGTTTCAGAACTTACCGGCTTAGGAGGTTCTGTCATGGCCATTAGAGCAAAATGAGCTTCCTTTCCTGCAAAAAATTTGGAGTAGTCAATCTTGGTGCATGCATCATCCACCATACATGACTTGCGAGTCATCAGGAAGTCAGCTTCAGCTAGCAATTGGTCAATATCATCATCTAGTGAATTCACACTAGTCTCTGAGTCAGATTCGCTCTCCATATCCGAGTACGCTGAGTCATATTGATCTCTAACATCGGTGACAGAATCAAGAATCATCCCCGATCTCTTGTCTTCACCTTCAGCAATCACATCATCATTCACTTCTTCAATCTTCAACTCTGACACTTTTTCAATCACAACCTCTTCTTCAACTTCCTCATTCTCATCCAACTTCATCTGCTGTGCCACACACGCAACATTCCCAGCAGTGATTTCCTCTACCCCCAATTGCATACCAGTCCAGTCAAAACCTTCATCCTTTTGAATAACAAGTGCTTGGTTTTGAGTATCAGTTTGGTTTTGGTTTTGTGTGTTGGGTGTAGAAATAGGAACAATAGTTCGGTTTGGGTTTTGTTGAGGTTGGTTTTGTGTTGTGGATTGTCTGGTGTTGTTGTTTTGTTGACGGTTCTGGTAAGTGTTTTGATTTTGTGGTTGAAAGCTTGATATGTTTGGACTGTTGTAAGACACTTGATTCTGGTTTTGATTTTGTCGGTTTTGGTATGAAGAATTGAAAGGATTTCGGTTACCTTGTTGTGCTGGTTGTGTGCACTCCCTTTTAAAATGTCCCTTTTCACCACAGTTAAAGCAAGTAACCTTTGCTTTGTTGAATCCGTATGTGGTATTGGGAGAGGTTGAGAGATCAGTCCTGCTAGTCTTCTGAATGAAATCAGTGGCTCTCCTCATAATGCTTGCAAAAGCCCACTGAATGTCCATCAACTCCATTTCCTCTTTATCGATTTGAGCATAGTCCTCATTGGTAAGATTATTGTTTCCAATTTGACTTGCTACCAAACCATTGTAAGAAGCGACCATGGCAGATACTAGAGCAACATGCTGTTGAGCAATTTCAACAGTCACATTGTTAAGGTTTGATGTCTCTAACACAATCGAGTTTTGACTTGATTGTGCTTGAGTAATCTGCATCTGGTTCACTTGAGGAGGATATTGTTGTTGTTGCTGTTGACTTGATGTATAGCATGCGGCTTGTTGTAATGGTGAAAATGGTGGAATAAAGTTTTGTGTTTGATATGGTTGTTGTGGGTATGATGGTGTGTAAGATGAAGTTTGAGCAAGGTAGTTAATGGGAGCTTTTGTTGGTTCAACAATGTTAGACACACATGCTATGTGAGGTGCAACAGTAGATGTAGTGCTTGAAGCAGAAAGAGAGTTAGATGTTCCACTCACATATAAATCAGGATTCTGTGGAATCTGAGCTCTCTTAGCTTTTCTCTTTTCCTCCATCTCTTTGTTTTCCAGCTTTTGGATGAACTCATTGTAACACCCCAACCGATGGCGGAAACATCGGGATGTCACGTATTGATGATTGTTCAGTAGCTCATGGTAAATAATAATTCTCATTATATGATTTAGATAAATTACATACAATTGTTCTAAGAATTTTGTACATCAAAATGAAAAATACTAGCTACGCATCTTCAAGCAATAACTCTAATCTTCAAGCAAGCTATAACCTGAAACATGTTAAGTTTGAAAATATTTTGGGTCAACAAAAGTTGGTGAGAATTACATAGGTTTTGATAATCGAATAAAACTTGTACAATTCAAGTGTCATGGCAAGTCTAGTCCATATGTGAAAACATACTAGAAGTAAATCGAGTGCATAATCAACCCTTGTGACTGTTATAATGTGGTACATCCCATACGCTTATGGTTCACTCGAATATGTTATGCGATAACAAACACCCACGCTACCTTTGTAGGAGGCACGTATCCGGGTGGGATTGTCAGTCCAATAGATCTATCATTGTATACCGTCGGCTGATCAATGTTAATGATTATGCTAGAATTATGCTTACCCTAGTCATGTTCAAGACATAATGCAACATAGAAAAACACATAGACACTTTGATGATTGAATTGCATATAGAATGTTGTAACATGTTTCACCCCAAAAACGGTGATAAATAGAAAAGGGGCTATGTAAAACTCACCTTAGCAAAATGTTATGTCTCGTGAAAAAAATAGAATAATGTGTTGTGAATGTATGCGAGGCGAATCCCAAAGACTCAACAACGTAGCTAGTCCAAATTGAAGAAAACGAAAAAGAAAGAATATCAAGCTTCCAATTCGCCAATTACAAGAGCTTATAATCGAAGCTTCAATTGTAGAAGAAATAGACTATAGAAGAAAGGTATGAGGGAATGTTTAATCGGATTGAAACAATCGATTTAGAGGTGCAAAGTATAATGGGTCATAGGTGGGTTTTTATACTAGTTTTGGAGTCAATTAGCCATTAAAATTGGTCAACACCATAAAGTAAGGTTTTATGATGAATTGACTATTTGACTAAGACTTTGACTGTTTGACTAAGACTTTGACTAATCAATTTAAGGAATGTGTTAAGTTTATTTTCTTCTGAAATACTACACAAGATGATAGTTGGCTCAGTTGGTTGTCACTGTGTGTTGGTTGGCTGTGGACGCGGGTTCGAGTCCCGGTCCACACAAATCTTTTTTTTTTTTTGGCAATTATTTCCCTAAAATTATATTATTCTAAATTCATAATATGATTATATAAGCCCGAATGTGACTCGAAATATTTTTAAAACGTACAAAAGTGTCGAGATACAAATAATTATTAGTTTAAGGTATTTAAAACATATATTGTTTAAAACAATACATTCTTTTTATCAAAAAAAATTAGGGGAAATTCGAGATGTTACAGTCTCCCCTACTTTTGGAAACTTCGTCCCGAAGTTATTAAAAACACAGGTTTGAGGTTGATTAGGTAGAAATTAAGGCATCTTTGGTTTGGGTTAAGGCACGGCATGAATTTATAGGTAATAGAATAATTTGTTTCGAATAATTTGGATAAGAGGTTTGAGATGTGAGTTTTTAGGATTGGATTAGGTTCGTCTGAAGTAGCAAGAAGCATAAGAATCTAGCAAAATACTAAACTTATGTTTTAGGAATCTTATAAGAAATGCATGAATTGATTGGCTATATGAAAACCAAATGAACTACTAAAACCTTATTAGAATTTCACACTACCTTAACGTACCTGTAAATTCATGATTACGTTCCGGACCGCAATCACCAATTTACCTTACATTAGGGTTTTGTGTCCTTCTATGACTCTAAACACACATGTAAGTAATGCAAAATAACCTTGTGATTGAATCGTTTACAATGTATCCAAAAATGAGTCCAACTGTTGAGTAGGAAAAAGACTTATACCAGTCAGTGAGTAAGAACCTCTACCGATTGTTGAGCAGGTGCGATAGCCTCTACCAGTCGTTGAGCAGGTTGTAGGGCCTCTACCGACTGTTGAGCAGGCATGATGACCTCTACCAATCGTTGAGTAGGTTATTTGGTACTCAACTAACTGTTGAGCAAGTACTTCATCTTCTACCAGTTGTTTGATTAAGTGTACCAATTATTTCACGCATAAATTGCAATTTGATAATATGTACATATAAACAATCAAGTATCAAGCATAGCATGCGAGTTGTAATAGTGTTGTCCTAGACAAGGTTAATGACTCTAGGTGTGTCTATAGCAAATAGTTTATATTCCATGATTTCTAGTATCAAATGTTTAAATATGGTAGATAATCGAATCCTCATGTATAACTAAGGATTATGTTTGATGTAACACACAATCAAGTTTCAATAGTTTGGTTATCATGGGTAACTAGCTCATGTGTGAGAAGGTGAAGGATATGAATTTAGTTCTTGAGACGATGATGAAAAATCTTGAAGCAGAATCAAGGTTGTGAGAGATAGTGAATGTGAAGATAGTTGATAAAGAGTTTATTTTATAGTAAGGAGCTTATGTAGCAGTGTAAATTTTGGGGTTTGGATCAAATGTTATAATCAAGTGTATAAGAAAACATGATTGTGATATATGCCAAATATTGTAAAAATTTGAACAAGTTGAAAATGAGTGAGTGTCGATGGAGAATTTAGAGACTAATTATTATTCCTATGGATAAAAAAAAATCTTATTTTCAAAATTGGGTTTATACATAAAGCAAAAGTTGTTAAATAGTACAAGCTAAGTGGGCTTTGATTAAAATATTCCCGTTAGTTGGAGATTTCAAACATGACATTAGGTTTTGAAGATCAAGGTTCTATTAAGTGATTTTTAATAGTTTAAAGCATTATATAGAAAATTGTTTGTTACGTCAATAAATAAACAATTGAATTTATGTTCGAGGACATCTTTTGACAAAAATATGTACTTTGTAAAGTTACCAGGTAATGAAAATACAACAAGATTTAGAAATCTTTAGTTTGTACTAAGGTATGAGGTTATAGTTTTTTTTTTTTTTTTTTTTTTTTTTTTTTTTTTTTTTTTTTTAAATAAGTAACATGTGGAGAAAGGAAATAATATGATTTGGGTAGGGTGTTGAATATTTAAAAAGTGGCTAAGATGGTAAGGTGAAGTGTGATTGTGAAATCCATAGATGGTTATGAAATGAGATTGATTTAAGCTGTAAAATTTTGAGATTTTAGAGCTTAGTTTAAGGAAAGTGAGTGTAATCATTTATTCATTAATTAAAACGAATAAACGAAAACGTTGACTTATCAAAACTTCTAGATTCTAAAAACATAGTGAAGACATGCTTTAGCCTATAAGTGAGCACTCATCCCAACAATTCCCAGGTAGGCATCCGGGTCCCTCGCCTGATTGGGATATATGCGCAATGCCAGTCCTAGACAGAAAACTCAGAATACAGGTGTTCATCCTTCCAGATTGCACGTGTTCGTTATTAAAATCTAGAACTTCGACGAGATCTTCAAGGTGGTTCAGGCTAAACCTGAGGATTTGTCCTATTAGTCTAAGAGTAGATCTTGTGATGGAGAGCACTCTTCTTGTAGGGACTAAAGTAAGGATAAGAAGTACGATATAGAATAGAAACAAGTAAGGTTGCAAGTAAAAGGAGCAAGTACTGATTAAAATCCTATGGTTATAGACTAGATCATTATTATTTTTTCTAATAACCTAATTCCCTATAACCATGGCTCTGATACCAATCTGTAACACCCCAACCGATGGCGGAAACATCGGGATGTCACGTATTGATGATTGTTCAGTAGCTCATGGTAAATAATAATTCTCATTATATGATTTAGATAAATTACATACAATTGTTCTAAGAATTTTGTACATCAAAATGAAAAATACTAGCTACGCATCTTCAAGCAATAACTCTAATCTTCAAGCAAGCTATAACCTGAAACATGTTAAGTTTGAAAATATTTTGGGTCAACAAAAGTTGGTGAGAATTACATAGGTTTTGATAATCGAATAAAACTTGTACAATTCAAGTGTCATGGCAAGTCTAGTCCATATGTGAAAACATACTAGAAGTAAATCGAGTGCATAATCAACCCTTGTGACTGTTATAATGTGGTACATCCCATACGCTTATGGTTCACTCGAATATGTTATGCGATAACAAACACCCACGCTACCTTTGTAGGAGGCACGTATCCGGGTGGGATTGTCAGTCCAATAGATCTATCATTGTATACCGTCGGCTGATCAATGTTAATGATTATGCTAGAATTATGCTTACCCTAGTCATGTTCAAGACATAATGCAACATAGAAAAACACATAGACACTTTGATGATTGAATTGCATATAGAATGTTGTAACATGTTTCACCCCAAAAACGGTGATAAATAGAAAAGGGGCTATGTAAAACTCACCTTAGCAAAATGTTATGTCTCGTGAAAAAAATAGAATAATGTGTTGTGAATGTATGCGAGGCGAATCCCAAAGACTCAACAACGTAGCTAGTCCAAATTGAAGAAAACGAAAAAGAAAGAATATCAAGCTTCCAATTCGCCAATTACAAGAGCTTATAATCGAAGCTTCAATTGTAGAAGAAATAGACTATAGAAGAAAGGTATGAGGGAATGTTTAATCGGATTGAAACAATCGATTTAGAGGTGCAAAGTATAATGGGTCATAGGTGGGTTTTTATACTAGTTTTGGAGTCAATTAGCCATTAAAATTGGTCAACACCATAAAGTAAGGTTTTATGATGAATTGACTATTTGACTAAGACTTTGACTGTTTGACTAAGACTTTGACTAATCAATTTAAGGAATGTGTTAAGTTTATTTTCTTCTGAAATACTACACAAGATGATAGTTGGCTCAGTTGGTTGTCACTGTGTGTTGGTTGGCTGTGGACGCGGGTTCGAGTCCCGGTCCACACAAATCTTTTTTTTTTTTTTTTTGGCAATTATTTCCCTAAAATTATATTATTCTAAATTCATAATATGATTATATAAGCCCGAAAGTGACTCGAAATATTTTTAAAACGTACAAAAGTGTCGAGATACAAATAATTATTAGTTTAAGGTATTTAAAACATATATTGTTTAAAACAATACATTCTTTTTATCAAAAAAAATTAGGGGAAATTCGAGATGTTACACTCATTAATGGTCCAATACTGGTAAGCATCCTTCTCCTTCAACACTTCAATATGTTGATTCCAATAGGGTGGTAATGCATCAGCAAATTTATCAACTAATTCCGTCATTGGAATGCTGATTTAATAGCTCGACAATTCGGTGAGCAAATGGCAGTACCTTGTGTAACACCCCGCCCCTCTCATCACCAATATTGTCCGCTTTGCCCATCCAGAGCTCACGGATTTGTTTTTGGTTGCCCAAGTGGAGACTTCCCAGGAGGTCACCCATCCTGAAATTTCTCCCACCTGAGCACGCTTAACTGTGGAGTTCTCCTCTCATCCACTAACATTAAGCCCCAAAACGCGTTGGTGATTTAAGAGACAAGACATTACTTATGAACCAAGGATCTCTCCTAGCCACGGCCGATGTGGGATTTTCCTAGGGTGTCACATTCACCCCCTGTTAGAGTCTCATCGTCCCTGATGAGGTGTGTTCCTCGGGTGTCACATTCACCCCCTGTTAGAGTCTCATCGTCCCTGATGAGGTGTGCACCCACCATCCCGAACGGCACAGGAGTGGCTCTGATACCATCTGTAACACCCCGCCCCTCTCATCACCAATATTGTCCGCTTTGCCCATCCAGAGCTCACGTATTTGTTTTTGGTATACCAATCTGTAACACCCCAACCGATGGCGGAAACATCGAGGTGTCACGTATGAATGATTGTTCAGTAGCTCATGGTAAATAATAACTTTCATTATATGATTTAAATGAATTACATACATTTGTTCTAGATTTTGTACATCAAACTGAATACAACAATACACATATCTTCAAGCATTAATTCAAATCTTCAAGCAAATAGAACCTGAAACATGTTAAGTTGAAAATGTTTTGGGTCAACAAAAGTTTGTGAGAATTACATAGGTTTTTGATAATTGAATAAAATTGTTGTGCAATTCATGTGTCATGTCAATCTAGTCCATATGTGAGAACATACTAGAAATAAATCGAGTGCATAATCAACCCTGTTGACTGTTATTAAATGATACATACCATACACTTATGGTCCAATTGAATATGTTATGCGATAACAAACACCCACGTAACCTTTGTAGGAGGCACGTATCCGGGTGGGATTGTCAGTCCAATAGATCTATCAATGTATACCGTCGGCTTGATCAATGTTAATGATTATGCTAGAATGGTGCTTACTCTAATCATGCTCAAGACATAATGCAACATAGAAAACACATAGACACATTGATGATTGAATTGCAATGATGATGTTATAACATGTTTCACCCCAAAAATGGTGATAAATAAAAGGGGCTATGTAAAACTCACCTTAGTAAATGTTAAACTTGTTGAAAAGATGAAATAATTGTGTTGCCCAAAATGATTCCAAATATCACCCTATAATAAGGTAATATATAATAAGTCTAAGTCTAATTAACTTATATGTGTATCCTAGGGTTTTGATTTGGGGATAATCAATTGTTGAATTTAAATTAAAATGTTAATTAATAAAGGAAAATTTGATAATTAATAAAAGAAGGTCTTTTAATAAAATTTGAATTTTGAATGTACACATTAAAGTGTTTGAAGCATAAAAATAATTTTTATAAAATTATTTAATTTAAAATAGATTTTTAAATCTATTTATTACAAATAGCCAATATTTAACATTAATATTTAAAAATACTAAAATTAAAGAATTTCCATTTTAAAAATCATATTTCTGTTCTAAATGATTAAAAATAATTTGTATAAAATTTTGGTGCAAAAATGATGAAAATTAGATTTATTATGATTTAATTATGATTAAATCTAACAAAAATTGATTAAAAATATAAAATAAATGATTTTACTGAATTAAAATTTATTTCAGTAAAGTTTAACTTTATAAAAAGTCAGGATAAATTTTGGAGAATTTAATAAGATTGTTTTGATATATAAATGGATTTTTATAAATATAATAGTATAAAAATGATTTAATTAATATAAATATTAAATAAATGAATTTCTGAAAAATAAAAATTGTAAATAAAACTTTTATCTCAAATTAAACAAATATAAATTTTTTAGAATTTATAAAATAGTTTTGATATTTTAAAATGGATTTAAAAGATTAAAAGGGTTAATATATATATATATATATATATATATATATAATTGTTTGTTAAAAAGAAAAGAAAAGAACAAAAAGAAAGGTCAGAGCCGGGACTCGAACCCGGGTAACCTGTGTGGTGGACCAAGGTCACAACCACTTGGCCTAGGCCGGTGGTTGTGATATTTCCTGTTTAAAATTAATTAAATACACATGCTCGTTTCAGTTTATCCCCAATTAAACACGAATGAACCCTAGAATTTGCAATCAAACGATTCAGACAACTTGAGCCCGATTAAAGATGGGGCTTTTGTTGTTTAATTGCCGACCAACAAAACCCATAAAAAAAATGGAACTCACAGTGTTGAATTGAGTATTATTTCCGGGTCAAAGCAAAAGTCAACAACGAACAAGATAATGATAATTAGAGTGATTCAGAGATAATGGGAGGTTGAGAGAGAGTTGTGAGCGAGTATACAAGGTTCGCAGAGGGTCTATTTATATTGTGGATCAAAGGGTTGGGTTAATTGGAAGGTTTGACCACGATTAAATGTCATACGCGTATGGTTTAAAAATTGGTCAATGATTTGTAATAATTGACGTGTAATCGTGTTGCACAAGGCCGATGATTACACGAATTTACCATATAAAGATCAATCAAGCATTGATCTTGATTGATTGTTCAACGCGTCCAAGGCAGTTGACTTTTACGAGTCAGACTGCAGTTCTAAAAGTGTGTATATAATTAATTTAGGCCGGGTTATATCCAGAAAGATGGTCCAGCCCAGTTGGTTGTGTGTTTGTGTTGTGTGTGGAGTGACTCGGGTTCGAACCTTGGCGTGGACACTCTCTTTTTTTTTTTAACACAGAATGGGAAGGAGGGCTTGGTGGGCCGGCCTGATGGGCCTAAGGCATAACTGGGCCGAGCTACAAGGTTTGGGCTCTGAATTTGGGTTGGGTAAACAATCAACAAATTATGGTTTAAATTATTATTATTATTATTATTATTATTATTATTATTATATATATATGTATGTATATATATATATATAAGTTGTGTGAAATAAAACTTAGGCACGTTATGTAAATAATATACGTTTCATAATTTGAAATTTTTGGCGATGTTACAGTCTCCCCTACTTTTAGGAACTTCGTCCCGAAGTTAAGAGAAACACTAGTCCTACAATTGGTTAACTACTGAAAACCTTGATAAGATTTCACACTACCTTAATGTACCTGTAAATTCATGATTACGTTCCGGACCGTAATTACCAATTTACCTTACATTAGGGTTTTGCGTCCTTTTATGACTTTACCGATTGTTGAGCAGGTCTGATAGTCCCCACCAGTCGTTGAGGAGGTGGTAGGGCCTCTCCCGACTGTTGGAAAGACATGATGACCTTTACCAATCGTTAAGTAGGTTGTTTGGTAGTCAACTATTTATTGTACAAGTAAGCAAGCAATCAGTTCACATTAAAACAAGTATGCACACAGATGTTATGATAATACTTGAATTTTATTACTTGAAAATAAAAATGTCAATACATGGAATTAAAAGCAAACAACGTTTAAATGGTGGGACTTGCTGTTAAGTAGCTGGAGGGTTTCAAGCGGGGTTATTTGGAGCATCAAGAGCGTTTGTAGCAGGGATTCGACAAGCTTCCACAAGATGCCCATACCTTTGACAATTGGTGCACTGTCGACAGGGTACTTGAGTTGGATGGTGATACTGGCAGGTGTCACACTTAGGTAGGTTCCCATTGTATTGTTTCTTGGTGGGTGGGGCAGTGGTGTCTATTGCAAAATTCCTGACCTTGTTTTTCCCGTTGGTTGAGGCCTCAGTTTTGATATCGACGGCAGGTTGAGGAGTATCCTTTTTCTTTTCCCCTTTACGAGTCAGGGTCCCTGCCTTCACATGGTTATCTGTTAGGGTGGCAGCCAAACGCTTTGCTTCCTCCAAAGTAGCAGGGTTCCTTCCCCACACCGTGTCTTGAATCTGCATCGGTAAGCCACCAATGTATTTTTCAATCGCAATGGGCAAAGTGGTGACTTTGTGGGGGTAGCAGTAAGCTAAGTTCGTGAAAACGAGTGTTGTAAGCGAGGTTTTCCCCACTGTCTTGAGCAAGATCATGAAATTCGTCTTCCAGTTTCTTGATTTCATTACGAGGACAGAACTCTGCCTTCATGATGTCTTTAGCTTGATCCCAAGTTAAGGCTAGTGCAGCTTCAGCTCCGCGAGTGCGTTTTTCTTCATTCCACCAGGTGAGTGCTCGTTTGTGAAGAACACTCATGGCATAACGGACTTTAAAGTTGTCGGGGCATTCACTGTTTATGAAGGTATTCTCAATACCCTCAAACCATTGTAGGAGTCCTGTAGCTCCTTCTTCACCACTAAACTTTGGAGGGTTACAAGAATTGAAATGCTTAAGGGTGCAGGCTTGGGGTCCATTACCATTGCCATTGCCATTCCCGTTCCCATTGTTGTGACCATTCCCGTTGCCGTTCAATTGGATGACCTGAGCAAGTAAATTGGGAACCAGAGTTGCGATTTGCTGCGCCATTTGTTGAGAAATGATCGCAGCCAGTTGAGCATCGACCCCATTGTTGTTGTGGTTAGGAACTTGGTCATGGTTGTGGTTATCACCACCTTCTTCGTGGTTCTCACCATTGCTGTTGCGAGTGCTGCGACGTGGAGGCATGATCTGTAAGAGACACAGTGAAATGGGTGAGATTATATAAGGAATGTAATCATTTATTCATTAATTAAAACGAATAAACGAAGACGTTGACTTATCAAAGATTCTAAATTCTAATAACATATGAAGACGTGCTTTAGCCTATAAGTGAACACTCATCCCGAGAATTCCCAGGTAGGCATCCGGGTCCCTCGTCTGATTGGGATATATGCGCAATGCCAGCCTAGACAGAAGACTCAGAATACAGGCGTTCACCCTTCCAGATTGCACGTGTTCGTTATTGAAATCTAGAACTTTGACAAGATCTCAAGGTGGTTCAGGTTAAACCTGAGGATTTTGCCTTATTAGTCTAAGAGTGAATCCAGTGATAGAGAGCAACCTTCTTGTAGGAATGAAAGTAGGGATAAGAAGTAGGAGGGAGATAGAGAATAGCAAGTAAAAGAAGCAAGTACTAGTTAAATCCTATGGTTATAGACTAGATTATTTTTCTAATAACCTAATTCCCTATAACCATGGCTCTGATACCAATCTGTAACACCCCGCCCCTCTCATCACCAATATTGTCCACTTTGCCCATCCAGAGCTCACGGATTTGTTTTTGGTTGCCCAAGTGGAGACTTCCCAGGAGGTCACCCATCCTGAAATTTCTCCCACCTGAGCACGCTTAACTGTGGAGTTCTCCTCTCATCCACTAACATTAAGCCCCAAAACGCGTTGGTGATTTAAGAGACAAGACATTACTTATGAACCAAGGATCTCTCCTAGCCACGGCCGATGTGGGATTTTCCTAGGGTGTCACACCTTGGAACCAACTCTTTTAGGGTCTCATTACCCATATAACTGAAGTTTTCAAACTCCTTTCGAAGCTCCTCCATCCTAAGCTTCCTGGTCTTCTCATTTCCATCATGACGATTTCTCAGCACATCCCAAAGTTATTTGGATGTAGTGCACGATCCAAACTGATGTAATAGATCAGTATTGATCGCCTGAGACAGCTGAGAAAATGCTTTCTTCTCTATAGCAAACCTTTTCTTCTCGTCATCCGCCAAATTCTCCAAAGGGATTGGTTCTCAAGTATTCTCTAGAATAGGAGCAACATAACCCTTCACAATCATTTGCCATGCTTCTGCTCCTTCAAGTCCTTGTCCCTCAACGTGAATCTTAAACTTCGTCTTCCAAGTGTTATACTCTTTCATGTCCATTAACTTTGGTGGACGATTGCCGCTTCCAGAAGATAGATCATGAATAAGAGTAGAAATAGCGTTGGTCGTCTGGGAATGGACTGCTGCTGCGGCGACTCCCCAATAGTTATCAATCGGTTGTGGTACTGATTGAACAACTTGTTGTGGTGCCGAACTAGTCATAGCCATATAATTGATCGGCTGTGATGGTTGACTAGTCTTTTGTGCCGCTACTGTCCACGGATCTTGAACCTGTTGTTGTTGTGGTGCTTGAGTTGGTCTAGGGGTTGTTGGAAAGTTCCAAATTGTATCCTGCAAACAATCAAACAAACAAACACGAAACGATTAAGAATTTTTCAAAAACAGAAAACTCCTTCGTATGAACGGAGGTGCGAATGAGAAAAATCTTCTCTTTCGACCAAATAATCTGATACGAATGTAGAAAACAGATATCAAATCTTCTTCGACCGCTTAAATCTTCCTTCGACCGTTCTACTAATCTCCTTCGACCGAACGATTATACGAATGAGACACAATAGTGCGTATGAAAAATATAAGCAATCAAAGTTCACTTTCGACCACTAAAATCACTCTTTCGACCACAAAAACACTCGTTCAACCTAATACACTCCCACTTTCGACCGAATTCTCTCGTTCGACCCCTGTGATTTCAAAAACGGTTATTCTTTGAAAATTAGTTAGATTTGATCATGTTTATCAAAAGTTGATGGAATTTGATGATCTTAATCAGGTTTTGAATCGGATGAAATTTGAAACAACTTTAATAAAGTGAATTATCCAATTCAAACTTGAAATCAAGGTGAAATCAATCAAAAACACATCATTTCAGTTTGTTCACTTAAAACAGAAAATTTTTGATCAATTTTGGGTCAAAATCAACTGAGAAACTATCAATTTGTGGTTGTTTGATTCAGAATGGCTCTGATACCACTTTGTATGCGCGTGAAAGGATCGATAAGCTACAAAGACAATCAAACAATTTAGTTTTGGGTGCGGAATCCCCAAAACCAACACAAAATGATAACTAATCAGATAAACACACACAAATCATCATTTTCAAACGTTTTCATTAATAATCAAACTTGAATACACGTAGAAAAGTGATTACAATCAAGGATTAGACGCAAAACAAGTTTATAAAAAGTTACAGAGAGAATTCAGAAAGTGGCGGGAAATAAATGACTCAAAGTTAACTACAAAAACTGAGTTTGTCTATTTATAGACTGCACATTCGCCCACATTGTTCGTGCGAATGTGCAGGTTCGCCCATTGTGAACGGTCGAACCAAACTTCATAATAAACAATCTTCATTCGCCCAAAATGCTTCCTTCGCACCTTTGAAAACTCTCCTTCGCACCTTTGAAAACTCTCCTTCGCACCTTCCAAAATCTTCCTTCGCACCAACGACAGGAAACAAAAACATATGATTTATTCAATCCAAAGCATTAGTCGCACATATGTACCTACACAGTACTTGAAGTAGTTGTGGTTTTCTGCTTCTTCGAGGCTGGAGCAGCAACTGGTGATTTCGAACTAGAAGCAGATGGCAACTTCTTTCCTGCTATCAACGATTCAATCTCTCTAGCTCTTTTCTCTGCGAGCTTTACCACCTTTTCTTTCTTTTTTATTGGGGTTTCTTTGGTTTCTCCCCATGAACTGGTGAACCAGGAAAGTCTCCTGCACCCAAACCTAAACCCTCATCCTCTTCATCCAAGTGAATAGGGCTATTCATTCTCTGTTCCTTCATAGATCTATTCAAACTGGCAGACTCACCAGCCACAGTGGCCTTGGGCGTGGTAGTCTTTACCGTTTCAGCATCCGAATCCCAATGTTCATCTTCCTGCGTTTCTTCAGAATCAATTGACGCCTCATCAACTAGGTGTAACCCTTTCTTCGCCATGCTCTTATGCCTTCTTGGTGCACTTTTCTTCTTAGCAGGCTCAGAAACAACATCTATCCTTATCTCTTTCTCTTTCCCTTTCCCACTTTTAGCTCCCACATTAACAACCTGTCGCTTTCGCTTTGCATCTGGATCAACAGGATGTAATGGATTGTCTTCGTCTGAATCACTATTAGCATGCCTTACTTCACCTTTACTTGGATCTTCATAGTCAACCCTCGCCAAATGTCCAAATAAACGTCTAACAGGTGGACGTTCATTCACCGACAAACCTTTATACACTTTCATTCTTGCCAATGTATTGATGGACATATGTTCTTGAACTACGTTATGTTTCGGATCCCTCTTCAACTCTTTATATTTGTGATCAAATATCATCTGAAGGAATCGAGGGTACACACTCCCAGAAATCCATTTTCGCTTCCGTCCAAAACTCTTGTATCATGTCTCGGTAGATAATAGCAGGTGTAGCAATTGCGTCTATCACCCGACTTCTCTTCAGAAACTCTATAATCTCTGTGAATTCAGTGTGCTTCTTCACATCCCCAAGATATGCACAACAATTATGCGCATTCTCGAACGGTAAAAGTTCTTCATTTCCTTTCTTGGCAGCATGTGAAGATGATCCAGCTTGTTCAGTAGGTTTCTCCTGTTCAGACATGGTTTAAACTGCAAAATAAAACAAGTAAACATGTTAAAAATTGACAAAATAACCAAAGTTTTGAAAATTTGGTAATTGAACTCTTCATTCGCCCAAACGGAGGTGCGAATGACAGTTTCTAGGAGTACGAATGTGAATTTATAGGTACGAATGTAAAAGTTTTTGAAAAAAATGTTTCATTCGCCCAAATATGTTCATTCGCCAGATAAAATCTACTCCTTCGCCCGTTTTTGTACGTTCAACCGTTCGAAACATGCGAAGGAATCTGTTCTTCATTTCAAATTTTCAATTTTGAACATCAGTGGATTTCAACTTGTTATTTTGATTCATTAACCATCTAAAACTTCCGATTAACCTTTCCTAACAACCAATTTAACCAGTTAAACATTGATTAAGTGTTTTTAATAAAAAACTAGGGTTTTATTTGTTTAAACAATTGATTACCCTAACTGATAATGTTTAAACCTATGTTTTTGGATAATCTCCCCCTAAAACACTTAAACAATGAATCCCTATCACATTCAAGTCCAATTATCAGGTGTAAGACCCTGTTCAATGGTGGTTAGGGCTCTAACACTAAATCACTGATTAATCCTTCAATAATGGATATTAACCTGTAAAAATGAGTGGAAACTGATGAGAATCAACAGACGAACACAATGAGATGGTCTAAAAAGCACGAGCAACAAGTGGACTTTAAATCAGAAAATTTGAAAAATTTTTGTAAGGGTTCGAATGAGCAGACAAGATATATATAGGCTTCTCATTCGCCCATTTACCTCGGTCGAATGTGAAGCTTATGTCTCCTTCGCCCCTAATGAAAGGTACGAATGAGACATAAGGGTTCGAAAGAGAAAAACAACTAAAGAACTCTCACCTTCGCCCAAAACAAAACGTACGAATGAGAATGAAATTCCTCCTTCGACCCAAACGAATGGGCGAAAGTAAATCAGGAATTTTGAAAATTTTACCAAATCTCAATCGAGTCCCGTTCAAAATATTTTCCAACTTTTAAGCATCCGACAATCATATTTTCTCAATTAAAGATGACAAAGCTCAAATGGTTCATCAAGGTTTAGAAAATCAGCATCAACCAGCATCAGCTATCAAAAATAAGATAGAAATGTAAAATCTTTTTGGATTTTCTAAAGTTTATGTTAAAACACACCTAAAATCTTTTTGTGTTTTGTAAATTTTGACGAGAAAATAAAATGCAGAAATGTAAATAGAAAACAGTAAATGTTTTGGGATTTTCGGTAAAGGGATCATATCAGTTATTGAGAAATCTGATCACAACGTTGATCTTTTGATTATTATCATTAAAGACAATGTGTGATTTGGCAACTGCTGATATTGTGATCCACATAAACTCCGATGCAGACTTTTGTGTAGTGCTTTAGACTGATACTATTATGTATAGTATAAACATAATTGTCTGTGGTTCCCACGCACACGACATACTCCCGTATCAAGAAGTAAATGCACAAAGACTCATTGTAAAGCGTGATTATGCTTTCGTCGTCTGTAATTTACAAGGTATAATGCAGCAAAGTAACATGTGCACTTTACCAGGTTGAGGACTGATATTAATCATGATTTGCATCAGTGATTAATACGATGTAATAAATAATCTTTGATCATCATAAAACATAGAAAGTTCCTTAATTCGGTAACTTTAGGAAATCTGACGGCGTTAATCTAAGGGAAGAAGATATAGCAGTCAGCAAAGAAATTTTCAAATTTTTATGGATTTTGAAATTTTTCAATGTTTTTGGATTTTCGAATTTTTCTGAAAAGAAGTAAAAATTAAACTAAAAAGCGATAAACTGAGGTGGTGATCAGTCTTGTTTTTCTTTAATACCGTTAGCTTTCAAAAGATATTCAAATCTCGATTTATCAAAAGCTTTGGTAAAAAGGTCTGCGCGTTGGTAATCAGTGAGGATTTTGACCATATCGATCAACTCTTTAGCATAACAATCACGGATAAAATGATATTTAATCCGGATATGTTTAGCCTTTGTGTGATTTACTAAGTCTTTTGTTAATGCGATTGCGGCTTCATTATCACAGTAAATAGGGGTTTTAAGAAATTGCAAAACGTAGTCCACCATCTGTTTTTGGATCCAAAGAACCTGTGAGCAGCAGCTCGATGCTGAAACGTATTCTGCTTCACATGTGGATAATGCAACTGCGGTTTGTTTCTTGCATTGCCAGGTCACGAGACTACTCCCCATAAACTGGCATCCAGCCGTTGTGGATTTGCTGTCTTTGTCACAGCCGCCCCAATCTGCCTCACTAATAGCGATTAGGTCAAAATTATCATCATTAGGGTACCATAGTCCTCTCGACGGACAACCCTTCAGATATCTAAGGATACGTTTGACAGCTGCAAGATGACTCTGTTTCGGCTTCGATTGAAAACGTGCACAGAGACATGTGGCAAACATTATATCAGGTCTGGAGGCAGTGAGATACATCAGAGATCCGACGATTGCTCTGTATGTAAATGCATCAGTTAGCTCCCCCTTAGCGTCAACACCAATCCCGTGATTAGGTTGTATTGGGGTATCCATCGGCTTCGAATCATCCATCTGGAATCGGCTCAAGACTTCAGAAACATATTTCGTCTGGTGAATAAAGATCCCTGTTGGTCTTTGTTCCACCTGCAAGCCTAGGAAAAACTGCATCTCTCCCATTGCGCTCATCTCGAACTTTTCCTGCATAACACGTTCAAATTCTCTGCACAGAAGTTCATTAGTAGACCCAAATATAATATCGTCAACATAAATCTGGACTAGAACCAAATCATCGCCTGCTCGTTTAGTGAACAGTGTGCAGTCTACCAAACCTCGCTTGAATCCTTTTGAGAGAAGATATGTGCTTAGCTCCTCATACCATTGCCTTGGAGCTTGGTGCAACCCGTAGAGAGCTTTGTTCAGAACGTAGACCTTATCCCGGTGAATAGGATCTTCAAAGCCTGGTGGTTGACCTACATAAACTTCCTCTTTGACCACACCGTAAAGAAATGCGCTCTTGACATCCATCTGATACACCTTAAATTTCTTGTATGATGCAAACGCCCGAAACATTCGGATTGCCTCTAGGCGTGCAACTGGTGCATTGATTTCGTTGTAATCGATTCCCTCAACCTGGTGAAATCCTTGTACAACCAAACGAGCTTTGTTCCTTACGATCACTCCTCTATCATCCTTTTTGCACTTAAACACCCACTTCGTTCCAATCTTCTTTCTTCCCGGGGGCAAATATGTCAGTGTCTAGACACCAAGTTTCTGGAACTGCAACAACTCCTCTTGCATTGCTTCCACCCAAGCGTCATCCAAAAGAGCATCCTTGTAAGTTCGCGGCTCCACCTGCAAAACATAACAAGCAAAAGACCAGTCATTTTGAAAACCAGATTTTTGTATTTTGTCATATAAAGCAAGATTGCCAATGTTTTCTGGTGAGTTCGCATTCCTCAATTGTCCTCTTGTCATTACAATGCTGCCAGGATTACCAATAACATGCTCAATCGGGTGAATTCGATGTATCCGAGATTCCGGATAATCGGGTACTTGGACTCCTGTCTGAGTAGTTAAGTTCTCTGTAGAAACCAGATCATTACCCACATTCGATGTTGAAGCACCATTTGTAGTTGGGTTCACTGGTGGTGTCACTGTAGCATGATCTAAGATACCTTCGCTTGTAACATCATCATCGTCATCTTCTGATTCTGATGAATTTAACGTTGTTGAAGCTTCTTGAAATACCTCTTCTTCGACGACAGGAACATTGGCATCATTAGAAGCTGTTTGAGGATTCACGGTAATCGGACGCACAAACGGTGAAGTCACTGCATTTTTGACCTCGTAATATAAACGTAGTACAACCTCTTCAACCAAGCTATCTAGATTGAATGATTCAAAGAAATCTTTGTAATCAAACATCCAGTCTGGACCGCTTCCTTGTAATTTCTGAGTGTACCGTTGCACTTCAACGTTAGCCCACTCCTCGACCTGACGAGTTCTTTTGTTGAATACCCGTTTGAGCGGGGTTGCATATCCAACAAAGTATCCTTCCTCGGTCTTTGGTGCGAACTTCTCAGATGGATTAAGCATGGTACAAGGAGCTCCATACGGTTCTAGATACTCTAAATTCGGCTTGCGACGATTCAACAGCTCATAAGAAGTTTTGCCAAACTTCTTCACCGTTAAAACGTGATTGAGAGTATAACAAGCTGCGTAAATTGCTTCGTTCCAGCACATTACTGGAAGATTTGAGTCCGCAAGCATTGTCCTCGCCGTTTCAATTAGAGTCCTGTTTTTACGTTCCGCGACACCGTTCTGTTGTGGGGTATACGGAGCACTATATTCATGATGAATTCCTTTGTTTTCACAAAGATTGTCCATCTGTGCAATTTTAAACTCCGTCCCATTGTCACTCCTAATCCTCTTGATCTTAAGACCATAAATATTTTCCAGACGAGTGAACAGAACTTTCAAATTGTCAAATGTGTCACTCTTCCTGTGTAAGCACATCACCCATGAAAATCTTGAATAATCATCAGTCACCACAAGACAGTATAACTCCCCGGCATGACTCTTACGCTTGACCGGTCCAAACAAATCCATGTGCAAACGTTCAAGTGGCAGTTCAACGGAATTAACTTTCTTTGGTCTATGGGATTGTTTGTGCTGCTTACCCTTTTTATAACTCACACACTTGTCATTTAGGTGAAAATGTTTGACGTTTACGCCTGTGACAAGTTCATTCTTCACCAATTGATTCATTTTTCTGAGGTGAATGTGTCCCATCCTCCTGTGCCACATTATGGATTCTTTTTCTGTAGCCTTGGAGAGGAAACACGTGACTTGGCCTTGGGTGGTCATTGCCTTTGACATATCGAGAATGTATAAATTGTTCACTCTCGGCGCCTTTAGAATCACCCACCCTTTTGGTAATTCAAACCCCGGCTTGAGTATGTAGCAAGATTTGTCGTCAAAGTATACAGAAAATTGCTTGTCGCATATCGCATATCTGACTGACACTCAACAAATTGTAATCTATCTGCTTCACATAAGAAATTCTTTCGAAGCTCACAATCCCATTACTCACACTACCCTCCATGGTTATATAGCCTCCTTTGTTCCCGGCAAACGCTACATAGCCTCCATTGATATTTCGAATATCGAACAGTAGCGAAAGATCCCCAGTCATATGGTCAGAAGCTCCACTGTCAACAATCCAAAGACTGCTAACAGGGCCAGCTGAAGCTCCCTGCACATATCAAGTAGAAAAGTTAGATTTTTCGGGGGACCCAAGCCTGTTTAGTCTTGGGTCTTTGAATTGATTGTTTCAAAGAGTCAGTTGTCTCACAAACATCTTGGTTTTTATCAACCTCTTTCTTTTTACACAAAACTTTTTCCTTCTCAGATTTCACATTTTGTGAAGTTGAAGCACCCTCAGAACCCTTTGATGTCCAAGATTGTTCAGTTCGTTTCAAGATCCGGATCTGAGATTTTGAGGTCTCAGCCGGTTTCTTTACTTCTTCCTTGAACGATACCTTCTTCGTTACCTTCTCTGATTTAACAGAGACAGGTCCAACTGCTGGTTTGACATTAAGTTTACTAGGAACCTTTTTGTTTTCAACAGTTGCGTTCACCAATGGTTTCTTCAATGGTTTCTCAGTAGCTATCCGATTGCGTCTGTCATAAGTCATCGGACGATTTTCCCTCCTTTTGAAATAGTTGTTTTGATTATAGTAAGGTGCTGGCTGAGGGAAAAACCGTCTCTGTGGATAACTGTGACTATCAACCGGACAATCATATCTTTGCTTCATCTCCACCTCGTGCCTCTTGTGTCGTACATACGGGCAGGTGGCAAGTAAATATCCCCTTTCCCCGCACTTAAAACACGCACGGTACTCTTCATAGTTTTCCTTGATGTTCGACTTAGAATAACTAGCAATGGGATATTGATCAACCATACATTGTCATCTTAAACTCTCAGGAGCTATGTCCTTTGAGTAAGCCGGCTCAATAAAACTATTTGACTTGTCTGTTGGTTTAACGAATTGTGTGACATTGACCTTTGGTTCTTTAGAATTATCCGAATGAATTTTCTTTAAAATGGCTGGAGGAATATCATTGGTTCGTTCATGTTTTGGAAACCAAATGGTACTTTCCTACCAGATCTTTTCAATTTTAGAATAGTTTGAAAATTGAATCGGATATTCTTCATCAGACATAATCTTATCGAAGCCTTGCATCCGATAGAAAACTTTCACCGGTTTATCACACGATTCGTTTTTCACTTCATTTGACTTTTCGGTTTTATTTTCAATTGTCTTTTCAACAGATTTAACAACATTCTTTTCAACATTCTTAACCACTTTCTTTTCAACATTCTTAACCACTTTCTTTTCAACATTCTTAACAACAGACTTCTCAGCTTTCTTATCAACATTCTTTGCTGATTGATTCTTTTTGTGAGCGTTAGCCATGGGATGGACAATCTGAGATGGTGAAACCGGTTCAGTAGTGATGATGTGATTTTCATCAGGAATATCACTCACTTTTTCAACAACCGTCTCAGACTGTTCATCCTCTTCATTAGAATCCTCAGCAGTACCCACACCTTCATTGTTTCCCAGAACAGGTCTAACATCAGAATACGGGTCTCCGACACTGGATGTGTTGGACTCGTTATCTGATGTAGAGTCAGATTTGACTAAGCTCTCCGGTGCTATCGCATGCAAATTATGGTTTTCGAACAACACCGGAGATGGGACAGCTTTGTAGTTTGCACTACTCGACTGTGAGGGTTCTTCGATGATGTGATCAACTACATAAGCAATGTGCTTATAGCTTTCAAGATTTTTGTTAACTTTCTCTGCAAAGCACTTGATGGTGGCCATTTCCAATTTTGTGTTTTCTAAATCGTTTATATAATTGTTTATGGCCATTTTCTTTAAAGACAAAGTCTTTTTCAATTCAGAAATATCTTTCTTATACCCATCAAGTACTCTGTTGAATTCTTTTGATTCCTTTTGATACAATTGACAATTGATTTTTGCACTCTCAAGTTGAACCTTGAGTTGCTTATATTCATATGTCAATTTATCACAAGTTTTGCAATTTTTAACACAAGTAGGATTTGAATTAACAGAAGATTCGGTACTTACCTGCTTAGGAGGTTCTGTCATGGCCATTAGAGCAAAATGAGCTTCCTTCCCAGTGAAAAACTTGGAGTAGTCAATTCTGGTGCAAGCATCATCCACCATGCATGACTTCCGAGTCATCAAGAAATCAGCTTCAGCTAGCAACTGGTCAATATCGTCATCCAGTGAATTAACACTAGATTCAGAGTCAGAATCACTTTCTTCGTCAGAATAAGTGGAATCAAACTATTCTGGAATATCAGCAAGAGTATCCATAACCATTCCAGTCTTCTTCTCAGCACAATCAACATCAACATTCATCTCATCATTCACCTCTTCAATCTTCAATTCACTCATCTTCTCAGACACAATCTCTTCTTCAACCTCCACCGGTTCATCTAAGTTCATCTTCTGTGCCACACAAGCCACATTACCCGCTGTAATTTCTTCCACACCCAACTACATACCGGTCCAATCGAAACCCTCATCCTTCTGTATCACCAAAGCTTGGTTTGGGTTTGTGTGTTTGGTGTAGATATGGGAATGATTGTTCGGTTTGAGTTCTATTGTGTTTGGTTTTGGTTTTGTGAAGTGGATTGTCTAGCATTGTTGTTTTGTTGGTTATTTTGGCGGTTTTGATAGTTGTTGTGAGGTTGAAAGCTTGAAATATTGTTGGAACTTTGGTATGATACTTGGTTTTGGTTTTGAGTTTGACGATTTTGGTATGTAGAGTTGAATGGATTACGATTACCTTGTTGTGCTGGCTGTGTGCACTCTCTTTTAAAATGACCTTTTTCACCACAGTTGAAACAAGTTACTTTGACTTTGTTGAAGCCATATGTGGTGTTAGGAGAACTTGAAAGATCCGTTCTCCCGGTCTTCTGAATAAAATCAGTAGCTCTCCTCATGATGCTTGCAAAAGCCCACTGTATATCCATCAATTCCATCTCTTCCTTGTCGATCTGTGCATAGTCCTCATTGGTCAAATTGTTGTTCCCAATTTGACTAGCAACCAGACCATTGTATAATGCTACCATCGCTGAAACTAATGCCACATGTTGTTGAGCAATCTCAACAGTAACATTATTCAGATTTGAAGTCTCCAACACGATCGGGCTTTGGTTTGATTGGTTTTGGTTAAGTTGAATTTGGTACATTTGAGGGTTGTAAGGTTGTTGTTGTTGAGGTTGGCTGGCAGAGTAACACGCTGCTTGTTGCATGGGTGAGAATGGTGGAATATAGGTAGTTGTTGTAGGATATGATGGTGAGGTATATGCAGATGTTTGAGCAAGGTAGTTGATTGGTTGTTTGGGTGGTTCAACGATGTTGGATACGCACGCAATGTGTGGAGCAACGTTGGTAGTAGAACTGGAAGTAGTATGAGAAGAGGATGTGCCACCAAGATAAAGTTCCGGATTCTGAGGAATTTGAGCTCTCTTTGCTTTCCTCTTCTCCTCCATCTCTTTGTTCTCCAGTTTCTGTATAAACTCATTGATCGTCCAATACTGGTACGCATCCTTCTCTTTCAACACTTCAATATGCTGGTTCCAATACGGTGGGAACGCATCGGCAAACTTGTCCACCAGTTCGGAATAGGTATGCTAATCTCATATCTTGACAGCTCTATGAGTAAGTGGCAATACCTTGGAACCAACTCTTTCAAAGTTTCGTTACCCATGTAACTAAAATTCTCAAACTCTTTACGAAGCTCCTCCATCCTTAGCTTCCTAGTCTTCTCATTCCCATCATGTCTGTTTCTCAACATGTCCAATAGTTGCTTAGACGTTGTGCACGAACCAAACTGATGCAGCAAATCTGTGTTGATAGCTTGGGATAATTGAGAAAACGCCTTTTTCTCAATAGCAAACTTTTTCTTCTCATCGTCTGCTAGATTCTCTAAAGGAATAGGCTCTCCAAGATCGGAGCAACATAGCCTTTCGCAATCATTTGCCATGCCTCAGTACCCTCTAAACCCATACCCTCCAAATGGATCTTGAATTTAGTCTTCCACGTGTTGTAGTCGACCATTTCCATCAGCTTAGGTGGTCGGTTTCCACTTCCAAATGACAAGTCTTGAATAAGCGTTGATATAGCATTGGTCGTCTGTGTGTGAACCGTTGCTGCTGCTACTCCCCAATACTCGCCAATCGGTTGCGGTTGTGGTTGCGCAACATGTTGAGGAATAGAACTAGTCATAGCCATATAGTTGATAGGTTGTGATGGTTGACTAGTCTTTTGGCAGCAACCGACCAAGGATCCATGGTTGTCTACTGTTGTGTCGTGTTGGGTCGTGGGGTAGTCGGAAAGTTCAACATCTTGATCTGAAAATGTTTAAACACGAAAAGATTAGAAAAGTTTAAAACAGTTTACTCCTTCGTATGAGTAATTTCAACTGAGTTGGACTTTAGTTTAGGTGGTTCCGTAATTTCAAGTTACGGAATTCGCTGAGGTGGACAGCATCACGCGTAGGTGGAAGTTAATGCTGGACAATGGGGGTGATGAGGTGGTCGGATCCGCAATTAAGGAAGGAGTTTTTTCTCTGGTTTTTCATAATCTAACCCATCAACAACATCTAATTAAGAATCCAAGGTGTGTTCTTGATCCTAAACCCTTTTTAAGGCATTTTAATTCGTTTTCATCTAACCCTAAATGTCCAGATCTATTCTAAGGGTGTTTTCATGATTAAAAACCTTTTAAACATCTTTCTAACCCTAAACCTTATCATTAAACATAGGTTTTCATATCAATAAACATACGTTAATGATGTGTTATGTGATATTATGTGTTGTTTAATGATTTGCCACTGTATCTATGATAGAAACATGATCTAGGGTTGTAAATGCATTATTCTGCGACTAATGCTTTGGATTAACATTAACATGTGTTTTGGTGATTGTCGAACGTGCGAAGGAGAGAAAACATACGAAGGAGAGACAAGGAGTGCGAATGTAGAATTTATGTTATGTAATGCTTGGTTCGCACAAAGTGTTTGGGCGAACCTGCACATTCGACCATGTAATATGGGCGAATGTGCAGGCCTATAAATAGGTTAAGCCATTTTTGAAAGTTAGTAGTTGGTCATTTTATTTCCCTCCTGTTTTGTGTCTCTCCCTAGTGTTTTGTCAACTTATTTTCACGTCATATCTGATTGTAATCCTTATTAAAACGTGTAATTTGAGTTGATTATGAATGAGAAAAACCTTTGAAAGATGATTTCTGTGTTTTGATTGTTTGATTATCATAATTGTGATTGATTCAGGGATTCCGCACCTGAATCAAACTTGTTTGATCAATCTCTTTGTAGATTTGACGATCCTAAGCGCGTACAAAGTGGTATCAGAGCCATTATGGATCAAACAACCACAATTTGATAATTTTACAGCAGATTTGGACCCTATTTTGATCAAAAACTTTCTGTTTTCATTGATAACATTGAATTAGTGATAAATTGATTGATTAGAGCTTGTTTTCATGGATAAAATGGATAATTCTCTTTGATAAACTTGTTCCAAATCAAATCCGAATCAAAACCTGATTAATATCATCAAATTCTTTCAACTTTTGAAAAATTTCATCAAAATCAACTGTTTTTCAAAGAATAACCGTTTTTGAAAAGTTCGGGGTCGAACCTAGGGAGAAATGGGCGAACGTGTGTGTTAAACGGTCGAACCAAAGGATTTTTGGTCGAAGGTGGTGTTTTAAGTGGCCGAACCTAGAGTTTGTTAGTGTATTGGTGTTCATTCGACCATACCTGTTTCATTCGACCAGTCGAACGGTCGAAAGAGAATTTCATTCGGTCGAAAGAGAGTCAAACGGTCGAAAGAGATTTGTGTTTGGTATATCTTTCATTCGTATCTTTGAAAACAGTCGAAGGAGAACATTTTTACTCATTCGACCATTCGATTCATACGAAGGAGAAAACTGTTTTAAACTTTTCTAATCTTTTCGTGTTTAAACATTTTCAGATCAAGATGTGGAACTTTCCGACTACACCACGACCCAACATGACACTACAACAGCAGACAACCATGGATCCTTGGTCGGTTGCTGCCCAAAAGTCTAGTCAACCATCACAACCTATCAACTATATGGCAATGACTAGCACTATTCCTCAACATGTTGCACAACCACAACCGCAACCGATTGGCGACTATTGGGGAGTAGCAGCAGCAGCGGTTCACACACAGACGACCAATGCCATATCAACGCTTATTCAAGACTTGTCATCTGGAAGTGGAAACCGACCACCTAAGCTGATGGAGATGGTCGACTACAACACGTGGAAGACTAAATTCAAGATCCATTTGGAGGGTATGGGTTTAGAGGGAACTGAAGCATGGCAAATGATTGTGAAAGGCTATGTTGCTCCGATCTTGGAGAACACAGGAGAGCCTATTCCTTTGGAGAATCTAGCAGACGATGAAAAGAAAAAGTTTGCTATTGAGAAAAAGGCGTTTTCTCAATTGTCCCAAGCTATCAACACAGATTTGCTGCATCAGTTTGGTTCGTGCACAACTTCTAAGCAGCTGTGGGACATGTTGAGAAACAGACATGATGGGAATGAGAAGACTAGGAAGCTAAGGATGGAGGAGCTTCGCAAAGAGTTTGAGAATTTTAGTTACATGGGTAACGAAACTTTGAAAGAGTTGGTTCCAAGGTATTGCCACTTACTCACAGAGCTGTCAAGCTATGAGATTAGCATACCTATGTCCGAACTGGTGGACAAGTTTGCCGATGCGTTGCCACCGTATTGGAACCAGCATATTGAAGTGTTGAAAGAGAAGGATGCGTACCAGTATTGGACGATCAATGAGTTTATACAGAAACTGGAGAACAAAGAGATGGAGGAGAAGAGAAAAGCAAAGAGGGCTCAAATTCCTCAGAATCCGGAACTTTATCTTGGTGGTACATCTTCTTCTCATACTACTTCCAGTTCTACTACCAATGTTGCTCCACACATCGCGTGCGTATCTAACATCGTTAAACCACCCAAACAACCAATCAACTACCTTGCTCAAACATCTTCATACACCTCACCATCATATCCTACAACAACTACCTATATTCCACCATTCTCACCCATGCAACAAGCAGCATGTTACTCTGCTAGTCAACCTCAACAACAACAACCTTTCAACCCTCAAATGAATCAAATTCAACTTAACCAAAACCAACTGAACCAAAGCCCGATTATGTTGGAGACTTCAAATCTGAATAATTTTACTCTTGAGATTGCTCAACAACATGTCACATTAGTTTCAGCGATGGTAGCATCATACAATGGTCTGGTTGCTAGTCAAATTGGGAACAACAATTTGACCAATGAGGACTATGCACAGATCGACAAGGAAGAGATGGAATTGATGGATATACAGTGGGCGTTTGCAAGCATCATGAGAATAGCCACTAATTTTATTCAGAAGACCGAGAGAACAGATCTTTCAACTTCTCCTAACACCACTTATGGCTTCAACAAAGCCAAAGTAACTTGTTTCAACTGTGGTGAAAAAGGTCATTTTAAAAGAGAGTGCACACAGCCAGCACAACAAGGTAATCGAAATCCATTCAACTCTACATACCAAAACCGTCAAACTCAAAACCAAAATCAAGTATCATACCAAAGTTCCAACAACATTTCAAGCTTTCAACCTCACAACAACTATCAAAACCGCCAAAATAACCAACAAAATAACAATGCTAGACAATCCACATCACAAAACCAAAACCAAACACAACAGAACTCAAACCGAACAATCATTCCCATATCTACACCAAACACACAAACTTAAACTGAAAACCCAAATCAAGCTTTGGTGATACAAAAGGATGAGGGTTTCGATTGGACCGGTATGTAGTTGGGAATGGAAGAAATTACAGCGGGAAATGTGGATTGTGTGGCACAGAAGATGAACATGGATGAACCGGTGGAGGTTGAAGAAGAGGCTGTGTCTGAAAAGATGAGTGAGTTGAAGATTGAAGAGGTGAATGATGAGATGAATGTTGATGTTGATTGTGCTGAGAAGAAGACTGGAATGGTTATGGATACTGTTGCTGATATTCCAGAACAGTTTGATTCCACTTATTCTGATGAAGAAAGTGATTCTGATTCTGAATCTAGTGTTAATTCACTAGATGACGACATTGACCAGTTGCTAGCTAAAGCTGATTTCTTGATGACTCGGAAGTCATGCATGGTGGATGATGCTTGCACTAGAATTGACTACTCAAAGTTTTTCGCTGGGAAGGAAGCTCATTTTTCTCTTATGGCAATGACAGAACCTCCTAAGCAGGTATGTACCGAATCTACTGTTAATTCCAATACAACTTGTGTTAAGAATTGCAAAATTTGTGATAAATTGACAGATGAAAATAAGCAACTCAAGGTTCAACTTGAGAGTGCAAAAATCAATTGTCAATTATATCAAAAGGAATCAAAATAATTCAATAGAGTACTTGATGGGTATAAGAAAGATATTTCTGAATTGAAAAAGACTTTGTCTTTAAAGCAAATGGCCATAAACAATTATATAAATGATTTAGAAAACACAAAATTGGAAATGGCCACCATCAAGTGCTTTGCAGAGAAAGTTAATAAAAAGCTTGAAAGCTATAAGCATATTGCTTATGTAGTTGACCACATCATCGAAGATGCTTCACAGTCGAGTAGTGCAAACTACAAAGTTGTCCCAGCTCCGGTGTTGTTCGAAAACCATAATTTGCATGCGATAGCACCGGAGAGCTTAGTCAAATCTGACTCTAGATCAGATAACGAGTCCAACACATCCAGTGTCGGAGACCCGTATTCTGATGTTAGACCTGTTCTGGGAAACAATGAAGGTGTGGTAGCTACTGATGATTCTAATGAAGAGGATGAACAGTCTGAGACGATTGTTGAAAAAGTGAGTGATATTCCTGATGAAAATCACATCATCACTACTGAACCGGTTTCACCATCTCAGATTGTCCATCCCATGGCTAACGCTCACAGAAAGAATCAATCAGCAAAGAATGTTGATAAGAAAGTTGAGAAGTCTGTTGTTAAGAATGTTGAAAAGAAAGTTGAAAAATCAAATGATGAGAAAAACGAATCGTGTGATAAACCTGTGAAAGTTTTCTATCGGATGCAAGGCTCCGATAAGATTATGTCTGATGAAGAATATCCGATTCAATTTGCAAACTATTCTAAAATTGAAAAGATCTGGCAGGAAAGTACAATTTGGTTTCCGAAACATGAACGAACCAATGATATTCCTCCAGCCATTTTAAAGAAAATTAATTCGGATAATTCTAAAGATCCAAAGGTCAATGTCACACAATTTGTTAAACCAACAGACAAGTCAAATAGTTTTATTGAGCCGACTTACTCAAAGGACCCTGCTCCTGAGAGTTTAAGAAGACAGTGTATGGTTGATCAATATCCCATTGCTAGTTATTCTAAGTCGAACATCAAGGAAAACTATGAAGAGTACCGTGCGTGTTTTATGTGCGGGGAAAGGGGGCATTTACTTGCCAACTGCCCGTATGTACGACACAAGAGGCACGAGGTGGAGATGAAGCAAATGTTTGATTGTCCGGTTGATAATCGTAGTTATCCACAGAGACGGTTTTTCCCTCAACAAGCACCTTTTTATAACCAAAACAACTATTTCAAAAGGAGGGAAAATCGTCCGATGACTTATGACAGACGCAACCGGATAGCCACTGAGAAATCATTGAAGAAACCATTGGTGAACGCAACTGCTGAAAACAAAAAGGTTCCTGTTAAACCTAAAGTCAAACCAACAGTTGGACCTGTCTCTGTTAAATCAGAGAAGGTAACCAAGAAGGTATCGTTCAAGGAAGAAGTAAAGAAACCGGCTGAGACCTCAAAATCTCAGATTCGGATCTTGAAACGGACTGAACAATCTTGGTCATCAAAGGGTTCTGAGGGTGCCTCAACTTCACAAAATGTGAAATCTGAGAAAGAAAAAGTTTTGCGTGAAAAGAAAGAGGTTGATAAAACCCAAGATGTTTGTGAGAAAATTGACTCTTTGAAACAATCAGTTCAAAGACCCAAGACCAAACAGGCTTGGGTCCCCCGAAAATCTAACTTTTCTACTTGATATGTGCAGGGAACTTCAGCTGGCCCTGTTAGCAGTCGTTGGATTGTTGACAGTGGAGCTTCTGGCCATATGACTGGGGATCTTTCGCTACTGTTCGATATTAGAAATATCAATGGAGGCTATGTAGCGTTTGCCGGGAACAAAGGAGGCGATACGTAACATATGCAATTGGGGTGTTACACTATATTACCATGCAGGGTAGTGTGAGTAATGGGATTGTGAGCTTCGAAAGAATTTCTTATGTGAAGCAGATAGATTACAATCTGTTGAGTGTCAGTCAGATATGCTTCAAGCATTTTTCTGTGTATTTTGACGACAAATCTTGTTACATACTCAAGCCGGGGTTTGAATTACCGAAAGAGTGGGTGATGCTAAAGGCGCTGAGAGTGAATAACCTGTAGATTCTCGATATGTCAAAGGCAATGACCACCCAAGGCCAAGTCACGTGTTTCCTCTCCAAGGCTACAGAAAAAGAATCTATTATGTGGCACAGGAGGATGGGACACATTCACCTCAGAAAGATGAATCAATTGGTGAAGAACGAACTTGTCATAGGCGTTAACGTCAAACATTTTCACCTAAATGACAAGTGTGTGAGTTGTAAAAAGGGTAAGCAGCACAAACAATCCCATAGACCAAAGAAAGTTAATTCCGTTGAACTGCCACTTGAACGATTGCACATGGATATGTTTGGACTGGTCAAGCGTAAGAGTCATGCTGGGGAGTTATACTATCTTGTGGTGACTGATGATTATTCAAGATTTTCATGGGTGATGTGCTTACACAGAAAGAGCGACACATTTGACAACTTGAAAGTTCTGTTCACTCGTTTGGAAAATATCTATGGTCTCAAGATCAAGAGGATTAGGAGTGACAATGGGACGGAGTTTAAAAATGCACAGATGGACGATCTTTGTGAAAACAAAGGAATTCATCATGAATATAGTGCTCCGTATACCCCACAACAGAACGGTGTCGCGGAACGTAAAAACAGGACTCTAATTGTAACGGCGAGGACAATGCTTGTGGACTCAAATCTTCCAGTAATGTTCTGGAACGAAGCAATTTACGCAGCTTGTTATACTCTCAATCGGGTTTTAACGGTGAAGAAGTTTGGCAAAACTTCTTATGAGCTGTTGAATCGTCGCAAGCCGAATTTAGAGTATCTAGAACCGTTTGGAGCTCCTTGTACTATGCTTAATCCATCTGAGAAGTTCGCACCGAAGGCTGAGGAAGGGTACTTTGTTGGATATGCAACCCCGCTCAAACGGGTATTCAACAAAGGAACTCGTCAGGTTGAGGAGTGGGCTAACGTTGAAGTGCAACTGTACACTCAGAACTTACAGGGAAGCGATCCAGACTGGATGTTTGATTACAAAGATTTCTTTGAATCATTCAATCTAGATAGCTTGGTTGAAGAGGCTATACTACGTTTATATTACAAGGTCGAAAACGCAGTGACTTCACCGTTAGTGCGTCCGATTACCGTGAATCCTCAAGCAGCTTCTAATGATACCAATGTTCCTATCGTTGAAGAAGAAGTATTTCAAGAAGCTTCCACAACGTTGAATTCATCAGAATCAGAAGATGACGACGATGATGTTACAAGTGAAGCTATCTTAGATCAGGCTACAGTGACACCACCAGTGAACCCAACTACAAATGGTGCTTCAACATTGAATGTGGGTAATGATCTGGTTTCTACAAAGATTTTAACTACTCAGACGGGAGTCCAAGTACCCGATTATCCGGAATCATGGATACATCGAATTCACCCGATTGAGCAAGTTATTGGTGATCCTGGTAGCAGTGTGATGACAAGAGGACAATTGAGGAATGCGAACTCACCAGAAAACCTTGGCAATCTTGCTTTATATGCCAAAATACAAAAATCTCGCTTTCAAAATGACTGGCCTTTTGCTTGTTATGTTTCGCAGGTAGAGCCGCGAACTTACAAGGATGCTCTTTTGGACGATGCTTGGGTGGAAGCAATGCAAGAGGAGTTGTTGCAGTTTCAGAAACTTGGCGTCTGGACACTGACAGATTTACCCCCAGGAAGAAAGAAGATTGGAACGAAGTGGGTGTTTAAGTGCAAAAAGGATGATAGAGGAGTGATCGTAAGGAACAAAGCTCGTTTGGTTGTACAAGGATTTCATCAGGTTGAGGGAATCGATTACACCGAAATCTATGCACCAGTTGCACGCTTAGAGGTAATCTGAATGTTTCTGGTGTTTGCATCATACAAGAAATTTAAGGTGTATCAAATGGATGTCAAGAGCGCATTTCTTTACGGTGTGGTCAAGGAGGAAGTATACGTAGGTCAACCACCAGGCTTTGAAGACCCTATTCACCGGGATAAGGTCTACGTACTGAACAAATCTCTCTACGGTTTGCACCAAGCTACAAGGCAATGGTATGAGGAGCTGAGCACGTATCTTCTCTCAAAAGGATTCAAGCGAGGTTTGGTAGACTGCACCTTGTTCACTAAACGAACAGGCGATGACTTGCTTCTAGTCCAGATTTATGTTGACGATATTATATTTGGGTCTACTAACGAACTTCTGTGCAGATAATTTGAACTTGTTATGCAGGAAAAGTTCGAGATGAGTGCAATGGGAGAGATGCAGTTTTTCCTAGGCTTGCAGGTGGAACAAAGACCAACGGGGATCTTTATTCACCAAACGAAATACGTTTCTGAAGTCTTGAGCCGATTCCAGATGGATGATTCGAAGCCGATGGATACCCCAATACAACCTAATCACGGGATTGGAGTTGACGCTAAGGGGGAGCTAACTGATCCATTTACATACAGAGCAATCGTCGGATCTCTGATGTATCTCACCGCCTCCAGACCTGATATAATGTTTGCCACATGTCTCTGTGCACGTTATCAATCGAAGCCGAAACAGAGTCATCTTGCAGCTGTCAAACATATCCTTAGTGTAGATGCATTATTGTGCGACTAATGCATTGGATTACAATAAACATATCTTAATGGTGATTGTCGAACGGGCGAAGGAAGAAAATTGTGGGTGAATGAAGGTTTTGATGGGTGCGAAGAAGAGAAGATATACGAAGGAGAGACAAGGAGTGTGAATGTAGATTTATTGTTTTGTATTGCTTGGTTCGTACGAAGTGATTGGGCGAACCTGCACATTCGACCATTCAATATGGGTGAATGTGCAGGCCTATAAATAGGTTAAGCCATTTTTGAAAGTTAAGTGTTGTTCATTTTATTTCCCTCCTGTTTTGTGTCTCTCCCTAGTGTTTTGTCAACTTATTTTCACGTCATATCTGATTGTAATCTTTATTAAAACGTGTAATTTGAGTTGATTATTAATGATAAAAACCTTTGAAAGATGATATCTGTCTTTTGATTGTTTTATTATCATAATTGTGATTGATTTAGGGATTCCGCACCTGAATCAAACTTGTTTGATCAATCTCTTTGTAGATTTGACGATCCTAAGCGCGTACAAAGTGGTATCAGAGCCATTATGGATCAAACAACCACAATTGGATAATTTTACAGCAGATTTGGACCCTATTTTGATCAAAAACTTTCTGTTTTCATTGATAACATTGAATTGGTGATAAATTGATTGATTAGAGCTTGTTTTCATGGTTAAAATGCATAATTCTCTTTAATAAACTTGTTCCAAATCAAATCCGAATCAAAACCTGATTAGTATCATCAAATTCTTTCAACTTTTGAAAAATTTGATCAAAATAACCTGATTTTCAAAGAATAACCGTTTTTGAAAAGTTCAGGGTCGAACCTAGGGAGAAATGGGCGAACGTGTGTGTTAAACGGTCGAACCAAAGGATTTTTGGTCGAAGGTGGTGTTTTAAGTGGTCGAACCAAGAGTTTGTTAGTTTTTTGGTGTTCCTTCGACCATACTTGTTTCATTCGACCATTCGAACGGTCGAAGGAGATTTCCATACGGTCGAAAGAGATTTGTGTTTGTTATATCTTTCATTCGTATCATTGAAAACGGTCGAAGGTTTTAAAATCTCTGAGCCACACAAGATTTTAAAATTAACATTCGTTGGAATATACTATTTATTAAAGAAAACTTACGTTGAAAAGTAACATGGCATTTGTGGCTTTTTTTCTAGGTGTATATCTGTTACTCCAATCACATCTATCAACAAGCTCTTACCAGATTATAACATGTTTCACATCGATTCAAAACCTAATACGTGTTCATACATATACGAATTGAAGGTACATGCTCAAAAATTCTCAAAACTGAAGCACTCGTTCAATCAATTTAATTGATAACAATGACAACAAAAGGTTCTTTTTTTTAATCTCACGTGTGATTTTGTTGTTGCTGTCGTTAATTAGGTCAAAATTCTTGATCTAATTCAAACAAATATGCAATAAACGCTGATTATTCATCACGTATTGAAGATAATCGAGGAAAACAACCTATTTTGATAAATGATATTGCAGAATCTACATCAAACCTTGATTCTTCTTCGTGTACAAAATCCGATTCAGATGATACACATCTGTCTGGCATTGAACATAGAGGTACCTGATTCAATTTTTACGTACTACACATGTGCACTACACATTTTTGCAGGGTTTCAACAATTTTCTAAATCTCACAAAGGTGTATTGGTCAGTGCTGTTGTTCTATACATGACTGTTGTATTATGTATTCTATTTTTGTGTGTTTCTTAAATCCTAATCGTTAATTGTTTCTGATTTACGAAGTCAAAGTGTTGGGATGGCGTTATCCCGAGCAGCAGTGTGTGGAAATGGTGGCTATTCGTGACCTTCGACCCTTTCACAGGGTCGAATGTACCCTGACTTGGTCGAATGGAATTCCTTTAATTCCATATCCCAGGTTCGCCCCTTTGCTAAGGGACGAACCTAGACAAATTTCCAGGTTCGCCTACTCGAAGTGGTCGAACCAGGACTTATGTTTTTCTAGTTTTCCAATTTGTCGTGTTTAACGCACCTTAACATATGAGCATGCAACCTTAGTCTATGTTTAACATATTTAAGCATGGATGATTATCTACACGTCGTTTAAACACATCTATGCATATAATCCACCACACGACAATTAATCTACACATGCAATTAATTAGTTTTTGTAATTTCACCAACAACGGGACTCGGTACTAGTGTATTCCCAAAACGACTCCCAATGATCCTCCAGATCATTGAACCCCGGACAATCCTAACTTGACCCGACTCAACTAACCTAGTTAAGTCCGTTTAAAATTGTTTCCCACTAAGGTAGACTTAGATGTTACTAAAATGTTTAAGCCAAATATGTCGGGTGTCACATCATCCCCACGTTGAAAGAATTCTCATCCCGAAAATTGCACGAAGCCCAAAAATGAAAGAGACGGAAAGAATGAAACAAAAAGAAAATTTACCGGATGTCACATCATCCCCACGTTGAAAGGAATCTCGACCCGAGATTCATTCCGCTTCAACAGTAACATGCCTCGATTCGAATGCGCGTTTCGGAAAAAGATGAGGATACTTAGCTTTCATCTGATCCTCCTGTTCCCACGTGAACTCCGGTCCACGGTTCGAGTTCCAACGAACTTTGACGATGCGGATTTTACTCTGACGAAGGCTACGAATCTTGTAGTCGAGAATCTCGACAGGTTCCTCCACAATGCGAAGACAATCATCAACCTTGATCTCTTCCAGTGGTACAATGAGAGATTCGTCAGCCAAACACTTCTTCAAGTTAGACACATGGAAGACGTTGTGAACACTACCGAGCTCCGCCGGTAAGTCAAGTCTGTATGCCACCGGCCCAATCCGTTCTAGGAATGCGAACGGTCCGACATAACGAGGGTTAAGCTTGCCACGCTTTCCAAAGCGTATGACGCCCTTCCATGGTGAAACTTTCAGAAGTACCCTCTCCCCAGCCTGGAACTCCAAAGGTTTGCGACGGCGATCGGCATAACTCTTCTGACGATCCCGCGCAGCAGCCAAACGGTTACGAATTTGTATGATTTTCTCCGAAGTTTCGTACACAAGTTCCGGACCGGTGAGCTGGCTCTCGCCCACCTCGGCCCAACAAAGAGGTGATCGACATTTCCGTCCGTAGAGAGCCTCGAACGGAGCTGCCTTGATACTAGAGTGATAGCTGTTGTTATAGGAGAATTCCACCAACGGTAAGTGAATCTCCCAACTCTTACCAAAATCGATAACACATGCCCGAAGCATGTCTTCCAAGGTTTGAATCGTCCGCTCACTCTGTCCATCAGTTCGCGGATGATAAGTTGTACTCATATCCAACTGAGTACCCAAAGCCTTGTGCAGAGCCTTCCAGAAACGCGAAGCAAAACGAGAATCACGATCAGAGATAATAGAAACAGGCACCCCGTGCCGAGCAACCACCTCCTTAAGGTAAAGTCAAGACAATCGCTCGAGTCCATCGGTTTCCTTAATAGGTATGAAACGTGCCGATTTGTCAACCGGTCAACGATCACCCAGATCATATCATAACCACTAGGTGACTTTGGCAGCTTGGTGACAAAATCCATCGTGATTCGCTCCCACTTCCATTCTGGAACCTCTGGTTATTGCAGAAGACCAGACGGTCTCTGATACTCCACCATGACTTTAGCACACGTCAAGCATTTGCTGACATAAGAAGCTATGTCAGCCTTCATGTTTGGCCACCAATAAAGTATCTTCAAATCCTGATACATCTCATCGGAGCCAGGGTGAATAGAATACCGGGATTTGTGAGCTTCATCCAAGACAAGCTCGCGTAATCCCCCGAACAAGGGAACCCAAACACGTCCCGTGAAATAGTGTAAGCCATCGGTCCTGTGTTCAAGATGCTTGTCAGCACTGTGCATAGTTTCAGCTTTAAGGTTCTCCTCCTTCAAAGCTTCCAACTGTGCAGAACGGATTCGGTCATGCAATGAGGAATGAATGGTAAGCTGTAAGGCTCGGACACGACGAGGATTCACAGACTCCTTCCTGCTCAAGGCGTCCGCCACAACGTTCGCCTTGCCAGGATGGTATTTGATAGCACAGTCATAGTCGTTCAGGAGTTCAACCCAGCGACGCTGCCACATGTTCAACACCTTCTGGTTGAAAATATGCTGAAGACTCTTGTGATCGGTGTATACTTCACACTTGGTAGCGTACAAGTAATGTCTCCAGATTTTCAACGCAAAGATCACCGCACCCAGTTCCATGTCATGAGTAGTGTAGTTCTTCTCATGAACCTTGAGTTGACGAGAAGCATAGGCAATAACCTTCCCGCGTTGCATTAACACACAACCGAGACCACGAATAGAAGCGTCACAGTACACAACGAAGTCGTCCGTACCCTCAGGTAAAGATAAGATAGGTGCAGAACAAAGTTTAAGCTTCAGCATCTGAAATGCTGATTCCTGTGGTTCACCCCAGTCAAACTTTCGGTCTTTCTGGGTAAGAGTGATGAGGGGTTGAGCGATCTTTGAAAATCCCTCAATGAAACGACGATAGTAACCCGCAAGACCTAGGAATTGCCGCACCTCAGATGGCGTCTTTGGTGCTTCCCAGTCTTTAATAGCTTCGATCTTAGCTGGATCGACATGAATTCCCAGTTCATTAACCACATGCCCTAGGAATTGAACTTCACGTAACCAAAAATCACACTTTGAGAACTTAGCGTACAACTGCTCCTGTCTCAAAAGTTCCAAGACCAACCGTAGGTGTTCCTCATGATCTGTCTTGTTCTTAGAATAAACTAGAATATCGTCAATAAACACGATGACGAACTTATCAAGGTAAGGTTTGCAAACGCGGTTCATCAAGTCCATGAACACCGCCGGTGCATTAGTGAGACCAAAAGGCATGACCAAGAACTCAAAATGGCCATATCGAGTGCGAAAAGCAGTCTTCTGAATGTCAGCTTCCCGGACGCGCAACTGGTGATAACCGGACGGCAAATCAATCTTTGAGTAGTAACTAGAGCCCTGGAGTTTGTCAAAGAGATCATCAATGCGAGGGAGAGGATAACGATTCTTGATGGTCACTTTGTTCAGCTCACGATAATCAATACACATGCGAAGACTCCCGTTCTTCTTCTTCACAAACAAAATAGGAGCTCCCCACGGGGAAGAACTCGGTCAGATGAAACCCTTTTCCAAGAGTTCCTGTAACTGGCTGGACAACTCTTACATCTCAGGAGGTGCAAGACGGTACGGAGCTCGGGCAATAGAAGTTGCACCCAGAGTAAGATCAATACCAAACTCAACCTGACGATGGGGAGGAAAACCAGGTAAATCATCAGGAAATACATCGGGAAAATCACGAACCACCGGAATATCCTCGATCTTCTTCTCATCGTCAGTAGAAATGTTAACAAGTGCCAGAATGGCCGAACAACCCTTCCGAAGGTACTTACAGGCTTTCATGCTAGAAATGATACTCAGCGGAGCACCACCTTTCTCGCCATGAACCGAAAGAGTCTCTCCATCAGGGAGAGGGATCCGAATAATCTTATCGAAACAAACGATCTCCACACGATACAACGATAACCAATCCATGCCGACAACGACATCAAAACTACCCAGGGGTACCGGCATAAGGTCGATGGGGAAAGACAAACCCGACAGTTCCAAGCGACATTCCCTAAGGGTGTGCGTCGCTTTGATTTTCTTACCATCAGCCAACTCTATTAAGTACTTAGCCTCTAAAGGTGTGGGTACTATATCTAGCAATTGACTAATGTCCACAGATACGAAACTCTTATCGGCACCAGAATCAAACAAGACAGAAACATAGCGATCATTAAGAAGGAACGTACCGGTAACTATGTCTGGATCCTACCTAGCCTCTGCAGATCCAATGACGAAAGCACGTGCAGTCCTGCCTCAGCCCCCGTTGTTCCCGTTACCGTTCCCGCCCCTTCTATTATCACCCTGCTTCAGCTTAGGACATTCACGCTTGAAGTGTCCCGTGTCACCACAGTTATAGCACCCCTGCTTTCCTGGAGTCCCCTGAGTAGCAGGAATAGGACTAGCAGCAGAAGTCTGAGTTGAGGTAAGTGTCACCCTGCAATCCTTAGCATGATGCCCCAACTGATGGCACCGATGACAGCGAGCCCGATCACAATTCCCAGAATGGTGATAACCACACTTGTTGCACTTGGGATGCTTCCCAACATACCCTCCCGACTTCTGCCCTGAAGAAGACCCAGACGAATCAAACTTCTTTGCCGGCTGAGATGGCGCTGGCATGACACTCTTCCCCACACTATCCCACTTCCTCTTGTTCCCTTCAGAAACCTTCACAACAGCACCCTTAGGAGGCAAAACACCTTCTGCCACCTTCAGGTTAGTCATCCGATGAGCTGATCGGACAACTTCAGCAAGAGTGGGAAGATTCCCAGCAGCCACCAATCCAGCAATCTCCGGCACTAACCCAGATACATAGTGCTCGATCCTCCTATACTCGGGTGTGTGCAAATCAGGGCACAACACCGCCAGCTCGTTCCTCCTCACAGTGTACTCCTCTATCTCAGACCCAACCATCTTGTAGCTCCAAACTTCATGTTCCAACTTCTGTATCTCCTCCCTCGGACAGTACTCGCTCCTCAACAGATGCACAAAATCCGCCCAAGGCATAGCAATAGCCTCCCCCAATCCCATGTTCTGGGCAGTAGCATTCCACCACGACAATGCAGGCCCCTCGAATGTCGCAGTAGCATACTTATCCCGGTCCCCAGCGGGACAGTTACACATGACGAACACAGATTCAACCTTTTCTAGCCATCGGAGCAGTCCCACCGCTCCCTCAGTCCCAGCGAAGTTATGGGGCTGACAGTCCCGAAACTTCTTATAAGAACACTGGGGTGGAGGTGGATTGACAGCGATACCTGAAACACAATGCACGAGTAAAACACAAACGAAAGAACATGACACCCAAGAATGAGGCAAAGTCGACAGAAATCAACTCACCACCCATGGTATTAATCCCAGCCTGGAAATTAGCCATTGCCATGTTCACTTGCTGCTGTAGCAAGTTATTCAGCTCAACTTGGGTCATGTTGATATTACCACGACCACCGCCGCCACGGCCACCACCACGACGTCCACCACCAAGAGCACCAGACATGATCTAACAAATCAAGAAATCGAGGGATTCAGATTCACCTCTAGTGTCAACCACTAGAAATTTACAAGAGTTAACTTAGGGACAAATTCAGGACTATACATCTTAACTCAAAGTCCATCGGGATTTTCATGCATTTCGGTTTATTATTTCGTGTGCACCCGAAATGATAAACTGCTCTACATGATTCTCCAAATGTACTCCTAGTCCAGACTCCGGTCACCGAATATCGTCGCCTAGTAACGTGTTACGATAGGTGCGAGTGTAAGAAAGCATGTGTGTGCTAGAGTCAACAAATCAGCCTCTTCCTCATCAACCCCGAAGAAGAAGACAAGAGTAGGTAAGAACCCAAATAAAAGCGGATGATTTAACAAAGAAGTATGATGATGATGTACGGACACCCAGACAAAGTTAGTACGTATCCCACTATTAGACTCAAAGTATGTGACCGTCTAGTGTGTGCGACTCGGCTATAGACCAGACTCTACATGCAGTCCTAGTTCACTATAACCATTGGCTCTGATACCAATCTGTCACACCCTCAATTTTCCACTTGCGGAGTTTTACCGCGAGGCGCATGACAAACCAGGATCCAAGTCAACGGTCACAATAAACAACGCTATATGAAATACGTAAACTCAAAACTTGGTTATCAAACCGTTAAACCATAGCGGAAGCATTTCAAAATCTAGTTAACTACAAACTGTGTTCCAAATGTTCAAAACATTTATTAAAATATGCTACTAAGCCTAGACGTCAATGCAGACCCGTGCGCCTAGTCCAACCGATGCTACCTTAGCGACCTGAGAAAAACATGCCAAAAAGACGTCAACATATATAATGCTGGTGAGTTCACAGGTTTGTTCAAAACGTTACCATGTCCATACAATACCAATGTTACCAAGTACGCTAGCTAGGCGTATGTTTTATTACTACTACGATTGGAAAACCATTACTAGACACGTTTAGCAATGTTTAGCAAGGTTCAGCCCGAATGTTCAGCATGATACCAGTGTTACCAGTTCGAGACAATATGCACCCGCCCGGCCCTCCAAGCCGACGAGTGGGGCAGGTCACGCCCAATAGATCTATCCACATTTCCCCCGTTGTGCATCCCCACACATTCATGGTTTTCCCCGGGACTTTAAAAGATCGTATAGCAATGCCAAGTTAAAACTATAGTATGACATATGTTACCAAAATAGTTTAGCGCATGTTTTCTCCCCCAAAAGTTAAAGCTGTCAAAGTGGGGCCGTGAAACTCACCTTAGATTACGTTCTTCAGTTAATAGTAATGTGCCAAGCCCTTGATAATCCCACTACCGGAGATCAATCAAAATGTTCACATAAGTGTTCCGACTAATAAGCATAAGGTTATCTAGTCCCCGATTGTCCAGATCATAACCAAGTATGTTTTAAAACGTGTTTTAAGTGTTCAACCGACACACTAGACCGACCCGACCTCCCGTTGTGACTCATTACCATAACTAATCAAGTACACATAGATTGCACATAAGGTCCAGGCATAAAACACTTAGTTTGTATCAAAAATCTCATTTTTACATCAGAAGGGTTGAACCAGGCAGATAAATCCACCTTCGCCCCTTTTTAAGTCACGTTCGCCCGTTTAATGTCACGTTCGACCGTTTGATGCCACGTTCGACCGTTTGATCTGATTCGACCAAACTTTTCCCAGGTTCGACCCTGGAACCTTACATTCGACCACCCGATTGGTCGAATGAGCCCAGTTTCGACCCTGTCAGATGAGTTTCCCTAAAAACGCTTCAAACACATTCGAAACATCACGAAACATCATCAAACACAGCAGTCAATCATGAATAACTTATCCCTACAAAACCCCACCAATTTTGGCCCAAAACCAGTTTGTTTTAACACTTTCCCAAAATGGAAAAATTATGGAAATGTCACATTATGCATGGAATTCTTACCCAATTTGGAAACTTTTTGAAATCCTTTCATAATCATCTCAATATGCTCTGTTTAATGTATTTATGAAAACCCCTAATAGTTCTATCAATAATAATAACATGTAACAATCCTTAGATTTATCAAAAATCTTCAAAATACCCATAATATCACCATCTATCTAATTGTAACCCTAAACAACAATAAAACAACATCAATAGCAACCCTAGATCATGTTTCTATCATAGATACAGTGGCAAATCATTAAACAACACATAATATCACATAGCACATCATTTACGTATGTTTATTGATATGAAAACCTATGTTTAATGATAAGGTTTAGGGTTAGAAAGATGTTTAAAAGGTTTTTAATCATGAAAACACCCTTAGAATAGATCTGGGCATTTAGGGTTAGATGAAAACGAATTAAAATGCCTTAAAAAGGGTTTAGGATCAAGAACACACCTTGGATTCTTAATTAGATGTTGTTGATGGGTTAGATTATGAAAAACCAGAGCAAAAACTCCTTCCTTAGTGTTAAAAATCATTTGAGAGTGTTTAGAGACGGCTAGGGTTTGTGAAATGGTGTAAAATGACAAAGTTTGGTATTTATACTAGGCCACATTCGACCCCTGTCTCTGGTCGAATGTAACCTCCTTCGACCCTTTCACAGGGTCGAATGTACCCTGACTTGGTCGAATGGAATTCCTTCAATTCCATATCCCAGGTTCGCCCCTTTGCTAAGGGTCGAACCAAGACAAATTTCCAGGTTCGCCCACTCGAAGTGGTCGAACCAGGACTTATGTTTTTCTAGTTTTCCAATTTGTCGTGTTTAACGCATTTTAACGCACCTTAACATATGAGCATGCAACCTTAGTCTATGTTTAACATATTTAAGCATGGATGATTATCTACACGTCGTTTAAACACATCTATGCATATAATCCACCACACGACAATTAATCTACACATGCACTTAATTAGTTTATGTAATTTCACCAACAACGGGACTCGGTACTAGTGTATTCCCAAAACGACTCCCAATGATCCTCCAGATCATTGAACCCCGGACAATCCTAACTTGACCCGACTCAACTAACCTATATCTAAAATTTCTGGAGGAATGTCATTGGTTCTTTCAAATTTTGGAAACCAAATCGTACTTTCCTGCCAGATCTTTTCGATTTTGGAATAATTGACAAATTTAATCGGATATTCATCATCAGATAAAATCTTATCGGAGCCTTGCATCCGATAGAAAATTTTGACAGGTTTGTCACACGATTCGTTGCTCATTTCATTGGTTTTCTCAGTTTTAATCTCATTTTTCTTTTCAACCGGTTTCACCACATTTTTCTCAGATTTAGTTTCAGTTTTCTTTACAACCGGTTTAATCGCATTTTTCTCAATTTTCTTTACCTCTTTCTTTTCAACACACTTACCAATAGACTTTTCAGTTTTCTTAACCACATTCTTTCGATGAGCATTTGCCATGGGATGAATGATCTGAGACGGTGACACTGGCTCAGTAGTGATTATGTGATTTTCATCAGGGATATCACTTTCATTTTTAACCATCTCAGATTGTTCATCTTCTTCATCTGAATCATCAGCAGCGACCACACCCTCATTATTTCCCAATACAGGTCTCACATCAGAATACGGGTCTCCGACACTAAAAGTGTTGGGCTCGTTTTCTGATGTGGAGTCGGAATTGACTAAAGTCTCCGGTGGTATTGCATGTAAGTTGTGGTTTTCAAACAATACCGGAGATGGGACCGCCTTATAGTTTGCACTATTCGACTGGGAGGGTTCTTCTATGATATGGTCAACTACATATGCTATGTGCTTGTAACTTTCTAATTTCTTGTTCACTTTTTCAGCAAAGCACTTAATGGTTGCCATTTCTAACTTAGTGTTTTCCATTTCATTAATATAGTTATTAATGGCAAGTTATTTAATTGACAAAGTCTTTTTGAGTTCAGACACATTCTTTTTATAACCATCAAGAACTTTGTTGAAATCTTTTAAATCTTTTTGATAAATCTGACAGTTTATTTTGGCACTCTCAAGTTGGACCTTGAGAAGCTTATTTTCATCTGTCAGTTTTTCAAAATCAGCACATTTAACACATTTAACACACACTTGAGATTGAGATTCAGAACTTACCGGTTTAGGATGTTCTGTCATTGCCATCAAAGCAAAGTGAGCTTCCTTCCCTGCGAAAAATTTGGAGTAGTCAATCTTGGTGCACGCATCATCCACCATACATGACTTGCGGGTCATAAGGAAATCAGCTTCAGCTAGCAGTTGATCAATGTCATCATCTAGTGAATTCACACTAGCCTCCGAATCAGAATCACTCTCCATATCCGAATAAGCTGAATCGTAGTGCTCTCTAACATCCATGACAGAATCAAGAATCATACCAGATTTCTTGTCTTCACTCTCAGCAATCACATCCTCATTCACTTCCTCAATTTTCAACTCCGACACTTTTTCAATCACAACCTCCTCTTCATTCTCCTCGTTCTCATCTAAACTCATTTGCTGTGCCACACAAGCCACGTTTCCAGCAGTAATCTCCTCCACCCCCAATTGCATACCCGTCCAATCAAAACCTTCATCTTTCTGAATCACTAATGCTTGGTTTTGATTGTCAGTTTGGTTTTGGTTTTGAGTGTTAGGTGTAGAGATAGGAACAATGGTTCGGTTTGGATTTTGTTGAGGTTGGTTTTGAGTTGTGGGTTGTCTAGTGTTGGTATTTTGTTAACGGTTCTGATAATTGTTTTGGGGTTGAAAACTTGAGATGTTGGGACTGTTCTATGAAACTTGATTTTGGTTTTGGTTTTGTCTGTTTTGGTAGGTTGAATTGAACGGGTTTCGATTACCTTGTTGTGCAGGCTGTGTGCACTCTCTTTTAAAGTGACCCTTCTCACCACAATTGAAGCATGTAACTTTTGCTTTGTTGAATCCGTATGTGGTATTTGGAGAAGTTGAGAGGTCAGTTCTTCCAGTCTTCTGAATAAAGTCAGTGGCTCTCCTCATTATGCTTGCAAAAGCCCACTGAATGTCCATAAGCTCCATCTCCTCTTTATCGATTTGAGCGTAGTCCTCATTGGTGAGATTGTTGTTTCCAATTTGACTCGCAACCAAACCGTTATATGATGCAACCATGACAGACACTAAAGCAACATGCTGTTGAGCAATTTCAACAGTCACATTGTTAAGATTCGAGGTCTCTAACACAATCGGGCTTTGACTTGATTGTGCTTGAGTAATCTGCATCTGATTCATGTGAGGAGCATATTGTTGTTGTTGTTGAGGTTGACTTGCTGTGTAGCATGCAGCTTGTTGTAATGGTGAAAAAGGTGGAATAAAGTTTGGTGTTTGATAAGATTGTTGTGTGTATGATGGTGTGTAAGATGAAGTTTGGGCAAGGTAGTTGATGGGTGCTTTTGTGGGTTCAACAACATTGGATACACATGCAATGTGAGGAGCAACATTAGAAGTAGTGCTTGAGGCAGAAAGAGAGTTAGATGTACCACTCACATACAGATCAGGATTCTGTGGAATCTGAGCTCTCTTAGCTTTTCTCTTCTCCTCCATCTCTTTGTTTTCCAGCTTTTGAATGAACTCGTTAATAGTCCAATACTGGTATGCATCCTTTTCCTTCAACACTTCAATGTGTTGGTTCCAGTAGGGTGGTAAAGCATCAGCAAATTTATCTACTAATTCTGACATTGGTATGCTGATCTCATAGCTCGACAGTTCTGTGAGCAAATGACAATACCGTGGAACCAACTCTTTTAGAGTCTCATTGCCCATGTAGCTAAAGTTCTCAAATTCCTTCCGAAGCTCTTCCATTCTTAGCTTCCTTGTCTTCTCATTTCCATCATGTCGGTTTCTCAGCATGTCCCATAATTGTTTGGATGTTGTACACGATCCAAACTGATGCAATAAATCAGTGTTGATCGCCTGGGATAGCTGAGAGAATGCCTTCTTCTCTATCGCAAACCTCTTTTTCTCACATCCGCCAAATTCTCCAAAGGTATCGGTTCTCCAGTATTCTCCAGAATAGGAGCAACATACCCCTTTACTATCATCTGCCATGCCTCGGCTTCCTCAAGTCCTTGTCCCTCAACAAGGATCTTGAACTTCGTCTTCCATGTATTGTACTCCTTCATGTCCATTAGCTTTGGTGGATGATTGCCGCTTCCTGAGGATAGATCGTGAATAAGTGTGGATATGGCATTGGTCGTCTGCGAATGAACTGCAGCTGCTGCTACTCCCCAATAGTTGTCAATAGGTTGTTGTAATGGTTGAACAACTTGTTGAGGAGCCGAACTAGTCATAGCCATATAATTGATTGGCTTGGATGGTTGACTTGTCTTCTGGGCTGCAACCGACCATGGATCTTGTGTTGTCTGCTGTTGTGGTGCTTGAGTAGGTCTTGGCGTTGTTGGGAAGTTCCACATCTTGACCTGCAAAGGATTAAACACGAAAAGATTAGAAATGTTTTAAAACAGGATTCTCTTTCGTATGATCGAACGTGCGAATTAGAAATAATCTTCTCTTTTGACCGTTTTGATTGATACGAATGTGGATTGAAATCACAAAATCTCTTTCGACCGCTTTCTTCACTCGTTCGACCGTTTTCCTGCTCCTTCGACCGTTCGATCAATCGAAGGTGACACAACTGGGCGAATGAACAAAATAAGCAATGAAAGTCTACGTTCGACCACTAAAACACCTCCTTCGACCACAAAATCCCTCTTTCGACCAAATAAATTTCCACTTTCGACCACTCTCTCTCTTTCGACCCCTGAGATTTCAAAAACGGTTATTCTTTCAAAATCCATTAATTTTGATCATGTTTATCAAATGTTGATGGATTTTGATGATCTAAATCAGGTTTTGAATCGAAATTGATTTGGAACAACTTTAATGAAGAGAATTATCCAATTTAACCTCAAAATCAAGTTGTAATCAATCAAAATCTTATCACATTAGTTTATTCAATGAAAACAGAAACTTTTTGACCAAAATTGGGTCCAAATCAACTGAGAAACTATTAATTTGTGGTTGTTTGATCTAGAATGGCTCTGATACCACTTTGTATGTGCGTGAAAGGATCGTATAACAACAAAGAATGATCAAACAAGTTAGTTTTAGGATGCGGAATTCCTAAAACTATCACAAAATAATAGTCAAACAGATTAAAACACACAGATCATCATTTTCAAAAGCTTTTCATTAATTAACAACTCGATTACACGTTGAAATATGATTACAAACAAGGTGAGAATGTGAAAAGAGTTAAACAAAACACTAGAGAGAATATCAGAAAGTGGAGGGAATAATAATGACCAGAAGTTGCATTCAAAAATCAAACTTGTCTATTTATAGACTGCACATTCGCCCAAATTGATTGTGCGAATGTGCAGGTTCACCCAAACTGATTGGTCGAACCAAGTTACATAATAAACTATATTCACATTCGTCCAAGTCTTCTTCCTTCGCACCCTTTCTTCTTCCTTCGTACCTACAAAAAGCCTCCTTCGCACCTTCATAATCTCCTTCGCACCAACGACAACCATCAAAAAAAGTTTGTTGTTCAATCCGAAGCACTAGTCGCACTTTTGCATCTACAAGGTGCGAATGAGAGTTTATTGGTGCGAATGAGAAATTGTAAAGGTACGAATGTGAAAATTTATGAACAAAAGTTTCATTGGACCGTTATAACTTCATTCGCCCAGACAAATATCTCCTTCGCCCAAATTATGCTCCTTCGACCTTTCGAAATCGGCGAAGGAAACTGTCTGCAAATTTAAATTTTCAATTTTGAATTGTATTGATTCTGAGCATGTTATTTTGATTTGGTTTGATAGTAAAAGCACCGATTAAAGTTTCCAAGTCAATAGTTTTATCAATTAAACATTATATCAGTGTTTTCTAGATAAAATTAGGGTTCGAATGCAAATGATGATCAACTTATCAAAATGATGGATTAGAATCCTTAATTTTTGGATTTTCTCCCCCTAAAACAATGATATAATGAATCCAAATCAACAATTTCAACAATGAACAAGGTTTGTATCAGTTTTTGATTTCTAGGGCTCAGATCTGAAAATCAACGATTATTCCTTGATTATGAAGTGTTAACCTGTAAAAATTAGTGCCAAATGATCAGCAAAGTGAGACGAACACAATGATATGAAGTAAAAGATCAGGGCAACAAGTGGACTTCACTTCAGAATTTTTGAAAAAATTTTGTAATGGTTCGAATGAGACTGAAATGATATATATAGGCATGCTCCTTCGCCCACTTGCATCGGTCGAATGAGAAGCTTCTGGTTCCTTCGACCCTATTTAAAGATTCGAAGGAGACAAAAGGGTTCGAATGTGGAAATTATTCAAGAACACTCTCATTCGCCCAATTCCACTGTACGAAGGAACAACAAAAATTCCACGTTCGACCAAACGAATGGGCGAACGAAAACTGGAATTTTGACAAGTTTTCCAAATCTCAAAAACGAGTCTCATTCCAATTATTTTTCAACTTTTAAGCATCCAACATTTATATTTTCACATTTAAAAGATTACAAAGCTCAAATGGTGCATCAGGGTTTAGAAAATTGGTATCAACCACCATCAGCTATCAAAAATAAGATAGAAATGTAAAATCTTTTTGGATTTTCTAAAGTTTATGCTAAAACACACCTAAAATCTTTTTGAGTTTTGTAATATTTGACAAGAAAATAAAATGCAGAAATGTAAATGAAAAACAGTAAATGTTTTGGGATTTCCGGTAAAGGGATCATATCAGTTATTGAGAAATCTGATCACACCGTTGATCTTTTGAATTATTATCATTAAAGACCATGTGTGATCTGGCAACTGCTGATATTGTGATCCACATAAACTCACATGCAGACTTTTGTGCAGTGCTTTAGACTGATACTAATATGTATAGTATAAACAAAATTGTCTGTGGTTCCCACACACACGACATACTCCCGTATCAAGAAGTAAATGCACAAAGACTCATTGTAAAGCGTGATTATGCTTTCGTCGTCTGTAATTTACAAAGTAGAATGCACAGAGGTATACAGGTCAGCAAATTAATGCAGCAAAGTAACATGTGCACTTTACTAGGTTGAGGACTGATATTAATCATGATTTGCATCAGTGATTAATACGATGTAATAGATAATCTTTGATCATCATAAAACATAGAAAGTTCCTCAATTCGGTAACTTTAGGATTTTGCATAAAGCTCTTTTATAAAGACACCCTGTCTGATCTAGGTCCATAATGACTTACAGCAGAAGATCAGAGAGGCTATCCCCAGACAACTAATAACATAACGACCCTAAACCTCCGAGTTTTGTACAAATACCCTATCAAACGAAATTACGGTACTAAGACCATATGCCCATGAGGAGTTCATCCACACATCAATTCGTTTGATATGTATGTATCAGGCACGCAGTAATAGGTCTACGAAGCCTATCAGCACATCGCACAGACTCAGACACACGCCCTATATAGCATTACATTTCTTAGAATGTGTCAGATCCCCACTGATGTACTATCATTTCCCCTTTTACTCCAGGAAATCATTTTTGGTTTTTCTGATTTTTATAAATTTTTGAATTTACTGTTCCCAAGGATAAGCTGGAGCATTTCAAATATGTGACTGCCCAGATATCGTTTGTTCACAGAAATCTGACGGCATTAATCTAAGGGAAGAAGATATAGCAGTCAGCAAAGAAATTTTCTAATTTTTATGGATTTTTCAAATTTTTAATGTTTTTGGATTTTTGAAATTTTTCTGAAAAACAGTAAAAATTAAACTAAAAAGTGATAGACTGAGGTGGTGATCAGTCTTGTTTTTCTTTAATACCATTAGCTTTTAAAAGATAATCAAATCTGGATTTGTCAAAAGCTTTGGTAAAAAGATCTGCGCGTTGGTAATCAGTGTGGATTTTGACCATATCGATAAACTCTTTAGCATAACAATAACGGATAAAATGATATTTAATCCGGATATGTTTTGCCTTTGAGTGATTTACTAAGTATTTTGTTAATGCGATTGCAGCTTCATTATCACAGTAAATAGGGGTTTTAAGAAATTGCAAACCGTAATCCACCATCTGTTGTTGGATCCAAAGAACCTGTGAGCAGCAGCTCGATGCTGAAACGTATTCTGCTTCACATGTGGATAGTGTAACTGCGGTCTGTTTATTGCATTGCCAGGTCACGAGCCTGCTCCCTATAAACTGACATCCAGCCATTGTGGATTTGCTGTCTTTGTCACAGCCGCCCCAATCTGCATCACTAAAAGCGATTAGGTCAAAATTATCATCATGAGGGTACCAAAGTCCTTTCGATGGACAACCCTTCAGATATCTAAGGATACGCTTGACAGCTGCAAGATGACTTTGTTTCGGCTTCGATTGATATCGTGCACAAAGACATGTTGCGAACATTATATCCGGTCTAGACGCGGTGAGATACATCAGAGATCCGACAATTGCTCTGTATGTAAATGGATCAGTCAGCTCCCCCTTAAGGTCAACTCCAATCCCGTGATTAGGTTGTATCGTGGTATCCATTGGCTTCGAATCATCCATCTGGAATCGGCTCAAGACTTCAGAAACGTATTTCGTCTGGTGAATAAAGATCCCCGTTGGTCATTGCTCCACCTGCAAGCCTAGGAAAAACTGCATTTCTCCCATTGCGCTCATTTCGAACTTTTCCTGCATAACTTTTTCAAATTCCCTGCACAGAAGTTCGTTAGTAGACCCGAATGTGATATCATCAACATAAATTTGCAAAAGAAGCAAGTCATCTCCTGCTCGTTTCGTGAACAGTGTGCAGTCTACAATCCGCGTTCGAATCCTTTCGAGAGAAGATACGTGCTCAGCTCCTCATACCATTGTCTCGGAGCTTGGTGCAACCCGTAGAGTGCTTTGTTTAAAATATAAACCTTATCCCGGTGAATATGGTCCTCAAAGCCTGGTGGTTGACCTACGTAAACTTCCTCTTTAACCACACCGTAAAGAAATGCGCTCTTTACGTCCATCTGATACACCTTGAATTTCTTCCAGGATGCAAACGCCAGAAACATTCGTATAGCTTCCAAGCGTGCAACAGGTGCATAGATTTCATTGTAGTCCTTTCCCTCAACTTGATGAAAACCTTGAACAACCAAACGAGCTTTGTTTCTCACTATAACTCCTCTATCATCCTTTTTACACTTAAAAACCCATTTGGTTCCTATCTTCTTTCTTCCCGGGGGCAAATCTGTCAGCGTCCAAACTCCAAGTTTCTAAAATTGTAACAACTCTTCTTGCATCGCTTCCACCCAAGCATCATCCAAAAGAGCTTCCTTGTACGTCCGCGGCTCGACCTGCGAAACATAACAAGCGAAAGACCAGTCATTTTGAAAACCAGATTTTTGTATTTTGGCATATAAAGCAAGATTGCCAATATTCTCCGCTGCTTGAGCATTCCTCAACTGCCCTCTTATCATAACGCTGCTACCAGGATCACCAATGACCTGCTCAAGTGGGTGTATTCGATGTATCCGAGATTCTGAATAATCAGGTACTTGCACTCCCGTTTGAGTTGTCAAATTCTTTGTAGAAACCAGATCATTACCCACATTTGAGGATGAAGCACCATTTGGATTTGGGTTTACTGGTGGTGTCACTGTAGCATTGTCCAGAATAGCTTCACTTGTAGCATCATCGTCTTCATCTTCTGATTCTGATGAATTAAGCGTTGTTGAAGCTTCTTGGAACACTTCTTCTTCCATCACAGGAACAGTGGCATCATTAGAAGCTGCTTGAGGATTTACGGTGATCGGACGCACTAACGGTGAAGTCACTGCGTTTTCGACCTCGTAATATAAACGGAGTACAGCTTCTTCAACCATGCTATCTAGGTTGAATGATTCAAAGAAATCTTTGTAGTCAAACATCCAGTCTGGACCTCTTCCCTGTACATTCTGAGTGTATCTTTGTACTGCGACATTAGCCCACTCCTCGACTTTTCTGGTTCTTTTATTGAATACCCGTTTGAGTGGGGTTGCATATCCAACAAAATAGCCTTCTTCAGCCTTTGATGCGAACTTCTCCGAAGGATTAAGCATTGTACACGGGGCTCCAAACGGTTCTAGATACTCTAGATTCGGCTTTCGTCGGTTCAACAGCTCATAAGAAGTTTTGCCAAACTTCTTCACTGTTAAAACACGATTTAAAGTATAACATGCTGCATAAATTGCTTCGTTCCAGAACATTACTTGAAGATTTGAGTCCGCAAGCATTGTTCTCGTCGTTTCGATTAGAGTCCTGTTCTTCCGTTCTGCGACACCGTTCTGTTGGGGTGTATATGGAGCGCTGTATTCGTGATGAATTCCCTTTTTTTCACAAAGATCATCCATCTGAGCATTCTAGAACTCCGTCCCATTATCACTCCTGATTCTTTTGATCTTTAAACCATAGATATTCTCCAGACGAGTGAACAGAACTTTCAGGTTGTCAAACGTGTCGCTTTTCTGGTGTAAGCACATAACCCATGAGAATCTTGAGTAATCGTCAGTCACCACAAGACAGTACAATTCCCTAGCATGACTTTTACGCTTTACTGGACCAAATAAATCCATGTGCAAACGTTCAAGCAGTAGTTCAATGGAATTGACTTTCTTTGGTCTATGGGTCTGTTTGTACTGCTTACCATTTTTGCAACTAATACACTTGTCATTCAAATAAAAATGTTTCACATTAACTCCAGTGACAAGTTCATTTTTCACCAACTAGTTCATCTTTCTCAAATGAATGTGTCCCATTCTCCTATGCCACATGATAGATTCTTTTTCTGTAGCCTTAGAGAGGAAACACGTGACTTGGCCATGGGTGGTCATAGCTTTGGACATATCGAGAATATACAAGTTGTTTACTCTCGGTGCCTTTAGCATCACCCACTCTTTTGGAAGTTCAAAACCCGGTTTCAGGATGTAGCAAGATTTGTCGTCAAAATAAACCTAGAATTGTTTATCACAAATTTGGCTGACACTAAGTAGATTGTAATCTATCTGCTTCACATACGATATCCGCTCAAATGTCACTATCCCATTGCTAACACTACCCTCCATCGTAATGTAGCCTCCTTTATTTCCTGCAAACGCTACATATCCTCCATTTATGTTCTTGATATCAAAAAGTAGCGTAAGATCCCCTGTCATGTGGCCAGAAGCTCCACTGTCAACAATCCATAGGCTGCTAACAAGGCCAGCTAGAGCTCCCTGCACATATCAAGTAAAACAATTAGATCTTTCGGGGGACCCACGCCTGTTTGGTCTTAGGTCTTTGAACAACTTGTTTCAAAGAATCATCTTTATCACAAACATCTTGGGTATTAACAACCCCTTTCTTTTCACACTCAACTTTTGTCTTCTCAGATTTCACATTCTGTGAAGTTGAAGCACCCTCAGACCCCTTTGATGACCAAGACTGTTCAGATCGTTTCAAGATCCGAATCTGAGATTTTGAGGTCTCAGTCAGTTGCTTTACTCCGTCCTTAAATGTTACCTTCTTGGTTACCTTCTCTGATTTAACAGAGACAGGTCCAACTGCTGATTTGGCATTAGGTTTAGCAGCAACCTTTTTGTTTTCAGCAGTTGTGTTCACCAATGGTTTCTGCAATGGTTTCTCAATGGCTATCCGGTTACGTCTGTCATAAGTCATCGGACGATTTTCCCTCTTTTTGATAGAATTGTTTTGGTTATAATAAGGTGCTGACTGAGGGAAAAACCGTCTTTGTGGATAACTGTAATTATCAACCGGATAATCATGTCTTTGCTTCATCTCCACCCCGTGCCTCTTGTGTCGTACATACGGGCAGGTGGCAAGTAAATGTCCCCTTCCCCGCACTTAAAACACGCACGGTATTCTTCATAGTTTTCTTTGATGTTCGACTTTGAAAAACTAGCAATGGGATATTGATCAACCATGCATTGTCTTCTTAAACTCTCAGGAGCTGGGTCCTTTGAGTAAGTCGGTTCAATAAAACTATTTGACTTGTCTGTTGGTTTAACGAATTGTGTGACATTGACCTTTGCGTCTTTAGAATTATCCGAATAAATGTTCTTTAAAATGGCTGGAGGAATATCATTGGTTCGTTCATGTTTTGGAAACCAAATTGTACTTTCCTGCCAGATCTTTTCAATTTTAGAATAGTTTACAAATTGAATCGGATATTCGTCATTAGACATAATCTAATCGAAGCCCTGCATCCGATAGAAAACTTTCACAGGTTTATCACATGATTCGTTGTTTTCTTCATTTGATTTCTCAGTTTTAGTTTCATTTTTCTTTTCAACAGATTTAACCACATTTTTCTCAACCTTCTTAACCACTTTCTTTTCAACATTTTTATCAACAGACTGCTCAACTTTCTTAGCAACATTCTTTGCTGGTTGATTCTTTCTGTGAGCATTAGCCATGGGATGGACAATCTGAGATGGTGAGACTGGTTCAGTAGTGATTATATGATTTTCATCAGGAATATCACTTTCTTTCTCAACAACCGTCTCAGACTGTTCATCTTCTTCATCAGAATCATCTGCATCTACCACACCTTCATTGTTTCCCAAAACAGGTCTCACATCAGAATACGGGTCTCCGACACTGGATGTGTTGGACTCGTTATCTGATGTGGAGTCAGATTTGACTAGGTTCTCCGGTGCTATCGCATGTAAATTATGATTTTCGAACAACACCAGAGATGGGACAGCTTTGTAGTTTGCACTACTCGACTGTGAAGGTTCTTCGATGATGTGGTCAACTACATAAGCAATGTGCTTATAGCTCTCTAACTTTTTATTCACTTTTTCAGCGAAGCACTTGATGGTTGCCATTTCTAGCTTTGTGTTTTCCATTTCATTTATATAGTTGTTAATGGCAAGTTGCTTTAAAGACAAAGTCTTTTTCAGTTCAGAAACATCCTTTTTGTAACCATCAAGTACTTTGTTGAATTCTTTTGATTCTTTTTGATAATTTTGACAGTTTATTTTAGCACTCTCAAGTTGTACCTTGAGTTGCTTATTTTCTTCTGTCAATCTATCAAAATCAGAACATTTAACACAAACTTTAGATTAAGATTCAGTACTTACCGGTTTAGGTGGTTCTATCTTTGCCATCAGTGCGAAATGAGCTTCCTTCCCTGCAAAGAATTTTGAGTAATCAATCTTTGTGCAGGCATCATCCACCATGCACGACTTGCGGGTCATAAGGAAATCTGCTTCAGCTATCAACTGATCGATGTCATCGTCTAGTGAGTTCACACTAGCTTCTGAGTCAGAATCACTTTCCATGTCCGAGTAAGCTGAATCATATTGCTCTCCAACATCTGTGACAGAATCAAGAATCATTCCAGACTTCTTGTCTTCACACTCATCATTCACATCCTCATTCAACTCTTCTATTTTCAACTCCGTCAATTTTTCTGTCACAACATCTTCTTCAATCTCCACATGTTCATCCAAACTCATCTTTTGTGCCACACAAGCCACATTTCCTGCAGTAATCTCTTCCACTCCTAATTGCATACCCGTCCAATCAAAACCTTCATCCTTTTGGATCACAAGTGCTTGGTTTTGGTTTTCAGTTTAGGTTTGAATTTGAGTGTTAGGTGTAGAGATGGGAACAATGGTTCGGTTTGGATTCTGTTGTGGCTGGTTTTGAGATGTGGATTGTCTAGTATTGGTATTTTGTTGTGTGTTTTGACGGTTCTGGTAGTTTTTTTGAGGTTGAAATCTTGAAATGTTAGGACTGTTGTATGATACCTGATTCTGGTTTTGGTTTTGTCGATTTTGGTAGCTTGAATTGAACGGGTTTCGATTACCTTGTTGAGTCGGCTGTGTACACTCTCTCTTGAAATGACCCTTCTCACCACAATTAAAGCATGTAACCTTGGCTTTGTTAAAGCCATAAGTGGTGTTTGGAGAAGTTGAAAGGTCAGTTCGCCCTGTTTTCTGGATAAAATCAGTGGCTCTTCTCATGATGCTAGCAAGCGCCCACTGTATATCCATAAGCTCCATTTCCTCTTTATCGATTTGTGCATAGTCCTCATTGGTTAGATTGTTGTTTCCAATCTGACTAGCAACTAAACCGTTTTATGATACAACCATAGCAGATACTAATGCTACATGCTGTTGAGCAATCTCAACAGTAACATTGTTAAGGTTAGAAGTCTCTAACACAATCGGACTTTGATTTGATTGTGTTTGAGTAATCTGCATTTGGTTCATGTGAGGATTATATGGTTGTTGTTGAGGTTGGCTGGCAGTGTAACAGGCAGCTTGTTGCATAGGTGAAAAAGGTGGAATGAAATTAGGTGTTTGATAAGATTGTGGTGTATATGATGAAGTTTAGGCAAGATAGTTGATTGGTGCTTTGGTGGGTTCAACAACTTTAGATACACAAGCAATATGAGGTGCACCACTTGAAGTAGAGCTAGAAGTAGAAAGAGAAGTAGATGTACCACTCACATACAACTCTGGGTTCTGTGGAATCTGTGCTCTCTTTGCTTTCCTCTTCTCCTCCATTTCTTTGTTCTCCAGTTTTTGTATGAACTCATTGATAGTCCAATACTGGTATGCATCTTTTTCTTTCAACACTTCAATGTGTTGGTTCCAATATGGTGGTAACGCATCAGCAAATTTATCCACCAGTTCATACATAGGTATGCAAATCTCGTAGCTCGAGAGCTCTGTGAGCAAATGGCAATACCTTGGAACCAATTCTTTTAAAGTCTCGTTACCCATGTAACAAAAGTTCTCGAACTCTTTACGAAGTTCTTCCATTCTCAGCTTCCTAGTCTTTTCGTTACCATCATGTCTGTTTCTCAGCATATCCCACAACTGTTTTGAAGTAGTACACGATCCAAATTGATACAGCAAGTCAGTGTTGATCGCCTGAGATAATTGAGAAAATGCCTTTTTCTCAATCGCGAACTTCTTCTTCTCATCATCACCCAAGTTCTCCAATGGTATAGGTTCACCAGTGTTCTCCAGAATAGGAGCAACATAACCTTTCACTATCATCTGCCATGCCTCGGCTCCCTCTAAACCTTGTCCCTCCACATGTATCTTGAACTTTGTCTTCCATGTGTTATAGTCAATCATATCCATGAGCTTTGGTGGACGATTTCCACTACCTGATGATAGATCATGAATGAGTGTAGATATGGCATTGGTCGTTTGTGAGTGAACGGTAGCTGCTGCTACTCCCCAATAGTCGCTAATTGGTTACTGTAACGGTTGTGCAACTTGCTGAGGAATAGAACTAGTCATAGCCATGTAGTTGATTGGCTGAGATGGTGGACTAGTCTTCTGAGCTGCAACTGTCCATGGATCTCTTGTTGTTTGCTGCTGTGGTGCTGGATTAGGTCTTGGCGTAGTTGGAAAGTTCCACATCTTAACCTGTAAATGTTCAAACACGAAAAGATTAGAAAAATTTTAAAACAAGTTTTACCTTCGCACTATCGTATGGTCGAATGAGGAAAATTCTTCTCCTTCGACTGTTTGGAAAGGTACGAATGTGAACTATGACAACACACAAACTCTTTCGACCGTTTGTTCTCTCTTTCGACCGTTTGTTCCCTCCTTCTACCGTTCGATCAATCGAATGAAACTCTGATGGTCGAATGTACAACAATAAGCTATGAAACTCTACGTTCGACCACAAAATCAACACCTTCGACCAAAAAATCACTCGTTCGACCAAAATTACTCACACCTTTGACCGTTCTCTCTAGGTTCGACCCTGTTCTTTTCAAAAACTGTTATTCTTTGAAAATCAGTTGATTTTGATCATGTTTATCAAATGTTGATAGATTTTGATGATTTTAATCAGGTTTTGAATCAGAATTGATTTGGAACAAGTTTATCAAAGAGAATTATCCATTTTAACCATGACAACAAGTTGTAATCAATCAAAAACTCATCAAATCAATTTGTTCTATGAAAACAGAAACTTTTTGACCAAAATTGGGTCCAAATCAACTGAGAAACTATCAATTTGTGGTTGTTTGATCCAGAATAGCACTGATACCACTTTGTGTGTGCTAAAAGGATCGACAAATCTATAAAGACATGATCAAACAAGTTTGATTTAGGTGCGGAAACCCTAAACCAATCACAAAATGATAATCAATCAGATCAAAACAAACAAATCATCATTCAAAGCTTTTCTCATTAATAATCAAAACTCAATTACACGTTAATTTGATCAAAACATGAAAGACACAACGTGAATTAAGTTTAACAAAACACTAGAGAGACACACTGAACTTAGAGGGAATAATAATGACTAAAACTACATTCAAAAATCAGCTTGACCTATTTATAGGCTGCACGTTCGCCCACCATGAAGGTACGAACGTGCACATTCGACCAAACAGCCTGGTCGAATGAAGCAATACATAACAAACAAAATCTTCCTTCGCCTCCTGTCTCTCCTTCATATGAACTTCTTCCTTCGCACCTTTGATTTCTTCCTTCACCCATAATAATATCCCTTCGCCCATTCGACAAAACTTAATAACATGTGTTTATTGTAAATCCAAAGCATTAGTCGCACAAGTGCATCTACAAAGCACCAAAGGGAGAATTGGGAATTTTTCTGATAGGAGATAAGGGTGTTTTTCCTTGGCGATATAAAATTAGGCCGCCGGGATTTGTTAATTTGCAAATTCTTCCTCAGTTAGTTAAAAGAATGAAATTGGATGATATTATGACGATACTAGGTAGTATAGATATCAACGAGATAGTGCTTATTCAACTCTCTCAAAATGGAATCTATTCCAAACATATATGCCATGGTTCCTTACTTCGACAGGGTACATTTTTTGATTTATTTCATCTATTCCATGACTGGAACAGGGGAGGATACACGTTACACCACGATTTTGAATCAGAAGAGAGATTTCAAGCAAGGCAGCCGATAAGTCATCGAAGGCTTTGTGTGAATAATGTAATAGTCAGCATTACTTCATTTCATGTTTCCCAAGGTGATTTCATATCTTTGAAAGAAAATGATGCTATAATCTATTCAGAAATAAGGAGATCCTTCTATATCAAAATTTAAGTTTCTAAAATCATAGGAAAATCCCTGGATAGCCCAGTAAGAATGTGGAGAAGAACCAAAACAGAATGGTTCCGATGAGTGGGTAGGTGGGTTAGGTGCACCTCTCGCCCAGTGGGAAGTAATGAGGCTAGTCTCTCCCCCCGAATGAAGAAGTAGTAAGGCCCCTTCCCGCGTATGCGCCTTTCTTTAGTATTTAGTTTAGATTTTTTTTCTTTTTCATTACCAATGGGGAATCTTTCTACAAAAAATATATCTGGCAAAACGCAATTCGTCGAGTTCAATCCAAGGTGCACCTTGCCTTTTTTTCAGGTAGCTTTCTTACGCCTATTCAGCTAGGGGGCCATTGGAGTTATTTGCGTTGAGTGTGTCGATTGAAAGAAAGAAGAGAGACAACTCAAATGTCAGCGCGGAAATAGAAAGAGTCGTGCCGAAAAAGTGGAATGCTTCTAAGATCCATTGCTCGATTTTTCTGCATGCACCGCTTCCAAAATGCCCTTTATACTAGTTTGCTGCTTGGAGTCCCTCTAGTCGAATCCATAATCCATAGAAGTCCCAATAGAAGTTTACTAACATGGCTCTT